>CM068373.1:341497698-342181698 GCA_034769895.1 Magicicada septendecula
TATAATCAGTAACTACTGTGTCCCTAAAATATCTAACACCTCTTTATATATTATCAGTATCTCAAAATTCTTATTTTCACTAACTCCCATTAACTCTATTTAACTAACTCCAATGCCCTTATTTATCGCTATCCCCAAACCTCTTTACAACATTTCACCTTAATATACCACTAGAAAATTCATCACTTATCTTACAATCCTAAAACAACTCAATATCCAAATATATCATATGCATAATCATTTACTAACCATTAGACTCTAAATCCCATAATTATTTAAAATAATCCTCCTAATTACTTATTCTTGAATATTTAAAATTCTACAGTACATAGTTTACATAAAAAATACATAAAATACACAACAGCAAAATTGCACAAATACATTGACATCAATATACACAAAAATATACAATCCACATTATCATTAAATCGTTTCTCATAAATCAGTTCATAAAGCAGTCCATCTTGAAAAACACTGTCCACATAATTAAATGTTCATAAACACAATAAAATATTTACCCTCCATCGTAAAACAATAGTCGAATCTTAAAACTATATACATTGTTTAATATTGACTCTCTTATACTAACATCATAAATACATATACAATTCAACTTTTTATCGTTATCCTCAAACTCATATAATCCATGATCGGGTATGGTTCTGTCACCAGTATAATCAGTCATAATTAGGTAATTTGCAAAGTCATTATTTCCCTTATCTCCTACTACTTCAGTTTCATTACAAGGTAAGTTCTTATTTCTATTATATATCATCTCTACTCCTAACCTTTCCATAAATTCCTCATAATCTCTACTTATCTTAAAAATCTCTATTTCTCTTTTTCTCTCACAATACCTCTCACTTTCAAAACATCTCTCTCTTTCTACATTTGCAGGGGACACTAATTCACAACTATTGCACCACCTGTGAAGTGCACTAAAAAACCAAGGACAACTTTATTTGTAGACCATATGTCTCCCAAATATACATCGAAGGCACTCTCGTCCTTCCTAAACACATGTACATCACCCCCTACTTCATCATTAAGGGAAAATTTTACCCCCTGCAATCCTTTTACAATTATACTCTCTTTACACACTCTCTTTAACCCTTCAAAACACACTATCATTCCATTATTATTATATTCTATTCCCCATACAACCTCATTATCACTACTCCTGTTTACATAATCATTTTCTAATATCATACTTTTATTTATATTGTTACAATTCTCTCCCCTACTTACCTTGTCATCTTTGTTCAATTCTAATTTGTCTATTCCTCTCATATTTTCTAATTCTATCTCGTCTAACCGTGTCTCTATTTCACTTAATCTTTTATCATAATTACAACTTTGTTTTTTAATTTCTTTCTTGATATCATTAAATTGTTCATCAAACTGGTTTAATTTATCATTTAATTCATTATTCTGTACTTTCATTAGCTGAAAAAGGTCTTCTAATGACACTATTATTTATACTATGTGTTGAGTTAGCTTGTGGTTCATTTAATAACAACGACTCTGTTGCTGTATTACTTATATTAACGCTTTCGTTATTTGCCATTTTGGAGTTCTAAATATATATTTGAAACACTACTGTATACTCTACATAACATAACCTACTCTCTCACTTATCGTGTCACACCTTGATCTAATAACCGTTCTGTCTCTTTTTGCCGGCTTATTTATATAAACTTTATTTATATATTGTCCCTGTTCGGGCGCCATTTGTTAACAAACTTACAATTAAGTAAATAAAGTCCCTGTTCAGGCGCCATTTGTTAACCAACTAATAAATAATTAAGTCCTTTGTTCGGGTCGACATTTGTTAACAAACTCCTTTAATGATATTATAATAATTATGGATTCATAATTACTTACCATTTGAGCGAGGTTAACAGTTCTCTGTTTACACTTTAGTTCAGGCGCCATGTTGGTGTTACCAACCTTACGTATTTGATATTATTCGGGTCCAAGGTTCTTATAAGCGAGGCTGAAACTGAACGGTTACCAGAAATAACGTTCAATGACAGCATTTGTGTTAAAATAAACGGTTGTTTTTTATTGTATGATATTTGCATAATTTGTCTTCTAAACATCAAAATGGCTACAGGCATATTACATAAAGCAAAATGGCGTTCCTACTTCCGCCTCTCAACACAATTAATAATTCTTTTTGATTACCCTACATATTAATTTTATTTCCCCAAAAGATTTTAAAATAAGCTGCAGCTCGACTAAACTGATCATTAAAATTTTAACATAACTTTTATAAACAATTAAGTAAGGAACACAAACCAACGCCTCATGGCGTCTCGCCAGTTTAATATTCGGCCTTACATTTACTCAGCTACACACACACTCATTCGTTTTCTTTAAAGCATTGACAATTTGGATTGAATTGATCTTTGAAAATTGAGCTCAAAAACTTATTTTGATATGTAAAAAGGGATTAGTGCACTTTCCTGTTACTGATGTGGCGTAGTCCTTTTTGGGAACCTCCTCTTCGCCGGCTTGTGTTTTTCTTTTGTTGTTTTACTGCATACTGACGTTAGTGATGTTTGTTACTGCACTGAATTTACACTCTGTTTACATTTTTCTCACTAATTAAAATATTGTTACATTTTCTCTGCAATTTGTAGTTTGGCTGGTATTAGTTGCCGGACGACCTTTTGCCAGGTGTTGTCGTCTCGGTTGTAGTATGAAGACTGGGGCGGATGCAATGTACATTATTTCGTATGTGTGAGTGCATCACGTCATTGTTATTTTGTTTCGAACGGTTCACGCCCTGTTTCATGTCATTGTTTGTTACGTCATTGTTATACTTGTTAATGACGTCCCGCCTTCTGGACCAATGAAAATTGATATTAATAGTCAGTTCGCACTTATAACGCCATCGTGTATGCTCGGCTCCACACGTCCGCTCTTGACCTTGGAATCGTTTCGCTCTGCTGAAATCTACGTCATTGTCTTTTTACAAAGGGAAATCGTTCTATCTGTGTGTGTGTGTGCGTGCGTGCGTGCGTGCGTGCGTGCGTGCAAAAATAATGAAATACAATAATTTGATACCACTCGTACCATAAATCCGATATCAGAATTTTCGTACTGTCACATCCGAATCATTATAACGAACTTCACCGACTCTCCGTAACCTTAGTTATCGACTTACGAAGTTTTTTAGTAAAAACTTCTAAGTGTTTTAGTCACTACTCCGAATCAATTATAACGGACTTCACCGACTCTCCGTAACTTTAGTTATCGACTCCCGACAAAATTTTGTAAAGGCCCCTCAATCTCACCCTCGTCCTGTGTATTTATCATTTCCTCTCCTTTTCCCACTATTTTCTTACTTTTCCCCACTTAAGTCCCTTTTCGTACTTCAGCTTCGTTTCCATTGGTTCTTTCTCTGTATTCCTTGAGAAAGTCCCTCCTTGTACTCCCACAAGTTACTTTCCCCTTACAAGTTCATGGTTGGCTCCACCCCATCGTTTGAGTCGGATGACCAATTTCACGGCTGTCTATCACCCTCGTATTTTGGCGTACTTTTCCTTTATAGATACAGTGCTTTTAATTGTTGTGTGGCCCTTTTCATCTGCTCTTTTTGTTCACCATGTGTCCTGCTTCTTACCCGTAACCAATTGCTCGTATTGTCAACTAGTTTCTCCTAGTCGTTCCCACGACGAGTGTGGTCAATTCTGAGTATTCCAGACAGCTGCTATATCTTGCTCTCTAAGCCTTTCTTCGTCACGTACCCTTCTGGTAAAGTTGGACGTCCCGTCGTTTGTTCATAGTGCACGCGTATTGTCTACTCAAGTCAGGCTTTTCCTTTCTATTGTTTCTTCTTAGCGATATATTTCGCCTTTGTCTATCTTGGGCCGTTGCGCGTCATCTGCAATTCGCTTCACCATACAACTGCTGCGACTTTAGGCATTGTTCGCCTAAACCCTGCCTTCCCTTGTCTTGAACAACATGTTACCCATTGAGTACGTTGCCCAGTGAGTGCTTCCGTCAAAGGTTGGAGCTTTGACATGAACTGTCCCTACTGCAGGCAAAGTGACTTTCTCTGTTAACTTATTTTCTGTGTCTTTTTCTGTCTTGATCACTGGTACAGTCTGTTCAGAAATTTGTTTTGGTTGAATCTTCATCCACTGTTCAACTTCACTTTTAATTTGTTCTCTTATGTTTGCCATTGAGTTTTCTACTGCAGATATTTTATTTGAAACAGATTCTTCTATAACATATTTTTGTAGACATCGATTCTTCAACAGTCAAGACAGATTTTTCTACTTCAGCTATTTTTAATGTCATTGATTCTTGTACCTCCGATATTTTAGTAACTTGTTTATTAAGCTCACCTCGTAGGATACCCAATTCTGCGGTACTGTGTTCTTGCAACTGTTTCTGCATAACTTCAAAGAGAGCTTCCATTTTATCTGCTTCTTGCTTACGTTTTTCATCCTGTCTTTCTTCTGTTTCTAGCATTAGTGCTTTCTGACGTTCCTCAGCTTCTTCTCTTTCTTGTCTTCGTTCTTCTTTTTGTTGTCTTTCTGCTTCTTCCGCCTCCTGTCTGCGTTTCTCGTCCTGTCGTTTTTCTGTCTGCAACAGCAGCGCCTGTAAATTTTCCATCATCTGACTGGCATCCATTGTTTATCGATTAATTACGAATCACACTCGTCTTGTACAAAGTGTCCGCTGTTTCCACTGTTAACCGTTCTATCCCACTTCTGACACCACTGTTACGACGGTCTACTCGATCGTCGTAGGTACAGTGGAAACAAAATAATTACAAGACACCAATTAAATCACTAATCACACCTTTAATTGTTATAGTAAAACAGTTCGTAATTAACAACACAGTGTCTACAACAAATCAAATGAAATTGTTCATACGCAATAAAATGTCCACTAATATTAAAACTCAACTGTATTACAATTTTACCGTCCGAATATAAAACGCAACACTTCACTAATAACTACTTGAATGTACACCGTAATAACCCGAACCGCTCTGTAAATATATCGCACTAATACTCTCGGACCGCACAGTCAAAAATCTTGCATTGAACTGAACTAAGGCCGCGACGCGATTTATTTATAGTTACGCTCACACACCAGAAGCTTCCAAACTGCGTCTTATCTCTCGCGAACTGCTTGTAATTGCTACGCCCTTGACACAGTCCGAGCGCCCGAGCGAGGCCTGGCATAGTCGAGAAAATTCTCGCAACATGCGTTTAGTAGCACGTACACCATACGCTTACGTCGAGACCGTTCTGGCACATTCGATAAACGCGTAGATTGTTCTATGCTGTCGTAGCAATATTAAGAGAAATGCATGTATGAACTTCAATACAAAAACGAACGTCTTAATGGCGGCCATGTTGAAATACGTTTGGTACTGACGCCTTTTTGTCAAACCAACACACGCGGCGTTAGCGAGCTTCGGCAACGAAACAGACATTATTTATACAATATTAATTAAACAAAATTCAGTTTCTTGTGTAAAATTTGATAGAAATTAAGATTGATTTGTAAGTATTGTAGTTCGCTACGGCATTTCTGACTTTTGTAATAGTTCAAAGAACCTTAGAATTAATATAAGTGTTGTAAAAAATTCCAACACAACCAACTATTGTAATTCTCGACCCTAGAGACAAGAGTCGCTGCAGTAAATAACATTTCGAATTTAAAATCAAATAATTAAATAAAAACCCAAAAGTTAATGCAGCAAAAGAGTTTTATTTATTAAATAAATATAATTTAATGAATTTCAGCATGTTATAACAGGAAGAAGACATAGTAAGAATTAAAACAACTTATTGAAGGAGGTGACTCACAGCTAGTCTACCATTGGGTAAAGCGATTCCACAATTGAACGCAACATTACTTAATAATTATTCAAATTAGAATTTTACCGCGTTTGACAGGGATCGTCTAAACTTTAATGAATTATCAAAATTTGAAGAACAGTGCATTAATTAATGGGGAAACCAAATTTAACCGAATAAAATAATTGAGCTAAAGAAAAAATAAACATTAAAGAACAAATTTCTTAACATTTTATTTTTTTTTTATTAAAATAAAATTTTTTTTTGTAACCAACGTTAAAATTTATTGAATCGTAAGACAGAACAAATTTTTTTTTTATAATAGGTTATAAAATGGCGTCCAACTAGTGAGGGTTGAATTAGGAAGAAGAATGGACTACAATCCACAGAAGAAAAAAAATTCCTAATTTTGGCAGGCAACTATTACAAGTACAGAAATGCACACAAGAGGTCGTTCGAAGAAGAGGACACAGGACTCGGAGATAGAAGAAGATAAGCAGGAACGAGAAACAGAAACGATCCAGGACACGGAGATGGAACAACAGGCGGGTGACAAGGAGGAAGCTAGAGGAGACCCGAATCTAATAAAATTAATGGGATTAATGAATAATATGAATGAAAATTTTGATAGGAATGAGGAGAACCTAAAACAAACTAACAAAAATTTTAAACAAATGAAGGAAGAAATTAATGACAATTTTAAGAAACAGGAGGAAAAAATAACCCGAACGAAATAAACAAACTAATGAGAATTTATTAAAACAAATGAATGAAAATTTTGATAGGAATGAAGAGAATGTGATGAAACAGACAAAAAAAAAGTACTAAAGAAAATTTTAGACAAATAAACGAAAAAATAGATAGTACTAAAGAAAGTACTAATGAGAGTTTAAGACAGATCAAGGAAGATAATAGACAAATGAACAAGAACTTAGAAATAAAATTGAAAAAATCAATGAAAAGATAGACAGTACCAATGAAAGTACTAAGGGAGAATTGAGGGAATTAAATGAAAGGATGCATAATATACATTCAAGTATAAATGAAAGAATAGACAGGACCAATGAAATCACTGAAGAGAAAATAAAAAATCTAAACGAAACAATTAGTCAAAGTGTCGATAAAACAGATGAGGAACTCCTAGTGTTCAGGGAAAATATAACTACTCAAGTAAGTAACAATAGAATTAAAATGGACGAAGTACAGAAAGAAAAAATAGGAAATAAAGAGGACAAGAGAGTGTTACTATCTGAGAATAAAAATAACAAAAGCAAAGAGGAAATTAAGCACCTAGAAAAGAAGACCAAGATAATAGTAAAAATGATTCCAAAGAAGCTAATAAGAACACGGAAAGAACTGGAGATGATGAACAATGGACTAATTAATGTACTTAACATCCTAAGTACTGAACATAGAGAAATAGGTAATTTTAAAAATAACAGAAGGAGCTTAATAGAACTTTTCAAAGGGACTAACAACCAAACAGGGAGTAAAACATTAAGAAAATCCATAGATAAATTGAATACACCAGAAGTAAAAATACATAGTAAAGTGTCAGCAATGTCATAAATAACTGAAATACCATTAACATATTTATCTAATAAACTAAATGGTAAAATGATTGAGACAGGCATTGATACTAATGAACAAGTGGTATTAGAAGAATTGCTGTACATGGTAGCAGAGACCTATATCACAAGGACGGAAACAGTTCTGCACACCAGAGTGATCCGAACGACAAGTGTAAATGAAATGATGGACCATGGGTAAAACTAAGTGCAGATAAACACCGAGAAATGGGACTGATTTTCTGATTACGGACCAACCAACCAGGGGAAAAGAAGTATATTAAACATTAAATTAATCGAGACCAGTTGATAATAATCAAAAGAAAAACACAAATAAAATAAATAAAGAATAAATAAACACAAAAGAGACTTAAGAAAAAATAATGATAATTAATAAAACAAACGACAAATGAAGATTTAAGAAAACATAAACAAATAACCCACCAATACAGGTTTTGGAAGAGCATATAACTGTTAGGAACGATAATAAGAGGATCATAATGATTGAAGAAAGTAAGTACTTAAAACAAATAAATGAAAGGATGAACTTGCAGAAGAAGAATCGACGTCTGGAAATAAATAGAATAACAAAAACCATCATTGTAACTGCTGAACTAAAAAGGGGTAGTGAAAAAGGAGATGAATGACACTGTGGCAAATGAATCAATTAACTACGAAGTGAAATTAAATAGAAGAGGAGAAATATATAAAGGATTTTACCAAAACGGACACGAAATAAAATATAGAAATGAAAAAATATTAAGAAGGCAACAGGGTTCCAAGGGTATTCAAAGTAACGCAATAGTTACCATTTTTCAGAGTGTAGAAAACTACGTCGCCACTCAAAAATTATTATTACGGGCAGGGGCCAAGGAGCACTGTACCATGTACGGGGAATGATCGGGTGAGGAATAGGTCAGACTAGTACCACTCACAGCCGATATGCATTCACCGTGCCATTTAAATTTAGGGGGGGAATTAATAACACCAATTAAGGAATCGACCTGAACAGAAAATAAAGCAGAGGAAGAAAGAAAAGAAACCCCAGAGGAAAGGAAAAATCAGTTGGTAACCACTTGTATAAGAAATATGAGAAGAAACTAATATATTTTTAGATTTAGCCCAGAGAAGAAAAGGAAGTTATTTGTGAATTGTTATATAATAACCCAACTCAAGAGAATTCATCACAACCCTATCCCTGAAACCATAAGGAAGAAAAGAAACCCAGCAGCAATCCAGCAGAAAGAGTACTGCGAGAGGTAGGACGGATCCTACGAACTTACTGCTATAACGACCACAGAAGGTGGAGCAAATATGTGAAAGATACTGAAGAATTTCTAAATTTGTTACCATGATATATTAGGCATTTGTCCGTACCAGCTAATACATATGAGACCACCACCAAGAGAAATAACTGAATTAATAACATTTCCACAACAACCACCAGAAGAAATAAATCTACAGAAGGTACTTAACAGGGTGCATCACCAAGCATATATGAGAAGGAAGAAACAAGAGAAGAAGGGAATTCCCAACATAATATACAAAAACGGTGAAAAGATACTGATAAAGAACCGACAACAACCGAGTAGTACCGAGGGGATAGCGAAAAAGCTACTTCTGCTTTGCGTAGGACCCTTCGTAATAAAGAAAGACAATGGAAACAACACCTATGTTATTGGATACCTAAACAACAATAAGATAAAAGGAACTTATAATAAGAGCGAAATTAAAAAATTTTATGAATGAACATTGCAAACTAATTCTAACAGATTATTTTCAATAAACTCCTTTTAATAAAAATAATCATGTTTTGGTGGGGAGGTAATCTGTAATGTGACAGAACAGATGAGCCCATAAGAGTAAACTTGAACAAACCCAATCGAAAAAAAGATGAAAATCATAATAATAAATAATAAAAAACTTAGAAAGTTAAAAGGAATAAAGAAACTAACATAACTAAGAAGTACAATACATTAGTTAATAAGAAAAACGTTATGTAAAGTACCTTATAAGAAAACAGTATTGTAAACTATATTAAATAAGGAAAAGTGATACCAGTGTAAAATGTAAAAGTGAAGTGTAGAGAAAAAAAAGTGAAGAAACACAAAAGTGGGAAATATAAAGTGGAGTACAAACAATCTTGGAAAGATAATAATGTTTAATAACCAAGGGTACTTACCTAGTAATACATGAAGCATTAAGCTTATTATTGCTTTTTCATTTGTTCAGAATAATATTATTATAATCATCAATCTTGTTGATGACCATAGTTGTCATAGGTTATAAGCCAGGTAAATAATGGCATCCCAATTATTTTGGTGATGAACAATGTTATTTCTTTTAGGGAACACTAATACCTAAGGCTTATTAACTAATTACAATAGTAAATAACTAGTCAAATCGAGTGGAACTAGTAGTTAAGCAACATATCAGATGATATGACAGAAATAATTTTAATGTTAATAACCAGTTCTTATGTTATGTTATATGTTTAACTATGTTATAAAATCTATGTTGAGGTTAGAAGAAATTTGTTAAAAAATGTTAACCATGGACGCATGGGATAGGACTAAATGGTTTGTTAAAAAATGTTAATGTAGAAGGAGGAGAGTAATTTGTAATTTTCAGAGGAATTTTGTATTTAATTGTAAGATTTTTTTAAATTTACTAAAAAAAACAAATGATATAATCAGAAGCATACACTATTTTTTTAAATTAACTAAAAAAAACAAATGATATAATCAGAAGCATACACTATCACCTAAACATAGAAATTAACTTATAAAGATATAAAATCAATTAACCAAAAGTGTAAAACACTAGGGATTAATAGGGGTAAACCATAAAATTGCCACGGTTAGATTGTTTTCGCTAATAAATCAAAGGTAGTGACAAATTCCAGAAATATAATATGATTTTGTGATGGTCAAAAAACCAAAATGGCTTAAACAGCATAATTTTGTAAAAACACAGAACATTTATTAGGACACACACACAGGCCATATTTGGTATCATTTTAATTGTAATAAAACAAATAATTGCATGCTGTAAATTAAATTAAGATAAACTATTTAACAAATAGTGAATTAATATGTACTAGGGAGAAAAAAATCTGTATTGTAAGAAATATTAGGTCATGTGACCTCAAAATTCAATCAAATTAGCCAATCAGAAATTAGAAAAATTGGCCAAACTATTCAAATTCGAAAGAAAACTGTAACAGTGTATTGTTAGCACGAAAGAAGAATGGGTCAGTCCTATTTCTGGCTGAGTGAAAGTGTACTAAAGTATCAAATCTGAGTGTGCAAGGTTATAAAAAATTAAATTCAAAATCAATAAAATAATAATAATAATGAAGATTTAAGAAGACAGAAAACCAATAATAAGAATAAAAGAAGAAACACAATAAGTATGCAAGACTAATAGCCGATAATAATATTGGTTCTATCAACAAGGTGAGAAGTTCGTTGTCTTATAACCAAACATTAACGATCACACCACACTAAGAAAAAACATCACAGACACTATTAATTAACACTCCAGTAAAAGAAAACGAACAAATAACTATTTTTACAATAAAAAACTATATAATTCCATTCATATTAAGGGAAATGGATGTATGAACTTCAATACAAAAACGAACGTCTTAATGGCGGCCATGTTGAAATACGTTTGGTACTGACACCTTTTTGTCAAACCAACACACGCGGCGTTAGCGAGCTTCGGTAACGAAACAGACATTATTTATACAATATTAATTAAACAAAATTCAGTTTCTTATGTAAAATTTGATAGAAATTAAGATTGATTTGTAAGTATTGTAGTTCGCTACAGCATTTCTGACTTTTGTAATAGTTCAAAGAACCTTAGAATTAATATAAGTGTTGTAAAAAATTCCAACACAACCAACTATTGTAATTCTCGACCCTAGAGACAGAGTCGATGCAGTAAATAACATTTCGAATTTAAAATCAAATAATTAAATAAAAACCCAAAAGTTAATGCAGCAAAAGAGTTTTATTTATTAGATAAATATAATTTAATGAATTTCAGCATGTTATAACAGGAAGAAGACATAGTAAGAATTAAAACAACTTATTGAAGGAGGTGACTCACAGCTAGTCTACCATTGGGTAAAGCGATTCCACAATCGAACGCAACATTACTTAATAATTATTCAAATTAGAATTTTACCGCGTTTGACAGGGATCGTCTAAACTTTAATGAATTATCAAAATTTGAAGAACAGTGCATTAATTAATGGGGAAACCAAATTTAACCGAATAAAATAATTGAGCTAAAGAAAAAATAAACATTAAAGAACAAGTTTCTTGATATTTTATTTTAATAAAATATTTTTTTTTTGTAACCAGCGTTAATAAAATTTATTGAATCATAAGAAAGAACAAAATTTTTTTTTATAACGACAGGTTAAAATGTATGTGTCGCTTTTTTGAAGCCATGTCAGCTGAATTGGCATTGCCAGTATCAGTCCTGATACTTTTTTATCACACCTCATATATTTCTGTGACATACAGTATATATGTGTAAGTATATTTTATTTCCATACACCTATAGATCTTATTAGCTGTCATCTTTATAATGGATGTTCATAAGCATTTTATATATTAACTTCAGGTTACTTTTTTATTTTTTTTATTACTGTGACTGTGTTAACCCTTACAATTATTTTTAATAGATGTTTAACTTTCAGTTCAAACAGATTTCCCAAGCATATGAAGTATTATCAAATCCTGAAAAGAGACAGATATATGACCAAGGAGGAGAGCAAGCATTGAAGGAAGGTGGTGGTGCAGGTGGCCATTTTGCATCTAATCCGATGGACATTTTCAACATGTTCTTCAGGAACGCGTTTGGTGGAGGCATGGGTGGTGGAAGACGTGGTGAACGACGAGGAAAAGATGTTATACATCAGTTGTCTGTGTCTTTAGAAGATCTGTACAAAGGTGCTGTGCGCAAGTTAGCTTTAGAAAAAAATGTTATTTGCCAAAAATGTGAAGGTACGTTGCCACACTTCTATTATTTTTAATTAAGTATTTTTCTGTTAAAGTAGAAAAGTTCACAAACCGAATTATTTTTTTACTTATCATTTTCAGTTTTTGCTGTGAAAATAAAAGTTATAATTACAGAGAAGAAATATTAATCTAGAGTAATAAAATATTATTACATTAACAAAAATAAATCAGCAAAATTAGAAGAAAAAGTATTGGGGAATAGTATTGCACCATACTTTACTGTTTTAGATCCATTCTCTGATAAAATAAATATGTTGCAGTAAAATTAACAGATACAGTAAAGTGTGTTGAATGTGACACTGTAGTTAATATGATCACAAAGTATAAAAATTGGGAGGTAATATCACAGCATGTTAAAAATGCATTTAGTGGGTGATTACAGTAATGTAATGGTATTCGATAAGATAAGTCATTGCATCATAAACATTTATTTCATGTGAAGTATCTAGGCAGGTGTTGGAATGTTTATTTATTTATTTATACTTTTTTTACATGCCATTTGAGATTTCACTTTAATAAGAAAAAGGCAACCATATAATAGGAAATAGGTTATCACAATTTCACAAATGAATTATTGTGGTTGACCTCATTATAGCTTGAAGTCAGATACAGGCAGACTTACACTTTTTCAGACACTTGGCACCATACTTTTCACTCTTTCAGATATAAAAATTGAGTCCTATTAAAATTTTGTGCTATAAATTCAGGCTTTCATACATTCCACACTGATGGATAGAAGGATGAGGAAGTGGATAAGTGTAGACAGTGCACTTATTTGTTAGGTCATCGACAGTAATAAATACTAAAAGCCTATTAAAGTAATAATACTAAAGTGACAAAAACTGTGCTTTTTTTTTTTAAACATGATAATGTTTTTAGGCTGGGGGTCATTCCACAAAAATCGTCATCGAAAAACGTGACGCTTCCACACTTTCGATTCCCCACAGTCTAGAAATTTGATATGTGATATGTAAACGCATCAAGACAGAAATAATAGCTGCTGACATTGAGTTTAGCAAACGTTTTAGTGAGAATAAATTTGGTTTTACATGCTCTGTTTGTGATCGTCTGTAGTTTGGAAATGATTTACATAATCCACCAAACGTAATCCACATTATAAGTTTCAAAAGCCTAAAAACATTATCATGCTTCGATGTTTCGGTTTCGGTTTCGTCGAAATTCTTTGAATGCTTAGGTGCAGGACCACATACCAATTTCAATTCTTTTTTCTTTTCTTTTTCTCCAATATTCTCTTATCTTTTCACTGTGTCTCTTCTTCCTGCCTTCAGGCCACTCTGAACCTGCGTTTTCTCTCTCCTACCCTGGACTCCTCCTTTCATTTTTAACACTTTTGCCTGAAAATCTTCTCTTTCAGTTGCTTCTGCGTTTATATTATTTTTTTCTAAATCCTTTTGGATTTCTTTAAGCCAACTTGATATTGACTTCTTCCCACACGGATATTTGAAGATCTACTTGGTATCCATTTTATATAAATTTCCAAAAAGTAATAGTCTTCTTTTTCTCATTGTGTCTGTTATATTTTCTGTACTCTGATATATTTCATCAATACTTCTTAATTTCCAACCTTCTGAAGTTTTTTGTGAGCCTAATATTTTCCTAATAATTCGTCTTTCCAACATTTCTAGTTTGTCTAAATTATAATTCAATGCTAGACATTCACTTGCATATGGGCATTCTGGGCTGGCCAGGGAAATTTTTATCTGGGACAAAAAATATAAATCATGACAAAAATATCAAATGATGTTGTATTCACATCATTTTTACAATTATTAACTAGAATAATTAATCTTTACAATAAGTTTTGAAAAGAAACCTTCATCCTAATGAGAACAAAGACAGCAACATCATTTCTCGCGAGCAGTGACTCATAGAATCAAGTTCCAACAGGCAAGGGATGGAGCGATACGGCGCAATATTTATGTATGTTCTCAAAATAAAACAGGGTAAATTTGTATTTTTTTCCGTATCGGCCATCTAGGGACCACATGCCAATTTCAGTTCTTTACTCTTTGTTCTTTCCTTTTTTTCTGTATCGGCCATCTAGGGACCACATGCCAATTTAAGTTCTTTACTCTTTGTTCTTTCCTTTTTTTCCAATACTCTTTCATCTTCTCACTGTGTCTCCTCTTCCTGTCTTCAGACCACTTTGAACGTGGGTTTTTCTCTCTCCTACCCTCTACTCCCTCCATTTTTAACACTTTTGCCCGAAAAACTTCTCCTTCAATTGCTTCTTCTGCGTGTATATTATTTTTTTCTAAATCCTTTTGGACTTCTTTAATCTAACTCGATGTTGACTTCTTTCCCACAGATATTTGAAAATTTGCTTTGTCAACCTATTGTCGTCCATTCTATATAAATGTCCAAAAAATAATAAGTCTTCTTTTTCTCATTGTTTCTGTTATACTTTCTATACTTTGATATATTTCATCATTACTTCTTAATAAATTTGTATTTTAATAATTACCATATTTAATAAGTAATATTTTTAGCATGTCTCTTAGATTAACCCTAACACATTTATTTTATTTCAGTGATCATCTTCCCTTGCAGCCATCACGTTACAGCCAATATTAGCCTATTGTATTTGTTGAGTTGTGATTATTAGTGTATTCCTTGTTCACAAGATAATGTTTTGAGTAAATCAGGTGTCTGCATCCTGTATTTTTATTACCTCTTTTTTATCATTCATCACATACAATAAATTGGTTGTTAAAATATAATAAACCCTCACGTTAGTTTTGGGGAAATTTCCTGCTGAGAAAATTGTGTTCGGGGAAAATTTCAGGGATCTGAACATTTTATGCGCCCCTGGTGCTAACCAATGTAAATTGCTTTTGTGCCAGCAATCACAGTTTATTAGGGCCCAATTATTGCATACAATCTGCTTAAACAATACTAAGGTGTATATTGTCTTCAGGCTTTTAAATTTATGATAATGGTTAGCGAATATGTTTACCAGGAAGGGGAGGAAAGAAAGGCGCATTTGAAACATGTAGTACTTGTGAAGGAAGTGGGATGCAGATAGAAGTGCAGCGTATTGGTCCTGGTATGATTCAGCAAATACAGAGTATGTGTAGTGATTGTCGTGGTCAAGGGGAAAAAATTAATGAAAAGGACAGATGTAAGGGATGCAGTGGACAAAAGGTTAGTAAAACTATTGATTGCAGTGTTGTTTATGTAAGAAAATGTTAACTTGCCGTAAGTTACAACAAAACGTATGCTTACCAGGAAAAGTATGCTTCCCCAGAAATACCATTTGTTCACAGAACTTAATTTGTCACTGTCAGTTCCAAATAATATTTTAAATATACTTTGTTCAAATATGTGTGAAGCGTTTCAACCACATTGGTTTTTAATTAGAGTAAAGGTATTCTGACCTTTACTTTTGCTGTATAACATCATATTGGAAATTATTTATTATTGTTATTCGTTACGATTTATTTGTTTAGACTGTACGGGACAGAAAAATATTAGAAGTGCACGTAGATCCAGGTATGGTTGATGGACAAAAAATCATTTTTAGTGGAGAAGGTGACCAGGAACCTGGATACAAACCAGGTGATATTATAATTGTCCTTGATGAAAAGGAACACCCCAGATTTAAGTAAGTATATACATCACATATATAGCTTCTAAATGTTTTTTTTTTTCAGTAACAGTTGTATTCAGTTTTTTAATTTTTAACAAGCACTTACCAGAATATTAGTCTTATAATAAAAAGAGATATCAAATACAATTTATGTTGTGTTTCTCCTTTAGAATTTTATTATGCCAGACCAAAATTTTGGTAGTTAAATGTTATGAGAATCCTGTAAAATTTTAAATTCAAAGAAAAATGATCTGTTAGTAAAGGGGATTTAAAGGGAGCGCAACTTAAAAGGGAGTCACCAGGGAGTTTGACGAATCTGTTTGGTCAGATTCATTGAAAGCTTTTTCAAATTACTTAATATCATTTCCCCATTCCCCTTTTAGGGGGAAAGTGATGGATGGTTTGGCAGGATTCAGCTGTTATAGTTAGATCTACAGGCAATGAAAAATCATACATTACTGTGATACTAGGAGTAACTGCAGATGTAGAAGACTTCCATCATACGTTATTTTGAAGAGAAAAATGCTTCCAGATAGAATTGTTAGATAATCACAGGAAAAGGGTGAATGACTCTAAAATGGAAGCATGTATGGCATATTGGCTTAAAGTTGTTTGGGTAACATCGACCAGGTGTTTTACTAGGACAGAGAGATGTGTTAATTCTTGATAGTTTTTGTGGTCACACAACTGAAAAAATAAAAAAAAGCTGGTTGTAGAACAGAACACTGATCTTGTTATAATTCCTGGGGGAATGACTTCTCAGCATCAAGTTCTAGATGTGGTTGTTAATAAACCATTTAAGGACCACTTATGGAAGAACTATAGTAACTGGCAATGGAAACCATGCGTTGAGTCCAACAGGCTAATTGAAGTTGAAGAAACCAAACATACAGCTACTGCTCAGTGGATAATCATCTTGGGGGAAAATCAAAAGTGAATTTGATGTAAAGGGGTTTAAAAAAATGTAGTGTTTCTGTTTCTAATAACATGGATGGGAGTGAGGATGACATTTTGTAAAAAGACTGAATCTGATTCCAGTAGCAGTACTGAAGATGAACTTTGAGAAGAAGAAAAGCAGGGATGATGACGGATTAAAAATAATAAGGAACTTTATTTTATCTGATATTTTCACACTTAATGTAAAATAGATAAAGTGTTTGAAAAAGTAATTTTTGTTTACAAAAGCACACTGACTTACAAATAAAAGATATTTGAACGTGAATTGGTAATACAGATAAGTATAAATTAGAATTTTTCTACCAGACAAACAAAACTGCAGCCTATTTTCACACTTAATGTAAAATAGATAAAGTATTTGAAAAAGTAATTTTTGTTTACAAAAGTACACTGACTTACAAATAAAAGATATTTGAACGTGAATTGTTAATACAGATAAGTATAAATTAGAATTTTTCTACCAGACAAACAAAACTGCAGCCTTCTGGGTATTTTGTGATGATGCTTTGCGCTTCCCCTTTCAATTTAGAAACCAAGATTTTTAAAATTTAATTAAACATTAAGTTAAGCATAAATATCCACAGATTTACATAAAATGTAAAAACCAGAAATGTCAAAATTTTTCATTGTTGACCTTTACAACTCCCCTTAACCAGCCAAAAATTGAACGTGTTTTTTTAGGCAGTATTATTTTTTTGCTTCTCTTTTTATGGTGAATCGTCATGCTTGCATTATTTTTTATGATATATCATTGTTACTAGTGTGTGCTGTGATGGTACAATCATGGTACATTTTGTGATTACTTAAAATATGGTAAATAAAACCATAACTATTGTATTTTTCTATTTTGGTCAAAATTAAACCAACCTTAAATAACCAGTACGAATATATAGTGAGTGGAGTGTATAATAATATTTGTCAGGATTTGAACCAATTCATAGCAAAAACTGTGAAGCATCACAAAAAACAGTATGCAGTTTGTGGCGATAAGAGTGCCGAACCTTAATTACGTCAGAGGCTGAGAATGGGTTTACATCGACAACACGAGGCTGTCAACAGCTTAACAATGGAAGTGTGACGTAGGTTCACCCCACCTCAGCAAAATCTAACAAAGACTCTTGGTCATTTCAACAGCAGCAGTGATCAACGCCGGCCGGCAACCCATTCACTCACTAGTGAATTTTACCTTTTTAGCCACTTAAGTGATTAATAAACAATATAAATATCTAAAGTGCGTCAACTACAAAATGTGACCGTAACGTGTACACGGAAAACTCGCGGTACCGTACGCGAAGTTTTACCGCACCGAAACAACCAGGAACTACACGAAAATGGGTGAGAACGTTCCATCAACACCTTAAAATCCTCATTTTATTTCCAAGTTTCCTTCATGTAAAATGACCAATTCACAAATCATAAATAACTTCAAATATTCAAAATTTCACTTATATAAAATGAGCTCATAAAATAATAAAAATTTGTACCATGAGCGAGAGAGAGAGAGAGTGTGTGTGTGTGCTTGAGTAATTCCTAGGTGCTGGGTTGTGCGAAACAATATTTAAAGATGTATATCTATATTTATCATATATCTATCATAATTATCTAATACAACACATTTTTTAGTATATGTAAGGATTTTGGAGGGTAATTTGATTTTTGGAACGCCTCTGGCGCAATATGTGGGTCTTATATATTTCACTATGTAGTAACTACCAGTTTCAATACTAATAAAATACTTTATATATGTTATTTGGTGTATGTTTTTATTTCAGGTAATTTGTTTCACAAGACTGGTTCGTGTTACACGAATTCTGGCCCGAAAAGTAAATTTAGATCATGTTACCTTGTACAAACATGGCACCCGAGATTATTTACTAGTACATACGAAAATACATTTTTTACGAAAAATAATTAAACGATAAAAAGTAATAGATTACAATTGGCGCGTGCCGAACATGGACTCGACATAAAATAAAATTTTATGTAGAGTACACCTACTGGTATGTGAAACAGTTACTTGAAGTAATAGCGTAATAGTTCGCAAAGCGTGCGCAAGGTAAGGTTAAAATTTTAGGTTATAAATAAATATGTTTTAGTAACCTAAAATAATACAATATGAGTACTAATGACAATATAACGTTAGAAATCAGTTCAACTGATGTAAATTTGACTGGCGAGATGGATGTACAACCAAATCAAGCTAGTCAGACTGACGAGGCAAATACACCTGTGTCTGTAGGGACAACGAAAACCGATACATCCATCCCAGCCATGTCGGATAGCAAACTAGACAGTACTGCTGCATTGATGCAACTATTATTAAACAAATTCGATGAACAGAGTGTAAAATTCGATAATTTTGACAAGAAACTAGATGTTCAGAAAAGCGAAATTAAAGAAATTCAAAGTAGTTTTAAAATTAATTTCAATGAGATGAAAGATGAAATTAAAAGACAAAATTGTCACTTTGATGAGAGAATTAACACAGTAGTGTAACAATAAAAAAGAAGCCTAAATATATTAAATAAATGAAATCCACTACCAGGACTTACCCCGTTATCTTTATTTGATTTTAATTTGTTTATTACTTTCTCATTTTCTAATTCTATTTCGCCTAACCGCGTCTCTATTTCACTCAATTTCTTATCGTAAATACAGCCTTGTTCTTTAATTTCTTTCTTCACTTCATCAAATTGCATGTTAAGATTATTTTGGATATTTCTAATTTCATTTTTCTGTTCGCTAAATTTTTCATCTAGGTTACTAAATTTCTCATCTAAGTTACTAAATTTCTCATCGAACTTATTATTCTGTGCATTAAAAAGCGCTTGCATCATTTTTATTATTTCGTTACCTCGTACTTCCCCCATATTTAAAATTTATTTCTATACCACTTTTTATATATAAAAAACCAGTTATTGTAAAATCAGAACACCTAACACAACTGTATACCTTACTATCACAAACCTAACCTACGTAAATATATGCGATATAATTTTTATACATTCGTCATTACCACATCCTATTTTCTGTGTATAAAAATAGGTCTATCTCGTATAAAATTAAAATTAAACGAAAATCCTGGCAGCGCGTCGACATTTGTAGCGTGTCAATTTTGGGGTCACTTTATTTTCTTTCAGTAAGGGGCATTTACATTTTTATTTATTTCGTTTTTGTGCGGGCTTTTCTAAAAAATTATTGTGCAACGTTATGTCCATTACTACAGAACTCATGGCCAGTAGAACAGTTTGAAACAAAGCAGTAAGACGCAGTTGTTGTCGAGGAATCCGCAAAGAATTCACGCCACCCTAAAAATTCGCAGAACTCTGTACATGGCCACTACGCGGGTGCGCGCTCTGCCAGGACGCCGAGTTTGGTTTAAAGCAAGATGGCTTGAGCAGAGGTAATTCAGCAATGTGCGTTTGAGCGGCAGGAAGTCATGGCTAAGTCCGGCCCACTTTAATGACATCAGCAGAGCCGAAACCAATATCGTCCTCTGGTACCACACATATACCAGCTCTATTCCATGCATAAAGTGGTTACCACACAACAATTAAGAATGAGCGACGAAAACATAGTGGCAGTGAACCACCGTTCCCGCCGGTGGAAGCAAGCAGTACCTGTTACGTTACCGTTCCCCAGTCGACCTTAGGCAGAGACGCTAGACAGTCAATTAGAACCCGACTCCAACTACAGACGCTTACCGTTTCGTTTAGGCCCCGGTCGGTGGTGTTATAAAATGTAATTAACCCAGTAAGACCGACCGGGACCCAAGACATTAATAACCATATTACCGTGATTGGCGGGCAGTTGGTGCAGTGACATGGAGTGATTAACTAAATACGTAATCTTTAAAAGAGGAATCGGATAACAGAAACACGTGTTCGGTCGGCAGTGAACAGTGAATTAAAATATGAATTAAATACTATTACCGGGAATTCAATATGAAACGTCAATGGGTAAAGTGTAAACTGGCATGTGTGTGTGAGTGAGGCAGAATGGGCTACCTTAATTATTATAATACTTGATAGGTTAGAGGATATTTTATGTTAGTTAAATCTGAGGGATCAATGTATATTTTAAAACCTATTTTTTCAGTGTCTTTTAACATTCATTAAAATCAGTTGGTTTACCTTGAATGTGTGTTAGACTAAGTTATTTCGTCATTACCACGTTCTCATTTCTGTGTTGAAAAAATTCGTCTAACGTTCCGGAATCTTCTGAATTATTAATTGGGTGGGTCAGATTGCTAAATTGTCCGTTTTATTAAGGTAAAGTGTAAAGGTCTCCATATCTGTCCTTCAAAGATATAGGTGGCGACTCTGGGCTTCTGATAAAATTTCTGCAACAGGTAAGTCCTGGTAGTGGATTTCATTTATTTAATATATTTCGGCTTCTTTTTTATTGTTACAGTAGAAACACGTTGTGATAACATACAGAAAACCACATTAGCCATTGTTGATAATAAGTTCAGTAGTGCAATTAATGATTTAGATACTAAAATTGATCTAGTTTATGATACAGTAAATAACACGATTAAAAGTCAACTAGAGTCACAAAGTACAGAAATACAACAGAAATGTTTAAATTTGGTAGAAAATCAATTAGAAGTTAAAACCAATATTGAAGTAAATAAACAAGTAGCAGTGAAAACTAATGTTTAGATTAGTAATGTTATGTATAGTTCTAAGTGAAAACTTAGAAACCATAGATAATACCATAACTGAACATGAGAGAAATACCAAGAGTAGATTTAATTTGTTACAAAGTAAGATTAAAGAAATTGATGATTTAACTGTACAAAATAGTATGGATGTACATGATAAATATGATATAATTGCAAATAATTTGACCAGTGTAAAAAATGAATTACGGGGAGAAATAAATAAAAATATTTCAAGCATAAATGATAGAGTAATCGTCACTAGGGATTTCTATAATGAAATAGAACTAGAGAATTTTAGCCATGAAAATAGAGTAATACATCCCATGCGTTTTCTAAATCAAACAAGGGATTATAATTATTTTAGTAGTAGTAGCTGGGAAGTGAAATTAAACAAAATAATTAAATGTTTTAAGGGTAACTCAGTCATATGGGCTGAAGCTCATAGGTTAGAATGGGATTGTTATAATACTTTTGAGAAAGCCTTTAAGGGTAAATATTGGACAGAAGAAGAGCAGGAGACTTTAAGAAGCCGTATTATGGGAACGGGTAATTTCATGGGACGTAACCTTGGTAATAATAATATTACTATCTATGTAACTAAATTGTACAATGAGGCAAAATATTTAGAGCCGCCCATACCCTTTAAGTCATTTGTTAGGTATGTTAGTAAGCACTTACCCAGGGAAGTGCAGGTCACTCTGATGACTAAAGAAATAGAAAATCTTGATGAACTGGAAAGGGTATTAGGTATACTGCAAAGCATAAATGATCGCGAAATGGGTAGACGCCCCATTCAACCAAATATGACTAACCATAACAATGAGTTTAATCGGCCAAGGCCTTATTATAATAACAATGGTAATAAATATAATTTTCGCAATGATTTACAGCAACCAGGCGGTTGGAGTTGTTCTAGTTGCAGGAAGGAAAATCGTGCTCACATGCAGCATTGCTATTTTTGCAAAACGCCAAGGAGTAACCAGACCAAGCAATTCGTACCTGCGAACAGAGGAGCACCTAGCAACAGAGGATCACCATATCACCATCAGGGACCAACAAGAGGACACCCTGTACCATCCACGAGTCATAACAGGACACAGCCGGAAAACTGAAGTCGACAGTGGTAAATAGGACCCGACCACTGTTCAGGGAAGCTCATGAGGTCCGACCATTAGAGGACATACAGTCAAACGTTATAAAAACAGATATCGTTGCCGATTTATTGGAGGAGGAGAGCAACACGACATTGGAGGTGAGAGCTGGACTCACGGAAATCCAGGTAACAATAGAGAATAGAAAATTTAAAACACTTGTTGATACAGGGAGTGAAATTTCAGTAATAGCCGAGAACATTTTAAGTGAATTGAAAGAATTTAATAGGAATATTCCAGTTTTACTTGTAGCAGGGGTTACAGTAATAGGAGTCACGGGGGTACGTAGTAAAAGGGTGACAAAACAGATACATTTAAGTTTCTCAAGTGGAGATACGAATTTTGATAATACATTTTTGGTAGTCAAGGGGTTAAGTTTAGACATCATTTTGGGAAATGATTTTTTACAAAGAAATAAAGTTGTAATAAATTTTAAAGAAAAGGTGTTGGAGTTAGATGGGGGTGATCGGTCTGTGAAAATTAATTTTGAAAATGTGATAAATAAAGTTAGAACAACTGGTATGAAATTGTTACAGAAACGAGTAGTTGAGAATAATTTAGATACTAAAATAAATTTTTGTAGAGAAGGTGAGTATTTAGAAGATGTTGATAATGAAATGAGCAATATTAATAATGAAGTATGGGAGATAAGGGCGGATGAATTCTGTAGTGGGGGTGAGGTGATAAGGGGTGGCCAACGTATAGCGTTATGGCAGGTAATAGAGCAGTTTAAGGGAGTGTTTGCCGATATTCCAGGAAGGGCAAAAAATTATGAATGTATGTTACAGATAAAGGAACACACACCATTCATGCAGCGGAGCTATCCAGTGCCTTACTCTAAAAGACGAGCGGTGCAAGAGGAGTTGGATAAGATGTTAGAAAATGGGATCATCGAGAGGTCAGTGTCTCACTACTCAAATCCGTTAGTAGTGGTAATTAAGAAGGAAGGAGGAGTAAGATTGTGTCTAGACGCAAGGAAAATTAACCAAATTATTATACCAGACCGAGAATCACCAGAATCTATAAATGAGATCTTTCAAAAGTTTAGTGGCGTACGATTTATGACATCATTGGATTTGACTGCTGGATATTGGCAGGTACCATTAGCAGAGGTAAGTAGGCAATACACAGCATTCTTATTTAACGGAAAAAATTATCAGTTTAAGCGACTACCATTTGGGCTAAATACCAGTGTAGCTAGTTTCATTAAATGTTTGGATAGAATTCTTAAACCAAAAGATTTAGATTTTCTCACAGTATATGTGGACGACATTTTAATAGCTTCATGTACATTTGAAGAACATTTAGAACATTTAAAGTATGTTTTAGGAAAATTAGAAGCGGGAGGATTAACCGTAAATTGGGACAAGTCCAAATTTTTACAAACGAAGATTAATTTTTTAGGATTCATTATTACATCGGAAGGAATTTCCGCAAACCCGGACAAGGTCGAATCTATTATGCGCTTCCCTGAACCGCGAAACATCAAACAACTTCAGAGTTTTCTTGGGCTGTGCAACTTTTATAGGAAATTTCAAAGGAACTACGCCTACCTAACCGCAAAGTTGAGTGCGGTATTGCAGAAGAACCGACAATGGAAGTGGGGAGACGTGGAGCGTGGAGCCTTTGAAGAAATAAAACGCAAATTCAGTAACATGATTATGATGAACCACCCGGATTTTGATAAAATGTTTTATTTACAGACGGATGCCAGCAATGTAGCTGTGGGAGCAGAGCTGTATCAGGAGGATGATGAGAAGGAACATCGGACAATTGCGTTCGCTAGTCGATCCTTACTGCCGGCTGAAAAGAATTACACTACCACAGAGAAAGAATTGCTCAGTATTGTGTTCGCAGTTGGTAAATTCAGAACTTACATCTTAGGAAACAAAACGATCATTAGAACTGATCATAAAGCTTTGTCATTCCTTAACACTTGTAAACTTGCTCATAGTCGATTAACCAGGTGGGTACTTGTTTTGCAGGAGTACAACTTCGAGTGGGAGTATATTAAAGGAACCGAAAATAAGGTACCCGACACTCTATCCAGAGTAGATTGTGAAAATAACAAAACAGGTAGGGACTTAAAAGAAATTGAAATTTTTCAGATTAGCAGAGAAGACAGAATCTTTGGAGAGGAGCTGAAGGATATCAACACCATGCAGAGAGCAGATGGTAAGTCTGGAAAAATAATACACAGTTTAGAGACGGAGCTGGATGAATCTGAGTACAATCAATATTTTAAAATTTATAAAGGGTTATTGTTTAAGAAGGTAGTAGGGGGTGAGCGTGAATGGAGATTAGTGGTACCAGCAGTGTTGGAAGAGAAAATTATTTGGAATTGTCATATACGATATGGCCATTTTGGGGCTAAAAAGTGTGTCAATGTGTTAAAAGAGTCATGTATTTTCAGAAATATGGAGAGGCGAGTGAGACAGTTGCTGAGGAGTTGTGATTTGTGTCAAAAGTCGAAGGTGGTTAACTACAGAGTAGAAGGTGAGTTAAATTATATTAAGGTAGAAAGACCTTTTGATTTAGTTGCTGTGGATTTGTTTGGACCATTGCCGAAGGGTAGAGGCGGAGTAGTTTATATATTTGTATTGCTTGACACTTTCTCAAAATATGTAAAATTGTATAGCGTAAAAAGAGCTACCAGTAAGGTATTGAGTGAAAAAGTGACTAAAGAGTATATGATTAACGTGGGTAAGCCAAAAGTAATTTTATCAGACCATGGGCCGCAGTTCATCAGCGGAAGATGGCGTCAGACCTTAGGATGGGAAGGCATCCTCACGAAGCATACGGCTGTGTATCATCCCCAGTCCAACCAGGCTGAGCGTGTAATGAGAGAAATAGGTAGGATCTTTAGAGCCTATTGTCACGCTAAACACAGCGAATGGCCATTGTATGTACGAAAGGTAGAAACTTGGCTGAACAGTACCACCCACGAGTCTACTGGCTATACACCTCATGAACTGGTAAGAGGAACACGCCCCCCAAGAATCTTGGAACAATTATTCGACTATCCACCTGAGAGCCGAACAACTGATATAAACATTAAAATCCGGTTGGCGAATGAACACTTAATTAGCAAGGGTGAACAGAGAAAACGTAGACACGACGCAAGAGGTAAGTGGATTAAGTATAATGTAGGACAAATGGTATTAGTTAAAAGACATGACTTATCGAGTGCGCAAGACAAAGAAATTAAGAAATTCTTTCTCTTGTATGAAGGACCATATGAGGTCATAGAAGTTAAGATGCAAAATTCTTATGTATTACAGAACAACGTAACTGGAGAGATAGTAGGAACACACAATGCTACAAATTTAAAATTGTACTGGTCGTCTTAGTTATTATGAATATTGATGTTTCTATATTTTGAGTGTATGAGTATTAACTTAGTTATTGGTTTTACAGAAGGGACTCTCCCCCATTTTCGGGCGATCACAGACTCACCACCTCTGATCGTGGATTTTGAAATTCGGGAGGCGGACCATGGTTGGCAGAACTGACGTAAGGAAGTGAAAGCAACGATGGTCTTCCTCCACACAAAATTGGTAGCAAGTAGAAAATTTAATCTTCTTATTGAACGGGGAGGGGGACCCCTAATTCTTGGGATATATAAAAAAAATAAAATAAATAGTTTGGCATTTATCCCATGAATTTGATTTTATTCTAAAAATCATAGAATAAAATTTTAAAATTGTGTAACTTAATAGGTTAACTCATTAAGGAGTTATATTTTTTTTGTGTAACTAAGCATATCAGAAGATCCATTGTTTTCCTGTAGTGTTAGAAAAGTGATGTGTTGGACTTGGAAAGTGTCTACAAATTTATTAATGTAACTAAAGAAAGAAATAACATTTTTTAAATGATATTTAAATTTTGATTTTGTGAGATAACAACCTTAAGGGGTTAAAAGGACGTAGTGCTACTATGGTGAATTTTTGAGACTTTATTTTGAACATTATCATTATGTTTATTTAATAATAGTCTTATAATGGATTTATGTATAACTTGTTAATTGTAGGGTGGTCCCCGATTGGGACTACATAAGACACAATGTGTCAAATATCTTTGATTCCCCATATTTCGGGCGATTGCTGTCTTACCAACACTAATCGTGGATCTGGACGACAACCAGCTGTGGCCAGAAATTGTAACCCTGACCATGGTTGGTTGCCTACAAAATTGGTTGGAATTTGGAAATTTATTGGGAGGTTTAGGGGAATCTATTATTCTTTTTGAATAGGCTACTTCACCTCGGTTGGGGTGGTAGACCTTAGGGGTGTATTATAAATGTAATAGTAAGGGTACATGCCTTGAAGATTTTGTAATGCTAAAGCAAGGATGGGAGAGAGAGAGAAAAGAAAAAAGTGCTTACTCCTTCTGCCTCAGTCCTTGTGGAGGCAACTGAACGCAACAGTTCAGGGGGGGCAATAGTGTGTGTGGAGGAGAATGAGGGATAAGTATTATTAACAGCGCCAGATTATTACCTGTTAATAATAATAATAAGAAGGAGAATAATAATAATGTTTTTGTTTTTATTTGAACCATTCAATAAATAAATCAATTCTTTTATAACAGTTTAATTTGTTTTTCTCCAGGTTTGGGAGATATATAGTGTGATTTTCATATTTTCAAATAGAGTTTAATTCTTTTTATATCAATGTGTTTATGTTATAATTACAGTAATTATAAAAGAGAATGAGATAAATATTATCGATAGTAATCGAAACCATTCATTAATTCAGGGTTTGTAATATGAAGAAGGGAAATTCTTTCTAATTCTTAAGAAATATATTTCTAATTCTTTTATAACTATATTAAGCCAACCCAGTGCTTATTGGCACAAACCAGCACTTAGCTAAGGGGAACCAGATCAGTTGAGGATGGAGTGATTTACCAAGCCACTATTTTAATATTTTTCATTTATTGTTTCAGTGTTTGGTGATATGACAGCGGTCCTGAGCTGGCCAACGCGTCAGAGCAGGGACGTTAAGAGCCTAAGTGGCCTTATGGTGTTGGGATCTCGAAGGAGAAGTCCAGTAAGGTCATGTAGGTACGGTCATCATCATCAGACCAAGGGTGAGTTGTAATTTTCTTTTATATAAAATTGTAAGGGGGTTGTGGCGACTTATCCTGGCTGATCCCTTTAGGAAGTATGAAAGGGTCAATGAAAGTTTTTGTGCTTCGACACAAAATTTTTCATTGAGGGGGTTTTGTGATGGTACAATCATGGTACATTTTGTGATTACTTAAAATATGGTAAATAAAACCATAACTATTGTATTTTTCTATTTTGGTCAAAATTAAACCAACCTTAAATAACCAGTACGAATATATAGTGAGTGGAGTGTATAATAATATTTGTCAGGATTTGAACCAATTCATAGCAAAAACTGTGAAGCATCACAAAAAACAGTATGCAGTTTGTGGCGATAAGAGTGCCGAACCTTAATTACGTCAGAGGCTGAGAATGGGTTTACATCAACAACACGAGGCTGTCAACAGCTTAACAATGGAAGTGTGACGTAGGTTCACCCCACCTCAGCAAAATCTAACAAAGACTCTTGGTCATTTCAACAGCAGCAGTGATCAACGCCGGCCGGCAACCCATTCACTCACTAGTGAATTTTACCTTTTTAGCCACTTAAGTGGTTAATAAACAATATAAATATCTAAAGTGCGTCAACTACAAAATGTGACCGTAACGTGTACACGGAAAACTCGCGGTACCGTACGCGAAGTTTTACCGCACCGAAACAACCAGGAACTACACGAAAATGGGTGAGAACGTTCCATCAACACCTTAATATCCTCATTTTATTTCCAAGTTTCCTTCATGTAAAATGACCAATTCACAAATCATAAATAACTTCAAATATTCAAAATTTCACTTATATAAAATGAGCTTATAAAATAATAAAAATTTGTACCATGAGAGAGAGAGAGAGAGAGAGAGTGTGTGTGTGCTTGAGTAATTCCTAGGTGCTGGGTTGTGCGAAACAATATTTAAAGATGTATATCTATATTTATCATATATCCATCATAATTATCTAATACAACACATTTTTTAGTATATATAAGGATTTTGGAGGGTAATTTGATTTTTGAAACGCCTCTGGCGCAATATGTGGGTCTTATATATTTCACTATGTAGTAACTACCAGTTTCAATACTAATAAAATACTTTATATATGTTATTTGGTGTATGTTTTTATTTCAGGTAATTTGTTTCACAAGACTGGTTCGTGTTACACGAATTCTGGCCCGAAAAGTAAATTTAGATCATGTTACCTTGTACAAACATGGCACCCGAGATTATTTACTAGTACATACGAAAATACATTTTTTACGAAAAATAATTAAACGATAAAAAGTAATAGATTACAGTGCCTAGATGGACTTCTTAAAACAGCAACTGGATATTTATGTAAATTTATAAGTCAAAATAAACACTTCTGTTATTACATACAACATGCACATAACCTTAGCAATTCTCACACGTTAACAGGCATTCCTTTAAAACAAGATAATTACCTTTTTCTGTAACACCTAATTGTATTGGCACTTTATAAGATAACATAAAATTCCTGTTTCGCTCAGAAACACTTGAACATGAAGCGCAGCATAATTCCTCAGAAGATTTTTCATTTAATTACGAAAGTGTTATTTGTTAATTCAAAAGCTTCATGCCATTCTAGTATAACAATATTATAAACTAATTAGTTTCTTTTACGAGTATTAAAACATAGTCACTAGATGTATGTGTCTCAATATTTGGGCATTAACTGCCCTGTGTACTCACATTTGGTTTGCTGAAAAGATTCAGGGCAGATGCCATAATGTTCATACTTGTTGTAAATAATGTTACGACGGTCTACTGATTTGGGTAACAAAATTTAAATACCAATTTAAAACATTTTATTGTAATGAAGCAAATCTGATTAAAACTGTAGAAGTAAAGTTCGTCAGGCGATGTTCAAATAAGGTAAAAAATGTAACAAGTGATTCTATTTTTAACCAGTGAATCATACAAAAGGCACGTTGTTCACAACGACACACCCAGTTTACCGCCAAAAAGGTGATACAAAGTAAAACGGAATTTTCAGTGACCAGGACGGGACGTGAGTAGAAATCCGCCGAGAACCAGTTACAAAGTCATTAAAACGGAAGTGTAACAGAGACGCTAACACTCGCCCCAGTCTCTAGACAGCAACAGATCAGCACACACATGCTAATACTGCCCGCGGGCAATTACGGTAGGCCTACCTAAAATTGTGGTTAAAAAATGTGAAGAAACAGTGACAAACTTGTAAAGTAGAAAATCAGCAAAGGTGATCATTATATAAATATTTCGGGACGTACATTTAGTTGTTTTATCGAAAAAGTGTTGTGCAACAGGTGGTGCAACAACTTGGAGACCACGTGCCAGATAAGTAACCAGAAAGGACAAAAACAATTAATCAAAATTATTTAAAGTTGTTTTTTATTATAAAAGTATGCTAAAAAATATTAAGATGATGAGATCTCAATAAAAGGGGGGTAATAATATGTTTATTAAAATAAAATATGATATTGTCATAAACATGTGTTAGTTAATTAATACGCCATTATTTCCATAACCTTATGTCTGTATCAATAAGTTCACCTAGACGGCCCTGGATTTTGGTTAAGTTGTTATTAATTTATTTATCTAAATTATTTTCTATGGGGAGTGTAATTGGTTTCCACATTTACTCCTGAAAATGTGGTGGCGGCCCGGGGACTTTGGGAATCTTCTGCATAAAGGTAAGCCGTAAAGAGTAATAAGCGGGGTTAAGTTTCTTCTGGTTTATTTTTATAATTTATATCCGTACAGTTACAGAAACAGTGTCCTTGAACACACTGTGCTGACCGGTACGGACTGGTATAGACTCGATAGTTGACGCGTAATTGTTTTTCACCACAAAGTAGCAGCATTATGTATGCACACACACATTACAGCTGGAATAGTCAAGATACTTGTAGTACGTTCCATATTACGTAACACCTTTTTCCGCATTATGTAACAATTATTATTTTATAATTTATTAAATAAGTGTTGCAAGTAAATCATTTTAACAAACATATGTTCAGAAATATACTGCCATCATCTGTTGTTCATTTTGGCAACTTTTCAATAATAATATAATTAAATTACCTTATTCGGTCCACCTTAGTGACACTAGCTTCTTTCGTTCAATGACGCGTTTCGGGATGAAATCCCATCTTCAGATACACAATATCAATCAAAACGTAAATGTATACCACATTTTGTGGTTATGTCATAATTTAAAATGTTTAAAATCTTTTAAATAAAATATACAAAACGTAACAACTGAATCGCTCGGAGCGCTCGCATGCATGCACGCTGTACCGCGATTTCCTTACGACTGGCTATAATTATCATTCAACAGTATAGCAGTGTCAAACAGGTTATTAGATCCGAAGTTCATTTGATCATTTTATATGTTATTTTTGGTTGTTGCGTTTTTTGTAGCTTTATATATTTCGGACTCCTCTAGGCTATCCATTAATTTACCCTTCTTGCAAGTATGTAACGCTACGAAATTGTTTTCGAAACTAGTATAATTATGACCTTTTGTTATTAAATGTTGTACAAAACTGGAATTATTATTATTTGTTTTAGGAATATGCTCTAAAAATCTTGTATAAAAATCTCTGCCGGATTGGCCAATGTAGAATGCTGCACAATTATCGCATTTTATTTTATAGACTCCTGATTTATTTTTTAAAGGAATATTTATTTTAGTTTTGAAAAAATTTTTAACCATGTATAACCGTATCTGTGCATGTGTGCTTTCTGTATATTTTGTATTTCATGCTAAGTCATTTCATCCTCCAGCCCAAAAAATGGCTGCATTTTAACAGCTTTATTGACAGATTACTTTGTGTTCCCCTTAATAACGAAGACTATGATCAAGAAGTAAATATTATAAAACAGATAGCTCTAAATAATGGTTACAGGCCAGTAATAATTGATAGAATGATAATGAAACATAAAAAACGTTCAGAAAATAAAAATACCAACATTATTAACCAACATAATAAAAAACAAAAAATTCATTTCAGCTAATTATACTGGTTTGATGCCAAATATTTTAAAATCTGTTTTTAAAAGTAAAGGATATACTATTTCATTCAAAACCTGTAATAATTTAAAAAAAAATTTCAAAACTAAAATAAATATTCCTTTAAAAAATAAATCAGGAGTCTATAAAATAAAATGCGATAATTGTGCAGCATTCTACATTGGCCAATCCGGCAGAGATTTTTATACAAGATTTTTAGAGCATATTCCTAAAACAAATAATAATAATTCCAGTTTTGCACAACATTTAATAACAAAAGGTCTTAATTATACTAGTTTCGAAAACAATTTCGTAGCGTTACATACTTGCAAGAAGGGTAAATTAATGGATAGCCTAGAGGAGTTCGAAATATATAAAGCTACAAAAAATGCAACAACCAAAAATAACATATTAAATGATCAAATGAACTTCGGATCTAATAACCTGTTTGACACTGCTATACTGTTGAATGATAATTATAGCCAGTCGTAAGGAAATCACGGTACAGCGTGCATGCATGCGAGCGCTCCGAGCGATTCAGTTGTTACGTTTTGTATATTTTATTTAAAAGATTTTAAACATTTTAAATTATGACATAACCACAAAATGTGGTATACATTTACGTTTTGATTGATATTGTGTATCTGAAGATGGGATTTCATCCCGAAACGCGTCATTGAACGAAAGAAGCTAGTGTCACTAAGGTGGACCGAATAAGGTAATTTAATTATATTAACCATAAAGTAACTCGGTACGTAAAACATGAATAGATTGAAATTAGAACCTTACCAGGTAAAAATTGCGTATACACTTCAAAATCAAAAGCTTAAACTATTTAAAACTAATTTAAATATTAAATTTAATAAAATTAGTCTATATAAAAATCTTATCCCAAATTACGCTAAAATCAAAATTAACGAAACCTCTAGAATATCCAGAAAAACCGAGCAATTTGCAAGTAAATACAGGATAAAAGAAGAAATTAAATTCTTATATAGGAAGAAAATCTCATTAAACTCAGCTGTATTTAAAACACATTTAGAACTATATAATAATGTTCATCCCGCTCTATGCGATTCAATCATACAACATATTAATCAATACGTTAAGAATAAGATTAGATTCCAGAAGAATAAATAAACTAATAAAATTGGCCGTTTGATAAGCAATCAAAACAATAATAAATTCAATAATGAACATGCTTTCTACCCTAGACTGATAAACATGACTAACATGGTTCTCACGAACACAGAGGAAAGTCTTATCAATAAAGGACTGAATTACAATTTTCCACCAAATCTTAAAAATAAAAATAACAATTAAAGAAATATTTGAAGCCGAATCTGTAATTAAGTGTGTTCCAGACTTAAATGAACGAAATGAACTACGAACATTAATAAATAATAGATTCAATAAAGCAATTAATAATAATTATCATAAACAAAAGAAGTTAAATTATACAAAAACAAAACATGAACAACTAACAGCTATACAGCTAAATAAAAAACTCTTACAAAATAACATTTACTTAACGAAGGTTGATAAAGGCAATACTATAGCATTATTAGACTTGGACGAATATAAACAAAAGGTATACAAATTCATTAATAATAACAACATAACAAAGCTAAATAATGATCCCACCAAAAAATACACATTAGAATTGAATAAAACAATAAATAAATGTACAGATCTATTTGAGAAACATATATGCTACTCACTAAAACCAATAAAAGCTAGTGCACCATGCTTAAAAGGTTACCCAAAGTACACAAAAAAGACACACCGATTAGACCTTTAGTAAATTTTACAACCGCTCCAGGCTATAAAGTAGCAAAAACCTTGGTAAAAATAATCAAACAACATATAAGCTTAGATAATAACCAGAGTATAAAAAGTTATAAAGATTTTATTGAAAAATTACGTCATATTAATATTAAGCCTAGTTACAAGCTAGTGTCTTTTGACAGTGGATCTGTATACCAATGTCCCAATTGATGAAACTTTAAAATTACTCAAACAAAATTTAATAAATAATAATACCTTGGAAATAAGAAAAATTAATCAGCTAATGTTAATATTAGAAATAGTACTTAATCAAAACTATTTTTCGTTTGATGGTTCATACTACAAACAAAATGAGGGCCTAGCAATGGGTTCTCCACTCTCAGGTATCCTCGCTGATATTTATTTGAATCATTTAGAAAATACTAAAATTTTAAAAAACAATTATTTTGACAATAAAATAGTATATTATTCAAGATATGTGGACGACACCTTTGTTATTTTCAATGGTAACAATAGACAGCTCGAGTCATTTAATAACTATTTAAATAAAATACATAAGAAAATAAAATTCACTATGGAAATTGAAGATAACAAAAATATTAATTTCCTGGATCTAACCATAACAAATAATGAAATACAAAATATACAGAAAGCACACATGCACAGATACGGTTATACATGCTAAGTCATTTCATCCTCCAGCCCAAAAAATGGCTGCATTTAACAGCTTTATTGACAGATTACTTTGTGTTCCCCTTAATAACGAAGACTATGATCAAGAAGTAAATATTATAAAACAAATAGCTCTAAATAATGGTTACAGGCCAGTAATAATTGATAGAATGATAATGAAACATAAAAAACGTTTAGAAAATAAAAATACCAACATTATTAACCAACATAATAAAAAACATAAAAAATTCATTTCAGCTAATTATACTGGTTTGATGCCAAATATTTTAAAATCTGTTTTTAAAAGTAAAGGATATACTATTTCATTCAAAACCTGTAATAATTTAAAAATTTTTTTCAAAACTAAAATAAATATTCCTTTAAAAAATAAATCAGGAGTCTAAAATAAAATGCGATAATTGTGCAGCATTCTACATTGGCCAATCCGGCAGAGATTTTTATACAAGATTTTTAGAGCATATTCCTAAAACAAATAATAATAATTCCAGTTTTGCACAACATTTAATAACAAAAGGTCATAATTATACTAGTTTCGAAAACAATTTCGTAGCGTTACATACTTGCAAGAAGGGTAAATTAATGGATAGCCTAGAGGAGTTCGAAATATATAAAGCTACAAAAAATGCAACAACCAAAAATAACATATTAAATGATCAAATGAACTTCGGATCTAATAACCTGTTTGACACCGCTATACTGTTGAATGATAATTATAGCCAGTCGTAAGGAAATCGCGGTACAGCGTGCATGCATGCGAGCGCTCCGAGCGATTCAGTTGTTACGTTTTGTATATTTTATTTAAAAGATTTTAAACATTTTAAATTATGACATAACCACAAAATGTGGTATACATTTACGTTTTGATTGATATTGTGTATCTGAAGATGGGATTTCATCCCGAAACGCGTCATTGAACGAAAGAAGCTAGTGTCACTAAGGTGGACCGAATAAGGTAATTTAATTATGTTAACCATAAAGTGACTCGGTACGTAAAACATGAATAGATTTTCAATAATAGGTTGGGCAAGGAATTTTTTGGTAACTTCCAAATTATGAAAAGGCTTTATATCTGTTATCAGATGAAAAAGGTAAATCATGTCTGTATTATAAATGTAGAAAGAAGACATTTATAACCTCTTCTTTCAAAAATAGGAGAAGAAAAGTTTCTTACTGTTCACAAATTTAATTTGTGAATATTTATGTCTAGGGAAAATGTAGAATAATTGTATCTGTATAAGTTTGTGGGAAAAAATAGTTTTTAAGGTTATTTTGAGAGGAAATATCCTCATTTTCTCCCGTTGGATCCATCCCTGCTGTCCTTCTCTTAAACTATTAAAGACAGTGAGTTGAATTAGTCAAAAAATTAAGTTTTAATACAGTATACAAATTTATATATGGCTTGGACTGCTGGGTGCTAAAAAAACTAGAAGATCAAGAACTAGCCGTGTTTGAGAGGAAGGTACTGAGGAGAATCTATGGCCCTGTGAAGAAAAAATGAGATTTGGAGGCGACTGCATAATCGAGAGTTGTACGAAAGGTTTAAAGATCTTCCGATCATGCAATTCATACAAATTAACAGATTGCGTTGGGATAGAGTCCCAAAAAAAAAATCATGACTTATTTGCCGATGGTAAGGAGAAGGAGGGGAAGACCGCTTACAAGATGGCTGGACCAGGTTGGTAAGGAGGCAGTGAGACTGGGTGCAGCAAACTGGTAGACATTGGCCAGGAGTAGAGACCAGTGGGGACGATTTCTTTTGGAGGCCACGGCCCGGACTAGGCTGTAGCGCCGAGGATGTATGTAGGTATGAATGTATACAAATTTATGTGAATTAAATCTTATTACAGATCAGGTGCATTTTTTCATACCTTAAAATTGAGAACGGCGATGTTGGGAGCCTTGAAGCAGGAGGCATTTCTTACAGTGCACCTTGCAAACAAATGCTTAAAAGCACAACATAACCAGGTTGATAAATTAATAATACACTATGATACACATTAGTAAGGACCTTTTTTTTGTTCACGGATCATCTAAGTGAGCGAGGAGATTATAAGTTTAATGTCTGGTCTGGATACTGCAGTTCAGTTGGAGAAAAATTACTCGTAACTGGTTTTTTAACAAAACTTGAATGTTTTTATGTGAGTGTCAATAGCAAGAGTCTGTGAAATAAGATATTTATATTTACTGCTTTAAAAAAGTCCTTAAAATACTGAACAAAAGTTGCAGTCTGCTTTATGATGCAAGACCTATGAATGTGTTATCTGTTTATGATCTAAGATTAATGAATAATCTCAGATTTGTGGGTGTGTGTGAAGCCAAAACATTTAAGTGTTTTTACATTGAATTGAGAAAACATTGCCAGTGTATATGCAACCTGCATGGATATACAGGTTATAATACTTGTATGTAGATGTACAACATTGATTAACACTTTGAGTACGGATGTAGTAATATATCGATGGCAGTGAACTTGAGATTTAGAATGAAATTTTGTCACTAGATGTCAGTATGGTACAGGTACAAGTCGCTGAAACATCATAATCATTGTTGCTGTACTCAGCCACTGGCACTTGTTTGTTTACAACTTGTGTGGTGTTTGGTTGCTTCATTGTGTCATTTACGTTTAGGCTAGAGTTTTGTAGATTTTTTAATTAGAAATAATTCTTTTAAATATTAATTTTGTTTTTGAATCATTATGGAATATTTGTCGAAAACAAATATAGCAGAATAAGCAGAGCAAAGTGGCACAGATTCTGATCCTGACTTTGCAGTCAGTGTATCTTACATTTTACATTGTTAGTTGTAGAAAGTATAAGGAAAATAAGTAGGCAATTTATTTAAGGATAACATTAAAATTAAAATTTTTATAAACTTTTTAAATCAAGCAGTTTTACAAAAAAGTAACTGTTTCACGGTGTGGAACTGTTCCGGTGACCACACTCAAAGTGTTAATAGTATGAAGTTTACTGTCACCCATGAGGTCACATAATTATTATGGAAAAATTTTATAATAATTTTTATATTTTTCAGGCGTTCAGGTAATGATCTCATCCTGCGTATGGACATAGAATTAGTTGAATCCCTATGCGGTTTCCAGAAAGTAATACATACACTTGACGATAGAGATCTACTTATAACACAAATTCCAGGTATTGTAGTATAATGTTTTTATATACAAATCTGTACCATCTTTTAAAAATATCAATTACAAATTACAGACACTGTAAATGAGTTAAGACTGTATTATTACAGTCAACTCCCGATCATCCGGGATAAATCACCGGCAGGGTGATCACGGATAAGTCAAAATCCCGGTTAAAGCAAAAATTGTAACCTAGTGCTTAAATGAAGGTCTTAGTTAAAAATAAAAGATGAGCATACAATAAAGTAGTACATACCTTTTATTACACAATAAAAATTACTCAAATCACATTTTTATCAAGTAAAAAAGTATATTTACAAGCAGAACAATATGTAGAGAGTCAGTGTTTATACACGCTGAAAATAATCTGTTAATAATTTTTGCTTCTTAGCACTTGCTGTTTTCTTTAAAATAGACGACCTTATTTTGCGGAAAACCAACTTGTAGCACAACAAGTATTTCTAAATAGTCAAGAAGGCCCCCACGTAATTTAGCGGCCCTGTGCATGCATCAATATTTCATCGTCTGTCAAAACCTCAAACGCGGGCATGTTAGCGTCGACTTCAAACCACTCGTTTATGTTATCTTGTTCAACGTTTTCACCGCCTGGGAGAGTGTTTGCTAACTGGGCGAGTCAGCTGAGGTTGCAACGTCATCCTCAAACCCAGAAAAATCCTCATCCTCCAATATGTCGGGAAATATTTTTTTCCACGACTTTGTCATCGTAGTGGGTTTAACTTTGTCCCACGCAGCTGCAGTCTCGTAGATCACGTCCAGAAAACTTAGTCCCTTAAAAAAGGTCTTCAAATCGTCCTCTTCCTCTATAACGTTCTCAAAATACTTGACCGATAATTACGTTTTACAGAAGCTATTACCCCTTGATCGATTGGCTGGATCAAGGCTGTAACATTGGACGGCAGGTATTTAACAACAATCTGTCCGCCGTTGGATCTGAGCAACATTTCACTTGGATGTGATTTAGCATTGTCTAATACTAACACTGCTTTTTGGGAAAGTCCTTGTGATTTTAAAAACTCTCAAACTTGTGGACAAAACTTATTGTGGAACCAATAATAAAAAATGTCTTTATTCATCCAACCTTTCTTTTGATTGTAGTAAATTACAGGCATGTTAACTGCTCGTGTTCCTTTAAATGATCATGGTTTTTTTTAATTTTCCTATCACTAGGAGCTTAAGTTTATGTGTCCCAGTCGCATTAGAGCAACACATTACCGTTACTTGTTCCTTACTAACTGTGTCCCGGCCCACTTTTTTCATTTTCAGATGCTAAAGTTTTCGTTGGTAAACACTTCCAAAATAATCCTGACTCATCGGAATTCTAAAGTGCTGGTTGTAAATTTTCATCCAAAACAAACTGAATAAAAGTCTTTCCAAAACTGTGCCGTTTGATCGCCACTCAATTTTTCTCCACGAATTTCCAACTCTCTTATGCCGTGACGTTGTTTGAAACGTGTCAGCCAGCCAGATGATGCGTCGGAATTTCCTTCTAGGCCTAAAGCTTCAAAAAAAAGTTAGGTTTTTCGGTGCGTATTCGTCCACTTATAGGATTCCTTTGTGCTTGTTGATTATTGAACCACTCGAGTAAAGCTCGGTACAAGTCTTCGTACGTCGACTTCTTCATAGTTTTCTGTTTCTTCATGCCAGATGATGAGTCAGAAGAACACACAAATTTTAAAAGTTCCACCTTTTCTTTTTTTCTTAACCAAATCACGAACCGTTTGATCACCAATTCCGTATTCGTCCTTTAACGATTTATAACAGTTTGGCCCTTCTCAAATTTTTCTATAATCTAGTTTTTCTGAATCGATAAAACAATCCTTTTACGGGTTTTCTCCATTTCAAAACTCGAATCACAAACAAAACATGTGAACACAACAAAACAAAATGTGAGGGTAAACAATACACAAAATTCGGACACAATGCTAAGAATGACTGACTGGACTGTCAAGATCAAACTCGGCACACGCCGCTACACTCTGCGCCTAAAGCCAGTTCGCGCTAAGATGAGCCGTGTGATTTGATGCAGTGCAGTGCGTTGCGTCTTCTAATCGCGGATGCATGCAGTGTAACACATTAAACAGACTGTCATTTGCTTATAATAATTATAACTAGTGGTTTATTTGCTACAGTACTACACTGAAAATAATAGGCTTAAGAATACTGTAATAAATTAGTCATTATAAGCATAGTATGTATCAATATTTTTGCTAAAACTATAATTTTTTGAAGTCATAAATTTTTCCTGGTTGACTCGATCCCGGAAAATCGGGAGTTGACTGTAGTATTATTATTATTATTATTATTATGCAAAATATTTTTTAAATGTCATTACCTTTGGATAATTAAAATTAAGATTTCACATCTTATATTATTGTGTTTGTAGTAGTACATTTTTCACCAACAAATGCATATGAATAATAATTTTCTTATATTTTTCCACAGTACCCTAGTAACATGTGTTGGTATTGTAGAAATCAAAACATAAAAAGAGAAGTTTGTTATAAATATATTCAGTTCATTTTATTGTGTGTGTGTGTGTGTGTGTGTGTGTGTGTGTGTGTGTGTGTGTGTGTGTGTGTGTGTGTGTGTGTGTGTGTGTGAATCTTATATAAAATAGAATTTGCTTCTCAGTTTATGTTGCTGATAATAAATGCTAGAATTGTAAATTTTAAAATGTTCTGTGGCAGTAGTAAAACGTAAAAATGTATTATGTTTATATATTTGTATATCATAGACATACATACCCACAAAACACGTTTACGTAGATATCCCAGATTCACTAACACAACAAGTTTGTCTGTGCAAAACAGTTCTGTTGACTTGCTAATGTGATGAACTTGTATATAGTTACTAAGTATAATGTCCAACTTTGCTAACCACAATTGTTAATAGGTGAAGTAACAAAACACGGAGATGTAAAATGCATTATCGGCGAGGGTATGCCTCAGTACAAGAATCCTTTTGAGAAGGGGCGTCTTATTATTCAGTTCCTTGTTACGTTCCCATCAACACTACCTCCAGAGGTAATTCCTAGGCTTGAGAACTGTCTGCCAGCAAGGTATGTAACATTTATTAGTATAATGAGAATTATTATATCTTAACTTATTATGGTGATACCGTGATTTTTAGCAAACAGTAATGGCTAAGTAAAGTAAGTACACAGTATGGGTCTTTGTTAACAAGTTTCTTTCTTGTAGTAAACGTTTTAATCAAAACACTGCATTCACATATCACATGCCATCTTCATGGCCGTATTCTGTATAGTTCAGATTAGAAGTGGACCGATATACCTATAACAGGTATAGCAAAATTGAAAGTTACGGACATGGAAATGCGGGAAACGCTTACGGTTAGAGGGGAAAGGCGATGTGGAGGGAGTCGCTGTGAGAGGTGAGAAGAGAATTGTTGTTATCAGCGACAGTGTTGCCAACCTATGAATATCATTTCTAACAATAACAAAAACTCGCGACTGTTAAGGTTTGTTTGTAAATGTGTGACCACGAATCTCTATCTGTGTGTACCTACAGTCACACAGCTGGCTTTAAAAAACGAACTATACGCTTACTGTTTCCGACGTAAATCAAATAATAATAATATTGTAATTGTATTACTATACAAATCAAGAAAATGATATTTACTGTTCACACGTATTGGAATGTGTTGCTGTTACATATCAGAATGTTTTATAAACATATCCGAGTGTTGTTTGGCTCTGTCATTGTGTACTGCTGAGATGTAAAAAACTACAGCCTTTCTTACAGTTCTTATTGCAATGGAATTTGCAAACTGAACACTTCCACTCCTTAATTACACTCTACTATCTCTACAGTTTATCATTACATAAAGGAATGCGTTCTTCGTACTAATTTAACTGCAAGAATCTTTTTAATCCTGGACAACAAACAACTGTGTATTATTACTTCCATGCTTGACTATGAATAACTTTCCTGTCTTTGCTAGTTGAAGGAGAAGTATCCATTTTAACAAATCTTGTTACTGGATGATAACACAAATAATTACTATAATACAAAATAAAAACTACCAATAGAAATTAACTAAAAAATTAAACAATAATAAAAATGAGTGAGTGTAAAACAAGGATATAATTAATAATAAATTGAAATAATAACAAATGCGAGACTGAGATAGTACGTCACACAGTAACTAACAATGTATGGGTAACTAAAACATCACACGCATAGTTGGCAACACCTTCACTTGCATACCAGCTGTTTCTCCGTTCCCCTCCTGCCATTCACAATTTCAAAGTGGAGTCGTCCATCCATAAATTGGTTTCTGCGCATATGCCCTTAACTATCAGTTTTTTACTGTACTTTGGAACGATATTTTTGTGGAACAGATGTAACAGTGACTGAAAAGTTGAAATACTTGTTATTTGCGACCTAACTGTTCCGAGTCGCGGGACCCCCGTACGCAACTAATGAGTACACAAGTGAACGAGTACTACAAGTATTAGGGGTATTACGGGTACACAGGGAACAAGTAAACGAGTATACCAGTATTAGGAGTATTACGGATACACATGTAACAACAGTACAATATGGCAAAGAGTATTTCGAGTACACGAGTACGAAGCCACTTTTTGGGTGCTGAATACTTCATGCGCAAAGAGACGAAGCTGTTTTTAATAAATGAAAAAAATTCATATTAATGTTACATTTATTCTCGTGTGTTATGCAGATATATAATACAGATTATAATAAATTATATATTATACTAGTCACCAACTTGGTAAATTTTGAAAATGCGAATTATAATGTGTTATAACCTAACCTACAGAGTGGCTGATAGTTGATAGGCCATATTGTACTTTTTGTTAATGTGATTTGGAGATGATTTTAACTTCACTGGAAGTAAATTATGAGATTGTTGTAACTCTTGTGGCTTACTGTTAGTTTTTTATTATATGTTTCTGATGTTTTTTTGACATTGTTTGTTGTGCTATTACGTGCACTCTAAATTTCATTGACTGAGTTCTGCAACTGATTTGTCTAACCAAAATGGAATCAGTTTTAATATTTTGTTAGTCATAACAACCATATCTTGAAAACCCGGTGAAATAATTTGGGGGAAAATTGATATTGTTTGTTCTAATTACAGAACGGAGCAGATGATTCCAGATAATGCTGAAGAATGTGTATTAGTCGACATGGATCCAGAAGCAGAATCCAGACGGCGAGACTATAGAAATGCGTGTGAAGAGGATGAACCAGGGCATGGAACCAGCAGAGTCCAGTGTGCATCCCATTAAGATATGAAATTTTTTTCTACAGATGTAAACAGTATATCTGTGTTGCACTGCCTGTAGTTGTAGCATCATCATAAGTATTGTAGAAGGAATTCAGTAAAAATTTGTTGCAGCTTTTCGATCTGTCTGTATTAGCGATTTCTGTTTGTATCTGAACATGGAATTCTTAAGCCAGAAGATCAGTACAATGGTTATCTAAATGGAGCTGTCAATAACACTAGTACGAGTTGTTATTAATTAAATGTTACAAAGCTTAAGTGTAACACAGATTTGTATTTATTTATTTCAGAAGATTCGCATCATTTTTTTATTTGACTGTACCATTCCTCTAACTATAAGATACATAAAATGACTGTACTCAATCTGAATTTTAAAGATTAAAAATGTTTTACTTAATTGTATATATAAAGTATGTAACTACTGGAAATTACTTCAAACGGTCACGAAGTGAAAGATGTATTAAAAGTTTTGGTAATATTAATTATTGTTGTGACCAACATAATTTATTATTGTAATGTTTTGTGAGCATTTTTTTAGGTAGTGGATTCCAGTGTGTTTCAATTGTACCACTTTACATGTAAATTTTGTAAACTGATAAATGAAATAGCAGTTGGTTTGTATTTTGTTTATTTGTTATCACACCGTTAGCTGTAAAAATTAAATATAAAAGCATAATTTGTATTATCAGATTTATTTTATGGCTTACTCCTGATATAAATTACACAGCTGTAATCACTAAATAAAAATTTATGACATACAGTGAATTCAAGTGTTATTTATTACTCCTTACAAATGTTTGTTTTCAGTGCCACTAACAACTGATGTAAGCTTCAAACTCCTTTAAAATCAAACTTGATCCTTCTCATTTTCACCATTCTTTTAGAACTGTGATTTAAAGATAAAAAAAGCTTTCCTCTCCTTGACACTTTCCATTCTGAATTGTTTGGCCCTTTTAAGCCTTTTTTTATATTTCCTGTAAAATTTAAAAAAACTGTTAGTCCCCCTCCCCCTTGAATATTACATTAAATTTACCATCGTTTAAAGATTTAACACTTCTTGGTCTAAGCCCGAGTATATGTCGGGCAGTGTGCTTTTGTCTAGCGGACGGAGCCCGAGTATAGCTCAAGCCGTGTATTCGCTTGCCTTGCTATTGTGTTACGGATACATATCGGGTTCAGACGTCACAGAATGCTTTCATATCGGTATATGATTGTGTACAGTGCACTCTGGTTTCAGTTTCTTAAACACAGTCGACTCTTAAACAGCTGATTCAATTTGTTTGCAGCATGGTTTCTAACCTCTGTTTCGTTGAGCATTCATCATTAGTGTGTATTCACTGTTGTTGCTTTTCTAAATAAAATATTTAAACGAAAGTGACATCCCTTCATGTATACCAGATTGTTTCCAATTTGTACCACACAGCTGCAATCACCTCTAGATCCTGGCCATTCCAATTTTTTTATTTTATTTGTAACTTTATGTATATATTAATATGATATTTTAATTTCATATGAAATACACGTATACATGTGAAAATGTAACGGGACAGAATTGGGTGATGGATTTTAATTTAATTGTGAATGCTACGCAGAGGAGTTACCCACATTGGGCCTCAGTCTTTAACAATAGACATTCCTGTAGGGAACGACCATTTGCACGTTTGTCCAGAAAGTCTGTCAACATGCACCGTTTCCAGGTGCTCTGGAATGTGCACAAGTGCGCGGATGCTTGCTCGCACATGTAAATCGTCACGTACAAGGCTAGCTGGTCAGTTAGAGTAAATGTACTGTACATAGTGTTAATTAATTATTGTGTCACGTGATTCCTTTTTGGGCCAATGAAAAAGCAAATTGGTGGGCATGAAGAACGCTTGGCCATCTTGGACGCCTGGTGTTTGGCGTCTGTCGTCTTATAGCCGCGGCTTCGTCCGGTTGAACGCCAAAGGCTCGCAAGCCAAAAAATTTATTAAACTCAAAATGTGTTCAAAAATATAATCTGAAGTGGAATAAAAATGTGAATAACTTACAACTACAAGGGCAGCACTTAATTTTGAAGAATTCAATAGTAACATCAAACTAAAATGCAGTGAACAATATGGACGAACTAAAATATACGAAGTGCGACACGTGGTTTGCAGAGACGCAGTGAGTTAAGTAACCGATGATCAAGTCGCTATATAACAAATTTATAAGAGCTCTAATTTATGGGGTAAAACTTAAATGAATGAAAGTGTGTGTGAGTAAATACTGGGTTGCTTTAATTTAATTAATTAGTAAAAATAAGTAATTGAATTTGATTATATAAGAAAGTAAGAGATAGACGTTTGTTGTTTTGATCAATGGGGTTGTACCCCAATATTTAATGTCGTTCAGTTGAATGTAGAGAATAGAGAAGGAGAAAGCCTGTTTGATTCATAAAAGAAAAATGATAAAAGCATAATAAGTGAGTTGAAATAGTTTTCCGTAAATGAGCGTAATTGAAATACATAACCCTAAACCTCGTTTATAAATCATGAGTTCGTGTGAAGGACCTTGGGAACCCAGAGAAGGTAAGCGATGAGTTTGTTATTATTAATTAAAATGTGGTAATAAATTGTACGATTACATTTGGCGGTCGAACTCGGACAGTTTGTACAAATTCAATTTTGTACAAACCACACTTACTCGTGGGTATAAGCGTGATTTGGAGGTTAAATCTTAATGCGTACTAATTACGTATAAAGAAGTGATGTTAAGTTATAGTTAAGTGGTACTTATACTATATTGAATAATACTGAATACATTTAAGATTGATTTTTTATGTAGAGCAAAATATCATAAATAAGATCAAAATGGAAAACGAAAATAAAGTCAGTATGATGGACGTAACTGTCACGGGGGAGGTAGAAATTCATTCAGACCCGAATGTGGTCAAAGAAAACGTTTTATGCGAATCAGATGATATAAACGATTCAGGAATGGAGACAACTCCAAGCCTGATAGATGAAAGTAATTTGACACAATCTGTAATAATAAATAATGCAGAAGCAAAATCTACTCCAGTAGCGACTAAAATAAAAGAAAAAGAGTGTACAATAGCTGATATGATGAACTTTATGAAAACCATGTCCGAGAATATAAATAATAGATTTGATGTTAATGATATTAAGTTTGAGGTTCAGAATAGTAAGTTCGATAAAATAAGTAGTAATTTTGACAAAGTGAATGTCAAACTAAATGAACAGAGTAATAAATTTAATGAAATAAAGGGGGAGATGGAACAACAGAATATCAAAAGTGAGTAATTTGAATAAACATCTGAACGAGATTGACGAACGTTTAATGACATTTAAGGAACAAGTAATAGAATCAGTAGAGGAACATTAAAAGTAAAGTAACTCAGATAGTTAGTAAGAAGGTAAGTGACGGTGGTAGTGATATGATGACAAAAAATAGTGAAGAAATAATTAACAAGGTAAGTTACAGTTGTAAAAATGAATTAATAAGTAATAGTGATAAAATAGTTGAAAACGAGCTATTTAAGAGTGATATAGTGAAAACAAATAGTGATGATTGGAAGTAGAATTTAATAACAAAGGGTTAGCGAGTGTAGATGAAATTGAGAGAAAGAGTGATGAAAGGTTAGGGTGGTGAAGGGCAAATTTTCCCCCTTGATGTAAGTGGAGTAAGGACTCCGCTAGTAGTGATTCTTGAGGACAAAGGTTCCTCCAGAGCTTATGTGGAAGACAAGGTGTCTTCGAGTAGTCCCTTAATTTTTTGTGGTGTTCTTGGAAGAGCCAAGAAGTGTAAGTTTGTGGTGCCCTTTGCGTGGAGTGAAGTAGGTCAGTGGTGTGACCGGTGTTATGATGAGAAATATGTTGAGAGAGATAGAATGATAGAGGTATTTAAGTTAAATAGAGGTTATGAGGGGTTAGTTGAGAGATTAGAATTTAAGGGAATAAACTATAGGAAATGCTTACCTTGTGAAATAGATTTTGATGATACCGTTGTAGATGATAAACACTTATGATGTGATGGATATAGTGGAGGAATATGATATCACTTACCTTATGTTAACCAAAAATACTGACGGAGACAGGACGAAAATTACCAAGAAATGCATAGTTCACGACTATGCTGATATAATTAATGATAATGGTCATTACAATAATAATTATAACGTAGGGAGTGTAATTAAAGATGATAATTGTTATGTAAAAGTAAGACTAATTTACGATGATGGGGGTTAGAAACAGTGAATGAACATTTTATTTTAGTTCATGGTAACTACTTGGCTAAATTAGGTAATGAGGTGTGGTAAACGGAAAAATAATGACAAAAAATTGTAAATAAATTTATAGCGAGATTAATTGTGTTTTATGTAGTAAAATGTATTTTATGTAAACAATGTGTGTACAGTATGTAGTAGAAATTGTTTTAATAATAATATTTTATCAGACTAAATAAATAATGAGAGTTTGTAATAAATGAATTGTAATTGTTTTGGAATAAGGTAATTAAAGTAATGTTGTGTTTAAAAACTGATTGAGTTAAATAATTTGAGATGAATTAATTAATAAATAAATAAATGTTATATAGATAAACTTTTAATGAATTTATATTATTTTTATAAGATTTGAACTTTAAAATAAATAGTAAATAAATGTAGAATATGGTTAGTTGTTGAGTCATATGGTTGTTATATAATGTTTCAGAAGATACATGGAGTTATGTAATGTACGCTATATTTGTTGTAATGAATGTTTATATTTTTGAATTTATGACAGTAATCATGTTGTATTTGAGTATATGGTTGACCATAGGTAAGTAAAAATTTGATAATGACTTTGAAGTAAAGTAAAATGTTTGAATAATGGAATTAAATGAGTTTCAAAGGTTCTAAATTAGGTGATTAAATTAATTTGAGGTAAGTTAGGAATTTTCTAGTGTAATTTTCAATGGTTAACTTAATGTATAAGGTGGTAAAAGATAGAGTTTGAGTGATAAATATTTCAATAGGGCATTTGAGTCAGTCAAAGTTAATTTTAAATGGGTGTTAGACAAAATAAGAATTTTAGAATAAAAATAATACAGAAACGGAGTATTAGTAGGGTCACAGTAGCGGGAGTGCATGTATGTAGAGAAAGAGAGAGTAATGAAAGTGGATAGTAAATAGTGTAACGTCTCACGGGTATTAGCTAAAGTCAAATTACCTTTTTGCGATCGTCACTTATGAATTATATTTACTAATTCTTGGATTTCGTTGTCCATGACGTGTCCGTTACTTAACTAAATATCACTATAATATTGACGACTCGGAACACTATAAGTAAAAACGTAAAGTTTTACCTTACAGCCTAAATAGAATATTTACTAATGTTCAAATCAATCGGATTTGAAGTTTACCAAAAGAAACAGAAATCGAGTATGTGTGATTTGGTAGAGATTAAGGAAGTTGTTTAATCTTAGTTAGAAGAGAGAGTAAGAACAATTTTGTTACACCCAGATTATACAATTTCTTATTTTTAAAATTCGCTGTTCATAAGATCAGCTGATTTTGACATCGACCTCAAAATGTTAGGTTAACCAAACACCACGGTTCGGTAATACTCCCCGGTGGATAGTCCTCTTCTTGTCTTACTGAAAATCTACAACAACTACCCTCTACAATAAAGAATACACGATTGATTATTTAACATAAAATATTCAGAGTATTTATTTGTATAATACACCGATTTCCTCTTCTTCCAGTATACAAATATTATAATCGATCTTTTCCAGTCAATAATACATTGGATCGATTTAGTTAGGTAAACATTTGAATTATCATAAAATATATTTTTATGATTTTATAATTTTATCTTGATTAGACATTAAACAACATATAATTCATTTTATTAATTTCCCCATGGTTAAGGGTTAGTTCTTTGTGTTATGAGATGGTCAGAAATGAATAATTATATACTACGCTTTACAAGATAAAAATTGATAAATTTCGTTTTTTTTGGTTTATTTCATTGTATGTAGTTCCGGATTTGTCCGCAAGAGTGCAGATTATTTCTTTATTATACACATGGGATCATTTACGAAATATTGTAACTGCACCACAATTTGATATGAGGTTTTCTTGGTTAATAAGGATTAATAACGTTTATATTACCTCTTTCCTCGAAGTTTTTACTTGAATGGAGCTGTTTCTAGCGTTGTAGTTCTAGTTGTTTTGTAATTTCGTTGAAGGTCCCTAAGATACAATCTCGCAAAAAACTCGAAGTGCGGTTCGGCTAGGCCAGATCTTGGCATTGGTTATTTCACTTTCTTATCGGGTAAAGCACGTTATATTTGATATCTGAAGGAGTTTGAACATAAGGTGGATACTGTGAGTTAATTTTTATTCCATTTTTGCACCGTTTCCGAAAGTTTTAAAATGGTTTTAATACAATTTTTGTGACATCACTTTTCTCAACCGAACGGTTTCCAATCGTTTTTAACAATTAATTCATATGTTGTTATATCGTTACTCATAGTAACCAATAATTTTTATATCATTTTTTATTGGTGCCTCTATTTACTTTTGAGTATATAGGCTGTTTTTAATTATTATAAATTTATTTCTTATTTATAGAAAAATAATTCTTTTTAACTTTGGTTTATTATCCAATTTGATTTATTTAAGGTTTTTCCGTTTATTTTCTTATAACCTTGGACATAGGTCTTTAATATTATTATTTCCTTTAATTGAATTTATATATTATTTATTAATTTCTTATAGTATCCTTACACTGCACTATTTTTTTCTGCCATTTTCCTCATACAGTATTATTTTATTTTTTATTATCATCTTATATTTAACTCTTTTATTTTTAACCCTGGGTTATCTTATATTCAAACATAATTATTCTATTAAATATAAAATTAAACCTAGGTACTAAATTTTAGTTGCCTACACAATACAAATCATACAATAATTAACCAAAATACATAACTGGTTAGTAGCAACACAGTCTACTGTTATAATCAATTGTTTCTACATCTACAGCACAAGTCTGTAAGATGCTCCCTTCAAAGTCACTTATTTACTCACTGGGTACACTATAACTCACTTGTTACACTTTATATCAATTAAATATAGTTTATAATGTTTGGTGATATAAAGTAATTTAGAGCTAGGTATATTATACCCATTTCTGACCTTTATGGTAGGATAATTAAGTTATCATTTTTGGGGACTGGGTTATGTAACGTTACATAAAGCCTCCCCACTAGACAAATTTATTTTCGTTTTACTCGTTTACAAAATAAATTGTTGATTGCTTCAATTTTCATATCTGGTTTTATTCTTCGTGATATCGTTTCATTTCAGATTGGTTGTATACTCCTTTTATTCGGTTATTGTTAATTGCTTTGATTTCATAAGTATTATTCCCCTTCACCTGGGTTATGATGTAAGGTCCAGTATAAAGTAAAAGTAACTTCCTCGCAATACCCTCTATAGAACTGGGTAGTTGTCTATTTTTTATTAATACCTTATCTCCCATTTGGTATGTATCTAACCTTTTCCTTTTATCTTGATCCCCTTTTTGTTGACGTTCCACTTTGTGCAACAATCTGTTGTGCATTTCGACTTTATTGAACTCCACTCTCTCTCCTGGAGGAAAATTTATTAACGATGTGATTTCTCTTGGTGGTGGTTTATCAAACATTACCTGATAAGGGCTGGTTCCGATAGTGTCATGGTATGACCAATTAAGGAAAGTATCTGCTGGTTCAATGTACTGGCTTCATTTTTTATGTTCTTGGTGACAGTATGTACGTAGAATTCTACCAACTTCCCTTAATACGCGTTCGGCAGGATTACTACTAGGGTGGTATACTGATGTTTTGTATGTCCTTATTTGCCATTTCCTCAATTCTTCTTTCCACCTTTTACCTCGAAATTGCATTCCATGATCAGTTATTATGGTTTCTGGTTTTCCCACCTCAGGTAAGTATTTTTGAATGATTACTTCTAAAATTTTCTTCGTAGTGGCTCTACTGATAGCGTAGAGTTTTGTATATTTGGTATAATGATCAAATATAATAATTATATATTTAAATTTATGTCTCCCTCCACTTCTGGGAAAAGGTCCACATATATCTAAGAATGTCTTTTCAAGTTTACTGTTAGATTTTATTGTAATCATGGCTCCCGTTCTCTTCTCGTTATTTATTTTTACTAGCTGGCATATGTTGCAGTTTTTTACTATTAATCTTACTCTCTTATTTATGGCTTTTACATAACAGTGTTCAGATAAAGCTTTAATAACTTTGAGTGGTCCCATGTGACCATATCTTTCATGGTAGTCCTTTATTAGGGCTACTTCTGTTGCTTCTGGCACATACGTTTTCCACACATGATCCTTAATGGTTGGACGGATAAAAAGGATTTCTTCATAAACACAGAAAAATTTCGTTATTATAGGATCACTTTGTAATATCCGGTCCTTAATTTTTGTTAATTTAGTGTCCATTTGCTGATCTGTTTTTATTTTATTAATTATATCTTGTAACTCCTTTTTCATTTTGATAATGTAATATATCTTTCCAATACTCTGGTTCTATTTCACTAGTTCCTTTTTCTAGGTTAATCCGTGACAATCGGTCTGCTATTACATTCTTCTTACCCGGGATATATTCCCAGTCTAAATTATACTCTTGAAGTATTAATACCCATCTGGTGAGTCTGCCGTGGTTAAGTTTACAATTTTTTAAAAATGAAATTGATCTATGATCGTTTCTTATGGTTACTGGGTATCCCAATATAAATGTTCGAAATTTTATACATGAGAACACAAGACTCTGCAGTTCTTTTTCAGTTACTGTATAATTCCTCTCACAACTACTCTGTACTCTGCTTGCAAAACTGATGACCCCATGATTTCCTTCCTCATCTTCCTGATATAGCTCACTTCCAAGGCTAATGTTGCTAGCATCACAATTTATGAAAAAACGTTTATTAAAATTTGGGTGGTGTAACATGATGCTGTCCAGAAATTTATTTTTTATTATCTTAAAATTATTATCTTCACTTTCTTCCCATTTCCACTTGTTTTTCTTCAAAAGTAAATATTGGAATTTGGCTGTTACTTCTGAATAATTCTGTTGAAATTTCCTATAATAGTTGCAGATCCCCAGAAAGGATTGTAGTTGTTTTAAGTTTTTTGGTTTAGGAAAATCTTGGATAGCCTTTACCTTCTCAGGAGATGGTTTAATTCCAGTAGCGGACAGAATGAATCCTAAAAATGGTAACTCATGTGTGATAAATTTAGATTTATCCACTTTCAAAGTTATATTATATTGTAACAGTTTATTTAACACTGTTTCCACTCTATTACAATGTTCCTCCCATGTACAAGACGTAATTAATATGTCATCAACATATATTGTAGTAAAATCTAAAACTTCCTTACCCAAAATTTGATCCATGCATTGGATGAACACGGCCACAGAATTTACCAATCCGAAAGGCAAACGTTTAAAATGATAATTTCGTCCTTCGAATATGAAAGCAACATATTGTCTGCTGTTAGGGTGCAACTCTATTTGCCAATATCCACAGACTGCATCCCAAGTACTCATGTACTTACATCCATAGAATTTTTTCATTATTTCTTCAATCTCACCTGGAGACGTGCGATCGTTAATGAGCATTTTATTCAACTCCCGAGCATCAAGGCATAGTCTTACTTGACCATCTTTCTTCGGTATAGCTACCAATGGGCTAGTATATGGAGAACTACTTCTTTCAATTATATCTTCCAATATCATTCTTTGAATTTCTTTTCTTGCTGCCTCTTTCAAAGTTGAGCAATGGGGTATGACCGTTTATTAAAATTTACATTTTCTTTGAACTTTAGTTCACACAGGAAGTTTTTTGCTTTTCCTGGTGACTGAGAATACTGATTTATATTTATTATAAATTTTTATAAGCTGTTGTTTTTGTTCTACATTAATTATTTCCTGGGCCTGCCTATGTTGAAACTCGATTATCTCTTCTATCTTCTCTTGCCAAATCTTTGATTCTGTTACTTCTGTATTTTTACCTAGGGTTAATCTATTATCCTCCCTAATAAAAAATGAGCTCGGACACTGAGGGGCACTTTGGCTACCAATTATCTCAGCCGCTAACTCACCTTCTTCTGTGCTCAAGGTTACTATACCCCTGGCCAGATTTATAATTGCAGTGTGTCGCCGTAGCATATCACACCCTAAAAGGTAGCCCTTTAGCTACTAAAAATCCCATAGGTATTCCTATTCCACTAGTAGTAACATTCAAAGACACTTGTTTTCTGATTGTTTTATTTTGCTTCCCGGTGGTGCCAATAATTGTTAAATTATTAATTGGTAAAGTAGGTATTCTCTCAGTAGTTAGTTCAGTAATCCGGTCCAGTTCTAATTGATCAATAATTGAAATATTTGCTCCTGTATCAATCATGGCCTCTGCTAACGCTCCATTTAATTTTATTTGTATATAGACTATATCATTGTTTGGTGATGACTCTTAAATTGCTCTTTCTTCCATTAACTCCGCCTGTATATTTTAAAAAAAATGATTTCTGATAATTGTTATTGATCTGTTTAAGTTATTATTATGATGTTAAATTACGTTTAATGTCCCTGTTCTGGGCGCAATCTGTTAAGTTACGCATAATGTAACATAAATAATTATTAATAATGAATATGTGATAGTCAAAATTTATGTAATTTGCATAATAAATCTCATAACCGGAATAACACGTGCTCAGCTCATTAACATGCATTAGGCTTTGGGTCCAGAGTTTCGTTAAGCAGACAGAGGCAGAGGTTGTTGGGTATAGAAATAACATAACACATTAGCTAAATGTAACGAATTTGATTTTTATTTCATCATATATGTGGCAAATTGATATAAGCATAACCCAAGTTAATGGTTCAGATTTCAAAATGGTGGCGATGATATTCCGCCCTTGACCTTGCTCAAGGTTAATTGTATACACTTTATGTCAATGACTTCTTTTATTCTTGTGAGTATCATCATTAAACAAAATTATAGTTTTCTTTAATATTTTAATCTTAATACTGGTCAAACATCATCACAAACCAACGCCTCATTTACTATTGCGTTGATCAACACCGGTTTACACACTCGCTTTCTCGCTCTCTCTCTCTCACTTGAATTTAAACAAATTTTATTAAAAATTGAGCTCATCTTTCTAATTTTGAATTTAGGTAATGAAATGTAGGGCTTTCCTGAATAGACGTGGTGTAGCTTCCTCCTCAGCGGTTCCATGCGGTTGGTAGGCGTTCGTCCAGTTTGATGGTAGTCATTTCCCACTGACTCTACTTTTAATACATTTTCGTTAAGAACACTGATTCTAGTAAATGTTAGTGTTTACTATGGTATTGATTAGATCATTTTAAGTAGTAAATGTTACATTTTGATGGCAGAAAACTGCCCACTACTGTTAGAGCGTGTATGCTCTCTGAGTTACTTTTGAAGACTGAGGCTGGGTCAGACGTAATTGTTATGTAAGTGGTCGTGCATCTGACGTCATTGTCTATTGTTTTCCAACCACCGCCTTGGTTAATACGTAATGGTTTTATATCGTCATTGTGTTTTTGGTGACGATTTGTTACAATGGACCAGTGGCGGCCCGTGCTTAGGTTGCACGGTTGCACAACCCCCATTAAATCCTGTAAATTTAATTGTATTTTCAATCCTGTAAATCCCCCGTAAACTGTATTTTAAATTATAAAATTATAAAAAAAAACAATAATTAATAAGTGTTTTCAAGCTACAGAATCGTAATTAATCATTTGTTGATTGAAAAGTGCAGAGCACAATGAAAACCGTACACGCTCTCGCCGCGGTGTACTACGGGTGTGTACACCAGCTGTGACGCGCTTGGTATATGGAGAAACACAATGTAGCTGTGTTCTGGCTGGCTACACTAGGATGTTCCTATTACATCGCTATAGCTTCGCCTGGTGTGATTAGGGACTGCAAACTCCGCTTGTCAGTCACGGCGCCACCAGTATGTTGGTAAATAACACGTGGTGCGACAGTTCGAATTTGTATGGTTATGTTGTTTTATTAGTTCAGTTCATTAGTGTCGGTCGAATTTTTTGTGAAGTTTATTGTTAGCGTTAGTTAAGTGTTAGTACAATTCATTGTTAAATATAAATAATAGTGCATATTAAAGGATTAAGGCGTCATAGTGTAAGATATTCGTTATATATAACTCGTAGGACGCAATGAATTCTGTCGAAAACTTAACGAAAGCACCGTTCAGTTTACGTCCAATTGAGGAAAAAATTGAAATTAAGAGAGTAGGTAGACCTACACCAGATCTTTCAAGTTTTAATCAAACTGTAAAGTCAGGTAATAGAATTTTTAATCGTAAATTTAAAACAGACTTATACAATAAATATTCCTGGTTATGTGGGTGTGACACTAAAATTGCATTATTTTGCTTTCCTTGTATATTGTTTGGAGGGGAGGAGACTTGGACTAAGACTGGATTTAAAGACTTAAACCATTTTAATGACAGAACTAAAAAATATGAGGCTTCAGGTACCCACATAAAAAATAGTTTACAGTTAGCATTGTTAGGAACAACTAGATACAGCTTATAGGAGAAATATTGTAGCTCACAATGAACAAGTTAAGCAGAATAGATATGTGCTAAGTATTATTATCAACTGTATTCGTTTCTGCGGTGTGTTTGAACTAGCTTTAAGAGGCCACGATGAGTCTAAAGAATCAAATAATCCAGGAATTTTTAGAGGGTTAATACATTTTAGTGCAGAGCTAATACAGTTTTAAAAAACCATCTTGAAACTTCAACAGTATTTAGGGGTACTTCTAAAACCATTCAAAATGAATTACTACAAATAATGCTAGAAGTCTGTCACGAAAGAATTTCAGATGAAATTAAACAAGCAAATTTTTTAGCTGTTATTGCTGATGAAACCAGCGATGTGTCTAATTTATACCAAGTAGCTGTTGTCTATAGGTACATAGCAAAAAACAGACCTGTAGAAAGATTCTGGGCTTTTCTTAACCCTTCTCGTCATGATGCCAGGGCCTTAGCATCATGTATTCTTGATGAGTTAAAACACCAAAAAATAAATGAAACTCCCCAAAAGCTCATTGCACAGACATATGATGGAGCATCTGTAATGGCTGGAACTTCTAGTGGTGTACATGCAATTGTAAAAAATTGTTATGCCGATGCCCAATATGTTCATTGTCATGCACATCATCAATAAACAGGGAAGTTCGAGTTTTCCTTGCCAATGTTCAAGGTCTTTGCGCTTTTTTCTCAGTTAGTCCGCAAAGAACATCAATACTAGATGCAGTAGTAAAAAAGCGGTTACCCAGATCTGTACCTACCAGATGGAACTTTCAATCGAGAAGTGTCACAACAATTTATGATCACAGGCAGGACCTAATACAGTGCATGAAAACAATATTAGATTCTGATCACATAAAAAATGACAGTACTCTTTCACAGGCTTCTGGCCACTTAAAAGTTTTAGTAAGTCAAAACTTTATTTTTTGGCTCTCATTTTTTAGAAAAATTATGCCACTTACTGACATACTCTTTAATCAGCTCCAGAAAGTAGATATTGATCTCACTGTTATAAAACGGTCTCTTACAAGCTTTGAAGAAAATGTGTTGAAAATCAGAAATAATATTGACACAGACACTGGAGAGCCACAACAGTCATCACAAAGTTCACCTCCAAAGAAAAGAAAGATTGACAAAACTGAGTGGAAGAGACAGGCGAAGGAAGTATGTGATGTGATTATATGCCAAATAAAGGAACGGTTTAGATTCATGAGCCATCTCGTAGGAGCATCTTTGTTCATGTCAGAAAAGTTTCCAGATTATGATTCTAAATTTCCAGAAGACACTGTAAAAACTGTATGCAGCGCTTACAATTTTCTCAATTTTAAAAAACTCTGTACGGAACTTGCAACAATCTATAGTGCAACGGATTTTAGAAGACTGTCAGGGGCTGTTAGTTTGTACTCTTTTTTTCAAAGACAATAAGTTAGAAGAAACTTTTAGTGAAGCTGTAAAACTCTCAGAAATTTTGATTACAATACCAATGACCTCTTCTGAAGCAGAAAGATGTTTTTCAACGCTTAAAACAATAAAGACATTTCTAAGAAACACCATGTCACAAGAGAGGTTGTCTGCATTGGCCATGCTCTCAATAGAAAGGGACCTGATCATGGAAATTCCTGATTTCAATCAGAAGGTGATTGAAAAATTTGCCAGTCTGAAAGAAAGGCGGATGGATTTTCTTTTCAAATAAGGGTAAGTGACAAAATTATTCCCAAGTATAACTATATTTTTCAATATTAATTATGTCTACACAGTAAAATAGTTTATCTAAAGTGAATTAATACTAAAATAAATAGGCCTGTTATTACGTTAACTAATTTCAAAATAATTTCAATACATTTTTTGGATGCTGTTACACAGAAAATGTTATATTACCATATAAGTCATAATTTTGAATAAAATAAAATAATACTAACTTTATCATTCAGTCATATAAACTTAGTGATATTTTTGCATTTTCTATTTAAACAATTACCATCCAACCTACAACTGCAACCCCCAAAATTTTCAAACACCAGCCGCCACTGCAATGGACCAATGAAAAGTTCGTATTGTCAATTTGTAACGCCTAAAACCGCCATTACACATATTTTATTCCACTCGTACTCCGATGACCTTGGCTCGGCTCCCCTCTGGTGAATTTGCGTATTACTGGGACTTGTGCAAAACTAACTTGCCCTGGTTAAACTTCATGATTATAATAAGATTTACAATAAAAATATCCCTACATACCATTATTCTGGTACAGGCAATTCTGTACTGTTACAAAACCCCCTCAATGAAAGGTTTGGTGTCGAGACACAAAAACTTTCATTGACTCATTCATACTTTTCTAAAAGGATCAGCTCAGATATGTGCCACAACCCCCTGTAGTGTTAATAAAAAGAAAATCTCAATCACTTACCCTTGGTCCTATAGTGTCGATCGTACCCGTCTGACCTTACTTGACTTCTCCTGAGAGATCCCTACACCATGAGGCACTGTACGCTCCTGTTCTGACGCTCCGGCCAGCGCAGGACCGCGGTCACAACACCATAAAACTCTGAAACATTCAATACAAAATTTCAAATAGTGGCCTTATTCATCTACATATCCGCAACTGATATGTTTCCTCTTAGATGCATTGGTTTGTGATTTGAGGCGTTGGTTTCTTTACTAATAAAATTTCAAATAACAATAAAATATAACAAGATTTAGGATAGATAAGCCTTCTACTTGACAACACTCCTACATATTTGTATCAATTGTTCTGACTCCAGTCAATATCAAATTGCCTCTTTCATCATAAGAAATTATACTCCTATACTAAACACAACATAAATTTTTTATTCTCAAACAACTACTATTTCTATTCATCTATCTCACTTAATATCAGTATATTTATCTATCATGGCAGTACTTCAAAACTATCTAAATTTCTTTATTCATTTCTTTACTTTAATTTTACCCCTTTTTAACAGAATCATTTTTTCCCAGAGACTGGTTACTCTAACACAAAATTTAATATTATTATGGTCACTACCCTTATAGTAGTCTCCTAACCACACACTATCATCAACATAATAAAACATGGTACATCATAAGCATTAAACACTAAATTGAACAATTCACATTAAACAATTTACATTTACACAACTTGTAGCAGAACTTTATAACATTTTTTATTATCAACTCTCTATTAACTTTTATCATTTAACATTCATTTAGATTCTGTACAACAAATTTTCAAATTTATCATCAATCCCTCTGCTACATTACCTTTCTACCATGAATTTTCCTTTCTAACCTTTTTATCCTTACTAGTTTGGGTGACTCTCTATTATTCACTATTTTCTATCTCTTATTTTGGCATTTGTCAATCTAACCTTACTCACCTCCTTTTTTCTACTAACAACCGCTTCTAACCATTAATATAATATGACACCAATATCTCTATAATAACCCCCTTCACAAATCCCATTTAAAACCTCTGGCACCGCTCATTTTGTTTTCATATAAGGATGTATGTTACTTAACTGGCCATCCATTCCGAACCATTTGCCCTCCACCAATATCGGCAAACACTCTAACCCAAAATTTCTCCGCCTGCCACAACGCTGCACGCTGGTCCCTTGCCACGTCGCTCGTTGATCACTCCTTAACACCGGATCCTTATTACAAAATATCACCAATAACAACTATAAAATTACCATTCACATTACTCACCTTTACATATAATCGCTAACCACTGTGTCCCTAAAATATCTAACACCTCTTTATATATTATCAGCATCTCAACACTTTATTTTCCCTAACTCCCATTAACTCTATTTAACTAACTCCAATGCCCTTATTTATCCTTATTACCCAAACTCTTACATTTCAACTTAATATACCACTAGAAAATTCATCACTTACCTACTAACAGCAATACCTCTCCATATCCAAATATATAGTCATCTACTAACCATTAAAATCTAAATTCCCTAGTTATTTCAAAATCATTAAACTTCCTTAAATTATTTAAAATTCTACAATACATGTTTACATAAAAAATACATAAAATACACAACAGCAAAATTACACAAATACATAGACATCAATTCACAAAAATATACAATCCACCTAGTCATTAAATCATTTACCAAAATCAATCATAAACAGTCCATCCTGAAAAACACTGGTCACATAATTAAATGTTCATAACACAATAAGAACAACTAACCTCCATCGTCAAATAACAATTGAATCTTAAAACTATATACATGGTTTAATATTGAATGTCTTATATTATTACAATCAATATACATACTATTCAAATTTCTATAATTTTCCACAATCTCATATAACTCATGATCGGGTATGGTCATGTCGCCTTTGGTATAGTCTGTTACAGCCAGGTATTTTGTAAAGTTATCTTTCTCATTATCTCCTACTCCTAACCTTTCCATAAACTCTTCATAATCTCTACATACTCTATATAACTCTATCTCCCAATTATCACACAACTCTCTTTCACAATAACTCCTATCATAACCCCAAATCACATTCTCTCTCCCAATATATGCAGGGTACACAACAACTTTATTTTCGCACCACCTATCAGGTGCACAAAAAATCCAGGGACAACTATTTGCAGACCTTTTGTCTCCAAAACCTACATCGAAGGCACTCTTGTCCTTCCTAAAAACATGTATATCACCCCCAAATACACCATTAAGGGAAAAATCTAACCCCTGCAATTCTTTTACAATTATGCTCTCTCTACACACTCTCTTCAACCCTTCAAGACACACTATCATTCCATCATTATTATATTCAATTCCCCATAAAACCTCATTACTATTACCAACATCCACATTATTATCTCCTATTACTATATTTTCATCTATTTTATCGTCATTTCCACTACTACTTACCTTGTCATCTTTGTTCAATTCAAATTTGTTTAATTCTAATTTCTTCTTTTCTAATTCTATTTTTTCTAACTTTGTACCTATTTCATTTAATCTTTTGTCAAAATTGCAACCTTGTTTTTTAATTTCTTTTTTGATATCACTCAATTGTACATCGACTTGATCAAATTTGATGCTCTGCTCATTGAAAAGCAGTTTCATCATTTTTATTATGTCATTTTCTTCCATTCTGTTGTTTACTATAGGCGTTGAGTTCGCCTGTGGTGTGCTCAACATCAATGATTCTGTGTTTGTATTTTCTACGTTAATGCTTTCATTATCTGCCATTTTATCGTACTGATGGTACTAAACTTTGTTTTATTTGTTGTGTACGTCTTTTTATACTATAGGTAATCTCTATAGATAACCTCTCTTTTATGTTTATTTCTTTACCCTTCCACCTCTGCTTTTCTGCTTATTTATATATTTTTTAGTTTATATAAAGTCCAAGTTTGGGCTGCCATCTGTTACTTTACGTTTTTGTATTGACATAAATAATAATTAATACTGAATGTATGATAGTTAAAATTTATGTAATTTGCATAATAAATCTCATAACCGGAATAACACGTGCTCAGCTCATTAACATGCATTAGGCTTTGGGTCCAGAGTTTCGTTAAGCAGACAGAGGCAGAGGTTGTTGGGTATAGAAATAACATAACACATTAGCTAAATGTAACGAATTTGATTTTTATTTCATCATATATGTGGCAAATTAATATAAGCATAACCCAAGTTAATGGTTCAGATTTCAAAATGGTGGCGATGATATTCCGCCCTTGACCTTGCTCAAGGTTAATTGTATACACTTTATGACTTTATGTCAATGACTTCTTTTATTCTTGTGAGTATCATCATTAAACAAAATTATAGTTTTCTTTAATATTTTAATCTTAATACTGGTCAAACATCATCACAAACCAACGCCTCATTTACTATTGCGTTGATCAACGCCGGTTTACACACTCGCTTTCTCGCTCTCTCTCTCACTTGAATTTAAACAAATTTTATTAAAAATTGAGCTCATCTTTCTAATTTTGAATTTAGGTAATGAAATGTAGGGCTTTCCTGAATAGACGTGGTGTAGCTTCCTCCTCAGCAGTTCCATGCGGTTGGTAGGCGTTCGTCCAGTTTGATGGTAGTCATTTCCCACTGACTCTACTTTTAATACATTTTCGTTAAGAACACTGATTCTAGTAAATGTTAGTGTTTACTATGGTATTGATTAGATCATTTTAAGTAGTAAATGTTACATTTTGATGGCAGAAAACTGCCCACTACTGTTAGAGCGTGTATGCTCTCTGAGTTACTTTTGAAGACTGAGGCTGGGTCAGACGTAATTGTTATGTAAGTGGTCGTGCATCTGACGTCATTGTCTATTGTTTTCCAACCACGGCCTTGGTTAATACGTAATGGTTTTATATCGTCATTGTGTTTTTGGTGACGATTTGTTACAATGGACCAATGAAAAGTTCGTATTGTCAATTTGTAACGCCTAGAACCGCCATTACACATATTTTATTCCACTCGTACTCCGATGACCTTGGCTCGGCTCCCCTCTGGTGAATTTGCGTATTACTGGGACTTGTGCAAAACTAACTTGCCCTGGTTAAACTTCATGATTATAATAAGATTTACAATAAAAATATCCCTACATACCATTATTCTGGTACAGGCAATTCTGTACTGTTACAATGATTAGGTCTGTGGTAAATTCTGTGCCCGGTTGTTTCTAGCAGTGACGGGCAGTCACATCTTCTCACTGCTGGTACCTGTTTCCCCGATTTCCATCATTATTATTATTTGGTTCAACATTTTCATTATGTTGAATATTGTTTACTGGTCTTCTTTCTTCATCACTATCTCTGAATCTAGGTTGTTCTTCACTCCTACTTCTTTGTGGACCTTCTTCTCTGTGATAAGAATCATTTCTGTAATTTCGATTGTTATAATTTTGCCATCTTCCTCGATACCTGTTATTAAAATAATTGTCATTGGCATGTACATAATTTACTCTAGGTCGATTATCTCTAGGTGGTTCATTTTTCTGCTCCTCGGTATTCCCTGACCTCCATCTACTCCTGTAATAAGATTCTTGTTCATAATTCTCTAGTAGTGTTTCCATGCCTCCAGTAGTTTTTATTTGTCCACTTAATCGTGCGCTTATAATCTTTTCCTCGAAGTGATACGCAATCTTGGTCACCAAACACTCTTCAGGGATCTTTGGGTCTAAATATTTTGCCACACACACCTTCCCCAAAAAATAAGCAGTAGGTGTTTGTCCTATATTGCAGTCATACCTACCATGACAGATATTGTCTCTAATAATGTTTTGCACTGACTCCGACCAGTACTTAAGTTTGAACATTGTTTTGAAACTCCCATAATCACACACCTCGTTCCTGATTACAGTCCACCAATTATCGTTAATGTTTTTGAAAGATTCGTCTAATATACCTTTGATCATGTTCCATCGGTTCTCCTTTGACCTATTCAAAATTTCGTCTACTCTCACTAAAAATTCGAGTGGGTTTCTGCGATAATCCCGAAAGTTTACACTTTCCCTACTATCTTGGATAACATGATGATTGTTGCATGTAGATCTAGAACTTATTCTATCTACATCCCCTTGTAAGTTTGTTTGTATTTGTTGCAAATTATCTAATTCTCTGCTTGGCTATGGAACTGATTCTTTACATTCTCTACCGTTTCATGAAAATCTGTGAATTTACAGTTTAGACTGCTTTTTATACTATCTAACTGGTCATTGTTTTCTTGGCGTATGGCCATTATACGAACTTGATTACTTTGTTCCTCCCGGTCCATTCGGGCATCTATTCCTGTTTTGATTTGTTCCATCTTCTCTTCAGTTTTATCTAATCTTTGATTGGTTTCTATTAATTTCTTCTCTGCCTCTTTCTTATATTCATCTACTCTTTGGCTAGGCGTATTACTGACCAGTTCAATTTTACTCTCAAGATTTTCCCTCAACTCCTTATTGAAATTCTCCATCTTACCCTCAATTTGTTTTAAATTTTCATTATTCTCTTCAAATTTTGCATTCATCTCTTCTCTTTGTCCTTCAACAGTTTCTTTCAATTCATGGTATTGTTCATTCATGGTTTGTCTGATATTTCCATGAATGGTCTCTTTTTTTTCGTTTAGTTGTTTGACTAAACTTTCCTGAATGCTATCTATTTTCTCATTGGTTTGTCTGTTTTGTTCCTCCTGTTTCCTAAAATTCTCCTTATTTTCCTCATTGGTTTGCTTCAAGTTTTCCTCCTGTTTCTTAAAATTTTCCTTATTTTCCTCATTGGTTTGCTTCGAGTTTTCCTCCTGTTTCTTAAAATTTTCATGTATTTTATCAAATTTCTCGGCTATAAATCTCATGTCTTGCCAAAATGGGTTCTCTCCTGGCTTCCGCTTTGTCTGGTTGGTCCCCTTGGGCATCCTCTTCAACTATTTCCTTTTCCGTGTTCATAATTGCTTCAGTTTCTTCTTTATCACCCATCGGTTGTTCCATTTCACTGTCTGTAAATATTTCTATCTCTCTTTCCTGTCCACCTTCTTCCTTCTCCTTTTCTTCTGCCCTCTTCTTCGCTCTGCCTCTGGTATTATGCATTTCTTGTTTTCTCATAACTCCCGACGATAATTAGTTTTTCTGTTATATTATTTTGTTAAATATCTCAAAATTCTTTTCTAATTACAGCCCTTTTACGTTGAGCGCCATTCTGTAACGTCTCGCGGGTATTAGCTAAAGTCAAATTACCTTTTTGCGATCGTCACTTATGAATTATATTTACTAATGTTCAAATCAATCGGATTTGAAGTTTACCAAAAGAAACAGAAATCGAGTGTGTGTGATTTGGTAGAGATTAAGGAAGTTGTTTAATCTTAGTTAGAAGAGAGAGTAAGAACAATTTTGTTACACCCAGATTATACAATTTCTTATTTTTAAAATTCGCTGTTCATAAGATCAGCTGATTTTGACATCAACCTCAAAATGTTAGGTTAACCAAACACCACGGTTCGGTAATACTCCCCGGTGGATAGTCCTCTTCTTGTCTTACTGAAAATCTACAACAACTACCCTCTACAATAAAGAATACACGATTGATTATTTAACATAAAATATTCAGAGTATTTATTTGTATAATACACTGATTTCCTCTTCTTCCAGTATACAAATAATATAATCGATCTTTTCCAGTCAATAATACATTGGATCGATTTAGTTAGGTAAACATTTGAATTATCATAAAATATATTTTTATGATTTTATAATTTTATCCTTGATTAGACATTAAACAACATATAATTCATTTTTATTAATTTCCCCAGGGTTAAGGGTAAGTTCTTTGTGTTATGAGACGATCAGAAATGAATAATTATATACTACGCTTTACAAGATAAAAATTAATAAATTTCGAATTTTTTGGTTTATTTCATAGTACGTAGTTCCGGATTTGTCCGCAAGATTTGTGACAGTACAAAAAGTCTGATATAAAAAGTATGGTATGCAAGGTAGTAAATTATGGTATTTCGATGTTTTTAAAGTCATTTCTATGGGTAATACAATTTCACTTGGTTTTTGCCTACAACGACGCAGTTCCGAGACAACAAAATAATTTCAAGGACAGCAGTGTACGTGCAGATAAAAAGACTTATAATGGTTACAGCCGCCAGTAACGGCGCTACATGCTCCCGTTTCATTGGCCAACAACGCCAAACGTCATTAAAACAACAATGACGTGATTAAAATAGGTAACTAACAAGGCGATTATATAACAAGAGACAAAGAACGATGACGTTTACTCACACACACATACATGAAATTTGCATAATTTTCGCCCCAGTCGCCAGAACATCACCATGGCAGCAACACGTTAAAATTGTGCTGGCATAAAATAGTCAGCTAGTGTTTTATTTGAATCAACAAAATGTAATCACAAGTAATTAGAACCACCATGTAAATTCAGTGCAACAGACAGACGAAAGTTAGAGAGTACAACGTCTGCCCAGTCTGCAGAAATTCATCATGGCGATAACACGCTAACAATTGTGCTGGCCTGAATTAGTCAGTTTAAGTGATTTAAAATATTAATAATGTAATCAAAATGTAAACCAGTGTTAACTACAAAAAATCTAGACAGTGTGAAGTAATATTTTCAAAAGTAAATGTAGAATCAGTGTATTCAGAAAGATGTAACCTCTCCGTTTTGGAATCAACATGTGACGCTACTAGAACTTCCAGACTATTTAACCAGGGAAGTGACAAACCCAAAATTTAATTAAAGAGCTCTTTTATTCAAAATTGCCGATATTATGTGTACACAAATGAAAGTAAATTAAAAATTGTATGTATGGATGAGAGAGCGAGAGAAGTGCGTGAACGTTAGATGTCGACTTCTAAATGGGGGTTGGTTTGCGGTAGTGATAAGTAAATAGCATACAGGTCAATTAACCATGAAACTAATGCTTATTACATAATTAGAATTTGATGAATTAATGTTTGATAGAACATAAAGAAGTTTTATAACAAAGAGCCAGTATAAGTAATGGCCGCCATGTTAAAATGTTATTATGTGTACACGCTTAACCAAAATTACTGAATAAATTAGGATTGATGGTAAACGTATTTTCAATAAACCTATTCTCATTTCTGTGACCATCTCTGTCAGCAGTCTCGCTGAGTCGAATCCTTGGACCCTAGGTAAAATAAGAGTAACAAGATTGAAACAACCAGATTCACAAATTATGGTAAGTACAATAATTATGGTGTACGTGACCCACGTGCTTCATTCAAGTAAGGTAAATAGAGATGAATATAGGTTACTGGATATTTCTTATTACAAATATATTTATATCATTCATTCAAAAAGTGATAAGTCACAAATGGCTGCCCGAACTGGTGACTATATAAAATATATTAATGTATTTTATATAATAAGCCTGAATGGTGGCAGAGTGGACATTGAAAATGAGAATACGGTTGTAGGTTAGGTGGTAACGATAATAAAGCGACAAACCATTAACAAATTTTTGATAATGGCAGAAAATAAAGAAAATATTTCTTTATTAAGCATAACTGACAGTACGAGTAACAGTCAAATAAGTATGACAGAATCAATAGTAATGAGTGAAGGAGTTGTTCACTCAAACCAGTCCCAAATAACAGGGCTGAAAATAACGAAATTATGAAAATGATGCAAATGCTGTTTAGTGAACAAAAAAGCGAAATTAGAGGAATCCAGAATAATTTTAATGTAAAATTTGACGAAATAAAAATGAAATCAACAAACAAAATTTTAATTTTGATAAACGAATTGATTAAATGTACGCACGTTTCGATAAAACGGAAGAGAAAATAGTTGCATTAGTTAATGAGAAGTTTGATAGACAAAAGAATAAAGTAGATGAAAATTACGAGAGTAAAATGGGGGTAGAGAATAGTAGAGAATCAAATAAATTGAATGAAAATAAAGACAAGGTAAGTAGTGGTGAGAATTATGATAATAGAATTAAAAATATGGTGTTAGAAAATAATTGTGTGAGTATTGAGAGTGGTGATAAAAGTATAATGGGAGTAGAATTTGATAATGAAGTGATAAAAAGTGTTGATGAATTAGAGAGAATTTACAGATAAAGGGGTTGCAGGGGGTAAATTTTTCCCGTAATGTTTTAGTCGGGGGTGAAGAAAAGGCTTCACGTGTGTATTTGGAAGACAAAAAGTCTGCAAATAGTTGTCCCTGGATTTTTTGTGCACCTGATAGGTGGTGCAGTGATAAAGTAGTAGAGTCCCCTGCATATATTGAGAGAGAGAAGTGTTGTTGGGAGAGGTATTATGAGAGATATATTGAGAGAAATAGAGATTTTTAAGATGAGTAGAACTTATGAAGAATTTATGGAAAGGTTAGGAGTAGAGATGATTGATAATAAAAGTAAATACTTACCTTGTAATGAAGCTGATATAGCAGTAGGAGAAGATGATAATGGAAATAATGACTTTATAATGTACCTAGTGGTGACCAATTATACTGGAGCTGACAGGACAATAACCAATCGTGACAAGTTGTATGATGAATTGATAGGTAATAACCCTATTAATGATGACGGTTTTGTAAAATCTAAGAATTTAAATAAGTGTTATATTAATGATGTTAATATAATGTATTTAATAAAAAATAAATTGTACAGACCAAAGATAAGACTATTATTTGACGATGGAGGCTAATTGTTCTTATTGTGTTATGAACATTTAATTATGTGGACAGTGTTTTTTCAGGATGGACTGTTTATGACTGAGTTGTGGTAAATGATATAATGGTAATGTGGATTGTATATTTTTGTGTATGTTAATGTCAATGTATTTGTGTATTTTTGTTGTTGTGTATTTTATGTATTTTTTATGTAAACAGGTATTGTAGAATTTTAAATAATTGAAGGAAGTTTGATGATTTTGAAATAATTATGAGATTCAGATTCTAATGGTTAGTAAATGATTAAGTATGATTATGTATTTGGATATTGAGAGGTATTGTTGTTAGTAGATAAGTGATGAATTTTCTAATGGTATATTAATGTGAAATGTTGTAAAGAGTTTGGATAATAAGGATAAATCAGGGCATTGGAGTTAGTTGAATAAAGTTATTGGGAGTTAGGGAAAATAAAGTGTTGAGATGCTGATAATATATAAAGAGGCGTTAGATATTTTAGGGACACAGTGGTTAGTGATTATATGTAGAGGTAAGTAATGTGAATGGTAATTTTATAGTTGTTGATGGTGATATTTTGTAGTAAGGGTATTGGTGTAGGAGTCTGCAACGAGAGATGTTGAGACAGGAAGGGACCGATTAGCGCCAGAAAGGGTTACCTGAAAGGGTCAGGAACCGATAAGGGAATGAGTTGGTTAGAGGGAATATACACATACCAGTACAAAAATGAGCGATGCCAGAGGTTTTAAATGGGATTTGTGAAGGGGGTTATTATTGAGATATTGGTGTCATATTATATTAATGGTTAGAAGCGGTTGTTAGTAGAGAAAAAGGGGTAGTAAGGTTAGGTTGACAAATGGCAAAATAAGATACTGAATAATGGAGAGTCACCCAAACTAAATAAGGATAAAAAGGTTAGAAAAGAAAATTCATAGTAGAAAGGTGATGTAACTGAAAGGTAAGGTAAATGGAAAGGTAAATGATAATTTTGAAATTTTTGTATAGAATCTAAATGAATGTTAAATATTAAAAGTTAATCGAAAGTTGATAATAAAATGTCATAAAATTCTGCTACAAGTTATGTAAATATGAATTAAGTAATGTGAATTGTTCAATGTTAGTGTTTAATGCTTATGATATACAATGTTTTATGATGTACATGGTACCAAAGGATAGGAGGTTACTACCAGGATAGTAACGATTATAATATTAAAATTTTGTGAAGATTGTCAATTCTGTAATAATGGTTCTGTTATGAAGAAAGTTAAACATAAGAAATGATCGTAAGGAAATTATAAAGCTTTAAAGTTGTTTGCCATGATATAGATGTTGTAAGATTATATGAAGTAAAATATTAGGGTTAATGGTTGTTGCTAAAGCAGTAAAGTACATTTTTGTTTAGGTTAAGAGCAATTGTTTTCATGTGATAAAGAGAGTGAATATAATTGACAGAAGTCAGAAATATGTACTAGATACCGGATTGTTGAAAGAGCAGGAATTTTCTGTCTTAATTCTTGATATACATTGTTTGCAACTTGTAGAATTAAGCAAACCAATGCCCCAAAACGCAAACCAACATACTAAGAGGAAACATATCAGTTGTGGATATGGATATGGAGAAGGCCACTATTTTAAAATTTGGTATTGAATGTTTCAGAGTTTTATGGTGTGGTGACCACGGTCCTGAGCTGGCCGGTGCGTCAGAACAGGAGCGTAAAGTGCCTCATGGCCTTATGGTGTAGGGATCTCTCAGGAGAAGTCCAGTAAGGTCAGAAGGTGCGAACCTCATCATTGGACCAAGGGTAAGTGATTGAATTTTTTTTATAGTAACACTACAGGGGGTTATGGCTCCATATCTGGGCTGATCCTTTTAGAGAGGTGTGAATGAGTCAATGAAAGTTTTTGTGTCTCGACACAAAACCTTTCATTCAGGGGGTTTTGTGACAGTACAAAAAGTCTGATATAAAAAGTATGGTATGCAAGGTAGTAAATTATGGTATTTCGATGTTTTTAAAGTCATTTCTATGGGTAATACAATTTCCCTTGGTTTTTGCCTACAACGACGCAGTTCCGAGACAACAAAATAATTTCAAGGACAGCAGTGTACATGCAGATAGAAAGACTTATAATGGTTACAGCCGCCAGTAACGGCGCTACATGCTCCCGTTTCATTGGCCAACAACGCCAAACGTCATTAAAACAACAATGACGTGATTAAAATAGGTAACTAACAAGGCGATTATATAACAAGAGACAAAGAACGATGACGTTTACTCACACACACATACGTGAAATTTGCATAATTTTCGCCCCAGTCGCCAGAACATCACCATGGCAGCAACACGTTAAAATTGTGCTGGCATAAAATAGTCAGCTAGTGTTTTATTTGAATCAACAAAATGTAATCACAAGTAATTAGAACCACCATGTAAATTCAGTGCAACAGACAGACGAAAGTTAGAGAGTACAACGTCTGCCCAGTCTGCAGAAATTCATCATGGCGATAACACGCTAACAATTGTGCTGGCCTGAATTAGTCAGTTTAAGTGATTTAAAATATTAATAATGTAATCAAAATGTAAACCAGTGTTAACTACAAAAAATCTAGACAGTGTGAAGTAATATTTTCAAAAGTAAATGTAGAATCAGTGTATTCAGAAAGATGTAACCTCTCCGTTTTGGAATCAACATGTGACGCTACTAGAACTTCCAGACTATTTAACCAGGGAAGTGACAAACCCAAAATTTAATTAAAGAGCTCTTTTATTCAAAATTGCCGATATTATGTGTACACAAATGAAAGTAAATTAAAAATTGTATGTATGGATGAGAGAGCGAGAGAAGTGCGTGAACGTTAGATGTCAACTTCTAAATGGGGGTTGGTTTGCGGTAGTGATAAGTAAATAGCATACAGGTCAATTAACCATGAAACTAATGCTTATTACATAATTAGAATTTGATGAATTAATGTTTGATAGAACATAAAGAAGTTTTATAACAAAGAGCCAGTATAAGTAATGGCCGCCATGTTAAAATGTTATTATGTGTACACGCTTAACCAAAATTACTGAATAAATTAGGATTGATGGTAACTGTTTTCAATAAACGTATTCTCATTTCTGTGACCATCTCTGTCAGCAGTCTCGCTGAGTCGAATCCTTGGACCCTAGGTAAAATAAGAGTAACAAGATTGAAACAACCAGATTCACAAATTATGGTAAGTACAATAATTATGGTGTACGTGACCCACGTGCTTCATTCAAGTAAGGTAAATAGAGATGAATATAGGTTACTGGATATTTCTTATTACAAATATATTTATATTAATCATTTAAATAAAAGAGTGATAAGTCACAGATTGCAGATTATTTCTTTATTATACACATGGGATCATTTACGAAATATTGTAACTGCACCACAATTTGATATGAGGTTTTCTTGGTTAATAACGTTTATATTACCTCTTTCCTCGAAGTTTTTACTTGAATGGAGCTGTTTCTAGCGTTGTAGTTCTAGTTGTTTTGTAATTTCGTTGAAGGTCCCTAAGATACAATCTCGCAAAAAACTCGAAGTGCGGTTCGGCTAGGCCAGATCTTGGCATTGGTTATTTCACTTTCTTATCGGGTAAAGCACGTTATATTTGATATCTGAAGGAGTTTGAACATAAGGTGGATACTGTGAGTTAATTTTTATTCCATTTTTGCACCGTTTCCGAAAGTTTTAAAATGGTTTTAATACAATTTTTGTGACATCACTTTTCTCAACCGAACGGTTTCCAATCGTTTTTAACAATTAATTCATATGTTGTTATATCGTTACTCATAGTAACCAATAATTTTTATATCATTTTTTATTGGTGCCTCTATTTACTTTTGAGTATATAGGCTGTTTTTAATTATTATAAATTTATTTCTTATTTATAGAAAAATAATTCTTTTTAACTTTGGTTTATTATCCAATTTGATTTATTTAAGGTTTTTCCGTTTATTTTCTTATAACCTTGGACATAGGTCTTTAATATTATTATTTCCTTTAATTGAATTTATATATTATTTATTAATTTCTTATAGTATCCTTACACTGCACTATTTTTTTCTGCCATTTTCCTCATACAGTATTATTTTATTTTTTATTATCATCTTATATTTAACTCTTTTATTTTTAACCCTGGGTTATCTTATATTCAAACATAATTATTCTATTAAATATAAAATTAAACCTAGGTACTAAATTTTAGTTGCCTACACAATACAAATCATACAATAATTAACCAAAATACATAACTGGTTAGTAGCAACACAGTCTACTGTTATAATCAATTGTTTCTACATCTACAGCACAAGTCTGTAAGATGCTCCCTTCAAAGTCACTTATTTACTCACTGGGTACACTATAACTCACTTGTTACACTTTATATCAATTAAATATAGTTTATAATGTTTGGTGATATAAAGTAATTTAGAGCTAGGTATATTATACCCATTTCTGACCTTTATGGTAGGATAATTAAGTTATCATTTTTGGGGACTGGGTTATGTAACGTTACAATAGGTGGTGGTGAAATTTTGTAGTGAGGGTGGAGGTGTAAGGAGTCATCAACGACAGGCGTTATGGCGGGAGGAATAGTTTTAAATGAGCGTTGGCGGAGTTACCTGGGAGAGGCCAGGAACTAATAAGGAAATGAGTATAAGGTAAGGGAACACACATCCTAGGTACAAAGAGGGTATCAGGTATTTTGTAAAAAGAGGAGAATGATTCAAGTTGAGTTAGAGAATTTAGTGGAGGTAAATATTTTTGAGAGGTTGTTGTCACCCTATGCAAATCCGTTAGTGGTTGTTATAAGGAAGAAGGGGGTAAGGTTATATCTAAATGTGCCCATTCAATAAATCAAATCATTGTGAATGACTGAGAATCACCCAAACTAATTGATAATGAAAACACTTAATAGAAATTCATAATTGAAATGTAATAATAAATGTAACAAGGTAAAGAGTTAATAGAATTTGAAACTAAACCTAAAATTGAAATGTTTGTAATTTTGATTCAGATGCAAATTAAATGTTTATTTTAATGGAATGAGATTTGTATCATTTATGAATGTTTATGTTTTATTATGTGGTACTATGTTAGAGTGTAGGAGTTATAAACATGTATTATGTATTTTACATTATGAATTTTGATATTGTATTTGTGTTATTTGTATGTAGTTTGCCTAGGGTAAGGTCATTCACCTGAAAATGAGGTATCAGCTGATGACTGGTGTGGACTGTATAATGTTCAATGTAATCAATTCATATGTTCTTTGAGTAATTAATTTAATTTAATAATTTGTTTCTTTTTATTGATTGTCAGAATATATGTTTCTGGAATTTATTTATTTATTAATTATTGAAAAAAAAAATGTTTTGAAGTACAGGTTGTGTTGTGTTTTAATGGTCACGATATATTGATGATTGTGTGTATTGATAATGTACTAACTGATTAATAGTGTTCATATTATATGTTTCGTAACCAAATGTATTGATAAGGGAATTTATGATAGAAATAAGTTGTTTATTTTATTTTGTTTATTCTGATTGTTAGCATCTAGTTAAGAGGAGTTATAAAGTAAATTCATTTAAAGGATTTTGGAATTTTGAAAATTACGATTAAATTAATTAATTGAAAGAGATGATGTAAATTAACTTCAATGTGAATCTTTGGTAAGGGACTTAGATTTATTTCACTATTTGAACAAAATTTAAATACTTTAATTTGATTTGAAATAGTAACGTCAAGCAAACAATTAAAGGTAGAGAAATGGGAATGAATTTTGTTTAGAAGCAAATATAAAATATTTGTGTGAATTATACCTTAATGATGAATATTTGGAGGTAGGATGTTTAATTTAGTAATGAATATGTGTACGCACCCAGTACTTTGCTAAAGGCAATCCAGTATATGTGTAAGGGGAGATGTATCGGTTGAGGATCCGGTATGGTATAAGGCTAGTTGTTGATTTTATTTGGAATGTTACACGGTTAGGTGGTACCGTGGTGCGTACCTGTCCAACTTTACAGTGTTGGGATCTCGAACAGAGAAGTCCAGTAGAATCGTGCAGGTGCAGCCATAGGGGGATAGTTTACCCATGATGTGTTAAGGAATTAAAGGGGGGTTATTGGCACCATATCCTCACTGATCCTCTTAGGGTTAGCGATGAGAGTTTTTGTGCTTCAGCAGAAAACCTCTCATTGGGGGAGTATTGTAACGGGACAGAATTGGGTGATGAATTAATTGTGAATGCGACGCAGAGGAGTTACCCACATTGGGCCTCAGTCTTTAACAATAGACGTTCCTGTAGGCAACGCCCATTTGCACATTTGTCCAGAAAGTCTGTCAACATGCACCATTTCCAGGTGCTCTGGAATGTGCACAAGTGCGCGGATGCTTGCTTGCACATGTAAATCGTCACATACTAGGCTAGCTGGTCAGTTAGAGTGAATGTACTGTACATAGTGTTAACTAATTATTGTGTCACATGATTCCTTTTTGGGCCAATGAAAAAGCAAATTGGTGGACATGAAGAACGCTTGGCCATCTTGGACGCCTGGTGTTTGGCGTCTGTCGTCTTACAGCCGCGGCTTCGGCCGGTTGAACACCAAAGGCTCGCAAGCCAAAAAATTTATTAAACTCTCAAAATGTGTTCAAAAATATAATCTAAAGTGGAATAAAAATGTGAATAACTTACAACTACAAGGGCAGCACTTAATTTTGAAGAATTCAATAGTAACATCAAACTAAAATGCAGTGAACAATGTGGACGAACTAAAATATACGAAGTGTGACATGTGGTTTGCAGAGACGCCGTGAGTTAAGTAACCGATGATCAAGTCACTATATAACAAAAAATTTATAAGAGCTCTAATTTATGGGGTAAAACTTGAATGAAAGTGTGTGTGAGTAGATACTGGGTTGCTTTAATTTAATTAATTAGTAAAAATAAGTAATTGAATTTGATTATATAAGAAAGTAAGAGATAGACGTCCGTTGTTTTGATCAATGGGGTTGTACCCCAATATTTAATGTCGTTCAGTTGAACGTAGAGAATAGAGAAGGAGAAAGCCTGTTTAATTGATTCATAAAAGAAAAATGATAAAAGCGAAATAAATGAGTTGAAATAGTTAACTGTAAATGAGCGTAGTTATTGAAATACATAACCCTAAATCACATTTATAAATCACGAGTTCGTGTGAAGGACCTTGAGAACCCAGAGAAGGTAAGCGATGAGTTTATAATTAAAATGTGGTAATAAATTGTACGATTACAAAAAGTGGTAAGAAATATAGTGCCAGGAAAGTAAGCAAAATCGACCAGACTGGAAGGACTGTACAGGTACCCTAAACACTCGGACTGAAAAGTGTTAAAAGATTCCAGGCTATCTAGCCATTGTCTGTTGTTGATTTAATTTACACTAACAATTTTGCCACCTCTTCAGTAGCTAGGGCTTTATGTGCATATCCCAACCAGGATGTATCATTATGAAGACAAAACAGTAAGATACAACATACGAGGGGTGGGGGTATCCAAAGAATAATTTTCCCTAATTTTTATATCCAAGTATGAGTGACTCAGGCAGTTCCTGTGTACAGGGAATTTTAGTTTGGGTGTAGTGTCAGCGCTTGCAGCCAGTTGGGTGGCCGTGAACCGAGCCGAGCACTATGGAGACTCCATTTCGTTTTGCCGCCAGTTGTGAAATACGTAGTGTTATTCGTTTTTTGACTGCAAAAAATGAATCAGCTGTGGAAATTTATTGTCATTTATGCAGTGTTTATGGTGAAGATGTAATGTCTGTGCAAAAGGTTCGTCGTTGGCAAACAATGTTTATTGAAGGCAGAGAAAATGTTCACGATGATGACCGCAGCGAATGACCAGCAACTTCACGGTCGATGAAATCATGACAATACTGCCACCAAATATTAAAATTAGCCGATCCTCTCTTCACAACATATTGGTTGAAGACATTCAACTTTTAAAAGTGTGTGCAAGATGGGTGCCGCGCTTATTGTCTGACGCCCATAAGCAGCATCGCTTCACAGCTACACAATCTTTCTTGCAGTTGTTTAAAGATGAGGGTGAAGCCCTGTTTACAAGAATAGTCATTGGTGACAAAACATGGATTCACCATTCAACTCCTGAAACCGAACACCAGAGTATGGTGTGGCAAAAAATAGGAGAGAAAGCCCCCCAAAAAGCCAAAGTGATTGGGTCAGCAGGAAAGGTGATGGCCACAGTTTTTGGGACTGCCATGGAGTATTGCTGATTGATTATCTGGCACATGGAACGACAATAAATGCAGCCCGGTACTGTGACGTGTTAACCAGACTTCGTCACGCTATTCAGAACAAACGGCAGGGGGTTTTGTCATTTTGCTCATTCACGACAACGCCTGACCACATGCTGCTCATGCAACAGGCGAGCTTCTCGCCAACTTCCGATGGGAGATTTTCGAGCATCCTCTGTACTCTCCAGACCTTGCTCCAAGTGTCTTCCATCTGTTTCCAGAGCTCAAACATCATCTAGGCAGTCAGCGCTTCGCCAATGACGACGAAGTGATAAAGGAGGTGGCTAACTGGTTTCACAATTTGGCGGCAGATTGGTATGAAGCTGGAATAAAGAAACTGTTACCTTGGTACCAGAAATGCTTGGAAAGGGATGGAAATTATATAGAAAAATAAGTACTTGTGTACAAAGGTAAAGAAATATTTTTTGCACTTTTTAAATTATTTTTTTTTATTTTTCCTTAATAAGGGAAAATTACTTTTTGGATACCCCTCGAACATTATAATACAGGTAAAAGGATGCATATGACACAGTTCAATTTATCCAAATTTCAGTGAAAGTTAAGAACAATTAAAAGGGAAGGGGAGAATGAAGAACAGGAAGAGAACAAGAATTTGGTGCCTTCATCAAAAGTGTTAATCTAAAACACTTTACTGATAAAAATATTTATTTTTGAGTGCATTTCATGTTTATAATTTGTATTGACTGAAAACCATAAAACATTTGGAAAGACAATCCTACTTCAAACGTGCATTCAGTATCAACAAACCATCAGTAAAATGGACGTTCTAAAGGAAGTATATCATCAAACAAATTGTTACAAATACAGTCTGTAATTGTGTAACGGTACAGAATTGTGTGCTAAAAAGATAATTTAAATCAGTTTTAATTTTAAAGTAATCAGTATTCACCTGTGGGGTACCCCATTGTAACCAGCCACACATACAATGTTATTGCAGACTGTTTATGTCTGAAGCCTGTAACCTGCCCGGCTAGATGTATTACGTAACCGCTGGCAAGCAGTCTCTTTGTGAATCACACTAAAACACTTTGTCACCCCAGTTTGCATCAGACAGTAGCAGAGAACAGTTGCTTACAAGTTAACAAAAAACGGTGGCCTCGGGCGTGTAAGATAGGCCGAAAACATCGTCGGCCTATCCAGTACAATAACTATTAAAGTGTGTGAACCATGTAGCGGTCAACTAACTCAAAACCCAATCAGTGCTCGCGAGCAAACCTAAAGTCGGCCGACTGAAAGTAATGGTGCATTTATGTTAAAATAAACGTAAACTATGGGGTAACGAATAAGCAACAGCTGACGGAAAATTTAACTGTAAAAAACTAGTTTCGGAGTGTATTAAATGAAGAAAGTGGGGAACACAAGGTGGTGAAACAACGATAGGAACACCGGATGGATGGGTAACTGTACTGAACACAATTCATTGATAAAAAAAAATAGAAAATTTTAATCAAAGTTTAAATACAATTTAATATTTCCAAGTTAAAATATTTTATTAATGAGATCTCAGTAAGGGAGTTAAAAGAGTATGAGAGAGAGAGAGAGAGAGTGGACGCAAAGTGTTGGTTACCAAAATAACGCTATTGTTAAGTCATTTTTTATAGTAGTTTATACTGAGCGATTAAATATCCATGTATTCTTGTATTTTATTGAAATTGTAGTGTGAAGATAAAGTGAAAGAAATAATTCAGTTTAATAAAAGAAAGCTAATTTGTTAGAATCCGAAAATTTTGTGTTAGCGTAATTATTTCGTAACTCAAACCTAGATAATCCTTCTGCAACTTGTTCATCTGTAGAACCCGAAGGTAAGAGAAAAACGAAGTTTGCATAAATTTAATATATTTTATTAATTGAAATAAATTGAATAGTTTCATTGGCTCCCGAACTAGGGACTCAATATTATAATTGTAAAGAAATTGAATAGTTTCAATTACTACAGTATGCTGTGCATAGTGAATTGTACACTTGAAACAACATGAAAAGTAGTATTAACTTCAATCATATAGTAGAATCCCATGTAACTAAGATAAAGGTAACCAAGTAAATTCAGATAATCTGGGAACTGTGTTTTGCCTGTAAAATTTGGAAAGAAGTGTGTGTATATATTTTCCATGAATGTACAGTGAAAACTAATTTATTTGTACACTAGTAAATGCAGATTTTGTACACACCTTATTGCCTGTGTTCTTCTTCCAGGCTGAATGATATTACAACATTATTATTTTGGACATCACACCCATTATTTTCCAACTGATCATCTTGGTTTAATGGTCTGTATGTTCAGCCCATAAATTTGCCCTGATATGTTGCTTGTAGTACTTGTTTTGTTAATCATCTAGATGGAGGTCATATCACTACTGAAGAGCAGCATACAATTATCAAATCTTATGTTTTGCTTCAATAATTGCTATTGTATACAATACCTGCCAGAAACACCATATAGTGAATTAACAAAATTTTGTTTTTAACACATTTTTGCTTGGACAAGGTCAAAGGAAAAATTATTTTGGGAATTTTTCTTTATTCACAGAGTATCACCCACCACAATTCATTCAGGAAGGGGCCAAATAGTGAATGAGGTAATTCACATCTACAGGATACTGTCAGAAGGAATGTTGTTCACTAGCCAATGTTTACTTGTTTCTCACTTGAACTCTACCTGAAGAGGTTTCTAAGAATGAGTTCCAACATGTATTATTCCAAGTGTACACAGTTATTGTAAAATAACGTAATTCTGGGAACTTTCTGAAGCTGTGTACGTAACAAAAGAACCAGGTATGCTTCTTTTTGGCACTCCTAAATTTTGTATCATATTCATTGGAAAATTTCATGAAAGATGATTTAATATAATTAATTCACTACTAACTTGGAACACAAAAGTTTTACCTTATAGCCTGAACCAGTTTTCGCTTTTAAAAAGCTTCTTCAGAGGCTGCCGCTGGGAGCACTGTCCGTCTTGTTGGCGACGGTATCGACTTTTGAAAGATCGATAGTGTGTGTGTGTGGGGTGTGATATGTTTGAATAATGCATGTGATTTGAATTGTGTTTGGTCGTTTTTGTGTTTTCGTGTGTTTGTATATTTCCAATTGTTCTAGAGTGTCTAATTTTCGGCCTTTTGTGTGTACGTGTAGAATGTCCATGTTACTGTCGATGTTTTTGTATGTGTGGTTTGCTTCAATGAGGTGGTTTGCAAAGGTGGATTCTATAGTGGAGTGTAGTGCCTCTGTGTGTTCGTGAAGAAGCTTTTTAAAAGTGAAAACCGGTTCAGTCTATAAGGTAAAACTTTTATGTTTTTAGCCATAAAAAACTATGTGTTCTGAGTCAGTAGTGAATTAATTATATTTAGTTAAGTAACGGACACGTCATAGACAATGAAATCCAAACATTATGATTGTACTCACTTAGCATTCTATATTTTAACTTTATGAAGCCTGAGTGCTAAACTTTTATCTATGTAAAATGAAAGTTTTGTATACATGCTGGACAGTATTCTTTGTATAAATAACACAGACTTTCACGACCTGTAATCTTAACTGGTAAACAAGTGTTAGGCCACGGTCCATCATTACTAAATTATGGTGGTGTTATCACAAAGATGGTTCATGATGACGATGTCCGTAAACTATATAACAAAGAGTCACAGTAAAACAAGAACCAAATGTTTCGGCAGCTGTACTGCCCATGATGGCCTTCCTCAGTGGCATATGTAGATTTTGGCAAGGGGGGTCCGGTCTACTGATGGCACAAAGAGTGCGGACAATGGGAATGTTGTGAACCTGTCTACGGGACAGCGGTACAGTCTGATAACTAAGGAGGGTAGACCGTGAAGTCATAAACATTTGACAAGTGAAGTGTGCGGACAACACCAAAACTGCACACTTTAATTGCATAACAGAAACAAGCAGTAGCGGCTGGTAATGTTTTTGACTGGGGGGGGGGGGCAAAATTTAGTTGTACCCATATATTATGTAAAAAAAAAAACAGTAGAAACTAAATTATTGCTATTATCATCAAATAATTGTAAAATTGAATCTTTTGCTTCACTACTAAAATTATTGTTAATATCAAAAACCTACCTTGCAAACTACCAATATTTAAAAAGTGTCTGAAACTAAAATTATTTATAACCCTAAGCAGTTCACGTTTCTAAACTTAAATATTTAATAAATTATATTATTAAATGCATCCATTACTAAATAAAATATAATTGTTCCCTACCTTGGATTAGTTTATTTGCTTGAACATGAAATCCATTCTCCTCTCCTTTTGTTTAGCAAAATGGTCAATAACTAATTCATTGAAGTTAGGAGTTATTTCTAACATTTTTTTTCTATTGAACACATTCCCAGAGCACTTAGTCTGTCCTTTTTCATTGTATTACGTCCAGTGCCGTATTTATGTACGGGCGAATATGTGCGCCGCACAGGGTGGCAAAATTTTGGGGGCGGCAAATTTTTCAAAAATCTCGCGGTTGGGTGTCGCGCCGTTTGTTATTGCCTCTTTCTGTTTGTTAACCGCTTCCCGGTAAAGCGTTTCTCAAAATTTTGGCTTCTCCAGCATGCCCCTCCAAAGTCAGCACAGCGCGGAAAAACGGCTCCGCATTGGCTGATGCGCTGACCGCTTCGAGATGGTGACTGTGACCCAAGGCTTAGTCGTTGAGTGTTAATTATTCAGGTTGCTAGTTGAAGTGGATTTGTTCTTTGTGGAAATTCTAATTAGTATTTTGTATTTGCAGTATCATACTTATTGTTTATATTTAGTGGTTGGTGTCAAAAATAATTATAAACTTTGTATAGTCATGTTTAAAAAGAATAATTCCAAATATTTAGTACCAAGCCACGTGTTGTTCAATCAAATATATTGTAACTTACCGTCTGCGGTAAATATATTGTTGTTTCTGGAAGCCGCAGACGGTAAGTTACAATATATTTGATTTGTATAGTCAACAGTTTGTTTATTCTTTTCATTTCTAATTGATTCATGAACAATGAGTGACGGGAGGAAAAGGCTGAGTGGGTCTCAGTATCGAAAGTCAGCAAAGGTGAAGAAGGAAAAAGAAGACGAAGTAATAAGGAAAAGTCGGAAGGTGGAGTCTTATTTTCATAAAGTGGACAGTGACGTTTCGGAGCCAAACGACTTAGTACAGTAAATCAGTTATTTTCATTGAAAGCTACGGAGAATAGTGGGGGATCTTCCGGCGGCGGATATAGGAAATAATTCTTCTAACTTAATTGCTGGCAGTGACAACTGCTATTCTAAAAGTGAACAGGATTTGTGTGAAATTCTTGTGTGTGAAAGTTACGAAACTGATCCAGGAAAATGTGAGGTTAGTTTAGAATTGGTGAGTAGTGACCCAGCGAAATGGATTTGTAATGAAGAGACACGTGATTACATTGCCACACATGGCATATCCTTTCATAATAGTGGGGCAGATTTTTCAAAATCGAAACGAATGTATGCAGATGGGCCACGATATTGTTCGAAGAATATTTTCGAACGGAAACTTCGTAATGGAGAAACAGTGAAACCTTGTATACCTTGTATATTCAGAGAGTGAAGGTTGTGTATTCTGCGTGCCGTGGCGGCTTTTTGGTGGAACCACAGTTTTTGGACAAACAGGTTTCGGTGATTGGCGACATGCTACAGAGAGACTTGATGAACATGAAAGTTCGCAAGCTCATAGAAACTGCATTATGACTCTCAAAGAAAGGGGAAAGAAATTAGGAAAAATCGACGAAAAGCTAACTAAGCAGCTTGATGATGAGATTGAATACTGGAGAAATGTACTAAAATGTGTAGTTGCTGTTGTCAAAGCACTGGCCACACGTGGACTTGCCTTTCGCGGGACTGGTGAGCGTATCGGTTCACCGAACAATGGAAATTTTATGATGTCGCTGGAACTGATTGCACAGTTCGACCCATTTTTGGCAGAACATTTGAAAAAACACGGCAATCCTGGAAAGGGAATACATCTTATATTTCCTTCGCTACCTACGAGCAGTTTATACAAATAATGGGGGAAGAAGTTGTGAGCACCATTGTGGCAGAATGTCAGGCAGCTAAGTACTTCTCTATCAGCGTAGATTCCACACCAGATGTTTCTTATACAGATCAGCTGACTTTCATTGTTAGATATGTAAAACAAAATGGTGAACCTGTAGAACATTTTCTTTGTTTTATTCCAAATGCAGGTCATAAATCATCCGAGCTTGCCGACACTGTGTTCACAATTCTATCAAAATACAAGTTGGATATAACTAATCTCAGGGCCCAGTCATATGATAATGCTAGGAACATGTCCAGAAAATATACAGGACTTCAAGCAAGAATTCTAGAAAAGAATAATTTAGCTGTTTACTCTCCTTGTTCGGCTCACTCTTTGAATCTCATAGGAACTTGTGCCGCCGAATGCTGTATTGAAGCTTGCAATTTTTTTGACATGTTGCAAAAATTGTACAATTTTTTCACTTCTTCTACATATCGGTGGAAACTGTTGCAGGAGTCTCAGGACATAGTTCAGGACAAATCAGACATGGCCGCAACCTCCAAAGTCACTGTAAAAGGCCTATCCGGTACTCGCTGGAGTGCTCGAGAAGATGCATGCCGGAGTTTAAATCGCAACTGGAGCATGATCATAAGAGCTTTGGAGAAAATTGAAGAAGATGACAACGAGAAATTAACAACACGACTTGAAGCTAGAGGATTGCTGAAGAAATTGTCGCGACTCGAAACAGCAATCTCAGCTAGAGTATGGGATGCGATCCTAGGGCAATTTAATGCAGTAAGCAAGGTATTGCAGAGAGTCGACATAGATATCAGTGATGTAGTCCAACAGTATGACGCTTTAGCAGTGTTTGTAGCAGAATGTAAAACATCATTTGAAGTTTACGAAGAAGAAGCAAAAGCGAAGTCAGGTCTTCAGGATTACGACGTGAGCAAAAGTAAAATTAAGAAGAAGACTTTCTCGATGATGATGATGACGATAGTCAAAATAAGGAATCATTCCAGACGAGTTCAAAAACTCCCCAAGAAACATTTGTTGATCATACTTATTTGACTATATTATCGAAGTTGGAATATGAACTGAAGAGAAGGTCAGAAGCATACAGAATCATTAATGATAAATTCGGATTTTTGTCTCGCTTAAGAAATACACCAGCTTCAGAAGTTGCAAGTGAAGCTAAGAAGTTGAAGGAAATATACAAAGACGACCTCGAAGAAGAATTTGTGAACGAGTGTCTTCATCTTTGGGGATATTTAATAAAAGGGGAACAAGTTGAAATGTCCCCACTCAGATTAAGCAAGATTCTCCATGAAGACGATCTACAAGGAGTATTCCCTAATGTTGACATTGCACTGAGAATTTTTTTGTGTACTCCTGCGTCGAATTGTTAAGGCGAGCATTCTTTTTCCGTGTTGAAAAGAGAAGAATTATCTCCGATCTTCCATGCTGCAGGAGCGCTTAAATGCTTTGGCAATTCTCAATATAGAGTCAGAAATGGTGCAAGCCTTGGATTTCTACCACCTTGTGACGTCATTCGTGGAAAAGCGAAGTCAGCGGAGAAGAATCATGTAATGGTGAGTTTAAAAAAATGTTAATTACAATTATTTTTAAAATAATTTTTTTGGGGGTGGGGGCGTTACCCTATGGCCGCACAGGGCAGCACTTCCGGTAAATAAGGCCTTAATTACGTGTAAATGTTTTAATGCGTTTGAGAGTTGAGAAACATCGTTCACTTTCTGCTGTAGTCATAGGGATTGTACAAATAATTTTTAATAGTTTTACCAGTTCGGGAAAAACAGTAACTAGATTGTTTTCATATACAAAATTGAGTAGAACCAACGTGCCAGTTGCCTTTGTGAAGTCAAGCCTGCTGTATAGAACTACCAGTTCATGTCTTAATGCAGTTTCATTTAAATTAAATTGTTTAGCAGCAATTTGTAACTGTGTTTCTGGAAAGATAAGCTGATGTTTAGAAAACAGGGTTGGTTGCAACAAAACTGCTATTGCTAAATGGTCTGAAAATAAAAATCTGTCATCTATGTTGGTAACTATTATGTCACAAACTTCTTTAGCTGCAGTCTTCTTGCTTTCATCAAAACGTGACCTTTTTGGATTTTGTGATGATTCTCCAAAATCATTTGTTGCAGACAGACTGGCATCAAAATCAATATAATCTCTGACGTTTTGAATGTGTGACTTGAATGAGGCAACATACTGGTGTGTTTTAATACTGTCAATTTCTACTTGCTGTAACTGATTAAACAAAATTTCACAGCTGGCATAATTTTGTTGAAAAGTGTTAACCAAAAATTAAAATCATCATTATTTAATGTGTTTTTCAGTCCTAGTGCTTTCTGAACAGTGGACTTTGTGACGTTAATCTACTTTTTAAATATATAAAATACAAAATACACTTTTATTTCCACCTACCTACAAAGGTTCTTTCAGGGTCCAGAATCCGATCGCACGTACATCAGACGCAAACATGTGTTTCATAGGTTAGTGAAATGATTTACTCTACACATTTTTATGAAGAGAATTGATAATTTAATTATTCAGAATCATTTAAAATTTTGTTCAAAATTTTTGTTCATTGTTTTATAGATTAAATTACAGTTTTCTTTGTTCGCTTTATCATCGGCTACATATTAACTTGACCTATTTTCTTACCTTACTTGTTACACATCAATACATATACACAGACAGAGCCCAGCCTGCAATTTTGCACACTCTCACAAACACACAGAAAAATTAGGATGTCCTTAACATTTTTAAAATAATAACCCCTGCCGGCCACGCGGTGACCATTCGAGCTCGGTTCGCTTTGTTAAATACTTATGTCGCCGTCAAATAAAACTGATCTGATGGTTCTTACATGTTCCTCACTACCACTGACACGTTTTGATTACTTGAATTCACTTTTGAAATTAAAAATTGATAAAATTTAGCACACTTGGCTCTGAGTCGGCCGACACAATCAGCGATGAACTGGGGAAGAGTCTCTTTTAGGCGGATGGATCTTCATGCCTGCCGTGAATGAATTTCGTCATCGCTCATAGTTGAGTTGTTGCAGTTGATTGGCTATGAGCATGATATATAGTGGTTTTTTCTGTAGTGTGCGCCGACGATATTTAGGCGCTTCTGGCTTGATGTCACAAAAGAGGCGGTGACTTAGCCACATTTCCTTCAGCACGGATTGTAGGTCTCACAAAACATCGTCTCTGCGCCATTTTCGATAGCGTCAGTTGATCTGCTTAGCGTCCCCGCCCGCGCACAGTTCTTGGAAACCTGAGGTGGCTGCATACCTCGGTACTGATTGCACAATGCTATTACGTCTTGCCTTTGTTCTAAACTGTTCCGTTCACCACGTGTTCTGGTCACCGTTGAGAAATAAAATTTTCACAATACATTTATAAATCCCTGAAAATGAAATGAAATAAAATACCCCATTTTTGACACGTTACAACTTGTCACTCTCGTCATCATCTATGATTTTTTCAAGAACAGCGGAAATGTCATTTTTATGAATAAATACTGTTGTCACACAACGGGATTTAAAATTCCACCTGGTATTAAAACATTTTGGGAGATGTTTCTTTACTACTTCATCAAGTATGGCAGTTCGCTTGGAAGATCTTGAAAAAAATGTTGTAAAGCCATCTAAATTACAGAAAAATATTTTTACTTGCTTGTTTTGTGATGCAGCACGCTCAATAATTAAGTTTAGTTGATGGGCATAGCAGTGTATATACTGGGCATTCTTGTACACAGCTTTAACTTTTGCTTGAACACCGTTATGTTTTCCACTCATTACTGCTGCCCCATCATAACTTTGTGCAATAATTTTACTAGGCATCTTATCAAGTTCTAATTTTGCTAATTCTTCAAAAATAGTATTACTAATACCTTCAGCAAAGTGATCTTGTGGACTGACAAAACTGATAAATCTCTCAAGTAATTTTCTGTTCAATTCATACCTCACAACTAACACAGTTTGTGACAGAGTGGCACAATCCATGGTTTCATCTGCTTCAATTGAAATGTAGTCAGTTTCATTTATTTCTTTTTTTATTAGTCCAATGCACACTGCATAAATAGAATCCAAAATTTCATTTTGAATTGTTTTACAAAGACCAATGAAAACCCTATTGTTTGTTTTTTCAATATGCTCTCTTAAGGTGCTATCTAGGCCTGCCATTAAATTTACTAAGCCCCTAAAAATACCTGGATTCTCAGATGTGTTTGTTTCATCATGTCCCCTTAAAGCTAGTTCAAATATTCCACAAAACTTTACACAGTCAATTAACTTACTTAGGACGTATCTGTTCGTAGAGACTTCTTCATTATACTGTTTAATTTTTAATCTATATGCACTGTCTAACTGGCAACTAATATTGACTTTTCCTAACAATGAATATTCAATACAATTGTTCATATGAGTTTCACTAATTTTATGTTTTTTAATTTTTTCTCCCAAATGTTTCAAGTCCTTAATTCCATTTTCAGTCCAGACTGAATCACTGTTTAGGTTCATCACCAAAATTACATAACAAAAAAAGGAATTCATCACCTCACATCCACATATCCAATCAGCATGTAAGTAACAGTTTCTATTAAATTTTCTTGTGTAGTTTTTTTTACTTGATGCTGGTCTGTCCGTTTTATAATTTTGTTGTGTAATATCTAAATTCGGTTTTGGTGGCCCTAATTTTTTTAGTTCTATTTTCTTTTCGTAAGTAAGTGAATTTGAAATAATCAAATGTTTAATATTACTTACCGAATTCATAGCCATTTTAATAGTTTCTAACAAATACGCACAGAACACACAGGCTCAGGCCTACACAGAATAAGTTACACGTTTATGTAGGCCTACGCAAGGTTCGACAAAAACACTATCGTACACAGAATACACTGCCTAGTAAAGAATAAATTATTAGAACATTACGTTTACACAAAAAGTACAACAAGAACACAATCAAAACTATATAAAACACAAGAGAAAATACATGCACTTTAAACAGCAACAGAGGAGTTTTGAACAACGCTCCGGTTCTCTATGAAAATAGCTGCGAAATCAGAAAGCGGGCAGAGCCCCACCTGTAATGGCTGATGGTGATTTAAATGCATAGACATGTGCACACGTCTTTCCCCGCTTCCTGCAAGACCAGCCTATGCAGGGAGGACGACAGCGAAAACGTCCGGCTGTGGGTCCATGCCGAAAACATCGGGTGATCGCTATTAGTCACCCCAAAAATATCTTTCAATAAGGATACTACACATTATAGTTATATTATTGACAAGTTTAATTTGCAAATTTAGTGAGAGGGCTGCGCCCTTTTGCCCTCCCTGTACGAGCCGCTACTGGAAATAAGTTAATCGTCAGTGATTTTTTAATTAAAAAAAATTATAAGACAAAAAACACTTTACCTACCTCTACACAATCTAAATTTCATACAATACCTGTAGTTACATACAAGACCAAATACAGTACACATAGTTTAATAAGTCAAGGTAAGCATTAAAGACAACAGGAAGGGAACAATATGAACATTTCACCGAGTTGTAAAATGTTGAGTAGAGCTGTTATTTTCTAAATTGTAACTCAACAATGTTGTGTCTATAACAAGCCCGTAGGTACATATTGGAGATCTGTATTTACACTAATATATGTTCTCATTAAGCTGAAAACAAACATCAACTATCGTTGCGTGTTTTTAACTATATAATGCTTTCTGTATTCGTTATGATTCAAGAAAACATAGTTATCAGTACATACTCGCATTTAAATATGATGAATAAGTAAAAACAATAACAGATTCCGATATGAAACGTGTATGTGTGTGTGTGTGGGCATGCGATAGAGAGAGAGCTCGCGCAGAAATAGGCTATTTGTCCAGAACAGATGACAAAATCTTAATGCAACAGTTAGACTAAATTTCTATAAGTAATATATGATTCACTTAATTGCATAATTACAAATATTTAGCTTAGTTCTTCCTCCCATTAAGCAATGTTTTCTTTACTGCTACCATCTAAATTGTTTGAGAATCCCTGTTCTAACACATTCTTTGTATTTAATTATTCTTAACAAAGAATTCTAAAGACTTACAACGTTATTTGAACAAGAAAAGAGAAAACTAGGTCCGTATGTTTCGACTTATCCCCGAAGCTATTCCCAAATGGAAACCACAAAAAAAGACACTTTGATGTGTGGGCCATTCCAAATCAAATCATCCAGCCAGAACAAAATTTTTCACCCCACCCTCTCAGATTTTCATGAATTTTTTTTTACAGCATCTATGGACAAATATAACAACCTGTATTTTTCATTTTTGCCAAATTCGCTTTAGTAACTTTTTTCTGTCTGGTCCTATGAGGCTGAAAAAGGTCTCATTTGAACGAGGATGAAATGTAATATAATAGTATAAAATAAAAGTCATGGGTATTTAATGACATCATTTTATAATTTAAGTACAAATTTTATATTTGATATTTCATTGAAATATTTTGCATAGTACCCTATCTTGTGTGGCCAATGAAGATTTTTTTTTACTTAAGGTATGCTCATATTTTTCTGTACTAAAACCTGAGATGCTAATAAAACTCATTAAATCTATTAAAACACATAAATTACTTCGACCTACCTGTAGAGCTTCTATCCGGGCCAGGTTTCTCGTACGAACGTAAAATGTTAGCGTGATCTATAGGTTACTGAAATAAGTAACTTGACTCATTTTAGTGAAGAGAAATAATATTTTTTATTTGTTAAACATTATTGAAAATTTTATCTAAAACAGTTATGCCGGTTTATGCAGATTAATTTACATTTTGTTTCCTTTGCTCACTCTATCTTCTACTACAGGTTAACTTATTCTAAACTCTTACCTTACTGATTACATTTCATTATTAACACAGACAGAGCCCAGCCTGCAATTTTTTCCACACTCACTCAAACACACTAAATTATAAACCCCTTAACATTTTATAATAAGGCCCCCAGCCCATACATTTAAACCGCCGACAACGTGGTTCGCGCGCGCGCTCATCTTCTCGTAAATTTCTTGTTTTTACTGTCCGAAATTGTAAAATTACATCCTCTACTTTTTCAACTCGACCGCGGTCACATAAAATTTTCTCCTGTTACACTTTTGACTGTTAAAATATAAAGTTTTGTGACGAGCCTACTTGGCTCGTTCCGGCGCCGGAGCGATCAATTAACAGACTGGGAACGAAAACGTAGCAGGTGTTGCTAATGTGATCTCATACTTTTGACGGAAAGCACTGCCTTGTGCTTCGTCGTAGAAGTTTCGTCCCATGCCATGCATGTAGTTGTTGGAGGGACGATAGTAGACGATTTCAGCTAGGCACTGGCTGACGTCACGAGGTGGGCCGGACTTAGACCTTATTTCCTGCCGATCGCCAAGGAGACGATGAATAAATTTGTTCTCCAGACATCTTGGTTTTCGGGCTGACGGCGTCCTTCCGAGCGCGTACTTGTAATGCTCGTGGGCGCGCGATCACACTTATGCACATTTCTGAGAATTTGAGGGTGGTACGAATTCCTTGCCGAGTTACCCAACAGAAATTGCGCCTTGCCTTTGTTTCAACACAGTGTCTTACCACGTGTTCTGTTACAATGGAAATAGCGTTCGCCGTAAAATAAAACTTTCACAATAAATCTTTTATAAAATCCCACAAAATGAATTAAATGAAATACAAAGATCCATTAACAGTAATAAATGAAATTACCCAATTTAGACACGTTACAATACCCCCTCAATGAGAATTCTGCTGTCCAAAACAAGAAATCTCATTGATAAATCCCGAAGGGGACCAGTGAGGAACTGGTGCCAACAACCCCCTGGTTCTTACTCTTCCTGGGTACACGACCCCCTGGCTTGGCAACTATGGACCCATCTGAACGAGATCACTGGACTTCTCCGTAAGAGATCCCAACACCGAAAAATCGAACAGACAAGTACCACAGCACACCTCACCTTCTAACATGCTACCCCCCAAAATCCTCAATCCCTGGCTTAAATTATTCCAAATCCTCCACCGATATGTTTCCCCCTTTTATGCAAGCTGGGCTGCCTTTAGCAGATACTGGGCTCACACACACTCACATTACATATTATACATTGAAAAATTCTTTAAAATTTACTATTTCATCTAAGAAAAAAATTCACAATTCAAAATAAAATATTGTATCAAAAAATTCTCTTCCTTATTTTCTGTTTTATTTTAAATGAGTTAATTTAAACATTTCTCCTAATTAAACATATCCTTAACCTAACATGTGAATACTTAGAGTCTAACAATACAAGTCAATACAATAAATCAATAAAATAAACATGGTAAGTACACACATAATAAAATAATCATTACTTAAAATATTCATTAGCTGGCAGGCGAAAAATCTTTTTTTTTTTTTTTTCAAGAAAATATTTTCCAAAAATTTTAAAATTCAAAAAAAAATTTTAATTTTATTCAAATGTTTCCTTTATATATGGATATTATTTAGAATTTGTTTAAATTGATCAAAACCAAAGTTGAATTAACTTCCTTACTATACAAGCTTAGTATGCATATGACCTCATCAGCTGATCGAAACTAGGTCAAGTCCACAACCTTGACCCACATACGTTATGTATACTTTCTATCTGAAAATACATTTAACATCTGTAAAATCTAACTTGAAACACAACAACATAACAAAATAAAACATTTAAAATAACAAAATATTATTATAAATAATAAGCAAATTGACATTTAAATTATTCAAAGAAACTTCACCTTTTCAAATTCTATCAAAATCTTGTCACTGGTTTCAAAATAAAAATTTTTATACATTCTTATTACAAATCTCTTTCTTTACTTGACAATCTGATTCTCCATTACTGTGGGTGATTTAGACATTTATCTCATTCATTGTACTACTTGATCTGTATACATATATAATCTTTCTCCCTCTGACTCTACTACTAACAACTTCAACTCCCATGACACCCATCTCTATCAAAGACATCTCCCAAAACACTCTCTAACCCCAACTTATCCTTAAACTCAATTCGCCACCTTCTCTCTATATATAAAAAAAATACTCTCTAACCCTTTGTACATAGGATACGTGTTTCCCCCCCCAAAAGCTCATTTCCCATTATCTGGCCCCTGGATTCTACCTAAGGCGGCCCCGTCCCACTAAAATCTATCCCAATCCCGTCCCAACTTATCATTATGTTGCGGACTCCCACATTACACTACCCCCTACTACAAAATTGCCATCCCCAAAATCTCAATCTCATTACCTTACTACAACTACAACAAAATAACAACATTCAATATATCACTCAAAACTCTACATATATTCTCCGTAACTACTGTGTCAACATCAATACTTCTCAAAACTCTATAATATACATTAACTCAAAACAACATTACATTATTTTCATCTCTACTATTTCTTTAACTTTGACTTCAACTTGGACTGATCTATATGTCCCACAAAATATTTATCACCCAAAACTATCTCTTGTTAACTTGTATAAATTATTACTTTACTTCTCATTACTTTAAATAGCATCTGTAATACATTGAGACATTACATCAAACATCAATCTCTTGGACCATTTATAAACCAATATACCAGTGACATCTTATTGCTGATCAGCTGATATCCCTAACACAATGAAAACACATCTCAAAATTGAACAAATTACATGAAATATTTATATATATGTTTATCAATACTCACTTCTGACCTCTTTGTTTCCCCTCTTTCTGATTCTGATCATTTATGTTGACCGCCTGCCAGACGGCTTAATTATCTACTTAGGTTCAAAATACATACATAATGAAAACACATATTGTTTATATCAACTCTTATATCTAACCTACTAAAATACAATATTAATTTTAAAAATTTATACCATGAACACCTTATAGTGAATGTATGAGCAGCTAATTACTTCAACAGAGCACAAGCATTTTTATTGGATCAAAATTTGAATTAGCAAAAAAATTTTTATGTTGTAAAATTTAAATTCGTGACTCCTCTGAGTCACCTCCCATCCACACACAGAAATTTCCAAATTTATTATTAATAATTATTATATATCCTTTTTCAGTTATTATTAACTTTTTTTAATTATCATTTTTATTGAACACAATTATTTCAAATAATCTCACTATTGAATTAAAATCTTAGTTACCTGTACACATTTTTATTATACATGATTCATATTGTAAAAGTTCTATACTTACATTCCATTTAACATGGTATACACATAACATCTACCCCCTACACCCCAATACTTTCACCTCACCTCTGAAACATTTAACACAAATATCAGTTTACATCAAACAATTTAGCCATCTATTAACAAATTTCCAAATCTCGTAAAATAAATTGAATTCATTTAAAGAATTTAATTAATTAACATTTAACTAATCACTCAAAATATTTAACATATTAAACTGGTTTGATTAAATTAATTACTGAAAATGCAAATTCCATTATTATTGTTTGCCATTATACAAATTAGCCAATTAGTGTTTCCAAAATTAATGTTATTATTTATTTAAATTGCAAAATATTATTATTATTATTATTATTATTATTATTATTATCACTTACCCATATACATACATTGCTTAGCTGATCTTCTACCATACACATAAATAAATTCAGTACAATTATTTACATACTTTAGTTAATAACTGTTCAGTTTTCCGCACTTCATTGTCCACATCTGCCCTGTCAGAACCATAAAACATAATGTTTATCACTGTCTTTTATTGTTTTATATTTTATCCTCCATCGTCATAGATAAGTCTTGGTGTTATATAACATTTTTCAATTTCATTAATACACCAGTTATTGTTTTGTGTATTATAACCATACAAACTAACTTCACTCATCTTATCAAAATACTCATTAAACCAGTCAACGTTAGGCATTTTTGTAAAGTCTCCGCCATTAAATTCATTCACTATCGGGTTAATTACTTTTGTCAAATCATTATAGTCATTATTATTCAAATATACTTTTAAACTTTCTTTCCATTCATCATACTCTCTATTCAAATCATACACTTCTGTTACATACCATTCTCTACTTACCTCTCTCTCTTCACAACACCGCATCACACTCTCACAATTATTCCGGACGGAGGGTACACAATTACTCAACAAAAGTAAACACTTCAATTCATCTATCAATACGGGACTCTTGCCCTTCAACAACAACACTTGTGAACTCATTAAATCATCATAAACATTATCAACAATAAGGGGAAAATTTACCCTCTGTCCCCACTCTACTACAACATTATTTTTCCTCTCTCTCTCTAACTCATTAACACACCTTAACATCTCATAATCACATTCTAAAAATTCCTCAGTATTTTCATTACTTATTTTCACCGTATCGACCTCCGATACTAATTCTTCAAATACATTATTATACTCAATATTACTATTCTCATTATTTTCGACATTGTTGCACTCGTCATTATAATTTTCATTTGTATTATTATCTCCCATACATACACACTCTCTTGACTTCTTTGTTTCTCTACATATTTCGTTCAACTTACTCTCCAGACTACATAGTGAATTAGTTAATACATCAAATTTAGCATCATTCATGTCAAAACGACTATTCATATCGCTACTTATTACATTAAATTTGTTCTCGAAAATTTTTTCGTTATTGTCAAAACGTTTATTTAATTCTTTAAACTTGTTATTCTGTTCATCGAATTTTGTATTGATTGCATTGAAATCGCTATTGTTCATATCAAATCTTTTGTTAATGAGATTAAATAAATCATTTAATGACAACTCTCTTTCTCTATTTGTTACAGGAGTAGATTCTGCTTGTGCTCCACTCATTATTACCGATTGTGTCAGATTATTCTCGTCTATCAGGTTTAAAGTTGTCTCCAATCCTGAATCATTTATATTATTTGATTCATTGGAAACGCTTTCTTTGACCACCTTAGGGTCTGAATTAATTTCTCCCTCCCCCGTGATAGTTACATCACTCATACTAACTTTACCTCCGTCTTCCATTTTTCTTATTTATGAGATTTTGTTCTATATAAAATTTCAATTTTAAATATTTCTGTATTATTCAGTATAATATAATTTAAGTATCGCTTAACTACCTCTTAACATCATTTACATATAGTTGGTTCTCATTTCTACTTAACCTCTACATCACGCCAACATCCTATTTGTAGGTACGGTTTTTTACTTTATTTTTCTTTACTCATAAAACTGTCCCTGTTCGGGCGCCATTGAGATGCTAATAAAACTCATTAAATCTATTAAAACACATAAATTACTTCGACCTACCTGTAGAGCTTCTATCCGGGCCAGGTTTCTCGTACGAACGTAAAATGTTAGCGTGATCTATAGGTTACTGAAATAAGTAACTTGACTCATTTTAGTGAAGAGAAATAATATTTTTTATTTGTTAAACATTATTGAAAATTTTATCTAAAACAGTTATGCCGGTTTATGCAGATTAATTTACATTTTTTTTCCTTTGTTCACTCTATCTTCTACTACAGGTTAACTTATTCTAAACTCTTACCTTACTGATTACATTTCATTATTAACACAGACAGAGCCCAGCCTGCAATTTTTTCCACACTCACTCAAACACACTAAATTATAAACCCCTTAACATTTTATAATAAGGCCCCCAGCCCATACACTTAAACCGCCGACAACGTGGTTCGCGCGCGCGCTCATCTTCTCGTAAATTTCTTGTTTTTACTGTCCGAAATTGTAAAATTACATCCTCTACTTTTTCAACTCGACCGCGGTCACATAAAATTTTCTCCTGTTACACTTTTGACTGTTAAAATATAAAGTTTTGTGACGAGCCTACTTGGCTCGTTCCGGCGCCGGAGCGATCAATTAACAGACTGGGAACGAAAACGTAGCAGGTGTTGCTAATGTGATCTCATACTTTTGATGGAAAGCACTGCCTTGTGCTTCGTCGTAGAAGTTTCGTCCCATGCCATGCATGTAGTTGTTGGAGGGACGATAGTAGACGATTTCAGCTAGGCACTGGCTGACGTCACGAGGTGGGCCGGACTTAGAACTTATTTCCTGCCGATCGCCAAGGAGACGATGAATAAATTTGTTCTCCAGACATCTTGGTTTTCGGGCTGACGGCGTCCTTCCGACCGCATACTTGTAATGCTCGTGGGCGCGCGATCACACTTATGCACATTTCTGAGAATTTGAGGGTGGTACGAATTCCTTGCCGAGTTACCCAACAGAAATTGCGCCTTGCCTTTGTTTCAACACAGTGTCTTACCACGTGTTCTGTTACAATGGAAATAGCGTTCGCCGTAAAATAAAACTTTCACAATAAATCTTTTATAAAATCCCACAAAATGAATTAAATGAAATACAAAGATCCATTAACAGTAATAAAGGAAATTACCCAATTTAGACACGTTACAAACCTTCAGTTAAAATTAGCCTTATCAGTGTAACAAGGCCTAAGTAACTGTCAAAACTAAAAAAATATAGATTTTAAAGAAGATTTGTCCGTATTTTAAAAATAATAACTTGCTTAGGTATTTACTTGTTGAGTTAGCTTACCTTTTCAGTCTTAAATGGTATTACAGGATATTTATATTATATACAGGTGCTTCTTGGTTGATATGAAACTTAATTTTTCCTTGCCCAGGCAGCATTAATATTTTGAATACTTTTTTGGATAGTCTGAAAAGCAGTCGGCCCACCTAAGCACTTAATTCAGGTACATCTATGCAGCAAATTGTTTGTAAAAGGGACCCAGCACTTAACCTCTCTCCCAACATTTCTGTGTTCTGGCCAAAATAATGTTTTTGATGGCCAGTGAGGATGCATAAAATTGATATAAGCATCTTGGTTGTCATCATCTAGCTCCAAAATTAGTTCAATATAACACTTTTCTTTATAGGTATAGGATGAAATGTACTATAATAGCATAATTGTACAGAAGTCATGGGTATTTAATGTCATCATTTAAATTTAAGTACAAAGTTACATTTGATATTTTATTGAAATATTTTGCATAACTGACTTACAACAGGGCAGGACTACAAGTTACAACATGAATACCACATGACTGTACAGGCAGCCAGTCAGCGGTACATTAAGCCTCAGTTTGATCTGTGACACTGGTTGTGATAGTTGCAGTAGCATACAAGCAGTGCATAATTAGTTCATTGTAAAAAAAGTGTATACATTGTTTGAAGTGGTTTTGTGTAAAATAGTTTTTTTTATAATCTATAAATTTATACAGTGTAATAGGGGACAGGTAGGGTTTGGAACAAACTACAGTGAGTAGTCTGATTCATGTGATTCTGGTTCAGCAATCATTTTGTCTGATTTAGTACTATTAAGTTTCATTGATAACCATTAATGTGCAGTTTAAAACAAAGATTTATTTCTTTATTACTGTACTATCTATGTATAATCATGAGTTCAGATGAAGAGTTGTTAGTACCTAAAGAACAGTGTAATGTGGTGCTGATCACTCATTCTGTTTGTCACAACACAAATTTTACAGATGAGAAAGAAATACTGTTGGTTTCAAATTTACCAGATGAAGTTAAAGCAATTCTTATGGAGGTTAGGAAAAACATTGACACCTAGTTACAATTTATGTTTACATCATTATCTCTACTATACTGAATATTATGAAAATAACCAAAAAAGTGTTTGCGACCCAAGAATGTCCACAAAAAGGTCATCAAAACAGGTTTAAGACCAATATCTCTTAAATATGCTAAAGAAGTAAAAAGAAAAAAAGGAATAATATTAATTCCTGGAAAAAAAATTTGTGACAACTGTAGAAAAAAATTGCCGTATAAAGATCAGATTTGTACACCAGAAGAAATGTACAAGATTTTTGACCAGCATTTTTCAAAAATAACATTTCAATTCATCAATACAGACAATGTAAAAAATATAGAACCTATGTTAACTTTGCGTTTTAGTGATCATAAAACTGTTATTGGCACAAGGTCCTTCCATTATTTCCAACCACTACCCAAAACCGAAATAGCAGCAACCTGGGCAAGGAAAAATTAAGTTTCATATCAATCAAGAAGCACCTGTATAATTATAAATATCCTGTAATACCATTTATGACTGAAAAGGTAAGATAACTCAACAAGTAAAATACCTAAGCAAGTTATTATTTTTATAATATATGGACAAATCTTTAAAATCTATATTTTTTTAGTTTTGATAGGTAGTTAGGCCTTGTTACACTGATAAGCCTAATTTTAACTGAAGGTTTTAGTACAGAAAAATATAAGCAAACCTTAAGTAAAAAAATGTTCATTGGTCACACAAGATAGGGTACTCTGCAAAATATTTCAATGAAATGTCAAATATAAACTTTGTACTTAAATTATAAAATGATGTCATTAAATACCCATGACTTTTATTTTATGCTATTATATTACATTTCATCCTCTTTCAAATGAGACCTTTTTCAGCCTCATAGGACCAGACAGACAAAAGTTATACATTTACATAAAAGCCTGCACAGAGAAAAAAACTTCACAATTGCCAACTTTGAAGTGGAAAAACAAGTTTTATATGAGTCTAAATGTTATTTTTGACTTTATATTTGGAATCCTTGTGAAATTTTGAGTAAGTATTGTGAGTTTCATAACTTAATATTAAATAATAACCATGCAAGTAGAGTTTTTATTGAAAAGTGCTCTTTAGATCTCGCGCTGCGACTAACAAATCAGCTAAAAATTGACTTTTTTTCAAAAAATCATTTTAAAAAAACTAAAGCGAATTTGGCAAAAATGAAAAATACGGATTGTTATATTTGTCCATAGATGCTGTAAAAAAAATTTCATGAAAATCAGAGGGTGAGGTGAATACCCCTGGATGATTTGACTTGGAATGACCCCTGCGGCAATATTGGCGCTTCGCAAAGTTTTCCTTTCGGAGAGGTAAATGACTGTTCACATAAAAAAGTGTTTGTGGAAGAAGAGAGTACAGGAACTTAGTTTTATCAGCGACTACTGAGAAACAAGAAAACCAAGAAACAACACGACACATAAGGGTGTGCACAGCACTCGCCTCTCTTCATGCTTAAAAGCTATTTATTTCATTCAAAAACTGGAGTAGGTCGATGTTGGATTTATGTATGTGTATATATGTATATAGCTAAAAATGTAACAAATTAAAAGATTAAAAATATTAAAAAAAAACAATAAATACAAAAATTGTAACAAAACAAGAAGACACTCAAAGCTGATTTTAAACACTCAGAAATAATTGTCAGTCTTACTGTCATTTTCGCAGTTCAAAGCCGGGAAAAGGGTGATGGGAATCAGTTTGTAAAAACGTTAAGGTGCTTCAATATAATGTATTGATATGGTCTAAACAAAAAATATTCAGTGTCTCTACTGAATCCCCTCCCCCATAGTCCGAGGTGGTGTCCGCACTCTTCGCATGTCAAATGTTTGTGAAATCACAGTCTACCCTCCTCAGGTATCAGACTGTACTGCTGTCCACACTCTTCGCATCATTTTCACTATCCGCACTCTTTGTATATCTGGTCTACTCGGCTTTATACAAAAGAAAAAACAAGTCAAGATTAATCAATATAACTATCTTTAAAGTGGCTGAAATCAATCCCATTAAAGTAAATGGTACACAATAAAAATACGCGTTACTGAAACATTGTTTAGAAGATACTGACTCAATTGATTTTCCTATATTTTATATTTGAAACGTATACACAAATGCTGTGTAATAAACTTGTTTGTATACTTAAAAATGAGTTGCTAGCTGAAAAAATAATAAAAGGGACTAATAATTAAGAGATTAACAAAATTCATCTTCTCTTTTCAGCCCTCTGGGTGGGGGGACAGGTACCGTTCATCCCCCCCCCCATAAATACGCCCCTGGGTCCAAGAAAGAGGTAATTAGATCCTGTGAAAGACTGATTTCATAATATAACAATAATTATTATTGATACAATTATAATGATGCTGTTGGATAGTGAACTGATGTCTTAGCCCTGAAAAAGTGATATTTGTGGAATACTTGCTCTAAAACATTATTACTTTGTGTTCTCGTGAAGAGTAGCTATTTCAGATTCTAGTTATTTGGAGAAGTAAGCCACAATATTTTGGCCAGTATAAACTAACTGCATGTTGAACTTAGTTCTTATGGATTAATATGATTTGAGCGAAACATTGAGTGGGCCAATATTTTATTCTAAGGATGACATTATAAAATATTTTTGAATATTGGCTTCATGTGCTACCCAACCGTGTGGCTTTGTTTTTATCGATGTGTTCAAATTCACCTTCTATCTCAAAGAACATAAGTTTTGCAAAAGATATTTGCAGTAATCCCTCCAAAAAAAAATCTTATGTAAGACTAAAAAACACCACTAGATAAAAAAGACTACAAAGACAAACTAAATACGATAAAATATCTAGCAGAATCTAATGGATACAACAGAACAATAGTGAATAAAGCCCTACACAAAACAAACAACAGAGAAAGGTAGAAAACAACAAATTCATAATACTAACATAGATCCAATAACTATACTGAAAAAATAGCCCACAAATTCAAAAAAGCAGGATACAGAATCGCATATAAAACTACAAACAAAACAGAACACACACTATCAAAAAACACACACAAAGCACAAAACAAATTTGATCTACCTAGTGTTTACAAACTAAATTCCTCAGATTGGAACAAATTCTACATAGGCCAGGCAGGATGTTGCTTCAAGCAAAGATACATTGAAGAACACACAAAGGCACTACACTCCACTACCGAATCCACCTTTGCAAACCACCTCATTGCAGCAAACCACACATACACAAACATCGACAACAACATGGATATTCTACACGAACACACAAAAGTCCGAAAATTAGACACTCTTGAACAACTGGAAGTATACAAAACCACATAAAAATGACATCCTACACGAACAGACACAATTCAAATCACACATATTATTCGAATATATCGCACCCCACACACACAACATCGATCCTTCAAAAGTCGACGCCATCACCAAGAACAAGATGGACAGCGCTCCCAGTGGCAGCCTCTGATGAAGCTTATAATAAGCGAAAACTGGTTCAGGCTATAAGGTAAAACTTTTACGTTTTTACCAATAAAAAACTTTGTGTTCTGAGTCAGTAGTTATATACTTATATTTGATTTTTAAATGTCTAACGAAGTCTGGGATTCATCAGTTACTACGGACTGTAACAATAATTTTGTACAATTTCTTTTAACATTTTTGATAACTCTCTGATCTGTGGGTTGAAAGAAACTGGTCATATTTGGTGGAAGGAAATAAACCACACTTTTATTAAATTGTAATTCAGTTGGTAATATTTGAGTGAGAAGGACTATTCTATTGTCAATGAAGAGAATTGCTTTAGGTAGCAGATTTTTAGATGTTAAGAAACTGGTGATTTTTGATACAAACTACTCATGAAACCATTCTTTAAACAATTCAGATGATATCCATCCACTTTTCTGACTCTGATAGTACACTGGCAGTTAATTTGGATTAATGTTTTGAATTGCCTGTGGGTTTTTGTATATTTTCCTATCTGCATAAGTGAAAGATAGTGATCTCCTGATGCATTACTACACAAAAGATTAGTTACCCTTTCTTTACCTTTTTGTAACCAGTCTTTTTTTCTTGTTTACAAATAAATGAAGTTTTTTGCAGGTAGAATCTTTAAATTAAAGCCCATCGCATCATCATTATATATTTGACCCTTCATCTACTTCTCTGTTATTTTTTAAGCTTCTGGATAATTGTCACTTACAGCTAATTGTCTATTGCTGTAGTGAGATTTCCATCCATCTAGCCAACCAGAACTAGTACAGAACACCTTATAACTATCACCTAGTTTAGAATCCAAAATTTTTGCTTTTCCTTGTACAATAGGCCCCTGACAGACGAACACCTTATTTTCTTTGGTTAAGAATGAGCTTCATTTAAAATTTTGTAATTAAAGTTCTTTATAACTTTAGAATGTGGTTGCCCACTACTGGGTTTTGGGCAGAAAATTTTATTAACTTTTTTCCTTCATCCAATCACTAATAGTTAAAGTTCCAATGTTTAAATCAGCTTCCACAGTACTCAACTGTTCACTCTTTTCTACCCTGTTTGTGACTTACAGCTTTTTTTTCTGTTTGTAAATACTACTCGTAATATATGGGACGCGTTATTTCAGAAGATGGAGCAACAAAGAATGACATCAAAAATAGGATACAACAGGGGAAAAAGGCTATTGGTTTGCTAAACTCATTATTTTGGTCGAAACAAAATGAAACTTCAAACTAAACTGATAATCTACACAACTATTGTGAAGCCCATTTTAACTTATGGCTGCGACTGCTGGCAACTTCAGATAAAGAGAAAAAGATGATAGAAACTGTGGAAATGGACTTCTTAAGAAGAGCGTGTAATATTTCTAGAATGCAACATGCAACATAGAAACGAAGATATAAGAAGGAAAACAGGGCACATATTTATAACAGCAGAAAGAATAAAATCCAGACAGTTGCTATGGTATGGTCACGTAATGAGGATGGAGGAGAAGCGATGGCTAAAGAAAGTATTGACTTACACACCACAAAACAGGAGAAGAAAAGGAAGACTGACAACACAATGGAGAACAGGAATTAGGACAAGCATGAGAGATCGAGCTATTGAAGATGATAACTGGAAAGGTAGGGAGAAATGGCAATCGAAATGTGGGATGCGGCCTAGACTGTAGGACCTCCGCTAATAATAATAATAATAAATACTACTCATTTCCTTTTTGTTGACATCACAATTGATTTACATGTACTGTAAGTGGTAACACAGTAGAAAATTTATCCATAAACTTAATCACAACATTTTTAAACTACTGTACAAGTAACTTCACTTTCCTACAAGAACCTACGATGGACTGGTTAGGCTGTTGTACCTGTACTGTGTTTATACCATGCTTATACAAATTCCTAGAAATCATAGTATGAGGTTGCAGAAATTGTTTAGTCGTAAAAACAGAAATAACAGTGCCTAGTTTACCGAAAGTCATTTTCATAGGCACTATTTGTACAGTGTATTGAAAACAATTGGTTTTCTTACATCTATATTACTGTTAAAAAAGCATAAAATGATCCATTAAATTTTTGGAATTTGTATTTTTTCTGATTTTGTTCTTTCCAGTTATAAGATATTCCAGATATGGGATATTCTACTGTATTTCTGTATTATTTTCTTTATCCTACTATACTACATATTCTTGTATACTATAATAACATTCACACTTTACATGTGTTATGAAACTAAACATTTGAAACATTAATTATGATATTAATTAGTATTTGTATAATCATAATTTACATAGTATAATCATACATAACATTTGTTATAACTGATAGAATTAATAGTATGAAACTCTACACAAACGAAGATTGTCCAGTAGAAACACGTTTAATCTGCGCAGCCGTGACTTCGTTGCCATGGCAACGGAATTCATTTGTTTATATTGTCTGTTTAAGTACTAGTGATGTGTCTGTCAAAAATATTTGGAGTTTGATCTTTTCTAAGCATTGTGACTGGGTTGAAAATGGCATCTATGATAGAAAATCTGTCCAAAGATAATCTCCGTGCCGTTATTCAGTTTTTGGCCGCTGAGGGGCGTCAGCCAATGGAAATTTATACGAGAATGAAAGCTGTATATGGTGACTATAGTTATTCTCATATTGCAGTGGTTGAATGGTGCAATAAATTTCGACAAGGAAGAGAATCCACTAAAGATTTGGCCCGTCCTGGACTTGCACATGTTCCAGCATCAGATGAAAATGTGAGACAGCTGGAAACTCCTTTACACACAAATAGGTGCATCAAAGTTAGAGAACTTTCTCGAATGTTGAGCATCAGCGTGGGAACTATTCATTCCATCATTCATAGTCTTGGGTATCACAAAGTTGCTGCTCAGTGGATTCCACGACTGCTTACTGATGAGCAGAAAAATTTGTGTTCGGCCTTATTATCACTACAGCATTTGATGAGCTATCAACAACAAGGTAATGCCTTTCTACACCAAATTGTTGCCAATGATGAGTCTTGGTGTTATCACTACAAACCAGAATCCAAACGTCAGAGTATGCAGTGGAACCATGCACAATCTCTGAAGGCGAAAAAGTGTCGGTCCCAACCTTCGGGACGAAAAGTAATGGTGACTGTATTTTTTTATTATCAGGGTGTGCTGCTCTTAGATTTTAAAGAACCTGGTGTCAACATCAATTCTGAGCGATATGCAGACAGCTTAAAGTGCTTATGGGTCAGCATCAAGAATAAATGTCCTGGGAAGCTAACAAATGGTGTCATTCTTCTGCATGATAATGCTCGACACATATAGCCCAGACGATTCAAGATCTGCTTGGTCGTATGAAGTGGGAAATCTTACAACATCCACCTTACAGTCCCATCTTGCCCCCATGCGATTATCATGTTTTTGGAACATTAAAGAAATCACTAAAAGGACAGTGGTTCAAATCAGACGCTGAGGTAGAGTTTGCTGTTAGTGAATGGTTCTGCAAACAGCCGCAAGAATTTTACCAGCTGGGAATCTACAGATTAGTGCAACAGTAGGACTCATGTTAATGGAGACTTCTTTTAAAATCATTGAATAAAAAATTCTTTACAGCCTCTAAACGTTTTTCTATTGCTCAATCCTTGTATATTTTAATTTTACTTTCCATTTCAGGAAAATTTAGTACGGTATCTTGGATTTTGTTGTCCATGACATGTCTGTTGGTTAAGTAAATATAAGTATATCACTACCATCTCGGAACACAAATTTTTTAATGGTAAAAATGTAAAAGTTTTACCTTATAGCCTGAACCAGTTTTCGCTTATTATAAGCTTTGTCAGAGGCTGCCGCTGGGAGCGCTGTCCATCTTGTTTTTGGCGACGGCGCTGACTTTTGAAGGATCGATGTTGTGAGTGTGGGGTGTGATATATTCAAATAATATGTGTGATTTGAGTTGTGTCTGTTCATTTAGAATCGAGTACAACAACGGGATAAACTTCGTAGACCTCTCCATCAGAAGATTTGAACACAGACACAAATTCAGTATATAGAGAAAACCCACTACAACTCACATACTAACTGAACAATTGGAAATATACAAACACACAAAAACGCATAAAAATGACATCCTAAACAAACTGACACAATTCAAATTGACAGCATAGGATATAAGAAAATTACTCTGTTCCTTCTTTAAGTTAGCAGGTGAAGCAGCTAGACAGCTGAATCTGTTGGTGAAAGTGTTTCTGCTTGTGCTCTGACTATGACCCACCCGACTCATTGTAAAGAACAGTGAAAATTATTTATTCTGAACTAATAAATATAATGTATATAAGTACTTTTGACCTACGTTGAAATTCACCTACAATTATTGCTGCACTATATGCTACATTATTTAATATATAAATTAAATATTTTATATGCAACAATCATGTATTTCATTAAAAATTTTGTGTGTTGCAGAACCTAACTTTTGCCTTTGCTATTGTTTCTAATACGAAAATTAGTCTTGCTCTGCATTGTTTCAATTAGTGTCATGAATTTAAAACAAACATAACTCCAACATTAAGTACTTATTGTATATAGAAAGAATATTATTTACACTAAGAAAGTACTCCTGACCAAGGTATCCACTGGCAGCACAGATAATGCTCTGTGTCAACTGGTGCTTGGAATAGAAACATGTAACTACTGCCAGTTATATAATTAATCACCTCTTCTTATTTCTCTGCAAACAGGCAGTAAGTTGTTGGACACTAGTAGTCATAATTTTTTCAAGCAACTTGTGGTCCCTCTGTAAATTTATTTATACTTATTACCACCAACTTCATGGAATTTTTTACTCTGCCTAATTCAGAAGATTACTACATCATAAACAATTACCATACAGCTACCACATTTTAATATCAATCTGTGTTATCAGCAAGGCGAAGAAGCCTTGGAACGTAATTTATTTATTTATTTACTTAAAACTAAATAAATTACGTTCCAAGGCTTCTTCGCCTTGCTGATGAGAACCGAATAGTTCAAAAACAGATCATAGCAAACTGGGTCAAAATCTTATCCCATTTTGTGCGTCTTGCAACAAGTCTTTTGGATCCCAAAATGCTTTGAAGGACAACCGTTTAACAAATTAGTCTTTCGGACTCCAAACTTTGCAAAAAGGGTCACCTTTTGACAAGATTGCATTGACAAACACAAACATATTCTTTGAGCATTACGCTCTGGTTACTTTTGCTTGTCTCTGTTTCGGCTTCAATTCGCCTCTTCAGCTAAGGAAGTTGTGATAGCAGTTTTCACTGCCGACCACTACCTTAGGACAGATGTGGAGAAGGTAGAATTTCTCGTTTGAGAATTACCAAATTGTGTTTGATACAAACTCCTCGTGCCAAAACTTTGTTCGTCTTTTGTCTTTCAACTTTGACTTACTTTTGTTTAACAGGTTTGACATTATTTGTTTTTTCAACTAAACTGATGAAGTTTATCAACTAAACTCAGAAGTTAAAATGGAAAGAATTGTGAGCAGTAGCATAGCCCTAATTTTCTATGTGGATTATAGATCAAGATTGTTCAATGGGGGTTGTTGATCAGTAATTTACCCAGGTGGCAGCTTATTGACGGGATTGGGAGCAGTAGGAGATTTGTCAGTTAGAACTTACTGTGTATGCTATAACACAGCCACTAGCGAACTGGTACTGCCTGGCCATAGGTTTATATGTAAGATCTTGTTGGCAGCTATTCAGTATACTAGTGGCAGGGGTTACAGCCAGTAGTAACCTACCTTAGTAATACCACAAATCATGCTTGGAGCAGGATATAACATGTTCACCGACCACAGTGATAACATTACTAGAAAAATCACCAGCAATCACTAAAAATCGTAATGATGATACTATTAATTCTTTTCACTCAGCAGTATAGTTATGTGATTAGGCAATATGGCTGCAATTGTAAAATCAGTCAAAGTCATCCCTAGGCATCCTGACACCATAGGCAAAGAATAAAAGTGCTGCCCCCTCCCTTTATCTAAATAAGTGACATAAATATTTAGTTAGCATTAATGAGTTTTAGCTTTAATGTTATTAAATTCTTAACTGTTATCTACTATACAATAATTGAAGCATATGTTCCTAAAATAAAAGTCTGTAGCAAGTTTTAATTGATAAAAAGTAGACGAGAGAATTTAATACAAATTACAATAAGTTTAGAAAATTATAGGTTATCATCTTGTTAAATAGAACACTATGATTACTGAGCGAAAATAATATTGTAATATTATGAAATAAATAACATTAGATTTAAACATAATTTAATGAAAAGACAGGAGCAGGCATATATAGTGAATTTTTTCCCACTATTTTGCACTAAATTCGGATGCTACAGTGTTTGAGGCCGAGTTGTTTGCAATTGATGAAGCCTTGAGATAACTGTTGATGAGACCTTGGCTGAGAAAGGATTCTGTAATTTTGGTAGACTCATAATCAGCTATACAGGCCATTACAAATAATGAATCATCCAAGAGCATCATAATACAGTCCATCAGAGATAAGTACCGGTACAAGATAGTTAAAAATAACATTTGCAGAGTGGGTGCTGACACACAGAGGACTGAAGGGAAATGAAGCAACGGATGAGTTGGCTAAAAAGGGTACCTCTATAAAACAGAAACCTTCAAGACTTAGTACAATAGATGGAAGGATTAAACAACTTAAAAAGCATTACCAGACTTCCTTCCATCACAGAAGCAAAGAAGACTTGAAAGGCAAACTATATGAAAATATATCTAGTCTCTACCCTGAGAACAAAGAACTTCCAAGAAGATCATCGGTTGCCAATTTCCACATGGCCACAGGACACGACTGCTTAGCAGGCCACCTCAACAGGATCAACATCCTCCCTTCTGGGATCTGCACTCTTTGTGAATGGCCTGGAAGCAAAATGGACAAGGACCACCTCCTGGTCTGCAGAAAACTGGATAAAGAAAGACAAAATAGAAAAGACTTACCTGGTCTTTATTGGGAAGCTAGGTCAAGAATGGTGTGAGCCAAATTGAGCCATTGGAAACAACAACAACAGATTTAAACATAATTTAAAGAATGCTTTAAAAAAAATATGACATGAAACATTAAAGTTAATTGATGGATGTTATTAAAACAGCAAACTTGTAAACGTTTTTCATAGCTTCAGTTTGGAAAAGTCTTCAGTTATTTTAGTTCAATTTCTTGAGCTTACTCATTTTTAATTGATATTGCAACCAGCCAACAAGTCTCTCTTGACACATTGAGCTGCAAATTTAATGTTTTATAGATTTAACTTAACAAAAACTTTCCTCAGTATTTATAACAGACATACATAGAGTTCAAGAGAGAGAGAGAGAGAGAGAGAGTATCCGTCTCTCAGAGTGGTAATCTAAGAAACCACTTTTCAGACAATATTCATGTATAAAGTTCAGAACGTCTTGATCCAATGACACATACTTATGTTTTCGGCACACAGTCCTACAGCATCAAATTTTTTTTACCACCTCTTCCCCAAATTATGCCACCCTAGGTGGACACCTGCCTTGCATGATACTAGGGCTGGCTCCAAAGTCAAGCATCCCATGTATGGCTAAAGAAACCTGAATGGACTCTTATATGGCAGCTTGGTGGCAACCTCAACACTAAAAAGGGATATAAATCACTAGCCATAGGGTAAAAAATCTATTCAAGCTTACATTATTTATTTGCTGTTTTTATATAAGTCTTCTACCATTAAAATATGATTCAGGTTTTCATCTGTTCTAGTTTCTGAGAGAAATCTACACTCCATATCAACATAGGTTTTTCAATTTTTGCTGGCTACTATTCTCAGGACAGCCATTAGACGTTCGTATGCTTGCGAGCATCATAATTTTGCTGGCCATTGTCTGCATCTTATCTCAGTCTCCTAAGCCACGGTCAGTCTTAAATAATACTTTAATATTTTTAATTCGAGACAAATTTTTAATTTTTCTGCCAGCTGAATATATTACTGTTAATATATAATTATAAGTATGACACTACCGACTTGGAACACAAAATTTTATATTAGTAAAAATGTAAAATTGTAGGCACAGATTTTGTTAATATATGTAATATTCTTAATATCATTGGTGTATTTGGTAATGTGAACAAATTATTTTGAAAAAGATACTGAAATATACTGTAGGGCTCATCCAGCGGATTTTAGAAAAAAAGTCAGTTTTAAAGATTTCAGTTCATTAAACAAATCAGTCCTGTTGATATCTACCTCATGTCGAGAATCATAAGTTTACATCTTTACAAACTGTAATTAAATTGTAAGAGCTCATCACTTTCAGTGGTAGTGTGTTGTATTAATATAACACAAAACACAATTGAATACGTACTTGAGATAAAATATTTTTAATATTTTATCTTATACCAAGCTTTAAGCAAGTTAAACTTATTTTACAGGTTTTATTATTTTTTTGTCTAATTTATGGGTTTTAATTTTTTAATTTATCAATTTCATAGCTAATGAGATGTTTTCATTTGAAATAATTACGATTGAATTCAGTTGAACCCCATAAGAACTGTTATGTATGTATAATAACAAGTTTTTAAAAATATTTTGTAATTATATCCTGTTATTAATCTTTCTTAGTTATAAGTTGAAAATATTTTATAAAATGTTAATTCTTAATTTCTGATAAATGTTAAAAGTTTCAGAATATTAAGATTTAGATAATTTATAAATTATTAAGAAACATACTACTGCTTAGAAACACTTGGTAAGTGATCATAATCACAAATTTAAAATACATAATTTTAAATTCATTCAATTTTTATTCATCTGCTCTTTAGTTACACGAGATGATAAAATTACTCTTTTACAAGGGTTTGATTAGTGGCGCCATGCGGGAGTATACTTAACTAGAGCTTTTTATATGTGCTGTAAACATTGCGCAGCTAAAAATGCCAGCTGCAATCAAAGCCAACTAAGAGCACTAGTTCTGAATAACCGAACGCGTCCATTTTCACGCCTCGTATTTTTGTGTTGTTTTTGTGAAGTGCATCATGGATCTTAGTTGCCGAGACATCCGCAAACGGCGCAAGGGATTCTGGGAAAGAGGAACCATATTTTTCCAACATAACTTACGCGAAAAATATTGTTGAAGGAAACTAGTGTTTTGTGTGTCTTTAGTGTAAATATTGGCGTATTTTTCGGTTCCCAGTTTAATATACATTATAAGCAGTTTTAAAGAATAATATAAATAGCTTTTTCTTGGTATTGTGGTAGTGATAAAGAGTGAAAACATAGTGTCTTTCGCCAGGTGTTACGAAGGCTGCTGTGTTGACATCTAGCCTAGTAAAATAGGCTATAAATCATTAAATCGAGTCGTAAAAAAATACAGTTTTATTTTAAGTGTACTGTTGGTGAACAACTCTAAAAACCTGTGATACTTTATTATTTTTATGTAATGTTAAGGAAAATAGCCAAGCAAACATTTCATTTATATGCATCATTTACGTCATGCAGGTGAGGTTTCATTTAGCATCAAATACCTTATTAATCGGTTTGCCCTTCATGTTTGTAATTGTACAAGTAAAAAAGAAATTTTACAGTTTCAGTCCGTCAGTGTGCATTTTTTTTGGTAGCGCAATAAAATTTAAAAATTAATAAGATTGTGTAAAAGTAGGTTATAAACGTTACACTGATAAGGCTGGGGCAACATTTCGTATAATTTTATCTTTTTAATAAATATTGTAAATTTTGTTTATATATTTAAAGCAAAATATATTATTTTTGTTTTAGTGTGAATAGGTGTATATATGTTTACCTACTTTGTATAAAAACAGACTGAAATTGTGATCGTCATAATTTTAGATGTAGTGTAGATAAAACGTTGATTTGTTTTACTTTTTGAGATAAATACAGATAATTGCGAAATTAAGTTTCCTCGTACCAGAAGGTTCAATATTTTGCATTTTTATGTAAGTTCTAAAACCCGTATAATGATTACTTAATAACTTTGTAGAATATATTTGGTAATAGGGCTAGGTGTTTATAATAGTTAACCTAGGTGTGAAGTTTGATTAATTTATATAGTGATTTTATAATTTAATAAATTGGAGAATGTTTACAAAATTTAATTATACAGTTTACAGACACAACCAGCTGGTTATAGAAGGCAAATATGTCTATAAGAAAATGAATGTGTATGTATATAATTGGTAATTAAAAATAAATTGAATTTTAATCGTAAAACTTATCAACGTAGGCTTATTATGTTTTAAATATATATAAATATTAGACCGGATTACATATTATAATAAATACGAAGTTTTTCATATCCAGGTAAAGTTAGGTTAAGTTTACTCGTGTTAGTTTACGTTTGAATATATATATATATTTTTTTAGAGAAATAGCGATGAATTTGTTTAGTGTATAAAATAATAAATACCAACACATTTAAAATCGACTATATGCAATGTTAATGGTATAAAATGTGTGTGTACGCGATTTTTGAGAGGGTTATAATGTAATTTTGAATGACTAAGTTTTCGTGTGTATTTATATACGGTACATAGTATTGTTTAAGCATGAACAATTGTTTTAGAATTAATATTTATTTAAAATCAATAGAATGATGTAAAATAATCGTTATCTGTATTTACTTGTCATTGATTTGCAACGAAGTTAGGTTAGGTTTTCACTGTTCTGTTTTTCTTATAATAATTGTTCATTAATTCAAGTTTTCAACTCACTTATGGTTTTATAATTTTATCTAGTAGGCTTTTAATTATATTAAAGGTAACTTAAAAATGAAGTGTGTTAAATTAAAATGAAAAGGTGTATAGTTTTTTAGTGTTATACAAGTTATAAAGTGGAATTGTAAACTGTTCAGGGATTCATAGTATACTGTGAACATAACGTGTTTCAGTGAGCTATAATAAATAGCATTGCAACATTCAAATGTTTTTAATGAAGTACAAATTTTTGTATTTACTACATATTGTGTTACATAAAATATGTTTGTAAATTGATTTTCTTGTTGGTCTGTGGAAATGTTCACACTCTTTTGTATTTAGTGATTATGTTATTTATAATCATAATATTAATTTTCTAATCACTGTAATGCTATTAAACGCAGATGAATGGAGGTTATAAATTTTATCGTGTTGGATGATAATATTAAAATTCGAATATTGTTTTTACTAACTGAGGTAGTAAATTATATTTTGGTAGGTAAATGAATAATATTTATTTTTCTTCTTTACGGGAGGTACGATTTATTATCTAAATGGTAATTACAGAACTACGTGAATTATTCATAAGAGCTGAAACTTTTTTGGTAGTTGTGTGTGTACTTTTTGCATCAGGTAATTGATTTTAAGAAAGTTTAAAGGGATTAAATACTTTTCATAAACTCGATTAAGTAAGGTAATAGGTTGTATACTTTGCCTTTATGATTATCTATTAACCTTGCTGTAATTGTTGTGGATTATAAAAGTTAATGGCTATTTTATTTACAATTTAAATCCTGTGTATAATTTATTAAAAACTTTAAAACTTGTAGGTTTAATTTCCACGAGTATTAAATGTAGTGTTAATGTTGAGATATTTTTTTACAAATATATATAGGCCTACAGTTTGTTAGTTGAGTAATTATTTATACAACACAAACAATTCCTCCTATAACATAATTTGCATGTATTAGGTTTGTTACTAATTTGTGATTTATCATTCCTCAACAAAAAATTGCTGTTCATATTTTATAGGATATTGGAGCTTGCTTACTTTCATTAAGGTCACTAGCCATTGGTAATAGGCACTCTTTTTATTGTGTGCCAGCAAGAATAATGTTTAGAGCCAGTCCCTGATATTTTGGCATGGATTAGGATTCCTTCAAATTCACTTTTCTTTCAAGTTTTATAGATAAACTGTAGTATTATTAATATAATCGGTGATGACGTGTGTGAGAAACAAAAATCAATGTCCAGTACTTTAGTAACAATGGCAATTTTTTGTTTGTGCTTGATACATATTAGCACCAAAAATATAGTGTTTTAAATTTGGGTATTCTGTGTAAGCCCTGTGCAGGCTTATATTTATTGGTAATGTCCAGATGCAAGCACCATAGGTTAGGTTAGTCATTGATCTAAAGTTTGATGAATTTGACATTTATTTTTGCAAGTGTTGATACTACTTATAAGTGAGTGTAGGAATTGAAACCATATATCAGTGCCAAAGTATATGTAGTAGAAAAGTAACAGTAGCAGACCAATGTTTTAGTTAATGGCGAACAGAAATTGAAGTATTTGATTGTATAAAGTTTTATCACTAGGTGCAGCGTTACCATTTAGCCCTAGTTGGCTGCCTTCTAATATGATTGCAATGTTGACACTATGAATAAGAAGACTTCCAACATATGTGTATATTATGGCGCAAAGCCATATATAATGTTTCACTTACCACTAAAAATTGAACAAATTTATACATGAACCGGTCCAGAAGACGTTCATTGTACACTGACTGCATTGTACATATTCTACCATGACATTTTCTTTGACTTGCCAACATCTGTTAGTTTCTAATTATAAGTATAACACTATCAACTCGGAACACAAGTTCCAAGTCGATAGAGTTATACTTATAATTAGTTAATCAATGGACACGTCATGGACAAGAAAATCCAAGAATGTTAGTTTCTGATTTGCAATACTGTCCTCTCTTAACGGCTTGAGATTCATTCCTAATAAATATATTTGCATTGTTACTGTTCCCCCAGTTATAAAGATCTCTTTATAGACTGATATATTTATCTATTCCCAGCTCTCTGTTTAGCATACAGCTTGTGTTGCTGCTTGCTATGATGTAGCCCAATCTTTCCAGTGTAAAATATTTAGTCATTAGTTTTTCTTTTGACAATAAATTGTACTGAAACTGTCTTCTTGGTAATCTAATAATATCTGATTTATGTAAGAGCTATAATTTAAAAATTTTAGTTTTGGTTTCACAAAACTCATTGAGATGAATTGTGTAAGTATGGCATTCTTTCAAGGTACACCTTTATCAGTTTGATAGTTTTTCAATTGTGTAAAAGTAATTATTATTAGATGTACAATATCAGGATTGGAATATTAAAAAATGGCTGTATATAGAATACAGGACAGATACTTTGATTTAGGTGATAGAAAAGGGGCAGAATTGTTGCCCCTACTATGCCAGATACACAAATTAGGAGCAAAGTTAATAATGTTATCTGTTCAAGTTTTAACTGAAAAATTGTTTGTGTGTTATAGTTGTAAAATATTGTAAGCGATTGATTTTTGTTTATCATCATAGGAAATAGAAAGAATAAGATATAATTTGCAAGCATTACTATATTTTAAAATAATTGTTAATATCATCAGTAGCATGCTAGCAGAATTACTTAATATCTGAATAATGATATATAGTTAGATAAATTTACCTTTCACATATGTAATTTACTTAGGGCCTGTGTGAAATTTGTAAGAGTGAATGTTTACTGTGTTAGTTAAGTATTGTAATTATATATAATAGGATTTTTATAATTACAGGAATTTTTGGTTGATTTTTTTTTCTATATGTGATTAGGAAGTTGGAGTTGTAGTGGAGAGCCAAGAGGTGAATAGTAATGTTGCTCGGGGTTCAAGAGTTAGCTACACTGGAGGAGGATGTCCGGTAAGCCTGAGCCGCGGGCAGGAGCGTCCGGGCTTCACAACGTCGTAGTCTATGTATCAGGAGATGGCTTTGGCTATCCTCAGCAAAACAATAGCCATGGCACAGTGTACCAGGCGCCAACCCCCGTGAAACCACCAAAAATACCATCGCAGGGTTTTTATAATGTTCAGCAACAGCAAAATGGTTATCAAGGAAACAGCAATGTGAATTATAGTAGTGGTAATAGTGGTGGTGTTGTGAATCATGTTTATAATGGTCCAGCAGTTAGAAATGTAAATGCTGTTGGTGGAACATCTTCTGCTGGTGGTTTTGCTATTACAGGAGCGAGGCGTGAAGACGGTAACGCGAGCGGTGGTTTCTTGGCTGTGATGGGTGGTGAGGGTGGTGTTGTTTTTCCAAGATGTGATTCTGCTCGGTCTGAAATAGCGGAATCATCTTGTAGTAGTTTAAGCTCGTCGGGTGGTGATAGTCAGTCGGATGGTGTTGGTGGTTATCGGACGGAAACCAGTATAAGTGCCGCGAGTGTGTCTGTGAGTGTGAGTGCAGCTGTTCAACAACCATTCAACAAGACTGTTTATCAAGTCGCAAGTGCTACTGACAACAATACAACTTCAGTTGCTGTGCCATTAGGCTGGAAACGGCTGCATACCAATGGGATGGTCATTTACATTAGGTAAGTGTTATATGATACCAGAGTGTGTGGTATTATTTTTCTTGTATATATTGTCTATAAATGGTAGATGACTTATTTAAAATTTCACCCAACACATGATCCATGTTTGCATTTGTTTTTTTTTCTGTTGACACACTTTCATGGACTTGAAATTGGGTAAATAATTGAACTAACTTCAGAACAGAAAACAGAAAGTTTGTGGTTTTGAATTGACATTGGTATTTGTTTGAACACAGTGTTTAATTTGTCACGACAGTATGTTGATGGCATTTTTATTTAAATATAATTGATTTTCTGTTAAATAGGGTAATAATATTACAACTTTGTGGCACTTGAATTAAGTTGATCCATTTTTTGTATATATTATCATTTTTTTGGCCTTTTTTATACCAAGCATTAGAGTTGAGGTTGGTTTTTAAAGCAATAATACAAGTAAATGGCACTTGTTTGAATCACTGGACAGATGACTCATATTTTTTCTAAACGTGGACAACAGTAGTGTATTTTATTGTGTCTGTATTATTGAAACAGCTGCATAATTGAATTAAATCAGAAGTAAATTTTAATAAGGTGTCAGAATATAGGTTATATTTATTCCGTAACAAACTCCTTCTAGAGTAAAATAAAAAAAAACAAATTGTCGTAAAAAAACAGATTGGTCATAAACGTGTCAAAGCAACATACAAAACAAACCAAAACAAAATGTATGAAACAACATTAAGAACAAAGGTTTTATTTAAATTTACCAAATTCACAAAATAAATGGGAAGAATGTTATGTTATGTTAGCAGAGTGTTTTGAAAAGTTTGATTTGAAATGACAAAGAAGTCACCAAAATGGATAGTAATCGTGACATATTATAATCATGGAGAGATGATTTTATGTGCTGATATAAGTGTAAAAACCAGAGCAAGTGCTTGCACTGATGTTAATAAGGCGAAGAATATAAAAAAGTAAAAACTTATACGTATAAAAAATGTGTTTGCTTTCAGCATAAAAAATTCTACATGGATTAAGATTTTTTTTAATAGTTCCTTTTATGGTAGCCTTTAACGTATTCCTTTTAATAGTTCGTAAATAAAAGTTTGTTCAAAAGTAAATTTAGTCATAAAGCCAGATACAGTAAGGGTTTCATGTGTTGAAAAGCCAGATACAGTTCATGGGCCATAAATGAAACACCATTTATAAACAGTTCAGACTGAACTTTAGGAAAGACATAATGAGTTTTAAATTGTCGTTACTATTAAGTACACTTAATAGTTTATAAGGTGTACTAGTTTGAATGTTTTTCTTCTTCTGATAGTTCCTATCCGTTTCGGATGTTGGATACCATGCAGACTATTTTTAACTTTCTGTACTGCTACACGGAACAAGTCAGTTGTATGCCAAACCAGGTCCTTAAATTTCTTAGCCATGATATTCTCGGTCGCCCAACTCCTCTCTTTCCAAGTACTTTTCCCTATAGTATGGACTGCAGTAAGTAAAATCTCTGTTCATTTCTCATGAGATGTCCCAGATACTGAAGATTTCTTATCTTCACTGTGTTAATAACTTCCCTTTCTTTCTTCATCTTTCTAATAACTTCAACATTAGTTTTATGTGCTGTCCATGAAAAGCTCAGTATCCTACAGTAAAGCCACATTTCGAAAGATTTCAATTTTTTAGTTGTGGCTTCAGTCAAAGTCCAATGTTTTGAATCTTTTTAGTTCCAGTTATTGTCAGTAGTTTGCGTAGAATTTTAAAATGTTCTGCCACAAAGGCAAGAAATAATGTCTAAGTTGTTGGCATTCTTCCAGGAGAAAGTACTGTACTTTACGCATATCCCTTTAACAGATTGATATAAGTTTAGATATTATTTTATTATGATGTTTGGCTGTAATTGGGAAGCATATGTTTATTACAATAGTATATATATATATTTTTTTTTTAAATTTTATAACATATTTCCATCTTCTGTTTATTTTTTGTACTTTACGGAATACAACGTAAATTTTTGTTATGCTCTTACAATGATTCTTTTGTATCTATAGGCCCTAGTTAATGCAGCAGGGAAGAAAACCTATAAATCAAAGTGTCCTCCCACTTATGACTACTGATAGCTTGAACTTTACATGGTTGGAGTCAATCCAGTTGATTCTGAATTATGTGTGTGTGTGTGGGGGGGGGAGGTTTTTTAGGGAAGCGTTAAATTTTTAGAAAATTTGTAAATGTTTTTAAATTTTGTTCCCTAGATAGTTTTTTTGTTCCTTATTGTACTTTGTTTCAAACAGGTTTAGTTTCTGTATTACTTATGTAAATAAAGCAGTGTAATGGCAGGTCAGAATCTTAATGATTTATGTGGTGAAAAATTAACATTTTCACAGTTTTAAATGTTTAACAAATAGTTGAAGTGTGGTTAATGAAATCTTAATGCCCATCACAAACAGTTCTTCTGTAGACATCATCGAGTTTAGTTTAATATCAGAATCAGTGTTATGTTCTGTAGATGTGTAGGATAAAGGTGACAAGAGCAAAACGTTTTTCTCCCCTTCCAGTTTTGAATGAAAATGTGTATAAACAGGAAAAATTATTATTTCTGTGGTATATGTTATTTATTTGGTTTCTAATCAACATATGTAGATGAACAATTTTTAATTTATAATCAACATATGTAGATGAACACAAAATTTTTAATCAGATTTTGGTGGTGTATAAGTACACCAGTATACAGCAATGACTTAACTGCTAAGTAAATGATTTCAAGGTTGCCTCATCTTCAAATTTTTTATCTGTAGAATTTGTATGATCAGTTTTAAAATTCTTTTCTTTGTGGTTTTGAAATTTGGGCATATATTTCAGTTTGAGGATTTAGTCAATTATAATGCCTTGGATGTTAGTGATAATTTCACTTTTTAATACTGTTTTAATCACAGAGATTAATAATATTGTATTTTTATTTTATTTTTACTGTTTACAGAGATTATCTAGAAATTTATTGTTTTTATTTAATTGTATTTGTTTTTGTTGTCATTTTACCGATTAAAATGGTTTGTGATTGAATTTTAAAATTCTTGTATTTTCTGTTCTTATTTTATATTTTTATGTAAATGTTTTTATTATAACTAGTAAAATTTTCATAACTTGAGCCATTAGTAGCTGAAGAACTTGATTGGAAGAGTTGAAATTGCTACATGATTAGAATTTAAATTTGAAAAAAAGTGAAAAAGGAACATGTATTGAAAACAGTTTTTGAATGGAAACGTTTTGAAATATTCAAAAATATGATTGAATTAAAAAGAAGTGTGGATCAAACATACTGGCGTGTTTTTATGGCGTATAATTATAGACATTAAACAATTTATTAATTCTCATACTTTTAAACTTTATATTTTTGTTCTACGTCACTTCCTTTGAAGTCTTAGCTTTGCTGAGTACTTATGTTCAAAACCACAGTGTGAGCAACAATAATTCAGTTTATAATCTCCCCTTGCTTAGACCATGGTAACTGGAAACACTAATTGAATGTGGTCAATTGAAGTTTTCTCCCCTCTAGCGCCTGCCTGTGTCATATCCTCATCCTTTGTGCTAATTGTCTGGTCATTTTTGTTTGTTAAATAAACCTGAATCTTCATAATGCTCATTAAAAGAACGTATCAAGGTACTCATGCTGTTAATAGTAACAGAAACCTAACAGTGTAGTAAAAAAGACGGCAGGAGTCGTTTTTAAAGGAAGGAAGAAAGATGCGTTTTTTTGTGATTACTTTAACATCAGTTTCATAACTGTGTAATAAGCAGAAAATAAGCACATCATGTAAGATTCACTTTAGGAATTATACCAGTTAGTAAGAGTATAAGCTTATATATAAAGCCATGTTTAGTTTTTAAACAGTCAAATTTTTTGAAACAGAAGAGTTATGAGAATGATTTTAATATACACTTTCCAGCATGGAACACTAATATTTTAAATACAAAATTAAAATTTGTTCTTCTCTGGGTAATCTTCTGTACTCAGATAAGTTATGTGTAATTTGATTATTTGGTAAAGTTAAAGGCCTAAATATTTTTATTACTCAAAAATGAGCTCTCCTTGTTATTATATTTTTTCATTTTCTGTCTGTCTTACATTATTGTTTGTGTTCCTAAGTTGTTTCTAATAATTTTTCTTCCGTATCTACGAGCTGCTTTTATGTACTGGGTGTTATTTATAATAACAGAAATGATAATCATCTTCTGAAGCATGATATACCTACAGCTAGACACATGAATTTTTATGTAACCGAACGGCAAACCCACATCAGACTTCTGAAATTAACTGCTTATTGGAATATCACTGTAGATCTCACAATGCAGACCTCCTTCTGAGTAGAAACTACAGACTATTGTACTGTACATGTAAATTTAACCATTAGACCAACGAAGATACTTTTAACGTTCAGTTCCACTTCCTTGTAGGTAAATTTGTTAAATGGTATGATTTTATTTGAAGACAGTTGGTCAGCAATAATATTACGACCTTGACTATCATACATAACACACTGAATCACCACATCATTCATTAAAGATTCAAGATTAATAATGAAGAACAATTATTATTGAAGAAGAGCAATGGTAGAACGAAGTAAATAATCGACATAACACAACTGACAAGTTAATATCTGACTTAATTGACTCAGATATCCGACATTTTAGATTATGGGAAGGTAGATAAATATGCTGTATTTTTGTTATAAGTAGAAAATTATTGTTTTGTTGATGTAAGTGCATGCATCCAGTATATATAAAATTGTTCACATAGTAGTACGGACTTTTTTTAGATGATTTGTTTGATACCAGTTTTATGTCATTTAAAATTATTTTTAGTTTTGCACAGTGTATGGTAAGTAAAGATAGATTGTTTCTTAGTCATGAGATAGGGTTTTAACATTGCCATTGTTTAGTCGATGCTGATTCCTCATGGTAAGAGAATACATTTTGCTTGAGTACTTAATGTTACACAGTGTGAAAATAGCAATGTTGCAGTGGCTAAGTGGCACGTCCATAAAGTTCAATGATTCAGTGAACCCCCTAAATAATTTAAATATGTTTAAGAATTTGTTGAGAGAATGGTTTCATATTTGAATAACGAGATTTGTGAGATTAATGTTGTCTACTGAACAGTAACTGATTCATGTAATAGGCGAATTGCTCGCTACTACTGCTTGAGGTGGACAGCAGCTCTCAGCACCTCCTAGACTGTGTAGACAGCTTTGGAGGGGGAAATCAGTATACGCAAAATTACATTGAACTGTCCCTAATCCCGAGTGTTAGCAATAGAGACGAATAGTTCTGATGAGGGCCGAACCGCTCGACTGGGAATGGAACATTTTCATAATACCGCTGTTCCCCTTATTATTACGATTTTTACCACATGATTTGTTCGTTTACCTTCCGTTTTGTGTCAGATTTCTCAATTTCATTTAGAATGCAATGAAAATGTGTGCAGTAAAGTCTTAAAATCAAATAAAATAGTGAAGTCTTTGTATCCCGAAAATAAAGTTTGTTTAATGTAGTCATTAAATAAGTACAATATATACCTGTAACGTTAAGCTGACCGAAGCGTATAACCTCCAAAGTACTTGCTGGGGTTTTTTGTGTGTTCAGTGTTCATGTATTTCTTATTTTTGGTTCAGTTCATTGATTTAGTAAAATGAATAGCGTTCAATCTATTTTAAAAACAAATTTTTCTTCTCTCTCTATTGAAGATAAATGCAAACTTAAGTAACTTGGTAGGCCACTTCCCGTTTTAAATATTAAACAGAAACATTTGACTCTCCTTTTATTCTAACTATATATTATTAGAATAGTTTACAAGTAGCATAAACACAACGTAATATTACTCCAACCTAAAGTTGCGAACACTTATTTCTTCGTGTTGTGACTCATTCTGTGTGTTGTTTGGAATGGGATAATTGATCTTATCTTAGTAGAAACATTCAGACATTGAACCCCCAACTGTCAGAACCACGAGCCGCGACTGCAATGTTGATCAAAAATCCAATCAGTTGTGAAGTTTGTCATGCAATATACTGCTAAACGCAAAAGGTGAATGCCCATTGGAAATTTGTAGACAATTCTTCTGTTTATGATGGCATTAGGACCGGACAGAATCCCAGAAGTAAGAAGAATTCTCCACAACCGTACTTACCCCCATAGTGGTGTATGCATCACTCTATGCTACTTGACAATCGAAACACACGCACACACACACATACACAGAAGCTGATTCCTGGGCTAAGCGTGGCAGTGATTATGTTGGAAAATCTTTGTGTCTTTACTTTCTGAACGCACTTTGTATAGGGTATTGTTTCTTAACACAGTGCATTCTAATTGGTATCGCAGTGTAATATAATGATAATGTATGGTTAAATGTGATTTTGATAACCAGGCATGTAATCGGATTCTTAAAAGTCAGCAACAACTTCTAATGAGACAACTTGATCAACTATAAGTTAAAAAAAGGAGGCAAAAGTGTAAACAGCTGTTTGTTATGTTGAATGCTTCATGCTTCAATAATTTTTATAACGAAACAATGGATAACGTTTACCGTGAACCAACGTAAACACTAAACCTGACATAACGTGTAAATCAAGAAGACTGTGTTGATTTCATGACACAAAGTTGCGCTACAGTGCTACTAGTGGAGTGTCGCAGAAACTTTGCAACCGCCGAGCTAACATTGGGAACATAGGGCAGTTGTGAAGAGTAGCGCACGTCCTCCCATATGTTTGTGTAGTAAGCTTTGCCATATACTGTTGAAGTTGCAAACGACCTACAACCACCAGCCTGCGCCCCACTTTTGAATTGTACACGAACATTACCGCATAGGATCTAATACGCTCCCCATTGAAATTTATGATTAATAAATTATATGATACTTTTAGCTGCTTAATGGTTTCGTATATTATTTTGTAGTTTAGTTATTCTACATTGGTGGTTGTGCAATGCTGGAACCATAACACCAGCCGCCACTGGATGCTATGCTAAATTACATGTTCATTTAATATTTAGCAAGTGTGCAAAGGACTTATAGAATAGTTCGTAGTTTGACAGTTTTAATTCACCTTCTTTTGTTTATATGGTGGACAGTAGGCTATGCCCATTTAGATAAGAAATATACATAGCCTTGAAACTGTAGGGAATAGTGTATCTCATTGCTTGGTAAAGGTCAGAAGAGTTTTGTGGGATTTCATGTAATCAGAACAGTTAGTACCAAGGTTGCAGCAATTCCATTTACAAAGGGCACCGTGGATTTCAGTTGTTATGAAATATGCTCACTGTAACAATTCTGTCAGAAAATAACATCCACGATCTTTGAGCTTTAAAGTTGTAAAATTTGACCAGTTTTGAAAGATAACTGGTTGCAGTCTGAACTTGAATGTAGGTTCCAAACTACATTAAAGAGCATAAACCCACATTTATATAGGCCTATGTCTGGGTTTATATTTATATAAACCCAGGCTTGAGCATTCAGTTTTGAAACATGGTTTATAACTTTTGTATTTAAGTCTGTTTAACATTTGAGACTTTAAATGTTGTCTTGAAAATGTAACAAAACGTTCAAAAGGAAACAGACAAGATAGATATTGACTGTAATATAGGAATTTGGAAAAGTACAGTTTCAGTCCAAGTTGTTGCTTTTCCTTTGGTTATGCACAAAGTCTATAAAATTGTTATAATGTTTTATGTCTTCTTCTAAAAGTATCGTCTTCTTCTGATAGTTCCTATCCATTTTGGTTGTTGGATATCATACAGACTATTTTAACTTTCTGTACTGCTGCACAGAATAAGTCAGTTGTATTCATGCCAGACCAGATCCTTAAATTTCTCAGCCATGATATTCTCGGTTGCCCAACTCCTCTCTTTCCAAGTAATTTTCCCTGTAGTATGGACTGCAACAAATAAAATCTCTGTTCATTTCTCATGAGATGTCCCAGATACTGAAGCTTTCTTATCTTCATTGTGTTAATAACTTCCCTTTTTTTCATCTTTCTGAGAACTTCAACATTAGTTATATGTGCTGTCCATGAAATGCTCAGTATTCTACGGTAAAACCATATTTCGAAAGATTCCAATTTTTATTTGTGTTATTCATTCTTTCACTGTTCAGAGAGATTCCCACATCACATTCATCTAAAGCTTCTCTAAAAATTCCTTCCGAGTAGATGTTGAATAAAAGCGGAGATAGTAACATCCTTGTCTTACTCTATGCAAAAGCTGTATCTCTTCAATTTTCTCTTTATCTACTCTGACCACTGCAGATTGGTTCCAGTACAGTGTAGCTATTATCCTTAGGTCTTTTCCATCTAATCCAATATTTTTAGGATATTCATAATTTTCTGATGTTGACTCGGTCAAAGGCCTTCTGGTAATCAATGAAACATGCAAAAACATCACAGTTTACAGCTCTACTCTAAAATTATAATGTTTATTAATTGTGCATCCAGTGTAGGAGAGTATGTGCCCTGGTGATGTTTCCAAATATGTACATACTCTGTGATTTTCATTTTCCACCAGAATTCACTTCATCTTCAGTCCAGTTTGTAAGTTACTGATGCTTTGTTGTCTTTAATACTAATGCTGTATTGGCATTGGCAGTGATTATTTATTTTATACTTCAGTTTGAGTAGACTTCTATAAACATAAATCTACTGAAGTTGTGGTGTGTTGGGGCCATGTGTGTTGGGACCTGTCCCCGCATTGCCCGTTTGATTTCATCTATAACACCATAGGAAGATGTTCATCGGATATCTACTCTTTTGGTTAACGTCTGATAACAGACAAGTTATCATCGAAGTTGTGTCTGACAAGGAACAAGTACGTACCTGTACGCTATTATTATTTCACAAATTCAGAAGAATATTGACTGCTCTTTTTTCCAGGAGTTCCTGTGAGTCCATTTTTTCACAATTAATCATTCTTGAGAGCGGGTCAGTAGACCAGTGGGTATGGCACAGGCTACTAATCTAGAGGTTCCGGGTTCAATTCCCGGGCCCGCACCATAAAAAATCAAGGTGCGTTTTTCAGCACCCAGGTCGACTCAGCCTGTTGAAAATGAGTACCTGAGATAACATCCTGGGGATAATAATGGGCGTCTGAAGTGTAGTGCTGGCCACACTGCCTTCCTTGTATGGTGTACGGCTCACATTAGGCAGCCTACCCTGCCTACTCCTAAGCTACTTTGGTGGTATACATGGGAGCCATTATTACTTTATTCTTGAGAATTCCGTTTATTCATCATCATCAAAATCATCATCATCATCATCATCATCATCATCTTCAAGGATTAAACCAAGAATGGTTTGTTCCGGTCTCAAATAGGCAAAGATTAGAGCTGGTCACTCCAGCGCTTCCTCGGACGTCCCACACCTGTCCGTCCCCCTTGGCTTATAGTTCCATAGTTGTTTGGGGATCGAGTAGTCATCCATTCGGCAAAGATGTTCCCACCAAATTCAGCCGATACTGGGCGATCGTGTCGAGTATACTCATAATATTCAGTTCCTTCGCTGAGTATGAATATGAGTATTCATAATATAGGCCTACTCATAAATCTCATTTCACCCGCTTGGATGCGACTGGCCTGGCCTTTCGTCAAAGTCCAATTCTCAGACCCATAAAGAAGTGTGGGAAGAGCCATCACCTTTTAGAATTTTAATTCCGTTTATTGTTTTTGTAATTTATGAACTTTTATTATGCGTTGCTGGCCCCAGAATAAAGAACATATCTCTCTGCCCTCTCTCATGTTACACCTTCAGTCAGCACCTGGTCATTGTGTTTTTGGTCTTCATCTGGTCTGCCTTAATTGGTCTCCGTGTAATCACTTTCCTTTTCTGGTAATGTTCATTGCAAAGCAGTTTCTCAGTACTTTTGTATTCCTCTGTATCCAATTTTATTCTATTCATTCAACACCTTTTCTGTGTCTTGTATTCCACATTGAGTGTCTTCGTTGGGCCTGAAACTATCATGGGATCTTTTGAACCTCCTCAGCTTGTCGATATTGTTGATTGTAAATAAATGGTTTTAGTAGCTAGCGTATATATGTTACTGCAAATCTTCGGCTGCTCTGTATCACGCGATCTAGATACTGTGTTGTTATTGAGACCTGAGCATTCTTGGACGGCATCGGTATTTCTAACACAAGTTTGGCATGAAGTTGGCCCAGTGGTTATCATAGTTTTTTTTTGTATTTTAATTTTATTAAGATTTGTTATAATCAAAACTGTACTTTCTGATTTTGTAGTTCTAAAGTATTTTCTACAGTGTAAGTACAGTGATACTATAATAGTAGGATTTTGTTAATTATCATTATTTACAGTTATAACTTTTCTGAGGAATATGGAACATCAGCTCTTTAGCTAGTAACTTGTATCATTTTTGTTTTGAAAGTGATGGTGGTGTAATTTTATGGGTGCAACATTCTTCTTCTTCAGTGGCGCGACAATCCATTTCTGAGTCAAGGCCTCCTTTAACAACCTCCCCCATTTCTCCCGGTCAAGTGCAGACAACTGACTGGCTGAGAAACTGATAGGTTTCTGCACATAAAAGAGTTTCACAGATGGGATATGTGAATTCTCCGATCCAGCCCCAATCCTGGAGGACCAGGAACTTTGATTTCGGGGTGTTCTTCCCCTAGAGAGTTGCTTTTACCTCACCTGAGGTAACTGACTCAGCCCATGTGTGCAGCTGTTTGGCTACTATAGCCTCCTCCGCCTTTACACTAGATGCACATCCTGCTGCCGATGTGCATCATCCTGCCAGGCCAGGACCCAGGATACCCCCAAACTGCCCAGACAGAACCCCCATCTCTTGTTTGCTTACCTATCCACTCCGCCGAAAGGATTGGTTACCACAACCTTGGAGTGGATTGCTCTTCGTAACAGGGCCCACCGACGTGTAGGTGAGAATGGAGTTGGGGTGGAGAGGCTGGTTCATTTCTCTTCTATGAAAGCATATGTTCGCATCACACCCCCTTTGGACCCCGTTAATTTTATAACTTTACGTATTAATTTTCGCTTTCCGTGTTGTACAGACTTAGCTAGTTGTGATGCAACGAAAACAAACCAACTGATCAGTCGTATCTATCATTGGCTCTTTGTCATTTTTGACTCGGTGACTGTATTTTTGAGGACTATTTTTACTACTCTCCAGCTACTGGAAAAATATAGGTGGCTGTGCGAATCGACAGAGAAAAAGGGTCTAGTTTTGTTTTGTTTGGCGTCTTGAGTGTGCTGCAATAACTTTCCCTTAAAATGACCCTTTTCGTACGCGCAGTGAAAGTTTCTTGCCAGCACCTGTTCACAAACACCCTGTCGTTAAGGGATTACAACCTGTCCCTTTTGTGTGTGTACGTGCCATGCAAAGGACTATTATAGAACTTTTGTGTGCCTGGTCCGAAATTCCCAAGCGTTTGTCGGTTGGATGCTGGACAGAAGTGTTTATGGTGACGTCATAGTTATATTCGTGTACGCAGCAGGGACGTGGACACTACGAGGCAGGAAACATTACGCTGCGACGGCTACTTTGAATACGTTTTGAAGCTCGACGAACAAATGCCTCCATCTTGCAGGAATTAAACCATAAATGCGATTGTCGTGACTATGTAACGTCTTAGCTTCCTTTGGTCACAGTAGAAACAGTGACCAGAAGGTCATTGCCAAAAGACCAAGAGGTCGGTCACAGGTGAGTGGTTATCCAACTGGGAATTCAACACACGTGTCCCAATATGTCATTGTGGCGAGGCAAACGGTTGGCCAGACGAGACCGTACGTTTGTGTTAATCACGGCGCTTCAGCCGTGAAGTATTGCAACTGAGAGTGTACTACAAAACCGTGGAGCAACCTGCCTTAATCTACACGTCAGTAGTAAAGAGAATTTGGCAAATTCTAGGAACGGAAGAAAAAAAGATTTTGCCAGTGGCATAGCCAAAATTTAACTATGGTAGAGGTTACTAACCTAGATTTTTAGTTTGGAAGGGAGATTGTAGACCAGAATCTTTTCATAGTGGCAGGATATTGATGATAAACGGGGGAAATGTTGTTGACAGTAATAAGTAAACCTAATTATTATAAGGTAATAAATAATAGTAAAAATAAATGTTATATAGACGGTCATATAACGTAGACGGTAGCCTTAAGAGCGAATTGGGACTGCCTGCCTTCAGGTTTTACCTATATGACATTGGCGACCTTCCCAAAGTGGACTTTGCAAATCGTGTGAAAACAAGAAGGACGAAGATGTACATATGTATAATCAGAGTATAATTACTTCTGCAAGTTGCCATCTTTTTTTTATCTTTTTAATTGACCTGAAAAAATAAGATCAGCCACTTCATCTTCACGGATTAAACCAAGGATGGTTTGTTCCGGTCTCAAATAGGCAAAGATTAGAGCTGGTCACTCCAGCGCTTCCTCGGACGTCCCACACCTCTCCGTCCCCTCGGCTTATAGTTCAAGAGTTGTTTGGAGATGCGGCAGTCATCCATTCGGGAAAGATGCTGTCACACCAGTTCGGCCGATACTGGACGATCCTGTCGAGTACACTCAGAATATTCAGTTCTTGCCGTATGTCTGCGTTTCGTCTATGATCATGGAGAGCATACTCTGCCACGTGCCTGAGAAATCTCATTTCAGCCGCTTGGATGCGACTGGCCTGGCCTTTCGTTAAAGTCCAGTTCTCAGACCCATAAAGATGTGTGGGAAGAGCCATCACCTTGTAGAATTTTAGGCGTGTTCCTTTACTTGGTGACTTAAGGGTTCGCCAAATGGCCCCGCACATAAGGTTGAACTTATGCAACTCATTCACAAAGATCAGCAACTTGCAGAAGTAAATATAATTTGATAACAGATGTATAAAGTTGTTGAACCCCTTACTATCCATTGCCTCTTTCACCTGTTTCCCAATTGCGTTTTGGTCTTCTCTCTTTTTTCTTCTATTGGGTGGTGTCCATTCGGATACTTTCTTTTTGCCATGTGTTTTCAGGTAATCATTGGACATGTCCCAACCATTTCAAGCGTTTTACTTCTGTTGCCTCTATAATGTCAATACCAGTGCCCATTTCTTGTCGAATGTCTGCATTCTTACGCTATCTAATCTGGGTTTTCCACAACATTGTCTTCAGAAATCTATTGCCGACAGGAAGATCTCGAGGCCGGCTAGAATCTCTGCACAAACAGCTAAGTTAAACAGAAGCTGGATAAGCCATTACAAGAGAATTGCTAACGTATGGATCTGCTGAAAATATCGGTAAACGATATTTTCCCGAATATCCATGTAGGTATATTATTAACGTGTGTGGAACTGTGTGTGTGTGTGTCTTCAAACACTTTTTGCTACAGTCTGTTTCTTGATGTATATACTGTATATTTAATATTTATAATCACTACCTCAAGATCTTTTCTCCTTATTTGGAACATGTTTCGGGTACCATCTTGTACCCATCCTCAGTGATGTACAATAAGTGATTATAAATATTAAATATAATCACTTATTGTGATTATATTCAAATTACATAGGACAAACAAAAAAACAGCTGATAAAACGTTATTTTGAACACCTAAACGCGTAAAAAAAAAACAGAAATATATAAATCCAATTTAGCCACACATGCAATAAACACAGGACATATCACCCAGACATAACCAATGTAACACTATTAAAACATATACCACACAAAGGCACCATAATGAACATTTGGGAAAATTTACAAATATACAAACATAAAACACAAAACAAACTAATACCTGAACAAATACAAATCAATACAAAACATGACACAATATTCAAAGCACTCAACATCGAAAATACACAAAAAACTAACACATACACCACAATTACACACAATAAAACCAATTTGAAGTAACAGAAGCCAACAGGAAGCCACAATAATAATAGTCAACCAACAACACATCTATACTTCACCAGACACAAAAACCGGAAGGCTGAGGATGGGTACAAGATAGTACCCGAAACATGTTCCTAATAAGGAAAAAAAAGGTAAATTTTCTTGAAGTAAATTTATTTATAAATATTAAATGTAATGTGTGTGTGTGTGTGTGTGTGTGTGTGTGTGTGTGTGTGTGTGTGTGTGTGTGTGTGTGTGTGTGTGTGTGTGTGTGTGTGTGTGTGGATTATTTTTCTTTTCAACCTTGTACAGTTTCGTTACAGCTGGGTACAATTTTATTCGTATGAAATTCTTCTTCTGATAGTTCCTATCGGTTTCGGATGTTGGATATCGTACAGACTATTGTAACTTTCTGCACTGCTGCACGGAATAAGTCAGTTGTATTCATGCCAAACCAGGTCCTTAAATTTCTCAACCATGATATTCTGGGTCGCCCAACTCCTCTCTTTCCAAGTACTTTTCCTTGTAGTATGGACTCCAATAAGTAAAATCTCAGTTCATTTCTCATGAGATGTCCCAGACGCTGAACCTTTCTTATCTTCACTGTGTTAATAACTTCCATGTCTTTCTTCATCTTTCTATGAACTTCAACATTAGTTATATGCGCTGTCCCCAAAATGCTCAGTATTCTACGGTAAAGCCACATTTCGAAAGATTCCAATTTTTTATTTGTGGCTTTAGTCAAAGTCCAAGATTCTACACTGTAGAAGAGGACCGAGAATACGCGTAGGAGCGTAAAAGACTCATCTTTGCGTTTATTATTAAATCGTGACTTTTGAATAAACTGCTCATTCTAGTATACACTCCTTTTGCCTTTTCAATTCTGCTCTTTATTTCTTGAGAGTGGTCCCATTGTTCATTGACTATAGTACCAAGATATGTAAATTTGCTTACAGTTCAACTGGGCTTTGGTTTATATTAAGAGTGCAGTTTGTAAACTTGTTCTTAGATACAATCATTAGCTTCGTTTTTATTAACATTGATGTCTAGATCATATCTACGGCTGCTTTCTGAAACTCTATTCATTAGTTGTTGCAGCCCCTCTGAGCTATCTGCGAATATGACGCTATCACCCGCATAACGTATGTCACCGTTCAGAGAGATTCCCACATCACTTTCATCTAATGCTTCTCTAAAAAATACCTTCTACACCGTAGAAGAGAACCGAGAATACGTCCTCTTATGAAATTAATAAATGTTTATTAAGACTAATTATTGATATAAAATTCGTCATAGGAAGTCAGTGTTTTAAAACGTTTAGGCTGTATAGAAAATCTGTCTTGTAGCCCACAAAAACCGTATTCGGATACGTTATTGAAAACAAGTTGCATGTGTAACAGCAGTAGTAGAGATATGATTGTGGCAGAGTATATAAACATTGAACAAAAAGTTGGTGTGCGCAACGAGCCTTGGGCGCTTTGGGAATTCCAGCTCAGCTCGCGACTGGCCTGTCACGTCAGTCGCATGGATCCACGACAAGCGTGAAATTTCATTTTGTTGCGTGCCTGTTTACAGCGCCGGGTTTTTTTTTTTTTTTTTTTTTTTTTTTTTTTTTTTTTTTTTAATGACGTGCGTCAGGCGGGCGCGCAATTCGTATCTCAGCGGCAACGTTCATCGCCGTTATGATAGGTATAAATGGTCGCGAGCATATCCAGGCGGCTGTGCCATTGTCTACAGCCCGATGAAATAAGATAGAAAAAAAAAACACAGAAACAAAAGGAGCTTTGTGAATAATGGAATAGTGAAGAAACGCTGCCGTAGAATAGAGGGAGACGCTTGACTGAGTGTGATTGTTTTGTCACACTGGAATCTGTTGAGAATAAAACGTGAATTCTGAGAATTGTTGGGTTGTTGTTGAGAGAGGTCAGTGTGTACGGGGTATTGTTGGAATGACCTCAAGAGTTAATTTATTTCATTTAGGTCAGAATGTGGCGCCCTTTCTTCAGTATCTCCCCCCTGCTACACTGTTAACAAAACAAATGATGTATTGTATGATGTTCGGAACGCGTGTATGCGCGCGCGGGGCGGACTGCACGCGTTTTCTCGACTTCGGACGGCCCACAGTGTTCGCCCGTCCTAATTTGGCTACAATTTTTTAATTAACCGTAAATAGCTTTTAATTGAATAATTTTCAATTTTAGCCAAAGCGTAAGGAAGGTTTGTATTAATCTTAATTAGTTATCATTCGTGGGTTACAGCCTTCAATAATGACGTCCATCAGTATGTGGCGTAAGTACAGTGGACTGAAAGAAGTGAACCGTTATTTTTTGCTGTAAAGAGTATTTTTTAAGAAAATGCTTCGTTCTGTTCGAAGCGCGCATAGTATTAGCTGTTCACAATGTACTTGTGGTCAGTATGAGTGTGTTTACATACTTTTGAAAATGTTTGTTGAACGTTCAATGTACAAAACTCAGTTTATAGAAGCATTAGAACGCAGCAGATATAAATAATCATCTTTCAGGTGATTACAGAGTGAACTGTAGGCTAAACTCAGAACGAACGCATATAAATTGAATTTTCGTTTATCTGTGGCTGAAAATAGTTTTGGCAAGATTAAACGGGCACGAGAAAATAATCATTAATGACTTTTGTATTTATTGTGTGATCACCCGCGCGCGCACGCACACACACTTATTCACTGGCTTGTGATTTTATTGTTGTGAAAAAAAAGTAGGATGCGCTCCCGAGTGTTTCTGATACTTTGTTCGTTTTGTGTGTAGAACAATTGAAAAGCAACGAATAATTTAGCAAGTTCAACGATCTGATTTTTGTTACTGTCTAAATTCAACAATAGTTCTTCTGTTTATAATAATATATAATTATACAAGACATTAAAATACCATACAAAACTAATAAAAATAATTTACAAAAACTAAATAATCCACACAACAAAGATAATACAACAACCAATGGTATATACAAAATTGAATGCCAAGGTAGCAATAAATGTTACATAGGACAAACAAAGAACAACTGAAAAAACGTTATTTTGAACATCTAAACACATACAAAAAAACAGAAATATATAAATCTGATTTGGCTACACATGCAATAAACACCGGACATGAATTCCCAGACATAACCATCATGACACTAATAAAAACATACCACAGAATGGAACCATAATGAACAGTTGGAAAAATTTACAAATATACAAACATAAAACACAAAACAAACCAATACCTGAACAAATACAAAACAAAACATGACACAATATTCAAAGCACCCAACATCGAAAATACACAAAAAACTAACACATACACCACAATCACACACAGTAATAACAATTTTAAAAAACCAAAAACCTACTGGAAGCCATAACAACAACCGACCAAAACACAAATACTCCAAAAGATATAAAATCAGGAAGGCTGAGGATGGGAACAATACGATTCCCGAAACGTACCAAATAAGGGAATATTTATCTTGAGATAAATATTTATATTATTTATAAATATTAAATAATAATTAAATGTACTTTTATGTCATATCTTGGCCTCCTAAAAGCAACATAATTGAACGAGCGAAGGGAGTTATCAGTTGGTATCGACAGCTTGGCATTTGTGTCTGTCTGTCTGGCATATGTCTCACGATAACTATTGAACGTGTCAAAGATTTCTGTAAATCTTGGGAGTCTTGACCATATTTTTTACCCTACAGAACCTCTGTTGGTTTTGAGATTGATATCCTCCAAAAAAGAGGGGCCGGAGGCAAAAATGTGAGGGGTCAAAATTGTGAAAAATCCATGCGGAGTACCAAATTAAAGTAAATTTCAACCAGAATCTGATTATAATATTCATTTTTGAAAATATTCAAAATTTTGGGACGCCATTGTCCAAAGTGAGTGAAAATTTATATAAAATAGCAAAAAGCCATGTGAAATAGCCTATCTAATTAAAGAGAATTAAACATAATCCGAATATAACGTTCAGTTTTGGAAATTTCAAAATTTTAGGATACCGGGGCCTAAAAAAGCGATAAAAAATTTGAAGAACTTTTACAGATTGATATCGGACGTTAGACTAAAAAAATCTAAATCCGATTTTAGCGTCTACTAATGAAATTTTTACCTTAACACATAAGCCTACCAAAAGACAAAATGGAAGTCATATTTTAATAAAATTGGAAAAGTCTGTGTGGGGTATTAAGTTATGAGGAATTATATTCAAAATACAAACTCAGTATCTTCAATAATTTAACATATATTTCTCGATATTCCGTACAAATTTTGGATCGCTTTCAAGAAGCTTGTAAGATACGTTTAAATAAACGTGTGTAGGCCTATACTGTTATCAGTCATGTATGTTTGTCAAAAGTATTAGAAGTAGGTCTATAGGTATTTATTATTTATGGAAACACACTAACCTTAGAAGCTAGGATTAAATTACTTACTATTTAGACATTATGGTTATAAATTTTACTAACAGACCAATGCAGTAGCTGGCAATTTTTATTGTTTATTGTATGGTTGTCTGCTTTAAAGTGTTATTTTGCTAAAAAGGTTCTGATAATTGAAAAATTATCTAATATTAAAATTGATCTAATAGTAAATGTATTTCTTTCAAAATGGTGAACGAGTTCTGAAGCTCAGGGAGCTAACTAGTTTATATTTTTGTATTAACATTTTTTGGAGGGTATTTCTCTTTTACCTAAATATGTTTTTCATTGCGTTATACGTTCTTCTTGCTTTTGTCATCATTTCGTAATTTTCTTTGTTACATCTTACCACCGGTTTCTTCATTTATCGTAGCCAAAATATTTGAAGCTCTTCACTCTTTCTTTTTTTTTTAATTGCCATTCGATATTACCCACTGTCTTTAGCTGTAAACAAAAACTGCATATCGGCGACTTCATTACATCATTAGGTGCGGTTTCGCTGCCGGTAATAAGGTTCCCTTCGTCGTTTGTGATTTGTGAAGACAGTCCGGTCAGCGCTGACAGTTTTATACGTTTATTGGATGGTCATATAATTGGAAGAATACACACCATTCATAGCCTTCGGTTAGGTAGCGCGTTTGTTATAGTAGTGGTTTGGTTTAACTGCTGACGTCATCGTGTCACTACGGGCGATTGAATAGTTTACAATCGTATCGAAAACGGTAGTTTGTTAGTGACAGTACTACAGGTAATGGAATGTTGTTTACGTACAGAGTAAGTAAAAGGCTCATTATATTGCGAAGGGGGACGACAGTATAGCATTATGATTTGTGGCGACAGGTCGGTTACTGTTGGCAGCTTTATGGGTTTATTGAGCGGCCGTATAATTGGTACCCTCTGCGGGGAAATACTTGGCTCCTGGCGTCTTGACCAGTATCGTAAACTGAACGCCGGTAAGATAACGCTGTGTGTTATTTAGATTTAAATTTATGTTAGAGTCGTGTTAATCGTTCGATCCGAGATTACGTTGGCGTTTTTTAAATAAGCAATGCCGATCAGTATTGGTGCGTATTTTGTGGGAAGTTAAGCTGTAACCTGCCGAGGAAGTAACGCCCAGGCTGTTCACATCTGATAGTAATAGTTCGCTCAGCAGATATTTCTCAAAAACGGCGTTAATAACGTAAATTAATAAATTTTGAATACCGTATTTTTAATTTTTTGGAAAGTATAGGTTCAGAAAGTCACGATTTAACAACAAACACAAAGACGAGACTTCTACGCTGCTACGTATTCTCGGTCCTCTTCTGCGGTGTAGAATCTTAAGACTTTGACTGAAGCCACAACTAAGAAATTGGAATCTTTCGAAATGTGGGTCTACCGTAGAATACTGAGCATTTCATGGACAGCACATATAACTCATGTTGAAGTTCTTAGAAAGATGAAGAAAGATAGGGAAGTTATTAACGCAGTGAACATAAGAAAGCTTCAGTATCTGTGACATCTCATGAGAAATGAACAGAGATTTTACCTATTGCAGTCCATACTACAGGGAAAAGTACTTGGAAAGAGAGGAGTTGGGCGACCGAGAATATCATGGCTGAGAAATTTAAGGACCTGTTTTGGCATGAATGGACCTGTTTTGGGACTTATTCCGTGCAGCAGTGCAGAAAGGTAAAGTAGTCTGTATGATATCCAAAATATAGGAACGGCAGAAGAAGATATGTTCAGAAATCTTTTTGTTATTTTTCGTGTGTGTTAGTAATGTGGGCTATTTGATTTGAAAATGATTCATTGTTTCTCTGCCGGGTCTCACTGCTTTGAATATAACGGAAGCGATTATCTGGTAACAGTATCGATGTCTGCCCTGCAGTATTAGTAAACCGGTGTGTGTGTGTGTGTGTGTGTGTGTGTGTGTGTGTGTGTGTGTGTGTGTGCGCGTGCGCGTGCGCGTGCGATTTGGAATTGTTTTCTGTCAAGTATCGGTGTTTAGTAGAACGGATGTTGACACTAGTCGGTTATAAGGAAATCAACGTCAGTCAGCTGGACGCAGTGGATAGGCATACCGAATAAATCAGTTGTCTTGTATAAATGTACAACCAAGCTTCTTTGATGTTTTCGTGCTTACTTGAAACACGTTTCGATGTCATGCAATATGCTCTTCGTCAGCGATGTTAATCCGGTCTCTGGGGGAATATTTACGATTTGGCAAGAGTAGCTGATTGTTGGTCTTTTTTTGTAATTGGTTTTGCTGAATAGTTTTTATTGTATTACGGATAGAAGAGCATATCCTCAGCATGTAATAAATTCAGTTAAGATCCTTTACAAAAGTACATCTGTAGTTGTGGATCCGAATGGTAGGCTCTCAGGTGACATTCCAATAAATAAGGAAGTTAGACAGGGATGGTGTGTTTCTCCAACCTTGTTTAATACACACAATGACGACATGTTGAGAGCATGGAAATCCAGAGTGACTTTGGGAAGACAGCTTAACAAATTAATTTGTATGGGTTCCCTGCTATATGCGGACGACATAGTTCTTATTCAAGAAAATGAGGTTGATTTACAAAGAGCTATGTTTCAATTACAAAAAGTGGCAAGAGAGTACTCACTGAAAATTTCAGTAAGATGGAGAAAAAACCATGGCCTTTAAAGGTAAATATCCAGTGGCGACTAGATAGTTATAAACAACAGCGCTTTAGAACAAGTGAGTCATTTTAAATATCTCGGCTGTGCATTAAGCTATGAATCTGAATATGATATAAGAGAGAAGATAAATAAAGTTAGGAATATTTGTGGTACAATTCATAAAAATCTTAGGAATAAAAAAGGCACAGCACAAAGGTTAAATTTTATAAGACAATTGCAATACCCATATTGATTTATGCGAGTGAGGCATGGGTCATGACAAAAAAGAAATGCGGCAAGATTCAGAGTGCTGAAATGCAGTTTCTTGGAAATACTTTACATAATACGTTGCAAAGTAGAATAAGGAATGAAGGTATCAGAGCAGTACTCGAAGTAAAGGACATAAATGAAATTATTTCAATTTACAGAAGACAATGGTGGGATCGTCTGGCAGAGAGTTGGAGTGTTGCCATCAAGGGGGGGTTTGCCCCTTATGAGTGAAAGTTTTTAAAACCGTTTCTTAGTGAGCACCTAAGACCTATGATGAAGCTATGTTCAAAGTTTCATTGATATCCATTCAGTGGTTTCAGAGATATCGTGATCAGTGAGTCAGTCAGTGGTATTTGGCTTATATAGATATAGATGATATATATATCTTTAAATTTACACTTATTACCACTTCTAATATAAAACAGCGTAAGAACTTCAAAAACATACAGATGCCTTGACTTGAGGGAAGAATTTTGAAAAAGCGACCAAGAGTGTTCAAACTTACGTTTCTCAGACGTACGTAATTCTGATGATTGCCTTTTGTGGTATAGCAACTGGCTTTAACGACGGAATATACGTTCCTCCCCAACAACTAATTCCGTAATTTATTTTAGATCCAACCAGTGTATGATAGACTGTGATGAGCAAGTTTTGTAGGCAAAAATCTCGTAAGAAGTAGAATTTTCGCAAAAATGTACACAAATCTTTCTTCTTCAGTTTACTAATACTGTATAATATTATATAGCAGGGGTCTCCAAACTTTTTCACTTGAGGGCCGAATTGAAAAATCTTGGAAGTCAGGCGGCCAACAACATATTATTTTGTATCCGTTATATACGTTTTTTTTATTCAACGTAATGTCTCTTATTTTTTTAAGTTTTCGAAATAATTAGGCACTATAAAATAGGTATTTAAATAAAAATTAAGCAGACTTATTCAAAGAAAACAAATAATTCATTTATTCAAAATAATGTAAATAAAAGTAAGGAAAAATATCGGTATGGAGAACCATACATGACTTCCATGTTCTAAGATTTATATTTAAAATCATATTCGAAATGAAATATTTCCATAGAAACTACTTCTTTCTATTACTTAAGCCTTAACCACAGAACTGTGGTCACTAACGTATACCACTCACGTTTTCGCACTTGATTTTCACTGATGATGGCAGTCGATGGCACTGCAGAAACGTCTGGTTTTGCAGAAAACATTGGACTATGGCTAAACAGCCCGGGAAGGAATTTTAACAAAAAACTACTTCTTTGTTGCCGATAACGTAGTACACACATACAAAATTCTCCCCTCCCTCTTCAACTATAATTTTCATTAATAGAAAATTACCCCCACCCCGTTCAACTAGCCTCTTCATTTATAGATATTTCATCTACGTTTCTACAGTGGATTATTATAAGCTTCTTATCAGGATACTTTTGTTTATCAAAATTAAGTACTTTACTCTTGTTAAAACATAAAACGTTGCAGGTAAACTACCCCTTTCTCTTAACCGATCTTCACCAAAATCAATAGGCCTTCAGTTCTCTACAATTCAGGGAGCCATGCAAAAAAATATTTGATTCTGTTTGAATGTGCGTCAGTTATCGTTCGTCATGAAAACATTTCTCTTGTTACAACATAAAATGTTGCAGGTAAACTACCCCTTTCTCTTACCTGATCTTCACCAAAATCAATAGGCCTTCAGTCCTCTACAATTCAGGGATGCATGCAAAAAAATATTTGATTCTGTTTGAATGTGCGTCAGTTATCGTTCGTCATGAAAACATGTCTCTTGTTACAACATAAAATGTTGCAGGTAAACTACCCCTTTCTCTTACCTGGTCTTCACAAAAATCAACAGATTACAATTCAGGACTGAATGCAAAAAAGTATTTGATTCTCTTTGAATTTACAGCAGTTATCATTCGTCATAGAATGGCTAACCGATACAGAACGATAATCGCCCAGAACAAATCTGCTGATGTGCGATGGAACCAATTGTCGCAGGTTTCTCATCCACGTAATTCTTGTTTGCCCTAGCGATCTTCTGCTTTCCACTTTGTCCTGAAGTATGATTGTAAAACAGCCTCGTAAAACATGCCCAGAGTACTGCAGTTTTGTTTTGTAAACAATAAAAATCGATTCCCTTTCTTTATCCGCTGGCCGTAAGACAAACTCTTTTGAGAAGGCTGTGGTGTATCCAAAAGTCAAAAGCCTCAAGTATATTAATGTTTTGTTTCATAAGCACGCGATCTCTGCACCATAGACTAATATGGAAAAGACGTAACAGTACACCATACGAATTCCCTGAAACAGAGATTCAGGATTTATCGGTTAGCGCCATACTCAGTTTTGAAAACGATGTTCTTGTCATTTCTGTTCTTTCCTTACATGTAGGCTACTGTCACTGTACCTTCAGTGGGAGCGCCCACAGAGTAAGACTGAAAAGATATTGTAACGTACCTTACGAATCATCATCATCTTCACGAATTAAACCAATGATGGTTTGTTCCGGTCTCAAATAGCCAAAGATTGGAGCTGGTCACTCCAGCGCTCCCTCGGACGTCCCACACCTCTCCGTCCTCTCGTCTTATACTCCCATAGTTGTTTGGGGATGCGGCAGTCATCCATTCGGCAAAGATATTCCCACCAATTCAGCTGATGCTGGGCGATCCTGTCAAGTATACTGATAATATTCAGTTCCTGCCGTATATCTGTGTTTCTTCTATGATCATGGAGAGTATACCCTCCCACGTGCCTGAGTAATCTCATTTCAGCCGCTTGGATGAGACTGGCCTGGCCTTTCGTTAAAGTCCAATTCTCAGACCCATAAAGAAGTGTGGGACGACCCATCACCTTGTAGAATTTTAGGCGTGTTCCTTTACGTGCTCACTTAAGTGTTCGCCAAATGGTCCCGCACATAAGGTTGAACTTGTGCAACTTATTCACAACGTCGTTGCATGCAGTGTAAGACACACTGTAGCCCAGATATTCAAAACTTTAATTGAATCCTTAAAGTTAAATTCATGTTTCTATCGGTAAGCAGCGTTTTCAACTACCTTCACTGTATAGAGGCTAATTTGTAAAACGTGAATTGCTTTTATACGAAGTAAGTAATCCGTAAATGTCTGCAATACAAAACACAAACTACACTCATATTTTAAGATTTCCTAAACGTTACATATTAACCATATGAGTACGGGAGCGTATAGGTCTTCACCCGCCGAGCTTAGAACGGTAACGAAATAACGTATTTTATAGTAGAGTTAAAGTATTTTACAGAAGAATATTTGTATTCTTAAAATGACTTCATGATTGTTGTAAAATTAAGAACGATCAGTAACCGATTTGCCTATAAAAAAACTTCTTCTTCACGGCTTAGACGGTTTAGTCCGTTCCGGCTCCAAACTGGTCGGACCATCTCTTCTTGGGTCTTGCAGGCTTCTTTTCCCTTTCGGCCGATACAATAAGGCTATCTGGGGAATCTGTCACTGCCCATTCTGCTAATGTGTTGTTTCCAGCTTTCTCTGTACTTATTTGTGATTCCGTTTACTTCTTCAACTTTCAGTTCCTCTCTCATCTGATTGTTTCTTTTCGTAATTTTCTGCACCCAGCTATGGAACGCAAAAATTTCATTTCCGTATCCTGAATTCTTGATACTTGTCTAGCAAACAATCTAGTAGTGACAAAGTTGGTGTTAAGATGGCTGCTAATAAAACTAACAAAACTGGAAATACCGTATTAATAAACGTGCACATGTTTAAGAAGGTGAAGTCGAAAATAGCGTTGTAAATGTTGTTATTATTATTATTAGTTTTTTGGATCTCATTTGATGATAAACGTGGGCCACGTTGGCGGAGTACATGGTAGAAAGCCGCAGTTACTGCCCGACATTCGCATCGGGAATACTTTACTGGCACGAGTTATGTTGCACCGTGGAGCACTGCCAAGATTTATGCCGGGACGAAACAATTTATCACGAACTGTGCTAAGTCAAGACGGAACATCGTTGATAACGTTACGACGGGAAGAGCTAATGCGAAACCCTTTTCGTAATATACAACGCCAACATTTCTCCTCCCCCCCTGTTTGGTTAACGGTTTATACAATTCAGTAGTTCATTATTATTTTGTGTACAGTAACTGTGTGCAGTCAGTTTTCGTTTTATTGGGCGTCCCATATAAGTAAAGTTTATCCAGCGGACGTGCGCGGAATTTAGGTTAACGGGTCGTCGGGTGGTTGTATGTAGGCGACCCTATTGAAACTTGCAGCCAGCCAGGAAGGAGAAGGGTTAATTTAATGTCCTGCAGCGTGTATAGCCTGGTGGGAATTATTGACTGAATATTAGCTGCAGGTATTGTTTGTGAACTGTTTAATGATACTGCGGTTTAGAGCTTCGCCCAGTGTCGGCGAACACTGTAGAAAATTAATCACCTCGGTTTATACTATTTAGCGAGCGCTTGCGCCTTTTTGAGTGTAGACGTGTTCAGAACCGTATTTCTGTGATTCACTTTATTCGACTGTCTACAGACTGTCTGCTTACAACCCTTCATACACCCCTTTTGTCTGAGAGCATTCTACTGTTTCTAACTGTCACGGTTTCCATTTACCACCGCGCTTCTTATTAATTTTTTTATACTTATGGGTTTCCACAACGCTGCACTTTCAGTCAGCCTAACACTACATAAATAACGTAATTAAAATAAACCATTCACTTTCAATTTCCAATTGATTTGATTCTTCCACTTTTGTCTGTCCGTTATATCTTCGTCGTGTAATCGTTTCACTTCCGTGCTTTCTCTCAATCCATCCATCCGGCCTTTTCTCTTCTCCTTCGTTCGTTTGGTACTCAGAGCATCACAGCCTTCGACAGTCTCATCCTCCATCGTCCTCACATGTTTATTATTCCAGATGACGTCGTGTATGCAGTTCTGATATTCTGTTTGCTTTTGTATTAGAATAATGTCCATATTTTCTCTTCTTGATGAGCCCTTGTTGCGACATCTCGACTCATACGCTTTTTTAGTTATATTCATGTTTTCCATCCTTTTTGGCATATTCATCCATTGTCAGGTGGCCTTCTAGTGAACTGTTGACTTTATTTCGTGTTTCATTCGTGTTTATTTGATCAAGTAATTAATTTGTAAAATTTTATTGCAGGCCTGAGATTTAAAATTTTGTCTCAGTGTCTACAAGAAATTTGTGTTGCAGGAATTTTGTGTAACGTTGGATGCAGCGCAGGCGTACTTGTGCGAAACAGAAAAAAACGATACCTCGGCGATAATAAAAGGGACACCGCGCTGTTATTGAATCAAGCGAGTGATACCGTCATTAATTTAATGAAAACGAATAACCCGGCAGTGTACACAGAGGCATTATACAGGCCGACGGTTGTTGATTGAAAACGGGGGTATACGTCGAGCGAACGTACATAAATCTACAGACGGACGCGCTAATGACCGCAGAATTGGTAAGCGCACCACTTGGGCTCCCCCGTCGTTGTATGTCTCGCTAATTGGAACATTGTTCATTAGTACGGTTTTAATTTGAATTTCAAACTGTGTCGAACGCGTTCTTCTAAAACCGCCCCGTACGCCGTAAAACGGATTATGTTCAGTGAAATTATTTTTTGCAGTACTGCGTTTTTTTTTCGTTCGACTTCCGTCTAAAATCGATTACCTTCCACGCGTTCTCGATCATTTTGCGACGTGGATCATACTAGCATGCTTAATAATTACAGAAGAAAGTAAGGGGTAAAGGTGATACGTGTGGGGCCCCAAAGTGTTCCTTGCGTGAACAATAGGCCTGCAATAAATATGACCCTCAAAAAGTCTTGGGGAACAGTTTTACAGCCTCTTCTCCTACCTGCAAGTATTAAAATACCTTAAATTCATCATTTTGGAAACGGAAGAACTAGTTTCTTATATACTGAGCCGATATGTCTGAATATAGTCATTGTTCAGGTCACGTACACGTACACGCTCTTTTGCCGTTTACAAATGCACACACGTATGTCCCCCCCTCTCTCGATAATGTACCCACTACTTCTCTCACGTCTATCCTTAAGCTACTGTAATATACCATATACATACATATTATAGCTATATAATATACCAACACATAATATAAATGTAAAGAAGAACATTTATTTCAATTGCAGCCCATTTGCTTGTTTGCTGGTTTGCGATACACTCTCAACTTGTTCAGGGCTGCCCACAGGGGGGGATCATAGCGCAAGTTGCCCATTGAGAATTTTTGGGGGAGATTTTTTCAAGAATAACATTTTAAATCCAACATTGATGGAAATTTTTACCGTGTTTGTGCAACAAACTAAGCTATTAGTAAAAAACTAAAGCAATTCCATATCTTTATGATTGTTTTAACGAACTGGCGGCATAAATGTCTCTACCAGTACAACTACTGTAGTAGTAAATTTTGTTTTGGAATTTGGAAAACTGACCCTGGCAGCCTGCAACAACATCCTGTCAATGAGTCAGAGGGTACGTGAATAATAAATCGTTAATGTAAAAATGTGTGCGTGTGCGTGTGTGTGTGTGTGCTAAGCTTGTAGACCGGCGGGCAGTGGAGGGGACTTTTCAATTGGAGGAAACTGCTGAGACTTTTGGGGGGGGATTTGCGCATTAGGCCTTGGGGGGGATGGGCATCCCTGCGACTGTTCATGTGTACGACGTATATTGTGTATGCCAATAGAACAATATTCATACTGCTATCGTTTATTCATTTGTTAGATGTTGTTTGTTTGTGCGTGTGTGAACCTCGCACCTGCTATTGAATGTGAACTGTTAGTTTGTAATGGCTCAGTAGTAGAACTGTTTCTTACAACAATGGCTGTGGGCAGATGTGTCAGGTATAGAGGAGGTTGTAAAATACCCTTCTTGGGTTATTTTTATTGCACCCTAATTGCTCACTCTAGAAATTCGTTCTAGCCCCACACGAGTCACTTTTACCCGAAATGGTCAATTTAAGAAGTCGCCAGTAATATTATCAGCGTAGATGTGATCCTCAGACTTCAGGAAACAAAGTTCTTTGCTGCCCGTTTGAAGTAATGGCACTGTCTTGGCTTTATATTTATGATGTCCCTGGAATTGTACTTCCTCGTAAAATTCGTCAGTTTCATGCGTATTTTATGACCATTTCCGTAAGTATCTTCGTACCCCACGTCTGTAAACTTTATTTGCTTCAGGACTTTAGCGTGTGTACTGTTCTTCTTCTGCACTACAAGGATTAGGCATTTGCCTGTTCCGTCCTCACAAACTTACGACCACCGTTTTCGTGGTCTTCCTGTATCTCTTTTCCCTCTTGGGTTGTAGTTAAGTATTTTTTTGGGTATTCTCCCATTTCCCATTCTATTTACGTGATGTTTCCATCTTTCTTTATATTCAGTTATTTTTTCATTTATTGCATATACATTTAGTTAATTTCGCACGTTTTCATTTCTTACTAAATCTCTTCTTGTGCAGCCGTTGACCCTTCTCAAAAATCTCATTTCTGCTGCCTGTATTTTGCTGTCTCCTTTTTTGGTATTTATCCAACTTTCACTCCCATACATAAGTACATACATACATAAGTGTTTACTGTTTTTGTTTAAATTAAAAACACAGAGAGCTGGTGTAATACGGCTTTAGAACCTTGACTCACTTTCAGTAGTTTATACTTTTTCTGAAATATATTATTTAATCTTAGAAATTGTGACAGCTAAAGTTGTAACAACACAAACGGCTTGTTTATATTGTTCAGGCTCGTATAATGGACTGTAGTGGCAAAAAGAGGTGTAGTTAGTTAGTAGTAGGGTAGGGAAAGAGTTGTTGAGACGAACCCTATCAGTCAGATAAACAACTCAAGCCGGGGTTTCGTCCCCCAACAGCGCGGTAGCAGTGGTGGCGTCTGTCGGAACGATACAGTTACACAAAGCTGAAATGCTTGAAACGCAATTTCCGGGTTTTGTCTACAGGGGATGTTCTCACTGGCAGGCCGTTGGCGCGGAACAATTGACAGAGAACCAGATTACCTGCTCGTCGCTCTTCTTGCGTCCTCCCCCCTCCTCTCTGACGCCTTTATTTACTCCGCTCCTTTCTCGCGTTCGCCGTCGTAATTATGGTAATATATTCTCTGCTATTTAAATATGGACAGGTATTACAAGTTTCAGCTGTTACGTTTTAAAGTGTACTTATTTCAATCCCCTGCTCCGAATCGTGTGACATGTTGAGAATATCGGGTAGTTTTCTGTGGCGTTTCGAAACATCGTAGACGATCGCACAATCGCGAGCGAGATTTATAGTGATTTTCACGTTCGTGTTTATTTCCGTTATTGTAATGGAGCACTAAAATAGTTTTTTTTTTGTCTCTGGATGTCTAGCATCAGTGCACATCTCTGTGATGACGAAGAAAAACTAACGTTGTCAAGGTTAACGAGAAAACGAAGTTAAACAAGTGAAATGGTCGACGAAGATGTAAACGAGACCTACACTGACTTTAATAGCTTGAGAACTGCTCGGTAGTTTTTATTGTTGATCATAGTTAATAGCTTACAGTAAACGACTCACCTCACTATGATGGGTTCGCACAAACTGTCGACGTCCACGTAAATTACGACAGTTTGTACAAACAAGCGAGACTGCACGTATAATCCGAGAGCACGGCAATTTGTATTCCTTAATAACTTTCGCAGCGTAGTAAAAAATAAGTCGCCGTATCTCATTTAAAGTTGAATACAGGTTTGATTTAAATAGAGATTATATTTAATAATACGTATTTAAATTACCAACTTCAAGCGGAATTTATTAATAACGAATGCAGCAGCTGTTGTTGTTGTTGCTGTTGTTGTTATTATTATTATTATTACAAATGTAAATCGTCGTTGTGGTAGTAACGTATGTACGAGACTGTGTTGCGCCGCTGCCTGTGTACGCGCGCATGTTTATGGAAGGTCAAGTTTCTGCGAGTGATTGCAATTTATTCCGGAGAAATGTAATTGCCCCCGGCCGCAGACTCCCAGACTAGTTTATGTCTTTACTATGAAATAACAAATTGAAATTAATCGGATCAACTTTTTAATCTACACTACGTTGTGTTTCTTACATTGACCATCTGTTCTTGCGTTCTGTAAATAGAAAAACGGCGCACCGGCAACGCGGTAGCGTATCTGATGATAAACTCCGAGTCCGCTTCTGAATAAAGTATTACGCCGGCGATTAATGGAAATCCGTTTGAATAAATTTCGTTCTTAAGTAACGCTCGTGAGAGCGCTTTTTATTCGGCGGCGTTATCGAAAGTGCACGTGCGAGCACCACAAGTAACCGGTGTTTATCTGTGTTATAAAGTGCGCTACATTATTGCGGGTGATGTAATCGCATTGAAAACTTGCCGAATATGTATAGAATATACTGTGTCACATAGGCTACGTCATCGTACGCGAGTTTAGGCGCACCGTTCGATGTCTCTCGCAGCCGCCTTCCACTTTTGCCTTCCTCTTCAGACTTCTTCCAGCCAAAATAAATGAAACAAACCTTTGAATTTACAGGAAAGTTTTGTCTTTTCTCTCTTCTTCGGTTTTCTGTTGGCGATCCCCGTATCTTGGCAAAGACCCATAAACGAAAGCTTCAGTGTCTCCTGGACCGAGGATTGCGCTGGGCACGCAAAGCCCAAACCTGACATCAAATAAAATCATCCGTGAATCCCTGCGTGTCCGTTCCCTGGACGCCACTATACGGACACTGTCCCGGAAATTCTATCGCCGCTCCGCCCGGTTTCAGGCCAACCACCTCATTAGCGCCCTCGGTCGCTACCAATCTGTGCCAGGTGAATCTTGGACCCGGCCTTGGCGTACACTCACTCTTGAAAACCCACGGCCGATAGCAGGCCACACCCTAATATCCAGCCCTATCTATGGCCCCTGCGGCAGGAGCTCTATTTGAAGATCAGGACGCAACATTCGAGCGGGCGACGGGCATGCCCTTCGTCCCACACAGCTATTGGTCATCATCAAGTATGTGCCAGTTTTGTATTTTCTGTTTGGGTAAGGAGAGCCGCTTTTCTTCCAGCACTTTTTCATTATTTTCGTCCACACCCAATTTTCTTCTTACTTTATCATTAGTAATCTTTTCTCTTCTTCAAACCCCAATAGGTCTTCTAAACACCAGCCATCTTAATCACGTTTATCCTCGTTCTGTGGCTTTCATTGATTCTCCAGTTTTCTGCTCCATTGTTTGACTATTCGTTTTAAAGATGCTCTGTAGATACCGGGTGGCCGAATCTGGTAGTACGGGCATCTCGAAAGTATGACGAAAGCACCCTGAAAAACCACCCCGGATGAGCAATCGAGGCAGACCAACAAAAGACAGCTTGTTGGTAACGAGTTGAAGCTACATAGCTCGGAATTGCTTAGTATCTTTAATGAAGTACTGCACCGCATTTGAGTGTCTGAAATGTCTTCTACATCCTAAACCGTTGGTCAAAAAGTAACGTTCTATCTTAGAGGAAGTTTCCACGCGAAGGGCAATTACAGGGATAGGAAGATGTGATAATAGTGTCTTGACTGAATGAATGGACGACATTCAATATTATTGAAGCGAAAATGTGGAGAAAAGAGTTGTGATGTTTCCAGGAGTCAAGGCTCCGGTAAAAAAAACTTTCTCGAATGAAAGAGCAAATAGAAGAAGAAGAAATCAATTTGAAAATTAGGTGCTTAGAAGATTCTTTGAATAAAAAATAACTAGTCTTTCTGTAAATAATAAATTACATATTAATTGTTTCTCTGGATATTGAAAGTGAAGTGGAGCTGTCCTGTCTATATTAAATAAGACACTTTTTGTTTTGTATAATCAGAACAATGTTTACTTTTTGATATTTAAATGCTGAGATGTTTAATAATACTCTAATTGTGTTTTATGTCTTACACTTAATATAAATGTATTGTAAGCTTAGTTAATAAAAAATAATTATTTTAAAAATGTGTGTAATCTTACTGAACTTCCCACATGTCAGGGAAATTTCTTGAAACCGTCAGGGAAAGTCGGGGAAATTAATTTTGAAAATTTTGTGGGAACCCTGTATAAGAAATATTGGTACGAAAACTGAAAACGTAGTGATTGTCGCGAAACACGTACGGCCTCCTTCACTGACCACAGGGTTGACCGAACTGGTAAAGATTCCGTCATCACGTACGAAACGTTTTCTGTGCACTGTACAAACACAGATGTATTTCAGCAATGTTAGAGCATAAATCCTACCGCACAAATCCACTAGTCTTCCCCGCATAAATCCTCTGGGTGAACACACAACGCAACACCGGTTGGGGTAGTTTGTACCGGCACAGCGCAGCGGTGAATATAAAACGCAGGGGGCGAAAACTTTAAATGGGGGTACTTATTTACCGATCTGCCCTGAATAACGCGCCCCACGAAACATCTGTGGTTATGCAGTAGTAACGGAATAATATGGGTAACATCCTGTCCTCTCCCCGCTGGGCTTTCTTTCTTTGTTCCAAACCAACATGCCAACTTTTTAAACTGTTCTAAACGCGAAGCACACGCTCTTGAGACCTTCTCAACGATCCTTGTGTTTGTTCGTAGCCTTTGAATCCTTTTTGTTTAAATTACAACGTATGAATTAATGCCATGCTTGATCGTAAAACTGGCAGTGAAACTTAGCAAATGATAATTTAAAGAAATTTGTTTTGGTTTCCATTAATAAGTAGTAAGTTATTATAAAAGGATATCAAGCGTTTGGGTTAACTGTTCACATACAGAGTGTTTATTAACTGAATAAACACTTTGCTTAACCGTGACTCTGCCTTTGCTATCAGAAACATTTATAGAGTTTAATCTTCAATTCTTTATATAAAGGACAACAAATTGCCTCTTTAGACTAACGTATTAACAGGCTAATTCAAAATTTTAAACTCAAAAGTTCATTTAAAAATTTTTTAATAAATATATTAAAAATATAGGTTTTTTCTATGTTGCTTCTCGAGTCGTTGAAGGTTATATAGCGGCTAGGTTGAAGAAACGTTTGAGCTTTGTCGTAGCAAGTTACCTGGATTCACCGGAACTATCTAAGTTTGTTTTCGTCTACTGTGTACCTACAGTACATGCGCACATGTGCTGTGTACACTTTATACATGTGTATAAACGTGTATACACACGTTTTGTTTATGGTCTTTCACTAAAAATGTCGGCCTATAACTTCTTGTTTTGTCCACGACTGTTTTAGCTTTTGTTTGTGTAAGAATATCATTATTTCAGTAGCATATCTTTGTCTTCGTTGTTTCCTGCGATTGCCCGTGACACGGCAATGTACGAGGTGTGACCAGAAAGTATCAGGATTGATTTTATTTACATAAATATACAAGAGTTAACAGATTTGTAAACTTTTCTCCTTCAAAGTAGTCCCCTTCGCAGCCACACACTTTTTCCAGCGCTTTCCCAACTGTTCGAAGCATGTCTTAAGTCATCTTCTGTAAGAACCTTAGGTTCTCTCGTCGCATTTTCTTTTATGTCTTCTGTGTCTTGAAATGATCTCCCTTTCAGTTGATTTTTTATCTTCGGAAAGAGAAGAAAGTCACAGGGAGCCATATATGGCGAATATGGAGGATGCTGGCTGAAGCTGTGGAATATTGTGTTTAGCAAGAAAATGCTAAACAACATGTGACGTGAGGGCGGTTGCATTCTCGTGATGAAGCCACCATTCACCACTCTGATGCAACTGTGACCTTTTTCGTCGAATTGCGTCCCTCAGTCGCCTCAAAACAGAAATGTAGTAATCCTGGTCTACTGTTTGGCCTGGTGGAGCAAATGCATGATGAACAAAATCTCCCTTGTGATCAAAGAAAACTGGCGTGGCCTTGACTTTGCTTCGGCTCTGTTTTGCCTTTTTTGATCTTGGAGAATTTAGTGTCTTCCACACTGAAGGCTGGGACTTAGTTTCTGAATCGTATCTGTAAACCCATGATTCATCACCCGCTACGATCGTTTTAATGAAGTTCTCATTGTTTTTAGCATATTCAAGCAGGTTTTGGGCGACTGACACACGGGCATATTCTTGGTCAGCTGTGAGCACTTTTGGTACAAACTCTGCAGAAACACGTCTCATTCCCAACTCATCAATACGAATGGACTGAACTGATCCGAAACTAATATTTAAATCATTTGCTAGCCCACGAATGTGGCGGTTTTCTCGCACAGCAGCACGCACAAGCTCAACGTTGTGGTCAGTCTTGCTGGGTAAAGGCCTTTTTCAACGCTCGTCGCTCTCAACACTTTCCCGCCCATCTTTAAAACGCTTAAACCACTCATAAACCTGTGTACGACTCATACAATCTTCCCCATAAACTTTTTCTAACTTTTCAAATGTATATTTACATGTTTCACCAACTTTTTGACAAAATCTGATACAAATTCTGTGATCAATTTTTTGTGAAATGGTAAATGCGCCAAATGAGATTAACACACAACACAACAATGTTGTAATGTTTGTAAACAAACCAGATCAGTTGTTATTATAAAACTTATACCGAGTAATTAGTATACTGTAAAGTAAACGTATGTGTCACTTTTTTGGACCCAAGTCAGCTGACTTAGCATTGCCAGTATCAATCCTGATACTTTTTTATCACACCTCGTAATTACAGGTTCAACAACTTTCTGAATATTTCAGCTCTGTTTATTTCAGATTTTACTGTTACCTAGGAGCAAGGTTTATGCTGCTGAACAGAATAGTCTTCCATGTACTGTTGCTGGATATTGTACTAAAGATCACTTAAAATCTTAAAAAATGACAACCTAAGCTCTGTATGTCACAGACATTTTTATTCACAGGCATTGAACAATTATGAGAGACGCTAAAAATTGCGCATGTTGGGGTGTTTGAAGTTCAGTATTCCAAAAATTAAACGCCCCAAAAGTATGAAATTATAGTGCTTATATCTGCTCACCAAGTACAACTGATAAACCAAAAATTGGGAAAATTAAAATTTTCCACATCATCTTCAAGGATTAAACCAAGAATGGTTTGTTCCGGTCTCAAATAGGCAAAGATTAGAGCTGGTCACTCCAGCGCTTCCTCGGACGTCCCACACCTCTCCGTCCCCTCGGCTTATAGTTTCATAGTTGTTTGGGGATGCGGCAGTCATCCATTCGGCAAAGATGTTCCCACCAATTCACCCGATACCAGACGATTCTGTCGATATTCAGTCCCTGGCTTATGTATGTGTTTCTTCTATGATCATGAAGAGTATATACCCTGCCACGTGCCTGAGAAATCTCATTTCAGCCGCTTGGATGTGGATGCGACTGATTAAAATTTTCAATATTATAAAAATTTGTTTATTCGTTCATTCGACATTGGATAACCCAGTTTAAACGTACGCGCAGGGAATCCTTCAAGGCAGAGAAACATGGCTATAAGAAATACATGACCAGTTTACGAGCGACCAATAGGTGTACTAAAAAAAAATCCTCAGAAATGAGTACGTAATAGCGTGTATACATGAAAAGTGTTTAAGATGTTTTGAACAGCAACACAGAGAGTGAGATGAGAGACAGACGGAGAGAGAGTTTAAAAAAGAAATATTTCAAGGTAGGAGCACGTTGTTGTGTACCAGTTGGGGTAGCGAGCTTGATTGCTACCTGTTCACAATGGCAGACATCCCGTATCCGTTCCGTTTTACTTCTTCCAGCAGCTCCTCCCACCCTTAATCAACTGTGAGTGCTGATCCATAAGGAGTTTTTCTTTCTTTCTCTTGTTTTTTTTTGTTTTATTTTAAATATTCTCGTTCTACATAACTTCCACCACCCACCTGCTCTCGTTCTCTCCTGTATATTGTTTTTGTGTGCACGTTGTCCGGATGTTTTTCGTGTATATGCAAGTAATGATTTATTTTAACGGGCCGTGCAAGTTTTTCTGTAGGTAAATGTAATTACGGCTCCACCGGGCAATCGTTAAACAACTTTTTTAAATACCGCTGCAGCGTGTAATTATTGTACTTGTATGTTTTTCATGTGTTCGACCGCGTTTCAACGGCTCTTACTTTTTTCTTCACTGTTGCGTTTTGAGAAGCAATGTTTATTTAATCTGCTGAAGAAAGCCATACTTTACCTTAGAATTGTCAAAAAACGCCTTGTCTGTTGAAAGCTTATATAAGTTACTTGTATATAAGTAGCATAGGCTGATTTATAGGCAGTAGGCGTCCTGTTTTTTAACTACGAGGATTGTTCAATAGAAACACGTTTGATCTGCGCAGCCATGGAAACGGAATTCATTTGTTTATATTGTCCGTCTAAGTACTAGTGACGCGTCTGTCAAAATATTTGCAGTTTGTTCTTTTCTAAGCGTTGTGACTGGGTTGGAAAATGGCAATCTATGATAGAATATTCGTCGAAAGATAATCTGCGTGTCGTTATTCAGTTTTTGGCCACTGAGGGGTGTCAGCCGATGGAAATTTATATGAGAATGAAAAGTGTATATGGTGACTATAGTTATTCTCATACGGCAGTGGTTAAATGGTGCAATAAATTTTGACAAGGAAGAGGAATCCACTAAAGATTTGGCCTGTCCTGGACCTGCACGTGTTGCAACGTCATATGAAAATGTGAGACAGCTGGAAACTGCTGTACGCGCAAATAGGCGCATCAAAGTTAGAGAGCTTTCTCAGATGTTTATGAGCATCAGCGTGGGAACTGTTCATTCCATCACTCATAGTCTTGGCTATCAAAGAGTTGTTGCTCAGTGGATTCCACGACTGCTTACAAAATTTAGGTTCGGCCTTATCATTACAGCATTTGATGCGCTATCAACAACAAGGTAATGCCTTTCTACACCAAATTGTTGTCGGTCATCACTACGAACCAGAAACCAAATGTCAGTGTATGCAGTGGAACCATGCACAATCTCCGAAGGCGAAAAAATGGAGGTCCCAGCCTTCGGCAGTAATAGGGACCGTATTTTTCGATTATCGGGGTGTGCTGCTCGTAGATTTTAAAGAACCTGGTGTCAACATCAAGGCTGAGCGATATGCAGACAGCTTAAAATGCTTACGGGTCCCAGGAAGGGAATCAAGAGTGTAGGAATGAAAGGGAATTAATTTAAAACATTAATCAGGGAGTGCGCCAAGGGTGTAGCATATCTCCACCGTTGTTTAATAACCATATTGATGTCATAGTTCGAGAGTGAAAATTACGAGTGGATCCGGTAATTAAAATAAAATATCGGTATGGAGAACCATACATGACTTCCATGTTTCAAGGTTTATATTTAAAATCATATTCGAAATGAAATATTTCCATAGAAACTACTTCTTTCCACTTATTGCTTCAGCCTTAACCACAGTACTGTGGCCACTAACGTATACCACCTCACGTTATCGCACTCGATTTTCACTGATGATGGCAGTCGACGGCACTGCCGAAACGTCTGGTTTTACAGAAAACATTGGACTACGGCTGAACAGCCCGGGAAGGAATTTTAACAAAAAAACTACTTCTTTGTTGCCGATAACGTAGTACACATATACAAAATTCTCCCCTCCATCTTCAACTATATTTTTCATTAATAGAAAATTACCCCCACCCCATTCACCTAACCTCTTCATTTATAGATATTTCATCTACGTTTCAACAGTGGATTATTATGAGCTTCTTATCAGGACACTTTATTTATCAAAATTAAGTACTTCACTCTTGTTAAAACATAAAACGTTGCTGGTAAACTACCCGATTTTCACCTAAATCAGTAGGCCTTTTCAGTCCTCTACAATTCAGGGATGCATGCAAAAAAATATTTGATTCTGTTTGAATGTGCGGCAGTTATCGTTCGTCATGAATACATTTCTCTTGTTACAACATAAAATGTTGCCGGTAAACTACCCCTTTCCATTAACCGGTCTTCACCAAAATCAACAGGCCTTGAGTTCTCTACACCTCAGGAAAGTGTGCAAAAAATTATTAGATTCTCTTTGAATTTTCGGCAGTTATCGTTAGTCATAAAAAAATTACCCTTGTTAAAACATAAAATGTTGCAGGTAAACTACCCCTTTCCCTTAACCGATCTTCACCAACACCAATAGGTATTGAGAACTCTACAATACAGGGCTGTATGCAAAACATCATTTGATTCTGTTTGAATTTGCGGATGTTATCGTTTGCCATAGAAAAATATCGGTATGGAGAACCATGACTTCCATGTTCTAAGATTTATATTTAAAATCATATTCGAAATGAAATATTACCATAGAAACTACTTCTTTCTACTTATTGCTTCAGCCTTAACCACGGTACTGTGGTCACTAACGTATACCACCTGACGTTTTCGGACTCGATTTTCACTGATGATGGCAGTCGATGGACTGCCGAAAAGTCTGGTTTTGCAGAAAACATTGGACTACGGCTAAACAGCCCGGGAAGGGATTTTAACAAAGAACTACTACTTCTTTGGTGCCGATAACGTAGTACACATATAAAAATTATCCCCTCCCACTCCAAACAATAATTTTCATTTATAGAAAATTACCCCCACCCCGTTCACCTAACCTCTTCATTTATAGATATTTCATCTACGTTTCTACAGTGGATTATTATGAGCTTCTTATTAGGATACATTATTTATCAAAATTAAGTACTTTACTCTTGTTAAAACATAAAACGTTGCAGGTAAACTACCCCTTTCTCTTAACCGATCTTCACCAAAATCAATAGACCTTCAGTCCTCTACAATTCAGGGATGCATGCAAAAAAAATATTTGATTCTGTTGAATGTGCGACAGTTATCGTTCGTCATATAAACAATTACCCTTGTTAAAACATAAAACGTTGCAGGTACACTACCCCTCTCCCTTAACCGATCTTCACCAAAAACAACAGATCTTGCGAACTCTACAATTCAGGGGTGTATGCAGAACATTATTTGATTCTGTTTGAATTTGCGGCAGTTATCTTTCGCAAAAAAAAAATTACCCTTCTTAAAACATAAAATGTTGCTGGTAAACTACCCCTTTCCCTTAACCGATCTTCAACAAAATCAACAGACCTTGAGTTCTCTTTAATTCAAAAAGGTATGCAAAAACGTACCATTCTATTTGAATTTGCGGCAGTTATCGTTCGTCATATAAAAAATTACCCTTGTTAAACATAAAATGTTGCAGGTAAACTACCCCTTTCCCTTAACCGATCTTCACCAACACCAATAGGACTTGAAAACTCTACAATTCAGGGCTGTATGCAAAACATTATTTGATTCTGTTTAAATTTGCGGCTGTTATCGTTTGCCATAGAAAATATCGGTATGGAGAACCATACATGACTTCCATATTCTAAGATTTATATTTAAAATCAATTTCGAAATGAAATATTACCATAGAAACTACTTCTTTCTACTTACTGCTTCAGCCTTAACCACAGTACTGTGGTCACTAACGTATACCACCTCACGTTATCGCACTCGATTTTCACTGATGATGGAAGTCGATGGCATTGCCGAAATGTCTGGTTTTGTAGAAAACATTGGACTACGGCCAAATATCCCGGGAAGGAATTTTAACAAAAACTACTTCTTTGTTGCCGATAACGTTGTACACATATATATCAGTGGCGAAGTTACATGGAGGCAATTGAGGCAATGCCTACCCTAACAAATTCTGTAGAATAAAAATTATAAATACGTATGAACTACATAACGTAAAGATTATACATTGTTACTGTGACTGTCAAATTTATTAAACCGAAACGTGCTTTATTGAGCGACCGCTAGATGGTGACAGGTGAGATTCGGCATAGTTCGTTTAAAGCGAATGAGGCAACCTGAACTTGCCTCAGCGTTTTTTGTATACATCGTATGTAAGCAATGTAGTGGTGTGATAGGGAAGTGTAGGGAGGGGGGATTGTCCCGCGCTGTACACATAGAGCGTTGAGGCATGCCTCACTTCTGTGGTCCAAACAGTTAAGTTAAAGCGCCTGTGTTGTTTCTAAGTGTTTATTTTATGCGGTTATTAAAAGTGTCACTGTTATTCCTCTGAACTAACAGATGATCAAGATTGTTATTTGAATTATTTGTAACATTAAACATATATATAGAAACTAACCAAGTTTAAAAATTTGAAGTTTAATCAGTTGTATTATCGTGTATGACTAATACAAGGATTGTTCAATAGACACACGTATAGAGCTGTAAAGCAATTTTTATTCAACGATTTTAAAAGAAGTCTCCAATAACATTAAGACATGAGTTCCACTGTTGCGCTAACCTGTAGATTCCCTGCTAGTAAAATTCTTACGGCTGTTTGTGGAACCATTCGGTTACAGCAAACTCTACCTCAACGTCCGATTTCACCCACCGTCCTTTTAGTGATTCCTTAAAAAAATTTAAGATAAGATTTTGGCAACCCATTCATTAACTACTAGCTTCGCCAGTAAGCAAATTGATGTCCATTTTTTCGGCTTGCACGCGTTGTGTTGGTGTGGGTTTCGGCACTTTCCATTTAAAAAGCGTGCAAACGTAAGAAAATAAACATGAGTGAGGCCAGAAATAACGTGAATTGTGTGTTTGTGTCTTACCTGCCTTTTTATTGCCGTATTAAATGAAAAATATTATATTACATTAAAATTAAAAAATTTTAATTTTATTGCCTGGCAACAAAATTATTTTATTTTTAACAATTACCATTGTTTCAAAAAGTTTAAATAAATTTGCAAGTACTTTACTCTAGTTAAAACGTAAAAGGTTGCTGGTAAACTACCCCTTCCCCTTAACCGATCTTCACCAAAATCGAACGTCCTTGAGACCTCTACAATTCAGGGATGTATGCAAAAAATTATTTGATTCTGTTCGAATTTGCGGCTGTTATCGTTTGCCATAGAAAATACGCTTGATAAAAAAACGGTGCTGGTAAACTACCCCTTCCCCTTAACCGATCTTCACCAAAAACAATAGGTCTTGAGTACTCTACAAATCAGGGCTGTATGCAAAACATTATTTGATTCTGTTTGAATTTGCGGCTGTTATCGTTTGCCATAGAAAATACCCTTGTTAAAAAACGTTGCAAGTAAACTACCTCTTTCCCTCAACCGATCTTCACCAAAACAATAGGTCTTGAGAACTCTACAATTTAGGGCTGTATACGAAACATTATTTAAGTCTGTTTGAATTTGCGGCTGTTATCGTTTGCCAAAAAAAAAAATTTCCCTTGATAAAAAAAACCGTGCAGGTAAACTACCCCTTCCCCTCAACCGATCTTCACCAAAAACAATAGGTCGCGAGTACTCTACAAATCAGAGCTGTATGCAAAAAATTATTTGATTCTGTTTGAATTTGCGGCAGTTATCGTTTGCCATAGAAAATACGCTTGATAAAAAACGTTGCAGGTAAACTACCCCTTCCCCTCAACTGATCTTCACCACAAACAATAGGTCTTGAGTACTCTACAAATCAGGGCTGTATGCAGAAAATTATTTGATTCTGTTTGAATTTGCGGCTGTTATCGTTTGCCATAGAAAATACCCTTGTTAAAAAAACGTTGTAGGTAAACTACCCCTTTCCCTTAACCGATCTTCACCAAAAACAATAGGTCTTGAGAACTCTACAATTTAGGGCTGTATGCAAATAATCTTTTGATTCTGTTAGAATTTGCGGCTGTTATCGTTTGCCATAGGAAATACCCTTGTTAAAACATAAAACGTTACAAGTAAACTACCCCTTTCCCTTAACCGATCTTCACCAAAAACAAAAGGTCTTGAGAACTCTACAATTCAGGGCTGTATACGAAACATTATTTAAGTCTGTTTGAATTTGCGGCTGTTATCGTTTGCCAAAAAAAAATTTCCCTCGATAAAAAAAACCGTGCAGGTAAACTACCCCTTCCCCGCAACCGATCTTCACCAAAAACAATAGGTCGCGAGTACTCTACAAATCAGGGCTGTATGCAAACAATTATTTGATTCTGTTTGAATTTGCGGCAGTTATCGTTTGCCATAGAAAATACGCTTGATAAAAAACGTTGCAGGTAAACTACCCCTTCCCCTCAACTGATCTTCACCGAAAAGTATAGGTCTTGAGTACTCTATAAATCAGGACTGTATGCAGAAAATTATTTGAATCTGTTTGAATTTGCGGCTGTTATCGTTTGCCATAGAAAATACCCTTGTTAAAAAACGTTGTAGGTAAACTACCCCTTTCCCTTAACCGATCTTCACCAAAAACAATAGGTCTTGAGAACTCTACAATTTAGGGCTGTATGCAAATAATCTTTTGATTCTGTTTGAATTTGCGGCTGTTATCGTTTGCCATAGGAAATACCCTTGTTAAAACATAAAACGTTACAAGTAAACTACCCCTTTCCCTTAACCGATCTTCACCAAAAACAAAAGATCTTGAGAACTCTACAATTCAGGGCTGTATACGAAACATTATTTGATTCTGTTTGAATTTGCGGCTGTTATCGTTTGCCAAAAAAAAAAATTTCCCTTGATAAAAAAAAACCGTTGCAGGTAAACTACCCCTTTCCCTCAACCGATCTTCACCAAAAACAATAGGTCGCGAGTCCTCTACAAATCAGGGCTGCATGCAAAAAATTATTTGATTCTGTTTGAATTTGCGGCAGTTATCGTTTGCCATAGAAAAAAAATCTACAGACACACAGACACACACACAGACACTTTTCGGAAAACGACTTTTTACTTCCATATTCCTTAAGGAATGGAAGTATGGTGATGGCAAAAAAAATCGTGTTCGAGATTATTGCAGATTCTGATTCTACTACACTCAAAACATGAAAAAAAGTCGTTTTCCGAAAAGTGTCTGTGTGTCTGTCTGTGTGTCTGTCTGTCTGTCTGTAGATTTTTTTTCTATGGCAAACGATAACTGCCGCAAATTCAAACAGAATCAAATAATTTTTTGCATACAGCCCGGTTTTGCAGAGTTCTCGCGACCTATTGTTTTTGGTGAAGATCGGTTGAGGGAAAGGGGTAGTTTACCTGCAACGGTTTTTTTTTAGCAAGGGTAATTTTGTTTGTTTGGCAAACGATAACAGCCGCAAATTCAAACAGAATCAAATAATGTTTCGCATACAGCCCTGAATTGTAGAGTTCTCAAGACCTATTGTTTTTGGTGAAGATCGGTTAAGGGAAAGGGGTAGTTTACCTGTAACGTTTTATGTTTTAACAAGGGTATTTCCTATGACAAACGATAACAGCCGCAAATTCAAACAGAATGAAAAGATTATTTGCATACAGCCCTAAATTGTAGAGTTCTCAATACCTTTTGTTTTTGGTGAAGATCGGTTAAGGGAAAGGGGTAGTTTACCTACAACGTTTTTTTAGCAAGGGTATTTTCTATGGCAAACGATAACAGCCGCAAATTCAAACAGAATCAAATAATTTTCTGCATACAGCCCTGATTTGTAGAGTACTCAAGACCTATTGTTTTTGGTGAAGATCGGTTGAGGGGAAGGGGTAGTTTACCAGCAACGTTTTTTATCATGCGTATTTTCTATGGCAAACGACAACTGCCGCAAATTCAAACAGAATCAAATAATTTTTTGCATACAGCCCTGATTTGTAGAGTACTCAAGACCTATTGTTTTTGGTGAAGATCGGTTAAGGGGAAGGGGTAGTTTACCTGCAACCTTTTACGTTTTATTTTCTATGGCAAACGATAACAGCCGCAAATTCAAACAGAATCAAATAATGTTTTGCATACAGCCCTGATTTGTAGAGTACTCAAGACCTATTGTTTTTGGTGAAGATCGGTTAAGGGGAAGGGGTAGTTTACCTGCAACGTTTTTTTATCAAGCGTATTTTCTATGGCAAACGATAACAGCCGCAAATTCAAACAGAATCAAATAATTTTTTGCATACGTCCCTGAATTGTAGAGGTCTCAATGACTTTCGATTTTGGTGAAGATCGGTTAAGGGGAAGGGGTAGTTTACCTGCAACCTTTTACGTTTTAACAAGAGTAAAGTACTTGAAAATTTATTTAAACTTTTTGAAACAATGGTAATTGTTAAAAATAAAATAATTTTGTTGCCAGGCAATAAAATTATAATTTTTTAATTTTAATGTAATATAATATTTTTCATTTAATACAGCAATAAAAAGGCAGGTAAGACACAGCCTGGCTGTTTGGCTGAAAATGATTTTAAATATAAATCTTAGAATATGGAAGTCATGTATGGTTCTCCATACCGATATTTTTCATGTTTTGAGTGTAGTAGAATCAGAATCTGCAATAATCTCGAACACGATTTTTTTTACTTCCATATTCCTTAAGGAATGGAAGTATGGTGATGGCAAAAAAAATCGTGTTCGAGATTATTGCAGATTCTGATTCTACTACACTCAAAACATGAAAAAAAGTCGTTTTCCGAAAAGTGTCTGTGTGTCTGTCTGTCTGTCTGTGTGTCTGTAGATTTTTTTTCTATGGCAAACGATAACTGCCGCAAATTCAAACAGAATCAAATAATTTTTTGCATACAGCCCGGTTTTGCAGAGTTCTCGCGACCTATTGTTTTTGGTGAAGATCGGTTGAGGGAAAGGGGTAGTTTACCTGCAACGGTTTTTTTTTAGCAAGGGAAATTTTGTTTGTTTGGCAAACGATAACAGCCGCAAATTCAAACAGAATCAAATAATGTTTCGCATACAGCCCTGAATTGTAGAGTTCTCAAGACCTATTGTTTTTGGTGAAGATCGGTTAAGGGAAAGGGGTAGTTTACCTGTAACGTTTTATGTTTTAACAAGGGTATTTCCTATGGCAAACGATAACAGCCGCAAATTCAAACAGAATGAAAAGATTATTTGCATACAGCCCTAAATTGTAGAGTTCTCAATACCTTTTGTTTTTGGTGAAGATCGGTTAAGGGAAAGGGGTAGTTTACCTACAACGTTTTTTTAACAAGGGTATTTTCTATGGCAAACGATAACAGCCGCAAATTCAAACAGAATCAAATAATTTTCTGCATACAGCCCTGATTTGTAGAGTTCTCAAGACCTATTGTTTTTGGTGAAGATCGGTTGAGGGAAAGGGGTAGTTTACCTGCAACATTTTTTTAACAAGGGTATTTTTTATGGCAAACGATAACAGCCGCAAATTCAAACAGAATCAAATAATGTTTTGCATACAGCCCTGATTTGTAGAGTACTCAAGACCTATTGTTTTTGGTGAAGATCGGTTAATGGGAAGGGGTAGTGTACCTGCAACATTTTTTTATCAAGCGTTTTTACTTTTTCTATGGCAAACGATAACAGCCGCAAATTCAAACAGAATCAAATAATATTTTGCATACAGCCCTGAAATGTAGAGTTCGCAAGACCTATTGTTTTTGGTAAAGATCGGTTGAGGGAAAGGGGTAGTTTACCTGCAACGTTTTTTTTTAACAAGGGTATTTTCTATGGCAAACGATAACAGCCGCAAATTCAAACAGCATCAAATAATGTTTTGCATACAGTCCTGATTTGTAGAGTACTCAAGACCTATTATTTTTGGTGAAGATCGGTTAAGGGGAAGGGGTAGTTTACCTGCAACATTTTTTTATCAAGCGTATTTTCTATGGCAAACGATAACAGCCGCAAATTCAAACAGAATCAAATAATTTTTTGCATACATCCCTCAATTGTAGAGGTCTCAAGGACTTTCGATTTTGGTGAAGATCGGTTAAGGGGAAGGGGTAGTTTACCTGCAACCTTTTACGTTTTAACAAGAGTAAAGTACTTGAAAATTTATTTAAACTTTTTCAAACAATGGTTGGTTTATTGCCAAGCAATAAAATTAAAATTTTTTCATTTTAATGTAAATCATGTATAAGAGAAAATATATCGCGCTTGGCAGGCGATATTAAGATTTAAATATAAATCTTAGAATATGGAAGTCATGTATGGTTCTCCATACCGATTTTTGCCATCACCATACTTCCATTCCTTAAGGAAATATGGAAGTAAAATATCGGTATGGAGAACCATACATGACTTCCATATTCTAAGATTTGTATTTAAAATCATTTTCAGCCAAACAGCCACGCTGTGTCTTACCTGCCTTTTTATTGATGTATTAAATGAAAAATATTATATTACATTAAAATGAAAAAATTATAATTTTATTGCCTGGCAACAAAATTATTTTATTTTTAACAATTACCATTGTTTCAAAAAGTTTAAATAAATTTTCAAGTACTTTACTCTTGTTAAAACGTAAAAGGTTGAAGGTAAACTACCCCTTTCCCTCAACCGATCTTCACCAAAAACAATAGGTCGCGAGTTCTCTACAAATCAGGGCTGCATGCAAAAAATTATTTGATTCTGTTTGAATTTGCGGCAGTTATCGTTTGCCATAGAAAAAAAATCTATAGACACACAGACACACAGACAGACAGACACACACACAGACACTTTTCGGAAAACGACTTTTTTTCATGTTTTGAGTGTAGTAGAATCAGAATCTGCAATAATCTCGAACACGATTTTTTTTGCCATCACCACACTTCCATTCCTTAAGGAAATATCGGTATGGAGAACCATACATGACTTCCATATTCTAAGATTTATATTTAAAATCATTTTCAGCCAAACAGCCAGGCTGTGTCTTACCTGCCTTTTTATTGCTGTATTAAATGAAAAATATTATATTACATTAAAATGAAAAAATTATAATTTTATTGCCTGGCAACAAAATTATTTTATTTTTAACAATTACCATTGTTTCAAAAAGTTTAAATAAATTTTCAAGTACTTTACTCTTGTTAAAACGTATAAGGTTGCAGGTAAACTACCCCTTCCCCTTAACCGATCTTCACCAAAATCGAAAGTCATTGAGACCTCTACAATTCAGGGACGTATGCAAAAAATTATTTGATTCTGTTTGAATTTGCGGCTGTTATCGTTTGCCATAGAAAATAAGCTTGATAAAAAAACGTTGCAGGTAAACTACCCCTTCCCCTTAACCGATCTTCACCAAAAACAATAGGTCTTGAGTACTCTACAAATCAGGACTGTATGCAAAACATTATTTGATTCTGTTTGAATTTGCGGCTGTTATCGTTTGCCATAGAAAATACCCTTGTTAAAAAAACGTTGCAGGTAAACTACCCCTTCCCCTTAACCGATCTTCACCAAAAACAATAGGTCTTGAGAAATCTACAATTCAGGGCTGTATGCGAAACATTATTTGATTCTGTTTGAATTTGCGGCTGTTATCGTTTGCCAAAAAAAAAAAATTTCCCTTGATAAAAAAAACCGTTGCAGGTAAACTACCCCTTCCCCTCAACCGATCTTCACCAAAAACAATAGGTCTTGAGTACTCTACAAATCAGGGCTGTATGCAGAAAATTATTTGATTCTGTTTGAATTTGCGGCTGTTATCGTTTGCCATAGAAAATACCCTTGTTAAAAAAACGTTGTAGGTAAACTACCCCTTTCCCTTAACCGATCTTCACCAAAAACAAAAGGTATTGAGAACTCTACAATTTAGGGCTGTATGCAAATAATCTTTTCATTCTGTTTGAATTTGCGGCTGTTATCGTTTGCCATAGGAAATACCCTTGTTAAAACATAAAACGTTACAGGTAAACTACCCCTTTCCCTTAACCGATCTTCACCAAAAACAATAGGTCTTGAGAACTCTACAATTCAGGGCTGTATGCGAAACATTATTTGATTCTGTTTGAATTTGCGGCTGTTATCGTTTGCCAAACAAACAAAATTACCCTTGCTAAAAAAAAACCGTTGCAGGTAAACTACCCCTTTCCCTCAACCGATCTTCACCAAAAACAATAGGTCGCGAGAACTCTGCAAAACCGGGCTGTATGCAAAAAATTATTTGATTCTGTTTGAATTTGCGGCAGTTATCGTTTGCCATAGAAAAAAAATCTACAGACAGACAGACAGACACACAGACAGACACACAGACACTTTTCGGAAAACGACTTTTTTTCATGTTTTGAGTATAGTAGAATCAGAATCTGCAATAATCTCGAACACGATTTTTTTTGCCATCACCATACTTCCATTCCTTAAGGAATATGGAAGTAAAATTACTCCCGAAAAAAAAACGTTGCAGGTAAACTACCCCTTCCCCTTAACCGATCTTCACCAAAATCAATAGGTCTTGAGTACTCTACAATTCAGGGCTACGTGCAAGAAATTATTTGATTCTGTTTGAATTTGCGACTCTTATCGTTTGCCATAAAAAATACCTTTTTAAAACATAAAACGTAGCAGTAAACTACCCCTTTCCCTTAACCGATCTTCACCAAAAACAATAGGTCGTGAGTACTCTACAAATTAGGGCTGTATGGAAAAAATTATTTGATTCTGTTTGAATTTGCGGCTGTTATCGTTTGCCATAGAAAATACCCTTGTTAAAAAAACGTTGCAGGTAAACTACCCCTTTCCCTTAACCGATCTTCACCAAAATCAATAGGTCTTGAGAACTCTATAATTCAGGGCTGTATGCAAAATATTATATGATTCTGTTTGAATTTGCTGCTGTTATCGTTTGCCATACAAAATACCCTTGATAAAACAAAAAACGTGGCAGGTAAACTACCCCTTTCCCTTAACCGATCTTCACCAAAAACAACAGGTCTTGAGAACTCTATAATTCAGGACAGTATGCAAAAAATTATTTGATTCTGTTTGAATTTGAGGCTATCATTTGCATGAGAAAACAATTACCCTTGATTAAAAAAAAACCGTTACAGGTAAACTACCCCTTTCCCTCAACCGATCTTCACCAAAAACAGTAGGTCGTGAGTACTCTACAAATCAGGGCTGTATGCAAAAAATGATTTGATTCAGTTTGAATTTGCGGCTGTTATCGTTTGCCATAGAAAAAAAATCTATACACAGACAGACACACACACAGACACTTTCCAAAAAACGACTTTTTTTCATGTTTTGAGTGTAGTACAATCAGAATCTGCAATAATCTCGAACACGATTTTTTTGCCATCACCATACTTGTACTTGCATTTCCTTAAGGAACATGGAAGTAAAATATCGGTATGGAGAACCATACATGACTTCCATATTCTAAGATTTATATTTAAAATCATTTTCAGCCAAACAGCCAGGCTGTGTCTTACCTGCCTTTTTATTGCTGTATTAAATGAAAAATATTATATTACATTAAAATGAAAAAATTATAATTTTATTGCCTGGCAACAAAATTATTTTATTTTTAACAATTACCATTGTTTCAAAAAGTTTAAATAAATTTTCAATTACTTTACTCTTGTTAAAACGTAAAAGGTTGCAGGTAAACTACCCCTTCCCCTTAACCGATCTTCACCAAAATCGAAAGTCATTGAGACCTCTACAATTCAGGGACGTATGCAAAAAATTATTTGATTCTGTTTGAATTTGCGGCTGTTATCGTTTGCCATAGAAAATACGCTTGATAAAAAAACGTTGCAGGTAAACTACCCCTTCCCCTTAACCGATCTTCACCAAAAACAATAGGTCTTGAGTACTCTACAAATCAGGGCTGTATGCAAAACATTATTTGATTCTGTTTGAATTTGCGGCTGTTATCGTTTGCCATAGAAAATACCCTTGTTAAAAAAACGTTGCAGGTAAACTACCCCTTTCCCTCAACCGATCTTCACCAAAAACAATAGGTCTTGAGAACTCTACAATTTAGGGCTGTATGCAAATAATCTTTTGATTCTGTTTGAATTTGCGGCTGTTATCGTTTGCCATAGGAAATACCCTTGTTAAAACATAAAACGTTACAGGTAAACTACCCCTTTCCCTTAACCGATCTTCACCAAAATCAACAGATCTTGAGAACTCTACAATTCAGGGCTGTTTGCGAAACATTATTTGATTCTGTTTGAATTTGCGGCTGTTATCGTTTGCCAAACAAACAAAATTACCCTTGCTAAAAAAAACCGTTGCAGGTAAACTACCCCTTTCCCTCAACCGATCTTCACCAAAAACAATAGGTCGCGAGTACTCTACAAATCAGGGCTGTATGCAAAAAATTATTTGATTCTGTTTGAATTTGCGGCAGTTATCGTTTGCCATAGAAAAAAATCTATAGACACAGACAGACACACACACAGACACTTTTCGGAAAACGACTTTTTTCATGTTTTGAGTGTAGTAGAATCAGAATCTGCGATAATCTCGAACACGAATTTTGTTGCCATCACCATACTTCCATTCCTTAAGGAATATGGAAGTTAAATTACCCTTGATAAAAAATCGTTGCTGGTAAACTACCCCTATCTCTTAACCGATCTTCACCAACACCAACAGGTATTGAGAACTCTACATTACAGGGATGTATGCAAAACATCATTTGATTCTGTTTGAATTTGCGGCTGGTATCGTTTGCCATAGAAAATATCGGTATGGAGAACCATACATGACTTCCATATTCTAAGATTTATATTTAAAATCATTTTCAGCCAAACAGCCAGGGAAGGAATTTTAACAAAAAAATACTTCTTTCTTGCCAATAACGTACTACACATATAAAAAATATTATCCCCCCCCTTCAACTATAATTTTGATTTATAGAAAATTACCCCCAGCCCGTTCAACTAGCCTCTTCATTTATAGATATTTCAACTACGTTTCTACAGTGGATTATTAAGATCTTATCAGGATACTTTATCAAAATTAAGTACTTTACTCATGTTACAACAAAAAATGTTTCAGGTAAACTGCCCTTTCCCCGTAACCGATCTTCACCAAAATCAACAGACATTGAGTTCTCTATAGCTCAGGCACATATGTAAAAAATTATTTGATTCTGTTTGAATTTACGGCAGTTATGGTTCGTCATATAAAAAATTACCCATGTTAAATCATAAAACATGAGATTTATAAAACATATCTAAGATTTATATTTAAAATCATTTTTGAAATAAAATATTTTCATAGAACCTACTAACGCTGGGGAAATCTGAGGAGCCAATCAGAGTTGGGCCTACCTGTCACTCTGCTGAATTTGGTGGAAAGCCCTGTCACTGTCGTCAAAGTATCAGCCTTGACAGGGTCCTCTTTTTCTGCAAAATGGGAGAGGAGGCTTGAGATGGAGTGAGTGACATGGTCCCCACCTCAATGAAGAACCCATTGTTTTATAAAAATATATTTAAATTTTGAAAACTGAAAATTCTTTTCTTGTTGTAAATATTTATATTTTATAATCAAAATGACTTTATCAAAAAACAAACATTATTTTTTTATAATAAGTACTTACATATGTTTCTTAATATGCTTACTTTTTCTTCAATGTTGATGATCATTTCCAAACATTCTGACAAAATTGTATCTACAGAACAGTTAACATTCCCCAGGTTTCCATTTCTGCTAATTTCTCATTACACCTTCCACTGACGTATTATTAACCATTTCATAAACTATCGTATAATCTTTTCAGATTTTGTGGTACAAAATCTGAAATTTTCAGATTGCCTGGCAACAAAATTATTTTATTTTCAACAATTACCATTGTTTGAAAAAGTTTAAATGAATTTTCAAGTACTTTACTCTTGTTAAAACGTAAAAGGTTGCAGGTAAACTACCCCTTCCCCTTAACCGATCTTCACCAAAATCTAAAGGCCTTGAGTCCTCTACAATTCACTGACGTATGCAAAAAATTATTTGATTCTGTTTGAATTTGCGGCAGTTATCGTTTGCCATAGAAAATGCGCTTGATGAAAAACGTTGCAGGTAAACTACCCCTTCCCCTCAACCGATCTTCACCAAAAACAATAGGTCTTTGGACTATGGCTAAACAGCCCGGGAAGGAATTTTAACAAAAAACTACTTCTTTGTTGCCGATAACGTAGTACACATATACAAAATTCTCCCCTCCATCTTCAACTATATTTTTCATTAATAGAAAATTACCCCCACCCCATTCACCTAACCTCTTCATTTATAGATATTTCATCTACGTTTCAACAGTGGATTATTATGAGCTTCTTATCAGGACACTTTATTTATCAAAATTAAGTACTTCACTCTTGTTAAAACATAAAACGTTGCTGGTAAACGACCCCTATCTCTTAACCGATTTTCACCTAAATCAGTAGGCCTTTTCAGTCCTCTACAATTCAGGGATGCATGCAAAAAAATATTTGATTCTGTTTGAATGTGCGGCAGTTATCGTTCGTCATGAATACATTTCTCATGTTACAACATAAAATGTTGCCGGTAAACTACCCCTTTCCATTAACCGGTCTTCACCAAAATCAACAGGCCTTGAGTTCTCTACACCTCAGGAAAGTGTGCAAAAAATTATTAGATTCTCTTTGAATTTTCGGCAGTTATCGTTAGTCATAAAAAAATTACCCTTGTTAAAACATAAAATGTTGCAGGTAAACTACCCCTTTCCCTTAACCGATCTTCACCAACACCAATAGGTATTGAGAACTCTACAATACAGGGCTGTATGCAAAACATCATTTGATTCTGTTTGAATTTGCGGATGTTATCGTTTGCCATAGAAAAATATCGGTATGGAGAACCATGACTTCCATGTTCTAAGATTTATATTTAAAATCATATTCGAAATGAAATATTACTATAGAAACTACTTCTTTCTACTTATTGCTTCAGCCTTAACCACGGTACTGTGGTCACTAACGTATACCACCTGACGTTTTCGGACTCGATTTTCACTGATGATGGCAGTCGATGGACTGCCGAAAAGTCTGGTTTTGCAGAAAACATTGGACTACGGCTAAACAGCCCGGGAAGGGATTTTAACAAAGAACTACTACTTCTTTGGTGCCGATAACGTAGTACACATATAAAAATTATCCCCTCCCACTACAACTATAATTTTCATTTATAGAAAATTACCCCCAACCCGTTCACCTAACCTCTTCATTTATAGATATTTCATCTACGTTTCTACAGTGGATTATTATGAGCTTCTTATTAGGATACATTATTTATCAAAATTAAGTACTTTACTCTTGTTAAAACATAAAACGTTGCAGGTAAACTACCCCTTTCTCTTAACCGATCTTCACCAAAATCAATAGACCTTCAGTCCTCTACAATTCAGGGATGCATGCAAAAAAAATATTTGATTCTGTTGAATGTGCGACAGTTATCGTTCGTCATATAAACAATTACCCTTGTTAAAACATAAAACGTTGCAGGTAAACTACCCCTCTCCCTTAACCGATCTTCACCAAAAACAACAGATCTTGCGAACTCTACAATTCAGGGGTGTATGCAGAACATTATTTGATTCTGTTTGAATTTGCGGCAGTTATCTTTCGCAAAAAAAAAATTAACCTTCTTAAAACATAAAATGTTGCTGGTAAACTACCCCTTTCCCTTAACCGATCTTCAACAAAATCAACAGACCTTGAGTTCTCTTTAATTCAAAAAGGTATGCAAAAACGTAGTCCATTCTATTTGAATTTGCGGCAGTTATCGTTCGTCATATAAAAAATTACCCTTGTTAAAACATAAAATGTTGCAGGTAAACTACCCCTTTCCCTTAACCGATCTTCACCAACACCAATAGGACTTGAAAACTCTACAATTCAGGGCTGTATGCAAAACATTATTTGATTCTGTTTAAATTTGCGGCTGTTATCGTTTGCCATAGAAAAAATTACTCCCGAAAAAAATATCGGTATGGAGAACCATACATGACTTCCATATTCTAAGATTTATATTTAAAATCATTTTCACCCAAACAGCCAGGCTGTGTCTTACCTGCCTTTTAATGAAAAATATTATATTACATTAAAATGAAAAAATTATAATTTTATTGCCTGACAACAAAATTATTTTATTTTTAACAATTACCATTGTTTCAAAAAGTTTAAATAAAATTTCAAGTACTTTACTCTTGTTAAAACGTAAAAGGTTGCAGGTAAACTACCCCTTCCCCTTAAACGATCTTCACCAAAATCGAAAGTCATTGAGACTTCTACAATTCAGGGAGGTATGCAAAAAATTATTTGATTCTGTTTGAATTTGCGGCTGTTATCGTTTGCCATAGAAAATACGCTTGATAAAAAAACGTTGCAGGTAAACTACCCCTTCCCCTTAACCGATCTTCACCAAAAACAGTAGGTCTTGAGTACTCTACAAATCAGGGCTGTATGCAAAACATTATTTGATTCTGTTTGAATTTGCAGCTGTTATCGTTTGCCATAGAAAATACCCTTGTTAAAAAAACGTTGCAGGTAAACTACCCCTTTCCCTCAACCGATCTTCACCAAAAACAATAGGTCTTGAGAACTCTACAATTTAGGGCTGTATGCAAATAATCTTTTGATTCTGTTTGAATTTGCGGCTGTTATCGTTTGCCATAGGAAATACCCTTGTTAAAAAAATGTTGCTGGTAAACTACCCCTTTCCCTCAACCGATCTTCACCAAAAACAACAGGTCTTGAGAACTCTACAATTTAGGGCTGTGTGCAAATAATCTTTTGATTCTGTTTGAATTTGCGGCTGTTATCGTTTGCCATAGAAAATACGCTTGATAAAAAAACGTTGCAGGTAAACTACCCCTTCCCCTTAACCGATCTTCACCAAAAACAGTAGGTCTTGAGTACTCTACAAATCAGGGCTGTATGCAAAACATTATTTGATTCTGTTTGAATTTGCAGCTGTTATCGTTTGCCATAGAAAATACCCTTGTTAAAAAAACGTTGCAGGTAAACTACCCCTTTCCCTCAACCGATCTTCACCAAAAACAATAGGTCTTGAGAACTCTACAATTTAGGGCTGTATGCAAATAATCTTTTGATTCTGTTTGAATTTGCGGCTGTTATCGTTTGCCATAGGAAATACCCTTGTTAAAAAAATGTTGCTGGTAAACTACCCCTTTCCCTCAACCGATCTTCACCAAAAACAACAGGTCTTGAGAACTCTACAATTTAGGGCTGTGTGCAAATAATCTTTTGATTCTGTTTGAATTTGCGGCTGTTATCGTTTGCCATAGAAAATACCCTTGTTAAAAAAACGTTGCAGGTAAACTACCCCTTTCCCTCAACCGATCTTCACCAAAAACAATAGGTCTTGAGAACTCTACAATTTAGGGCTGTATGCAAATAATCTTTTGATTCTGTTTGAATTTGCGGCTGTTATCGTTTGCCATAGGAAATACCCTTGTTAAAACATAAAACGTTACGGGTAAACTACCCCTTTCCCTTAACCGATCTTCACCAAAATCAAGAGATCTTGAGACCTCTACAATTCAGGGCTGTATGCGAAACATTATTTGATTCTGTTTGAATTTGCGGCTGTTATCGTTTGCCAAACAAACAAAATTACCTTTGCTAAAAAAAAACCGTTGCAGGTAACCTACCCCTTTCCCTCAACCGATCTTCACCAAAAACAATAGGTCGCGAGTGCTCTGCAAATCAGGGCTGTATGCAAAAAATTATTTGATTCTGTTTGAATTTGCGGCAGTTATCGTTTGCCATAGAAAAAAAATCTACAGACAGACAGATAGACAGACAGACACACAGACAGACAGACACACACACAGACACTTTTCGGAAAACGAATTTTTTTCATGTTTTGAGTGTAGTAGAATCAGAATCTGCAATAATCTCGAACACGATTTTTTTTGGCATCACCATACTTCCATTCCTTAAGGAATATGGAAGTAAAACGTTGCAGGTAAACTACCCCTTCCCCTTAACCGATCTTCACCAAAATCAATAGGTCTTGAGTACTCTACAATTCAGGGCTACATGCAAGAAATTATTTGATTCTGTTTGAATTTGCGACTCTTATCGTTTGCCATAAAAAATACCCTTTTAAAACATAAAACGTAGCAGGTAAACTACCCCTTTCCCTTAACCGATCTTCACCAAAAACAATAGGTCGTGAGTACTCTACAAATTAGGGCTGTATGGAAAAAATTATTTGATTCTGTTTGAATTTGCGGCTGTTATCATTTGCCATAGAAAATACCCTTGTTAAAAAAACGTTGCAGGTAAACTACCCCTTTCCCTTAACCGATCTTCACCAAAATCAATAGGTCTTGAGAACTCTATAGTTCAGGGCTGTATGCAAAATATTATATGATTCTGTTTGAATTTGCGGCTGTTATCGTTTGCCATACAAAATACCCTTGATAAAACAAAAAACGTGGCAGGTAAACTACCCCTTTCCCTTAACCGATCTTCACCAAAAACAACAGGTCTTGAGAACTCTATAATTCAGGACAGTATGCAAAAAATTATTTGATTCTGTTTGAATTTGAGGCTGTTATCGTTTGCATGAGAAAACAATTACCCTTGATTAAAAAAAAAACCGTTACAGGTAAACTACCCCTTTCCCTCAACCGATCTTCACCAAAAACAGTAGGTCGTGAGTACTCTACAAATCAGGGCTGTATGCAAAAAATGATTTGATTCAGTTTGAATTTGCGGCTGTTATCGTTTGCCATAGAAAAAAAATCTATAGACAGACAGACACACACACAGACACTTTCCGAAAAACGACTTTTTTTCATGTTTTGAGTGTAGTACAATCAGAATCTGCAATAATCTCGAACACGATTTTTTTGCCATCACCATACTTGCATTTCCTTAAGGAACATGGAAGTAAAATATCGGTATGGAGAACCATACATGACTTCCATATTCTAAGATTTATTTTTAAAATCATTTTCAGCCAAACAGCCAGGCTGTGTCTTACCTGCCTTTTTATTGCTGTATTAAATGAAAAATATTATATTACATTAAAATGAAAAAATTATAATTTTATTGCCTGGCAACAAAATTATTTTATTTTTAACAATTACCATTGTTTCAAAAAGTTTAAATAAATTTTCAAGTACTTTACTCTTGTTAAAACGTAAAAGGTTGCAGGTAAACTACCCCTTCCCCTTAACCGATCTTCACCAAAATCGAAAGTCATTGAGACCTCTACAATTCAGGGACGTATGCAAAAAAATTATTTGATTCTGTTTGAATTTGCGGCTGTTATCGTTTGCCATAGAAAATACGCTTGATAAAAAAACGTTGCAGGTAAACTACCCCTTCCCCTTAACCGATCTTCACCAAAAACAATAGGTCTTGAGTACTCTACAAATCAGAGCTGTATGCAAAACATTATTTGATTCTGTTTGAATTTGCGGCTGTTATCGTTTGCCATAGAAAATACCCTTGTTAAAAAAACGTTGCAGGTAAACTACCCCTTTCCCTCAACCGATCTTCACCAAAAACAATAGGTCTTGAGAACTCTACAGTTTAGGGCTGTATGCAAATAATCTTGTGATTCTGTTTGAATTTGCGGCTGTTATCGTTTGCCATAGGAAATACCCTTGTTAAAACATAAAACGTTACAGGTAAACTACCCCTTTCCCTTAACCGATCTTCACCAAAAACAATAGGTCGCGAGTCCTCTACAAATCAGGGCTGTATGCAAAAAATTATTTGATTCTGTTTGAATTTGCGGCAGTTATCGTTTGCCATAGAAAAAAAATCTACAGACACACAGACAGACAGACACACACACAGACACTTTTCGGAAAACGACTTTTTTTCATGTTTTGAGTGTAGTAGAATCAGAATCTGCAATAATCTCGAACACGATTTTTTTTGCCATCACCATACTTCCATTCCTTAAGGAATATGGAAGTAAAAATTACCCTCGATAAAAAACCGTTGCTGGTAAACTAGCCCTTTACCTTAACCGATCTTCACCAATAACAATAGGTCTTGAGTACTCTACAAATCAGGGCTGTATGCAAATAATCATTTGATTCGGTTTGAATTTGCGGCATGTTATCGTTTGCCATAGAAAATAACCTTGTTAAAACATAAAACGTTGCCGGTAAACTACCTCTTTCCCTTAACTGATCTTCACCAAAAACAATAGGTCTTGAGAACTCTACAATTTAGGGCTGTATACAAATAATCATTTGATTCTGTTTGAATTTGCGGCTGTTATCGTTTGCCATAGAAAATAACCTTGTTAAAACATAAAACGTTGCCGGTAAACTACCCCTTTCCCTTAACCGATCTTCAACAAAATCAACAGACCTTGAGTTCTGTATAATTCAAAAAGGTAAGCAGAAGAGTAGTTGATTCTGTTTTAATGTACGGTAGTTGTCGTTCGTCATAAAAAAATTACCCTTGTTAAAACATAAAATGTTGCCGGTAAACTACCCTATTCCCTTAACCGATCTTCACCAAAACCAACAGGTCTTGAGAACTCTACAGTTCAGGGCTGTATGCAAAATATTATTTGATTATGTTTGAATTTGTGGCTGTTATCGTTTGCCATTGAAAATACCCTTGTTAAAACAAAAAACGTGGCAGGTAAACTACCCCTTTCCCTTAACCAATCTTCACCAAAAACAATAGGTCTTGAGTACTCTACAAATCAGGGCTGTATACAAAAAATTATTTGATTATGTTTGAATTTGCGGCTGTTATCGTTTGGCATAGAAAATACCCTTGTTAAAAATAAAACGTTGCCGGTAAACTACCCCTTTCCCTTAACCGATCTTTACCAAAATCAATAGGTCTTGAGAACTCTACAATTCAGGGCTGTATGCAAAATATTATTTGATTGTGTTTGATTTTGCGGCTGTTATTGTTTGCCATAGAAACAAATTACCCTTGATTAAAAAAAAAACGTTGCTGGTAAACTACCCCTTTCCCTTAACCGTTCGTCACCAAAAACAATAGGTCTTGAGTACTCTACAAATCAGGGCTGTATGCAAAAAATTATTTGATTCTGTTTGAATTTGCGGCTGTTATCGTTTGCCATAGAAAAAAATTACAGACACACACAGACACAGACTTAGACAGACAGACACACACACAGACACTTTTCGAAAAATGACTTTTTTTCATGTTTTGAGTGTAGTACAATCAGAATCTGCAATAATCTCGAACACGATTTTTTTTTTGCCATCACCATACTTCCATTCCTTAAGGAAAATGGAAGTAATAGTACATGAATACAATACTCTTAGCGCTTCAGCAGGTTAGGTTAGCACTCGACACTTTTCGTCTGGTGTTACAATTCCACCCACAAATTCAGTTGTATTTTTCTTCAAACGCTGGTAGAAAGTTTTCTTTCGTTTAGGGGTTCGGTCGTTGTTGACGAACGCGATGCGCAACTTTCAGTTAACATTTTCTTACATGGATTCTCCTTCGAGATATAAATACTCTTTTGATGATACTAATCATCCTCAAGATAATTTTCTTCCTAGTATGAATATCCGCCACTGTTAAATCTCTTTTTACTTCCATGTTCCTTAAGAAATGGAAGTATGGTGATGGCAAAAAAAATCGTGTTCGAGATTAATTGCAGATTCTGATTGTACTACACTCAAAACATGAAAAAAGTCATTTTTCGAAAAGTGTGTGTGTGTAGATTTTTTTCTATGGCAAACGATAACAGCCGCAAATTCAAAAAGAATCAAATAATGTTTAGCATACAGCCCTGATTTGTAGAGTACTCAAGACCTATTGTTGTTGGTGAAGATCGGTTAAGGGAAATGGGTAGTTTACCTGCAGCGTTTTTTTTTAATCAAGGGTAATTATTTTTTATGACAAACGATAACAGCCGCAAATTCAAACAGAATCAAATAACGTTTTGCATACAGGCCTGAATTATAGAATACTCAAGACCTATTGTTTTGGTGAAGATCGGTTAAGGGAAAGGGTTAGTTTACCTGCAGCGTTTTTTGTTTTAGCAAGGGTATTTTCTATGGCAAACGATAACAGCCGCAAATTCAAACAGAAACAAATAATGTTTTGCATACAGCCCTGAATTGTAGAGTTCTCAAGACATGCTGTTTTTGTTGAATATCGGTTTAGGGAAAGGGGTAGTTTACCTGCAACGTTTTATGTTTTAACATGGCTAATTTTTTCTATGACGAATGATAACTGCCGTAAATTCTATCAGAATCAAATAATGTTTTGCATACCTTCCTGAGCTATAGAGACCTCAATGTCTGTTGATTTTTGTGAAGATAGGTTAAGAGTAAGTGGTAGTTTACCTGCAACATTTTATGTTTTAACAACTGTAATTTTTTCTATGACGAACGATAACTGCCGCACATTTAAACAGAATCAAATAATTTTGTGCATACGTTCCTCAATTGTAGTTAACTCAAGGTCTGTTGATTTTGTTGAAGATCGGATTAGGGAAAGGAGTAGTTACGTGCAACATTTTATGTTGTAACAAGAGACATTTTTTCATGACGAACGATAACTGCCGTAAATTCAAACAGAATCAAATAATTTTTTACATATGTGCCTGAGTTGTAGAGGACTCAAGGCCTATTGATTTTGGTGAAGATCGGTTAGGGGGAAAGGGTAGTTTACCTGAAATATTTTTTGTTGTAACAAGAGTAAAGTACTTAATTTTGAAAAATAAAGTATCCTGATAAGAAGACCTTAATAATCCACTGTAGAAACGTAGATGAAATATCTATAAATGAAGAGGCTAGTTGAACGGGGTGGGGGTAATTTTCTAAAAATGAAAATTATAGTTGAAGGGGGAGGGGATAATTTTTTATATATGTACTACGTTATCGGCAACAAAGAAGTAGTTTGTTGTTAAAATTCCTTCCCGTCCTGTTTGGCCGTAGACCAAAGTTTTCTGCAAAACCAGACGTTTCGGCAGTGCCATCGACTTCCATCATCAGTGAAAATCGAATGCGATAACGTGAGGTGGTATACGTTAGTGACCACAGTACTGTGTAAGGCTGAAGCCGTAAGTAGAAAGAAGTAGATTCTATGGAAATATTTCATTTCGAAAATGATTTTAAATATAAATCTTAGAACATGGAAGTCATGTATGGTTCTCCATACCGATATTTTCTATGAGGAACGATAACTGCCGTAAATTCAAAGAGAATCAAATAATTCTTTGCATACGTTCCTGAATTGTAAAGAACTAAAGGCCTATTGATTTTGGTGAAGATCGGTTAAGTGAAAGGGGTAGTTTACCTGCCACCTTTAATGTTTTAACAAGAGTAATTGTTTCTATGACGAACGATAACTGCTTCACATTCAAACAGAATCAAATAATGTTTTGCATACATCCCTATATTGTAGAGAACCCAAGGCCTGTTGATTTTGGTGAAGTTCGGTGAAGGGAAAGGGGTAGTTTACCTGCAACATTTTATGTTGTAACAATAGAAATGTTTTCATGACGAACGATAACTGCCGTAAATTCAAACAGAATCAAATAATTTTTTACATATGTACCTGAGTTGTAGAAGACTGAAGGCCTATTGATTTTGGTGAAGATGGGTTACGGGGAAAGGGTAGTTTACCTGAAACGTTGTTTGTTGTAACAAGAGTGAAGTACTTAATTTTGATAAATAAAGTATCCTGATAAGAAGATCTTAATAATCCACTGTAGAAACGTAGATGAAATATCTATAAATGAAGAGGCTAGTTGAACGGGGTGGGGGTAATTTTCTATAAATGAAAATTATAGTTGGAGTGGGAGGGGATAATTTTTATATGTGTACTACGTTATCTGTAACAAAGTAGTAGTTTGTTGTTAAAATTCCTTCCCGGAATGTTTGGCCGTAGTCCAATGTTTTCTGCAAAAGCAGACGTTTCGGCAGTGCCGTCGACTGCCATCATCAGTTCAAATCGAATGCGATAATGTGTGGTGGTATACGTTAGTGACCACAGTACTGTGGTTAAGGCCGAAGCAATAAGTGGAAAGAAGTAGTTTCTATGGAAACATTTCATTTCGTAATTGATTTTAAATATACATCTTAGAACATGGAAGTCATGTTTGGTTCTCCATACCGATATTTTATGTGTACTACGTTATCGGTAACAAAGAAGTAGTTTGTTGTTAAAATTCCTTCCCGGGCTGTTTGGCCGTAGTCCAATGTTTTCTGGGAAAACCAGACGTTTCGGCAGTGCTATCGACTGTCATTATCAGTGAAAATCGAGTGCGATAACGTGAGGTGGTATACGTTAGTTACACAGTACTGTGGTTAAGGCTGAATCATTTAGTAGAAAGAAGTAGTTTCTATAGAAATATTTCATTTCGAAAATTATTTTAAATATAAATCTTAGAACATGGAAGTCGTGTATGGTTCTCCTACCGATATTTTCTATGACGAACGATAGCTGCCGTAAATTCAAACACAATCAAATAATATTTTGCATATGTGCGCAAGTTGTAGAGGACTCAAGGCGTGTTGATTTTGGTGAAGATCGGTTAAGGGTTAGGGGTAGTTTACCTGCAACGTTTTACATTTTAACAAGAGTAAAGTACTTAATTTTGATAAATAAAGTATCCTGAAAAGAAGACCATAATAATCCACTGTAGAAAGGTAGTTGAAGGGGGAGGGAGTAATTTTCTATAAATTAAAGTGATAGTTGAAGGAAGAGGGGATAATTTTGTGTACTACGTTATCGGAAACAAAGAAGTAGTTTGTTGTCAAAATTCCTTCCCGGGCTGTTTGGCCGTGGTCCAATGTTTTCTGCAAAACCAGACGTTTCGGCAGCGCTATCGACTGCCATCATCAGTGAAAATCGAGTGCGCTAGCGTGAGGTGGTATACGTTAGTGACCACAGTACTCTGGTTAAGGCTGAAGCAAGAAGTAGAAAGAAGTAGTTTCTATGGAAATATTTTATTTCGAAAATGATTTTAAATATAAATGTTAGAACATGGAAGTCATGTATGGTTCTCCACACCGATATTTTTTATTATGTAAAATTACAGAGAAACTTTTGTTTTAGTAGCTGTCAGGAAAAACTGTTTTAACGGAATGCATCGTAATTTTTTCATGTATTCGTAGATTGATTGAATGTCCTACTGCCATGCCAACATTTGAACGTATTACGGTACTACTAACACTTTAACGTGCATAGTTATACATTAACTGTGCTATTACTGCGTTTGAAACGACTCATATTACCGGTGTAATGTATCGATGATGGTCTGTTTATCCTTATTCTTTGTATTAATTATAAGTGAATATCAATGTCATTTTGGTTAGCTACTAATATAAGTACTGTCTAAGCAACATCTACAGCAGTCATCTGTAACAAACATTTATGAAACCATCTCTTTTGTTTTGAGTTCCGTTAAAGGGGGTAAATGAGTCCGTAGGCGCTTTAAAATATAGGCTACGTGCATTAGCGCGCTTTGATGGGTCCCTCTTACTACGCTCCCATTCCGGTAACTCGTTTGTAAGGGATTTGAACGAGTTAATCGATATTTGAAGTACTAGGAAGTGACGGAGGGGGGGTTCGTGCAGTGGTGTTAGGTTAAGAACACCTCACTTCATATAAGTGCCGCCTCCAGTGCTTTAAAATTCCTTTACGTGTGAGCTGAGCTATACTTTACGATTAAACCATCTTCAGTTCCGTTTCGCAGTGTTTTCAAACGTTTCGGGCACTGTCGCTCATTTTCACATATACCATAGTTTAGTCCTACTCTGCGAAATTTGCATAAAGAACAGTCCGGTTTAAAACTGCAATTCAGAGCAGTGAACAGTTTTTGCGGTGTAATATAGGTATATATACTCTTTCCGTTCTTAGTTCAATCCGGATGTAAACAAACCCACGTGGCAAATCTGAAACGCTGTTGGCCAGGGGCGTTGACACTTTTCACACAGTAATGTCTTACGTGCGTGTGCAGAATGTGTGTACAGTCATGTGAGAGTTATCTTGCCACTTAAATCGGGACACGTCGTTTTAAGACTTCCTCCTTATCACTGTATTCTGAATCGTATTGAATTAATATGGAACCAGTTGAAAGGATATGTTGCCCGCCACAACACAACGTTAGCTGCTTGACATAAAACAATTTATTGAGAAGGCGGTAAATGAAACAACGGCGGACAAGTGGAGTTATTGCATGCAGCATATAATCAAGGAAGATGATAAGCTATGGCAACTGGCCCACATTACCGATGTCGTTGTAGACAATAAACAATCTTATCAGTAATAACGCTGACTCAAGCGATGATACAAGTTCAGACACAGATATGGAAGACATTGAATTACTCTCTGACAGCAACTGATAGTATTCAGTGCACTGCTAATTATCACAGCTCCTGTTTTCGTTTTAAATAAACTTTACTTTTTTTGCGATATTGATTGATGACTCGTTGGGCACTTGGTGAAACATTAATACAAAGGTTTTGTAAAATACATAAAAACACTTGGTAAGTTTTCACAGATTTTATTTAACTCTGACAGCTGTTTCGACTACCTAAGCCATTGTCAAAGAGACGAATGAATGAAATTACTAAACACAGAATGTGAGTAAAGGTGGTGGTGACCATCTGTTTAGGGCGTTTATTTTTTTGTTTGTTGCGATATTTAAACAGTTAATAAAAGAAAAACCATTAACTGGTGTTATAAAATGTTTAACCGTCGGGCTGACACTCACACAAAATTTACTCTGGTCAGGACAAATTATTACAATTTACGTGTGTTTATACAGTATCAGTGTTATATGTACCCTGTCTGTACGCCTGTCAAGAGTGACATGTCTCTAATTCAAGTAGCAAATAGCGTTTTAGATGTCCGACGCCTGTATGTCCGCCGAATAACACACCAGGATTAAGCTAAGAACGGAAACTGTATAATCTGTGTCGAAGCCTATCATGTACATCGAAGTACCTTAACTTTGATGCAGTTTTGCTGGAAAGTTAGTGTTGGTGCCATAGTGAAGATTTAGGTACAGCCTGTGAGTGTAAAGTTAACTGTGGTTGCATGAGTACTACGTGAATGCAGCCGAAGTGTGGAAAAATTTCTTAGACGTGCACTGTTTATATACTCGTGATTACACAGTAGTCATAAGATTTTGAAAATAAGTTAACTTTTCGATTAGCGCCGATAAACATGCTCTTTATGAAATGAAAATGATGGAACTAGAAGCGAAATATTTCTCACTGTGGGTGGAATGGAGGACAGCAAATGGAGCACGTTTATCTTTACCTGGAACGAAACCTATGTTGACTGCTTGTGCTACGTATTTCTCGGATGGCGACGAAGGGAGAACATCTCATGCAGGCTATTGGTAGTAGCATTGGCTGTGGACATTCCGGCTAGATTTATGTAATATTAGTGCTTAAGGAGGAGTGATCAATGGACCACCCTCTACATGTCATATACATTGTCACAAATTTTGCCAAATGTTTATTTTGTAAACAGAATGTAAAAAAAAAAACTTTTCATAAACACGGCATGGAAACGCATATTGTAACGACGCGTTATGTACGCCTCTTTTAAGCCACACGTTGCTGCGTCAATTTGTAACGACGAAATCTTTGCGTTCCTTAAAGCCACACGTTGTGGACGTCAATTTGTAACGTTTAGATGAGTATGCCTCTTTTAAGCCACACGTTGTTGCATCAATTTGTAACGTTTAGACTCTTATGTCGTCTTTGTGAAGTGTGTTTCGTGTGTTCGCCTCACACGTTGTAGTCGTTACTTTAGGTTTATGCTGACGATGTCCGTCGCGATCTCACGAATTACCAGTACTCGCGAGTGGGAACCTTACCTGTTCTTTAATATGTGGTTGTATTTCCCCGGTGGCGCCAAATTGTTTAATCTGAAAACAATTAAAAAATAGGACTATCGAGCGTTCGTTCTATGACGGTATGGTGAATTCAAATTACTCCCGCCACGTGCGGGTTTATTAATATTGCTGGTAGTTCGCAGAGTTTTCGATGCCTAGCGCTTACCGTCACTGACGCTCATCGCTAATGTACACAAATCATATAATACAATTTATCATGAAATAAAGAACAGTGGTTACAACTCTGTACTAGTTTATTAACTTGTGATTAGTTGTTATTCATTTTTATACAAAATTATATATTGTTATTAAACAAAGTTGCTCCGGCAATCATGAGACAATTAATTCCCAAGGTAGGGGAAAGTCGATTCAGAACGATTTAGTTAGACATGACGTCTATAATAGTTTATTTTAATTTCGTTCAATTATTCTGGATTCTTGTGGTTACGAAAAAAAAAATTATTATGATTACAATAAAGTACACTACCTTACATTAATGGTACTTATATACTATAAGGTGTAATTACAATTTGTTCCTGAAGTGTTAAAAAGTGTGCGTCAAAAGTTCGTAATTTTTATCCAGATTATATTCTGGTTTCAGATGAGTTTAATGTTTTATTTTTAATTAATCCTTGAAAGAAATTGGATCATCAGTTCATAGTGAGAGTTAATAGAGTTGTGAGAAAAGTGTAGTAATAATTTATTCCGTAAATTCAGGTAATTCAGCAATACTTATCGAATCTGTTGAATTATGGTGAAGGGTTCTTCTGTTGAAATAGGTTGGGTCCTTTTTTGTCATCAGTCTTCCATCATTTGGGAATGTAATTACGCCTGGCGTCTTTTTCGTATAAGTTGGTGTAAATTATTAATCATGGTGTAAATTGGCATCGCAATTCATGAAGAACGGTAACTTAAAGTTTGGGTGGCGAAGTATTATAGTAGCCAGAAATTTGTCCTTAATTTGTTGAAAAATCCCCTCTTGTTCATTACACCATACCCACTTGTTTTTAGATGATAATTGAGGTTGAAACCTCGCAGTTAACTCTGAATATTGTTCCTGGAACTTTCTATAGTAATTGCAGAGTCCCAGGAATGACTGCAATTGCTTCCTGTTTTTGGGTGCCGGGAATTTCTGGATGGCTTCTACCTTTTCTGCCGACGGTGAGATTCCTTGATCGTCCAAGTTAAATCCTAAAAATTGCACTTCTCTGGCAATAAACTTGGATTTTTCCAACTTCAGCGTGACGTTACTGGCAGATAATTTTTTTAGCACATGTTCCACACGGTAACAGTGTTCCTCCCACGTCTCAGATGTTGTTATCAGTAAGTCGTCGACGTACACGGTTGTAAACTGAAGTGCTTCTTGTCCCAATATCTGGTCCATGCAGGTCACAAAGATGGCAACTGAGTTTACCAATCCGAAGGGCAATCTTTTGAATTGGTAATTACGCCCCTCGAATATGAAATCCAGATATTGGCGACTCCGTGGGTGCAACTCTACCTGCCAGTATCCGCACACCGTATCCCAAGTGCTGAAGTATTGGGTACCATGGAAACGTTTCAGGATTTCCTCAATCTCACCGGGCGATGTTCTATCATTAATGATTTTCTTGTTTATTTCCCGTGCATCCAAACAAAGCCGGACTTCGCCGTTTTTCTTGGGAATTGCGACAATAGGGCTGGTGTATGGGGATTGACTAGGTTCTATAATATCGTTATTAATCATTCGATTAATTTCCGCTCTTACTGCCTCTTTTCGAGAATGTGCGATAGGGTAGGATTTCCTATTAAACTCTACTGTATCTCGGAATTGAAGGGTACATTGATAATTTCTTACCTTGCCTGGCTCATGGGAAAATACTGAGCGGTATCTTTCATAAATTTGTATTAGCTGATTCGCTTGAGTATTGGGTAATTTTTCTCTATTAATTCCGCTTCGGAAATCCCTTATCTCCTGTATTTTCTGGGACCATAAATCCTCGTCTGTAAGTTCATATACTATAGTGTTAGGAATGGTGTTAGTATTGGTATAATTTATGCTACGTATTTGCTGGTGGATACTGCTGGGAAGTGTCATCTCACTACCGACTAAATCGGCCGTCCAGGTTAGGTCTCCGGTAAAGAGTGATACCTTCTCCATTCGTAAATCAATAATAGCCGAGTTCCTTCTCAGTACATCACATCCCACTAATATGTTGAAGGGTAATCCTGCTGCAATTAAGAAGACCATATTCATAGCTATACCCTTACTAACGACATTCAATGATACTTGTTTTCTGATTGTCTTGTTTTGGCGACCCGTGGCACCGATTAATATAATGTTATTTATAGGTAAGGTTGGCAATAGCTTACCACATTTTCCTTGGATTCTCTCCAATTCTGTAGTGTTAATTATGGATACATTCGCACCAGTATCGATCATTAGTTGGGCGAATGTTCCTTCGACTTCTGCATTAATGTATATTATTTCATTATTTATTATAGGGAGGCGAGTGTTGTCCTCCTCCAGTAATTCATTTCGAATATTTTTCAAATAATTACATCGAATGATTGTAATTTTATTGGGATTATTTACTATTGGCAATTCCTTTACATACCCAGGCGATAGAAGCAGCAAAAGGTCCTTATGGTTTATCACTGCCTCCTCCCGTTTAAATTCTCCTCATCTTGGTTATTAATAGGAGCAACAGAGGCATCAGTGGGGAAACCTTGAGTAGGTTCCAGTCTTTCAGTTCTCGGTTCGTAGGTTGGTTCCCTATTTGTACGCCGCTCCGGGTCATCTAGGCTAGTACTTCGCCTTGGCAGATTATAACTAGGGTTGTCCCGTTCTCGGCTTCTGTTTCGATCTTCGTACTCACGTACGCTGCTCCGTCGTTGCGGGTTATACCTGCGATGGTTGTTTCCTTCCGCCCGTATAAAATTTACCCGTGGTCGGGAGAACCGGTTGTTGTTGTTATTAGGATTAGGGTAACCCCTATTGTTATTGTCAAACCGCTCGGTGTTATTGGTAGGATTGGTGTTTCTTTGTCTATTTACGTAATTATTCGGGTAATAATTACCTCGATTACCGGAGAACCCGTTATTATTTCTGTTATTATTCGGGTTTATATTCCCGTGGTTATTATTGTTGTTATTACCATTCGTGGGGTGTTGATTATGGTAATTCGGATTATATCTATTTCCTTGGTACCCACTGTTGACCGGTTGACTATTATTATTTGATGACGGATTATTTCGAACTTCTGGCCGCTCATTTCTTCTTCTGCTCTGCCTGTAATATTCTTCATTCTCATAGTTCTCCAATAGCTCCGTCATCGCCTGTATGGTCTTTATCTGACTACCTCTTCGAGCTCTTATGACCTCCTCGTCGTAATGATAAGAGAGCTTGTTCACCAAGCATTCCTCTGGTATGGCTGGTTCTAGGTGCTTGGCCAGGCACACCTTCCCAAGAAAGTACGCAGTCATGGTACTGCCAAACTGAGTTCTATATCGGCCATTGCAGATGTTGTCCCTTATTAAATTCTGGGTGGTCTCTGACCAATACTTAGACTTGAACAAACTTTTGAACTGCGGATAATCGGTTATTTCGCTCCTGTTCGCCATCCACCAATTATCCGTCATATCACCGAATGACTCGTCTAATAGTTCACGATTATTGGACCATCGATTACTTTTATGTTTGGCCATATATTCCTCGATACGGGCCAAGAACTCCATTGGCTTCCTTTTATATTGGCGAAAGTTAAGCCATTCTCTGTTCTCGTTTATTGGGATATTAGTAAAGCTGGTTGGTCGGCTCCGAATTGCTTCCATGTCCTCCTGGTTCTGTCTCACTTGACCAGTGATGTTAGTCATTGCTTCCTCCATTCCGTCGCATCTTTCTGTAATTCGAGTTCGTACCTTGCTGAGTTCTTCCTGGCTTTCCTTTCGGTTTTCTTCTGCCTTCTTGCGAGTAGATTCTTCAAGATTTGTGACCTTTGTGTTCACCACTTCCTTGAACTCTTGTACCTCCACTTCCGTCAGCCGACATCTTCCATCAACTTCTCTTATCTGTTGATTTATAGTTATGGTTTCGTCTTCTAGCTTTTTGGTCATAGATTTCTTATTTTCCTTGAGTTCCTTGTTCATTTCCTTTCTTAATAGCTCCATTCGTTCGTCTAACTTGTCTAGATTCTCCTGGTTCACTTCCCGTAATTGTTCTCGTAGTAGTTGGTTGTCCTCTCTTAACTCTTTCAACCTCTCCCCCATCTTCTCTTCCATTTTCTTATTATTTTCTCGTAATTCTTCCCTTAATTGCTGGTTGTCATCTTCTATTTTCTTGCTGGTTTCTTCCAGCTTCTTGCTGTTTTCTTCAATTCTCTTATTGGTCCTTTCGATTTTACGGCCCAATTCTTCCTTAGTTGCTTGGTTGTCCTTCTTCAAATCCTCGAACCTTTTATTATTTTCTTCTGTAGTAGAATCCATTTTCTTATGCAAACTTGCTTCCATTCTCTTGCTGTTTTCTTCCATTCTCTTGCTGTTTTCTTCCATTGTGGAATCCTGTTTCTTATTTAAATCTTGACTCAACTTCTCACTGGTTGATTTGAATTCCCGGCGGATCATTTCCATCATTTTGTTCGTTGTACCTTCTTCTGTAGTCCTAGACTTGTCCACTTCCTTGTCTTGGACATGTACGTCCCCTGTTTGAGTGGGTACTTCTGGTTGTTTCTCTGGTGGTGTTGGTTGTTTATGTTCCACCCGTTCTAATATTCTTTCCACGTCCTCCACTGGGGTCGCCTCCTTATCCTCCATATCGAGTTCCTTCTCGGCCTCCGCCGCTCTCTTCTTTGATGTGGCACGACGCTGCATTTTCCCTGATTCCCTGGCTGGCTAACCGCTGCCAAGCTGAATTAGGAATTGGGTAAGTAATTACAGTAATTTCAACCCCTAATTACAGCCCTTTAGTTGGACGCCAATTTTGTAATAATACGAAAATTAATAAATAAATAAATATCGATGTATGTTGATTGTGCTCTCCTGTAAGTCCCACTGGTTGTGCTAGCTGATTTTGTAATAAAACGATATTGCAAAATATAGCTTAATTTATAATGTGTGTAGTAACGTAGCTAATATCTTCTTGTCTTCTAAGCTCTCACTGTTGATCTTCGCTTTTGTAATACAACCATACTATAATTGTAATTGTATAGTGTTCTGGTATAATATTACCCAGGATAATTTTTATGGTGTGTATGTGTAGTAGTGACGTTCCGCTCTGGGAATCGTCGATTTGGTAAAGTTCCTGGTCTTTGTTATTATCAAATAAACTCAGTGTATTTTGCTGTGGTAGCAAATTGAAATAAAATATAAATTTAAAATTTATATTTATAAAAAAAATAATTTCGGGAAAAATATTTTCGGTGTATTTATGTGCTTAATATTTAGGAATAAATTGAGGTTGTTGATCGTAATTATAATTATAATAGTATGGTGTTTAATTTGGTAATAAATTTCTGTTCGGTAAATTTGTTAAAAAGATAATCCAATTAACTTCAAGTTAGGCGAAAAACGGCTCTCTTCTTCTTACTCTTGAAATGTTGTAGTTTCGCATATACTGCCTTTAAAGATTATCTCGTTTTCTTGGTTAATTAATGATTATGTCCTTTTATAAGAGAAATCAACTCCAATTTACCAAAAAACAACCAAAAAAAAACGTTTATTAAACACAATAATAAGGTTGGTCGATTAATTAATCGACGTTACAAAGCCATATCGACTCGCTCAGGGTCGGTCGATATTAGAAGTTTTACAGTTGTATTATTTAAACAGGTTCTTTGAACGGTTATTTATATAAAAAGCCAGAGAAGGTCAGGGACATGAAAGTATAACACTTACAATTCAAGAAATGTCTTAAATTTAACAATGTAATGGTAATTATTAATAATAAAAGTTTATATATAATTTTGTTCAAACCAGAAAGCAGTCTAGTCGTCTCTAATTGTGGTGACGATCCTGGATCAAAATGGCCGCCTGACGCATGCGCGTTGATAGCTTCTAATGTAAACAAAGTACTTGTTGAGATAATATGGCCTTTCTTCGGTTAAATGTTCTTCGCAATGGTATATGATCTTCTGGGGTATAGTTTATTGTCACTGGTGTATCATGGAATAGTTCACTTGTGTAAAAATGTTGTTAAATGGGTATATCTACTGGTGTTTATGCGTGTCAGTTAACCTCGAATTTTCACTTGGTGTTTGGTGCGATTTCAGTGTTATTTCATTTAATTAGTTATATGTGATTTCGTTTATAGGTGTTATGTAGTTCGTGGGTCAACTTCACCACTTCACTTTCATTAAAATAGTTAAAAATTTAGTTTTACATAAAATGATTCCGAACTCCGTGATAATGTAACGGCCATTAAATGTTGGTTCTATCAAATATTCACATGAAGTGCTCTCTTCGAGGTATAATAATGAACTGTCTGTATTTCCTTCGTCTCATGAAAATCTTAGCCTATATAATATATCTCATACATTGTTTCAAATTGCCATAACTTCCGACACACTTTAAAAATGTACATTATGCTCATAAAATAAATTCGTTATTACTTAACTGTTTGAAATATAAAATACATATTCGTTTTCACTATTCTATTCTACTTATTTTGATAGTAATTAAGTTAGTATTACAAAGTTTTATCTGAAAATTATATTTCTTATAATTTTTGGGAGGTAGGCCTAAAATTATACTTCCTGTCTTCTAAGTAAATAATAGCCATTTTCCCTAATATAATTATTATTCTATTAAATCTGAAATTTGTATAATTATCAATTCTCACTTATTTTATTGCAATTTAGTATATTAATGATGGTTTTTTAATATAATTCATTTGTATATGACTCCCCCTAGGATAGTGTCAGTGAATCTATTTCAGTTTTAATGTTATTTTATTAGACAATTAAATAATTTTACTCATATAATGACCATATCTCTAGAAAGCCTTATTTACATAGTATTTAATATGTTGAGTTTATCTTGCCTAAATATTGTCATTTTATCTGGTTTATAAGACTAGGTTTGTTAATTATTCTGCAGTTTAAATTTATTCTTTGGCCTAGATCTGATGTGTGGCTAATTTCCAAATGTTTTATTAATGTAGTTATTTTATATCCTTCTCTGACTGGTATAACATAAATTATTGATTATATAATTAACATATAACATCTCTCTATATCAAAACTGGTGTTCTGAATAACATTGCTTAGTATATTACCTAATAACATAAATAAAAAATATTCTATAACATTGGAATGGTATCTAATTTTAGATATGTCATTCCTAAATTAAAATGAACAATAAAATAAGTTATAACACTAACATTTCTTATGCATAATTCTTACTTATCTAATTACTATCTGTAATAGGAATCTGACATCCTGATTACATATAGTGGTTAACATCTTATACTACTCAACATTAACAATTTGTTTTGTAATTCCCCATTTTACAAGATTTATGCCCCCTTTTTAAGTATAACCCTGGCTATCTAAGTTATATTCCATTCTATGGAATGTTCATACAGCTTTAGTAGCTTTTTATTAGTAACATTACTATTTCATTATCAAAGTAGACGCTGTTCATAAAACTTAAAGTTTATTGCTTTGTACTGTAACTCATGCACCTTTTTTAAAGTTTATTATTTATAATTTGATCACTTGCACTAGTCTATGGTGGAATTATCAATATATTTACTAGTCTTTCTCTAGTTTTTAACATGAAATATTCAACCATGGGGGAACTGTGAAGATTTGTTTATACAAACTACACAATAACTTTTTGAATGCACTAATATTTAATACTACTAACACTTTTAGTTTTTTGTCAGTTTTACAGTGATATGGTTTTTTAGGGTGTTATACTTTCTCTTTGGACATTCATTGATTTTGGGGTTTTTTGGGGGTTCTTTCCCTATGGGGTTTTTGTTTTATATGGGTCGTCTTAATTATTCTTCTTTCTTCTTTGAGTTTGGTTATTCTTCCTTCTTGTGTAGTTTTGGATTATCCTTCTTTCTTCTTTCTTCTGTCTTCAGCAGTAAATTTGGTTTATTCTTCTTTCTTCAGTAATAGTAGTTTTAATTAGTCTTCTTTCTTCTGTCTTCAGTAGCTTTGATTGTTCTTCTTTCTTCCTTCTTCAGTAGTAGTAGATTTGGTTGTTCTTCTTTCTTCAGTGGTTTTGGTTATTCTTCTTTCTTCTCTAGTTTTAATTATTCTTCTTTCTTCAGTAGCTTTGATTAGTTCTTCTTTCTTCTCTAGTTTTAATTATTCTTCTTTCTTCTGTCTTCAGTAGCAGTAGTTTTAATTGGATCTTCTTTCTTCTTTGGTTTTAATTATTCTTCTTTCTTCTATCTTCAGTAGCTTTGATTATTCTTCTTTCTTCAGTAGATTTGATTATTCTTCTTTCTTCTTTAGTTTTGGATTGTTCTTCTTTCTTCTGTAGTTTTATTTTGGGTTATTCTTCTTTCTTCTTTGAGTTTGGTTCTTCTTCTTTCTTCCTTCTTCGGTAGATTTAGTTTTAATTAGTTCTTCTTTCTTCTCTAGTTTTAATTAGTCTTCTTTCTTCCTTGATTTTAATTATTCTTCTTTCTTCTTTCTTCAGTAGTTTTAATTATTCTTCTTTCTTCTTTCTTCTCTCGTTTTAATTAGTTTTCTTTCTTCTTTGGTTTTAATTATTCTTCTTTCTTCTGTCTTCAGTAGCTTTGATTGTTCTTCTTTCTTCTGTCTTCAGTTGCTTTGATTGTTCTTCTTTCTTCTTTCTTCAGTAGTTTTAATTAGTTCTTCTTTGGTTTTAATTATTCTTCTTTCTTCTATCTTCAGTAGCTTTGATTATTCTTCTTTCTTCAGTAGATTTGATTATTCTTCTTTCTTCTTTAGTTTTGGTTGTTCTTCTTTCTTCCTTCTTCTGTAGTAGTAGTTTTGGGTTATTCTTCTTTCTTCTTTGTTCAGTAAATTTGTTTTGATTATTCTTCTTTCTTCTTTCTTCTTTAGTTTTGGAATATTCTTCTTTCTTCTCTAGTTTTAATTATTCTTCTTTCTTCTTTCTTCAGTAGTAGTAGTTTTAATTAGTTCTTCTTTCTTCTCTAGTTTTAATTATTCTTCTTTCTTCAGTAGCTTTGATTATTCTTCTTTCTTCTGTCTTCAGTTGCTTTGATTGTTCTTCTTTCTTCTGTAGTAGTGGTTTTAATTAGTCTTCTTTCTTCTTTAGTTTTAATTATTCTTCTTTCTTCTGTAGTTTTATTTTTGGTTATTCTTCTTTCTTCTTTGAGTTTGGTTCTTCTTCTTTCTTCCTTCTTCGGTAGATTTAGTTTTAATTAGTTCTTCTTTCTTCTCTAGTTTTAATTAGTCTTGTTTCTTCTTTGGTTTTAATTATTCTTCTTTCTTCTGTCTTCAGTAGCTTTGATTGTTCTTCTTTCTTCTGTCTTCAGTTGCTTTGATTGTTCTTCTTTCTTCTTTCTTCTGTAGTAGTAGTTTTAATTAGTTCTTCTTTCTTCTCTAGTTTTTCTTCAGTAGCAGTAGTTTTAATTATTCTTCTTTTTCTATCTTCAGTTGTTTTTCGCTGTGTATGCCTTTGTTTCTTCTAGTCTGGTTTCCTTGTCGGGGTATATTAATTGCCTGCTTCTATCTTACATGGGTAATTTTGTTGTTATCATTTTTAGTTTCCTGGGTTTTAAAATTTGTATTATATTATATTATTTGCAGAATTTTTCTTTATTTAACCTTTCTTGTGAATATATTAGTAAATAGTGCATTTTAATTAATTCTCATCTGGATATTCCATATATTAGAGCTTTATTAATGATCATTGAGTAATGTATTTGTGTGGATTATCTGTCACGCTACAATGTATGAGATATTATCACAACTGTTCCTATTTTCTTTCAAAGATCATTTTGACATCCCTCAAAGCTGGGTTTGCTTATGTATTAATGTTTTGACAATTATGTTAATATTAGGTAATTACATTTCTTTCTTATTTTATGTCCTTAATTTAACTTTTACATTTCAATATGATTCACTAATTATCATTAACTAGTTACTTGCCCTGGATTTGCTAATACTATAGTTAATTTCTTATAATTTGTTGATTTTGGAACAGTTAGGCATTTTATAGGCCTAATTAGTAATTGGCTATATTTTCTTATTTTACACAAATGAAATATTATTTTACCTTTATACCTGTTTTGTTTATACCTCTTTATTTTTACCTGTTTTGTGTCACTAATGATTTGTTTACTTTTTAAATTGATTTGGATTGTTTTATAATAATTGTATGTTCTCATTAATTTACAAAATCATGGCCTCTCTATGATTTTCTAACTGGCTTGTCCAGTATTATTAAGTTCGTAAGAATTTGTCTCTTTACTTTATAACTTGTCTATTATTTACTATTATTTATAAAACATAACATAACATCTGGGTTTATGGTCTGTATACTTTCTCCAGCCATATTCCTTCTCATAAACTTAATTGAACAAATCTTTTAACAGTTACTATGCTAATCTTATTTATCTTTTGTTTATTCTTAACTATTTTGGTGACTAACATTATCACACTACAGTATTTATTTTATCTTACTAACTATCCCTTTGAACATAGGATGTTTTACTTATTTTGCTTTTCTATTCCTTAGTATATTTTTCTTTTTTAAACTTTACTATCTAACCATGGTAACACTAATATTTTGACTCCTCATGGGATTTTTTCCCTGAATACTATTGTATTCCTAATCTACAATCACTCTTAATCCTAATAACAACAATATTCTTATTTTCTAGCACTTTTCACCATTAAACTGTAGTGTTTATAACTGGTTTTTAGGTGTCTATACCTATCAGTAGGGTTATCTATTTATTTTGGGGGTTTACACTGATACTTTGCACCTTTTTATAGTATTTGGGTGTTACTAGTGGGTGTTCCCTAACATTAATTTCTCTTTTCTAACTTAATCATGTTCACTGTCTATCTATCTCTCACTTCACAATGGTTGTTTATACTGTTGACAAGTTTCATATCATTATAGAGTTATTTATAACATTTAATCTCTATTTCTTTGGTTAGTGTACTTTAGTTTGTCATTACTTTATTTGATTTTAATAATTATCATTTACATTTATTATTTATTCGATTCTAATAATTATCATTTGATTTTACTATTTCTCATTTCTTTTTCTATATCATTTGTTTGTGTCTTTTTATATCTTCTCATTTTATTTCATTTATATTTTGTTTGTTTCTTTTTCATTTACCTTCTCATTTTATTGAGTCAATCACTTGGGTTGGGTCATAGTCGTTTGTCGCGTCATAGTCATTTTATTTTCATTAGTTAAACATTTAATATAGTTGATTCATAGTTTTTTCCCTGGTATTGGGGTGGCCTTTTTGTTGTGTAACAATGTATATTTAAAAACTCCTTCCAAACACTCATGATGTACAATAAAACTCAGTATAATGCACAAATAAAAATAAATAATTCACAGTAAATAAATACACAATAACACACAATAGACAAACCAATACCTACAGAACAAACTATAGTCTACGATTGTAAATAGCGCAAGCGGATGTGACCTTGACGGATCGCCTGTAGTGTACAGCGCATGCACCGGAAAAAACTTGACGTGACTTGGAGGGAAAACTTCCAAACGGTTTGACTGCCGTAAGGATCCTTGTCACAAGCATTTTCTTGGCCTTGCCATGCCATGTTGCGCACATCCACTATAAAAACTGACAATGATCCTTGTCGAGGCTTGCGAAGAAATTGGTCGAGACTTGACAAGGAAATTGCTCAAGACTTGCCCGTCAAGAAACTTGCAAGGAAAACTGTAAGTGGATGGGCCGCTTAAAGAAGATACCCCAATTCGTAAGGCAAAAATATTAAACTGTATTCAACCTTGCAAAGCTTAGTGCGGACAATCTGCGTCTTACTGTACATATGTAAGTATTGTGGTTCATTGAACTAGACGAGGTTTTTCTAATAAGAGGAAGAATCATTGGAGGATAACGGGGGGGAGGAGGTATTTGCTGATGATGATGACTTGTGTGTGTATCGAAGTAAAGCTGAGGGATACAGTCGTGTCAGTTGGCGACCGTTGTTCAGTTCCACACCGGCTGCTCTCGTTCCGCTGTTTTCCGACGCGCGTATGTCTTGCCGAAGAAGTGAACCGTGACTCCGTGCCTGTCGCCGCTCGTATCGTACCTTGTGTCTGCTCACCTTTCCGACTCGACAGAAACATCAAAGAGACCAGTAAGAAGTAATTTAGGTTTTGATCGTGACGATACGGAGAGGCTTTTCATTGGTGGACGAGAAATCGAGGAAAACCTACAAATAAGCATGAATTCGTGATATCCAGTGAGAGTAATTTGGAGATTACGTAAGTCGGTAATAGTGAATAAACCCGTATTTTAACTACAGCTATTTTAATTCTCGATGCGCGTCCGTTTTATTGTTTATAAAATTAATGTGTTGTATGTAGCAAGGGTGACTCACAAGGCCAGTTGTATAAATAAACCAGATAATAGTTGTATTTTAACGAGACAAATGTTTTTATATATCCAATGTATGTGTTTTGATAAGAGTTTGATAAGATTGTAAATAGTGTTATCTCGTGATGCGCGTTTTTTTTTGGAATTGCGTTGTAGTCATGTGTCGTTTATACGTACTGGTATGAAGTATGTTTTATCTTTCTTGTAAGGTTTTTATTTTTCTGTTGTAACAAACAGTAGAAGTAATTATAAATTGTCTGAATCCTTTCCGACGATTTATCGATGCTATTAGAAATTTATGTAGGTTGGACCCCCCCCGCGCCCGCGTGTGTGTGTGTGTGTGTGTGGCCGTGAAGTGTGTATTTCCGCCATAAAATTGGTGAAAATCCGCGTCGAAAAGGCGAAACGTTCAGATGTTTGACCTGGGCGACAAGAGAAGTAACAACAGAAACGTTCTGCAGAAAAGGAAGAGGACTATCGAAAGTAGTCCTGAAAAGAGAACACTGACGGAACAGCAGAGACGAGTTTTATGATTGACACACGTGTTATTAAACAGAGGAAATTTAAAGCATACGATTCGTAAGCAGGCCCAATACTTGTTCTTGGGGCAAGAAGCAAAGAAGAAGAATGTACAGTGACGGGGAGGAAGCGATAAATGCATCACTTGCGTCCTATAAATTGTTTCCAGTGCGGACCATTTTAGTTAGTTGAATGAGACTGGTGAGAACATGCTAGTGAATTTATATTAAATAAGTTCTGCTTGGAATGATGTAAACTTGAATACAGATGACCAGGTGATTTTGCAAGAGACGGAAGATGCTTTACAACTATCAGTGTATACAGTTAATCAGCAAGTGGTAAAATACACTTCGCTGATTTTCATCAGTAAGACGGAAGTGATATCATTTAGGGGGCAGAAACCTTATATGGTCAAAACTAATCGTAGACAGCACGCTTTTGGTGTAATTATCCTACTTCTAGTACCTAGGTTGTGATATTACGTATGTGTTTGACCAGGGCATTGAAATAACCATAACTAATTTCAGAAATTTTGTGGTACTGTTAGGCGAATGGTATCATACAGAATAAAAGACGTAGAGAAGCGTAGATAAAATTTTAAGTCACGGCCGTGTCTACGCTATTACAGTATATAGTTCTGAACAAGGGTTGCAACTAAAAAAGGTGTTAAAACATCTTTAAACCGCAACTCAGCAATCAGCTGAGATGCGGTTTCTACGGTGTGTGAAAGCACGTAAGAACGGTAAGGCCAGCAACCGCAGTAAGACAAGGCTCAGCCTCAGACAGTAGAATCTTTTCCACAAACAGTAGAATTCGATGGACGAAGTGGAAAGCTCGTGTTGCTAGGATGCGACTAAGACAGATTTTCCCGATGGCAAAAGGTAAATGTTGTTTGGGATGATCTCATAAGACTCGATGGTGGAGACCGATCAGTTAACGCTTCGTCTCTAACCCTTGACAGAAGGAGAAGAATTACGAGGGTCATCTCAAAAGTAAGTTTCCCTACTTTTTCTTTCAAAGGGAAGTGGCGCAAACAAGGCTGACGAAGGTTAGGTAGGGAACTTTTACTCGTATTTGTGTGTAGTGGCAATAGTGCCAAAATCTCATCCGATCCGTAGCAACGTAACAACACGAAATTTAAAATCATGGACGTTCTATTTACCAGCGTGTCCGATTGCAAAATGCGTAGTGTGATTCGTTTTTTGTTTTTGCTACAAGAAATGAATCAGCGGCTGAAATTCATCGTCACTTAGTTTCTGTGTTCGGACCTGAGTCCATGAGCATTCAAATGGTCCGTCGGTGGCATACATCGTTCTTGAAGGGGAAAGTTTGTTGAGCAACAGAGTTCTTCTGCTCCATGACAGCGCACGTCCTCATTCCTCGCGAGCCACGCAGAATTTGTTGGGAGTCCTTTCGAAGGGAAATTTTTGACCATCCCTCATATTCACCCGATTTGGCTTTGAGTGATTTTCATATTTTCCCCCATCTCAAAGAACACCTGGGAGGACAACGTTTCGAAACGGATACGGAATTGAAACAGGCGATCGAAGCCTGGCTCCGAAATCTGCACACGCAGTGGTTCAAGGAAGGAATTGAAAAACTGTTTTTACGCTACAGAAAGTGTGTTGACAAGGCTGGAGATTATATTGAAAAATAAATGCATGTTTTTGAATAAAATTATAGTTTTCTTTTTAATTTTTACATGTGTTTTTATTTTTCCTAAATCAGGGAAACTTACTTTTGAGATGACCCTCGTAGAACTTGAATGCAAAACCTGCAGACATCGAGTACGCTAGATTCCAATGGCGCCGAGTTTGTGACTAAGACCCTCTGCACACGGGGCAACAGCTAAGCGATCCGATAGCAATTCGATATCCCCTTCGCGTCACTTCCTATGTAAAGAAGTGAGGACCCACCAACGAAGCAATGTGAAAGCAATCCGTAGGCGATCTAGTCGATGTACGTGATCTGAGCAACTCGATCAACAACCTGCAGTGCAGGTCGCTAGCGCATCGCGTTGCCCATATTGCCAGGTAAAATGGAGGCGTTCAATGTTAAGTTCGTGGAGTGGAAAAATACTGTATATACAAAATATACCAGTTTATAATGTTTGAAAGCAAAAAAAACCTGTAAAATGTTTTTGTACGATAAAAATGAACAATTTCATGCATATATGTTTATGTGTTTGTGTGTGTGAGTGATTATTCATTAGGCAGTGAATTATTGTTATTTGACTTCAGAAAAAATAAATAGTTATAAATGATGTAACAAAAATCCTCAATGTAATAAAAATCTTTTCTTCCGCGCAAACGTCTCCCTTAAATTGGTGTTTCGATGATGAAAAGCAGGGGTAATAATTTCAGCAAGTACAGTGTATGATTGATTTACATTCTATAGAATGCGAGAAATTTGGCGTCATTTTCTTGCAGTTCTTTGGCTACAACGAACAGCCTGCAGTGTAAATTCTTCTCATTGTAGGGATAAACCCAATAATTCCTACGGTTTCTTCTTCATCGGGATCTTATGTATCGGTATAGGTGCAAACGTTCTTCGTTACTTGATTCACTCGACATACTGAAAAATGATGTAGGACCTCTTCAAAAACTTTGGGAAAAACTTAGATAGGTATTCTTTCGTTGGAAGGCACGATTTGACTACTTCCTATCGCTCTGTGAGCGGATGCCCTGTTGTTCACATTACTCACATCGCTTTTATCACTTATATCGTCTGCATTGTCGTCATCACTTTTATCGCTTACCTGTTGCCCCGTGTGCGGAGGGACTAAGTGTCCACTGATCATTGATAGATATCGTCCGTACGTTCTGGGACGAGTAGAAGAAGCGCAGTATTTATGTTACGCCGGTCGGGACTGGTACAATAACAAGGTAGAGGGAAACGCGTCGTATCGTGCTCAACCGTAAACAAGTATGTCAGAGCGGACAGAAAAAGTGTAATATTTACAATGGTCCGGTTGAGTGGGCAGCAACAAGGTTCACTGGTCACGCCGATCGCCCGGCAAACCGCATCGCGTGTGCAGGGGTTTGTTTGTGCAGCCAGAGTGACACCGTTACGTTTGGGAGCGGAACGATAGCCGTGTTTGTTGAAGAAACTCGATAGGTCGGGGATTTGTCAGTCTAGTGCATGACAGTTTGTGGGGGGTTGGTCTCGCGGTTCATTTTGTTAGCGACCATTCGAACGGAATGTTTACCGCCTGTGTGCTGGGAAGTTTCAGGTCATCGAGCTGCCGTGCGATCAGATATCCCGATTAGTGGCGGTTCGTGACTTTTTTACTGCCATATTGCATGAAGAAATGGAAGTATGGTGATGGCGAAAAATATCGTGTTCGAGATAAGGCCTGATTCTGATTGTACTATGCTCAAAAACATGAAGAAAAGTCATTTTACGAAAAGTGTCTGTGCAGAATTTTTCTATGGCAAACGATAACTGCCGCAATTTAAAACAGAATCAACTAATTTTTTGCGTGTGTGCCCGAGTTATAGAGGGCTCAAGACCTACTGATTTTGGTGAAGATCGGTCAAGGGGAAGGGGTAGTTTACCTGCAACGTTTTACGTTTTAACAAGAGTAAAGTACGGTACTTAATTTTGATAAATAAAGTATCCTGAAAATAAGGTCATAATAATTCCCTGTAGAAAGGTAGATGAAATATCAATAATTGAAAAGGGTAGTTGAAGGGGGAGTAATTTTCTATAAATGAAAATGATAGTTGAAGGGGTAGGGGATAATTTTTATGTGTACTACGTTATCGGCAACAAAGAAGTTAAAATTCCTTCCCGCGCTGTTTGGCCGTGGTCCAATGTTTGCTGCAAAACCAGACGTTTCGGCAGTGCCATCGACTGCCATCATCAGTGAAAATCGAGCGCGGGTGCTATACGTTAGTGACCACAGTACTTTGGTTAAGACTGAAGAAGAAGTTGTTTCTATGGAAATAGTTCATTCGAAAATGATTTTAAATATAAATCTTACCACATGGAAGTCATGTATGGTTCTCCGTACCGATATTTCCTTCATTTATCGGTTCGCCAATTTCTCAGCAACATTACCACGTCAGTTTTAGAATTATTGAAATTTAGTCCCCCAAAGAGTGTCATGCAAAAACGTTAACGGTACCACTTTTAACGATTACCGCCACTTTGAAAACGGAACGTAACGTGAAATTTCGAACCGGTACTGTCGCATCAGGTACTACCGCAACTGGACAATAGTTTCACAGTTCATTTCTGTCTGTCAAAGCCTGAACGGATCCACCACACACGTAAGACGGGAGAGGCTTTCCATCTCCATTTCGTAATTCCTTTCACTTAACGAAAACGAAAACGAAAGCGAAACCAAACCTGTCCTAACGGAACAGGTTAGACCGAAATGACCACCTCCGACGACACGAGCGACGCTCGGAATCGCGATTCTACCGGTTTCCACAACGGTAATTATTAAGTTTATTACCACGACTGTAAGTAGTATTTCATAAATTTAATCGTCCAATTTCTAACCTGATACTGAGGCCGCTGTTTTAACTTCCTACTGCTTTCGACTCAATTAACTTCCCAGAGTAGGCCTACTACATTTTCATGACATGAAAGTCATGTATGGTTCTCCATACCGATATTTTTGTTCGTGGGGCCATGTCAGTGGCACGATAACGATAGCATAAAGTTCACCGTAAATTTTCCTAATTTTTTTAAAAACCTTAAATTTATTTCAGATTGTGTTTCAAGTTTAAAAAAAGAAAACGGCGTGTTTAATAGAAATCAACCTTAGTATTTCATATTTCTTATTGAACGAGCGAAGCGAGTTCTCATTGTTAAATCGACCGTTTGGCATTTGTCTGTGTAACTGTTCGAGGTGTGTCTACCGATAACTTTTGAACGCGTCAACGATTTTCGTAAAACTTGTCATGGTTGTCCATGCTTTTACCCTACAGAACCCTACCGTTTTGAGATACCCCCCCCAATAGGGGGCGGGAGGCAAAATTGTGAAAAAATCGCTGGACCCCATGACATATCAACTTAAATGGAATTTTAACCACAGCCTGAGTGTTGTGTCGATTTTTTGAAAATTTCAAAATTTTCCATGTCAGGGCCCAAAAAGTGGAGAAAGTTTTCATGAAATCAAGAAATGCGTGTGGTGTATCAGATTAAAGAGACTTCGCTACTAACATACGAGTGTAGTGTCAGGTTTCGGCAATTTCAAAATTTTGGATCACAGGGCCCAAGAGAGGGATCAAAAACTTTAAAAATTGTAAAAGACAGCAGAGTGTCAAGACAAGGTAATTTTAACTCAAATCCGAAAATTTCTAATTTTTTAATGCTGATTGCGTGATTGTCCATAAAAAGTTAAGTAATGGGGATTTTTGTAATTTTTGATAATAGAAAAATTGTAATATCGCAATTTTTATAATAATAAATGTATATCGTTAATATGGTGGGTCAGTTCTGCAGCTCACGTCATCATCATCGTCTTCAAGGATTAAACCAAGAATGGTTTGTTCCGGTTTAAAATAGGCAAAGATTAGAGCTGGTTACTCCAGCGCTTCCTCGGACGTCCCACACCTCTCCGTCCCCTCGGCTTATAGTTCCAGACATGTTTGGGGATGCGACAGTCATCCATTCGGCAAAGATGTTCCCACCAATTCAGCCGTTACTGGGCGATCCTGTCGAGTATACTCGTAATATTCAGTTCCTGCTGTATATCTGTGTTTCTTCTATCATCATGCAGAGTATACCCTGCCACGTGCCTGAGACATCTCATTTCAGCCGCTTCGATGCGATTAGCCTGGCCTTCGTTAAAGTCCAGTTCTCAGACCCATAAAGAAGTGTGGTAAGAGTCATCACATTGTAGAATTTTAGGCGTGTTTCTTTACTCCTGACTTAAGGGTTCGCCTAACGGTCCCGCTCATAAGGTTGAACTTACACAACTTATTCACAACGTCGTTGCTTGGATTATAAGACACACTGTAGCCCAGGTATTCAAAATTGCTAACTTGTCCCCCGGACAGTACCATCTATAACAATTTTTGCCCGTACGTGATCAGTTCCACGAAAAGTCATCACCTTGGTCTTAAGTGTGGATATTTGTAATCCAGAGTCTTTGCAGATTCGATTTAACAAATGTGTACCCATCTGCAATCTGTCCTCAGATAGCATACTAGTATTAGCATAAATATGACTGCTTGACGGGAATCATTTCACCGCGATGACTAGGCCCCAGCTGGTTTGTTCACGTGACTACGAGCGGTAGCAACCTGTCGATTAACTAGAAGGTGTCTGTAGAACTGTATTACTATTTCTACTTGAAAGCATTTCCAATGTGTTACTACTGAGATTACGTGTAGGCCTATAAGACGTACAAGACACGTCAAAGTTGTTTCTCTACTGGTCCACACTTTCGTAGGTAAATGAATTGTGTAAATCGACTTTCTTATTGCACACGGGTATTCCGTAACAGGAGAAATATTCATTATTTGTATACGTACATGGACAATTGCGACTTTTGGGGGCTACACTGTTGGTTGGATAGTAATACTCTTATAAGCGGAACTGAAGACATCATGGTAAGACTTCGGTGTTCCACTTGGCTACCGTCATCCAGCGTCCATATTTGATTTTCGTTTAGTATACCTATATCTCGCAAATAAAACATATTATGATTATGGATTAAAAAAGCACCTGACATTTCAAAAACCACGAAATGCAAAATCTGCAAAACACTTATCAGGCCAGTGCTGACATATGCTTCAGAAACCTGGACAGTGACAAAAAATAGCGAGAGACTTCTAGGTTGCTGTGAAAGACGGGTTCTAAGAACAGTATTTAGAGGAGTACAATAAAATGGAATGTGGCGCAGCCGCTATAATTATGGACTGTACCATATGTAGAAATAACCGGACATTGTCAGGATAATCAAAATACACAGGTTAAGATGGGTTGGAAACAGAGAGAATGGAGGAAGGACAGCCTGCGAAACGTATGTTCTACCAGAAATCAATGGGTAGTAGAAAAAGGGGAAGACCCTGAAGTAGATTCAAAGACTAGATACAGGAGGACCTCGGAAAGCTGAACATGAGAAACTGGAAAGCCAGGGCATGCAATAGGGAGGAATGGAATCGACTCTTGGAGCAGGCCAAAACCCACCAAGGGTTGTAGAGTCACGGTTGATGATGATGATAGTGTAGTGTTAAAAAGAAATCATTTATATATCATTTGGTGGTTGCTATAAACGATTTTGGTAATAGTTCCCGTATCACTGATGTTTTCAATAAAAATAATGAATTTCCGTATGGTGTGGTGTAATGTTGGTACTTGCATAATGTTCATTGCGATATTGTACAAGACTGTCGTGCGTGCTCGCGGTAGTTAGTTTCAGTTTAATTGTGAAAGGAGGCGCAACGCAGGGATGCAGTTATTTAATACGTCGCGTCGTGTAAAATATACGGCTTTCTAAATATTTTATACTTTGCACTGTCAGTTTATTAGAGACTTTTAATTGAGTGAAAGTTACAAGAACGTCGCCATTATTTGTTTATGCTTACGCAACTGGTATGAGAATAGAAATAGTTATATGAAAGCACTAATTTCTGAAGACAGCGGAGAAAGCAGGATCTGGTGTGTTAAACGTGAAGTCTAAATGGGGTCTAAGTATTAGTTTAAAAACTGTAAAAGCGAATGTGAAAATGTGGTAGGCCTACTCTGAGACGTTAGTTGAGTCGAAAGCAGTAGGAAGTTAAACAGCGGCCTCAGTATCAGGTTAGAAATTGGACGATTAAATTTATGAAATACTACTTACAGTCGTGGTAAGAAACTTAATAATTACTGTTGTGGAAACCGGTAGAATCGCGATTCTGAGCGTCGCTCGTGTCGTTGGAGGTGGTCATTTCGGTATAACCTGTTCCGTTAGGACAGGTTTGGTTTCGCTTTCATTTTCGTTTTCGTTAGGTGAAAGGAATTACGAAATGGAGATGGAAAGCCTCTCCCGTCTTACGTGTGTGGTGGATCCGTTCAGGCTTTGACAGACAGAAATGAACTGTGAAATTATTGTCCAGTTGCAGTAGTACCTGATGCGACAGTACCGGTTCGAAATTTCACGTTACGTTCCGTTTTCAAAGTGGCGGTAATCATTAAAAGTGGTGCCGTTAACGTTTTTGCATGACGCTCTTTGGGGGATTAAATTTCAATAATTCTAAAACTGACGTGGTAATGTTGCTGAGAAATTGGCGAACCGATAAATGAAGGAAATATCGGTACGGAGAACCATACATGACTTCCATGTGGTAAGATTTATATTTAAAATCATTTTCGAATGAACTATTTCCATAGAAACTACTTCTTTCTACTTCCTGCTTCAGCCTTAACCACAGTACTGTGGTCACTAACGTATACCACCTCACGTTAGCTCACTCGATTTTCACTGATGATGGCAGTCGATAGCACTGCCGAAACATCTAGTTTTGAAAAAAAATATTGGACATTTTTTGAGAAAAATGAAATATCGAAACTGTGTTGAACACAAATTTAATGGAAGGCGACTTGAAGAAAATTTGAAACGTTAGTAAAAAGCAAGAAAAAATTTTATGTGAAGGTTTGTAGACGACGCGACAGGTGAAATAAGAAGTTAATAATTTATTTTACGGTAACTTGAATTCTGTTAGACAGAAACGTTATTGCGAGCGACTGTTTAGTGTTGATAGTAGTTCTCGGATATGGTTACGGTACGTGTTCACTAATTACTGAACGAAACACGACCAGTTTGACGGGTAAATAATTAATTATTACGGGGAGATTTGACGGTCAGCGCCATATATTATACACAAAGCGTTTTAACCTTTACCACCAACTTACGCGATTCGGGTAAGTACAAACCTATGTAGAATTTGGGTGTAAGACGTGACCATTGTTTTGTCTTGTTTTTTGTATTAATGACGAATGTGAAAAAGTTAATCAGCTAATAAAAAGTCAATCAGCCTCGAAGTCTGTTAAAAATTGCGTGTTTCATATTTTAAACATTGGCTGTGTGGTGTTTGTTGTGATGTCTGTACTTCAATTTCAGCGCGATTGCTTCTTCAACGTTCTTTTCTTATTTTTTGTCTTTCTTTCTTTGACAAGCATTTTGTAACCTGCACGTACGAGGTGTGATCTAAAAGTATCAGGATTCATACTGGCAATGCCAAGTCAGCTGACTTGCCTCCAAAAAAGCAATACATACGTTTTACTAGTTACTCGGTGTAAGTTTTATAATAACAGCTGATCTGGTTTGTTTACAAACGCCCATTGCTGTGTTGTGTGTTAATCTCATTTGGCGCATTTAATATATCAGAAAAAATTGATCAGAGAATTTGTATCAGATTTTGTCTAAAAGTTGGTGAAACATGTAAAGATAGATTTGAAAAGTTACAAAAAGTTATGGGGAAGATTGTATGAGTCGTACACAGATTTGTGAGTGGTTTAAGCGCTTTAAAGATGGGCGTGAAAGTGTTTGGAGTGACGAGCGTTCAGGAAGCCCTTTAACCAGCAAGACTGACCACAACGTTGAGCTTGTGCGTGGTGCTGTGCGAGGAAACCGCCGAATCACCATTCGTGAGCTAGCAAATGACTTAAATATTAGTTTCGGATCAGTTCAGTCCATTCTTACTGATGAGTTGGGAGTGAGACGTGTTTCTGCAAAGATTGTACCAAAAGTGTTCACAGCGGACCAAAAAGATGCCCGGGTAACCCGGGTATCAGTCGCTCAAGACCTGCTTGAATCTGCTAAAAACGGTGAGAACTTCATTAATCGATCATAACGGGTGGTGAATCATGGGTTTATGGATACGATTCAGAAACTAAGACCCAGTCTGCAGTGTGGAAGACGCCAAATTCTCCATTCCAAAAAAGGCAAAACAGAGCCGAAGCAAAGTCAAGACTATGCTCACAGTTTTCTGTGATCACAAGGGGATTATTCATCATGAATTTGCTCCAGCAGGCCAAACAGTAAACCAAGATTACTTCATTTCTGTTTTGAGGCGATTAGGGATGGATTTCGACGAAAAAGGTCACAGTTGCATCAGGGTGGTGAATGGTGGCTTCATCACGAGAATGCAACCGCCCTCACGTCACATGTTGTTTAGCATTTTCTTGCTAAACACAATATTCCACAGCTTCAGCCAGCATCCTCCATATTCGCCATATACGGCTCCGTGTGACTTTCTTCTCTTTCCGAAGATAAAAAATCAATTGAAAGGGAGATCATTTCAAGACAGAAGAGATAAAAGAAAATGCGACGAGAGAGCCGTAACTCTTACAGAAGATGACTTTAAGACATGCTTCGAACAGTTGGGAAAGCCCTGGAAGAAGTGTGTGGCTGTGGAGGGGGACTGTTTTGAAGGAGACAAGTTTACAAATCTGTAACTCTTGTATGTTTATGTAAATAAAATCAATCCTGATATTTTTTGATTTCACCTCGTATGTAGGCAGATACGTTGGTAGGTCGCCTTGAAGTATGCTTCTACACCGGGGTAGTTCATTCCACCATACGAGTTTTTTTGCTTCATCACAATAAGTTGCTTTCCATAACCTCGAACTAGTTGTAATTGGATTACAGCAGGTGTTTTCTGTCCATTCTGCCTTTCGTACCGTTTACTAGACAGTTTACACATTTCCTCTTGAAGACGAGCTAAAAATTATAAGCGTGGGAAGGTGGTATTACAGAAGCTACATTTGTTTGTAGTGTGTCAGATCAGTACTTCGGTCGTAATGTTGAAGTGGGCAAACAGTCTTCCGTTTAAACACCAAATTGTCGTTCAAGAATTGCAGGTAGATAAAGGACGTCTTAGAACATAGTACTAGGTAGAGTAATCGGAAGGTAAGAAGGCAAGCCGTCGGGGAGGCGCGCTACTATCCTTTGGCGGACGTTAGCTCAAAAGTCGGTTGTAAAAAACATTTATAGACCAGGCATTCTTCTTCTAGGTTAGCAGCCCATAGGCTGGTTGGCAGCAGCTCGCCATTCTTCGCGCTTCTGTGCTTTTCTTTTCAACTCACAATATGATGTGCAGTTCATTTCGACCATAAGCTGTTTCACGTAGTCTAAACGGGGTCGTCCTCTGTGATTCTTCCCTTCAATTGTCCCTTCTATTATTATCTTAACCAACCCATTGTGTCATAGTTTATGCCCTATAAACTTAGCTCTTCTGGCTTTTAAATTTCGTAGAAAGCTCTTCTCCTCCTGAGCTCTTTTAAAGACTTCCTAATTCGTTATCTTCTCTCTCTAGGTTATCTTGAATATTCTTTCGTAGCACGAGGTCTCAAATGCTTGGAGTCTTTTCTTGTCACTTTCTCCAATTGTCCAAGATTCACTCCCGTATAGGGCAACACTCCACACGTATGTCTTTACTACATTCTTCCTTATTTTTAGGCTGATAGTGTTTGAAGTGAACAGGTTTCTTTACATTCCAGGTTCCAATCCTCTTTTCAGTATTGTGTTTAACTGGACTAACCTCTTGCGTAGTCCCTACCCGGAGATCCGAACAGGGGACCGTTTTACCTCCGGAATATTGTACAAGAGAAGCATCCATAATAGAGCTGCTGATACTATGGAAATCTTAAATAGATCTTTAACGCAGTGGTTTCCCTTTGCCTTCTACATCCTATGCCGTTGACGTATACCCGTTCCTCCGCCTTGAGAAGTGATTTCTCACCCCTAGGACAATAGGGTGCCTGTCCTCTATCCGCTCATCTGCCCTCCAAGGAGGGCATTGGCACTAGATAGAGGGGACCACCTTATCCCGGCTGATATTCGGTCCCTGTGTTCGTTAGCCGCTTGATATACAAACATTGCCCCCTCTCTACCACGGGGAGGTGAACATCAGGATTTTCCCTTCGTCAGGTCTAGGACCATTGTGGCATTTCCTAGACCCTCCAGTAGTTTTAGAGAAGAGACCAGACGTCCGTTCACCATATCTGACAATGTAGCGTGATGTGCGTGTGAAACAATATTGTGGGTCTGAATTTTAGTTTTAAACGTAGGGTATCGAATCCTAAGTACCGGAGTTCTCAGTGGAACTTGAGGAATGCGAAGCACTGGCGGGATGTTCGCAGGATATTCTAGCACACAGTGACATCGAGTAGCGCGTTTAGCTTCTGAGCTGTCGTTTTGTCTACTGGATAAATCAAGTTGGTAGAAGTCCAGATACATTACGCACGTAATTATGCAACAGCTAGAAAGTCCGCTTTGCGATGAGATGAATAGTTCTTAAGACGCGTCGTATCTTTTATATAATTGAAGGAACCATTTTGTGAAATGGTGCGCGAGATTTCATCGGAACTTAGTTCACATGTAATACTCACAGCCGAATAAACCCACTTCAGGAAACTACAAAGACATTTTTTACTTCCATGTTCCATAAGGAAATGGAAGTATCGTGATGACGAAAAAAATCGTGTTCGAGATTAGGGCTGATTCTGATTGTACTACACTCAGAACATGAAGAAAAGTCATTGTGTCTGTGTGTAAAATTTTAACATTGAAAATGTTTATAAGGACGTGTCGCACATTTGCGGCCGATCGCTAGTGCGTTATCGAAAATGGGAACCGATGAGTTTCCATAGAAACTACTTCTTTGTTGTCAATAACGTAATACACATATAAAACTTCGCTTATGAATGCGACTACATTTAACTTATAATCTGTACATTGGTAAATGAAGAATGAATTCATAGATTGGTGAATGAAGAATGAATTCATTGATTGGTGAATGAACATAAATATATATATTTTTTAGATTTATTGAAGCATTTTCAATGCCCTTCTCTGTGCATTCCATTTGTGCAATGCCTGTAAATTTTTTTTATTGAGAACGATAACTGCCGCAAATTCACACAAAATCAAATATTTTTTTACATATGTGCCTGAGTTGTAGAGTACTCAAGGCCTATTGATTTTTGTAAAGATCGGTTAAGGAGAAGGGGCAGTTTACCTGCAACGTTTTATGTTTTAACAAGAGTAAAGTACTTAATTTTGATAAATAAAGTATTCTGAAAAAAAGGTCACAATAATCCACTGTAGAAATGTAGATGAAATATTTATAAATAAAAAGGGTAGTTGAAGTGGAGGGGGTAATTTTCTATAAATGAAAATGATAGTTGAAGAGGGAGGGGATAATTTTTTATATGGGTGTACTACGTTATCGGCAACAAAGAAGTAGTTTGTTGTTAAAACTCCTTCCCGAGCTGTTTAGCCGTGGTCCAATATTTGTTTCAAAGCTAGATGTTCCGGCAGTGCTATCGACTGCCATCATCAGTGAAAATCGAGTGCACCAACGTGAGTTGGTATACGTTGGTGACCACAGTACTGTAAGGCTGAAGAAAGAAGTAGTTCTATGGAAATATTTCATTTAGAAAATGATTTTAAATATAAATCTTAGAACATGGAAGTCATGTATAGTTCTCCATATCGATATTTTAACAACATACGTTGTTATGCCGATAATCCAGCATACGTAGATTGAACGTACGATCCAACACTCGATGGCAGATTGTTACCTTATGTTACTACCATCGTCAGCATTTCCAGTTTTAGGCGTAGTAGAAAAGTGACGTATCTAGAATTTGGCCTTTGGGGGAGGGGGGCGTCGGGTTGGTTTCATACAAAAGAAAAAACAAGTAAAGACTAATCGACATTACTACCTTTAAAGGCTGAAATCATTACATTAAAATAAACGATAATAACAGAATAAAATTACGTGTTATTGAAACAGTGTTTACAAGATACATATTGACTGAATTGATTTTCGTATACTTTTTGTATTCCAAATGAATACGCTAATGGTGTGTAAAAAATAGTTTGTATATTTGAAAAAAAGAGTAATTACTATATTAGCGTACACAGCTGAAACTAAAAATTAAGAGATTAACAAATGTCGTCAACTTTTAGATCCTCTGGGGAGGGGTCCGATCCCGTTCGCCCCCCGTAAATACTACGCCTCTGAGCCTGTTCAAGATATTAAATTTCTATGAAGGGTTCAGGGGTCTGGACTGATTAAGAAACGAAAATATAAGGAAAGACTTAAAAAAAAAACAGCCTTCATGAATACATTCAGTGGAACGGCGGCGATGGAATGAGCACAGAAAGAATGAACGAAGAGAAGTTCCTACTCTGTGTAAATAGATATGAATCGAGTGGATGGAAAAACAAACGTCCGTAGACCGCGGAAACTTTGGGGACCGTAACAGGCTTCCAACTGAAGTGTAGGTGGCGATGATAATGTTTATGATTTGCTAATCTATGCGGCTCGTATTCGTATTTAATGTAAAGTTGAAAATATTTAACAATTTATGTTTCTTTTCGTATACGCTGACAGAGAAAACGAAAGAATTAGGAGGAATATCGGCTTTCCCACACGTAGAGTGTTACGGTACGTCGGAATAAGGTATACCAAGGGTCTGCCTCGATTGGCCTCGATATTCTCTGCGCTTGCGCACGAACGCGTGTTATAAGATAAGCCGTAGAGGTTATGGCAAGGCGAGGAAACAATTAGTGTCAAACAGCGGCCTTGAGTTCAATTCTGCTTGCTCCATGTTAATTGCTATGATTAGGTTGCATAGCAAGCCTTCCTTTCCCCCTCCCCCCTTACGTTCCGTTAAGTATCGTTGTAACCCCCTCCTGCCTGTACTGTGATAGCGTTTGTATTTATTGGTACGTGTTTGATTGTAATGTAGGTGCCACGGCGCGGGACCCCAGCTGTGCCATTGCGATAACTCTGTGTGGTCTCCGTGTCGTCTGTACTATGAGAATGCCTCTTTTTTTTAACTAATAGAGACTGTTGCGCGTTGTTCGAACTCTCGTTTAAAACCCTTCCATCCTGAATTGGACGCAATCCAGGTCGCTCACTTGAAAACTGAGTACGTTGTCCCAATTGAGAACCTTGTCCCATCCATCAGATAGCTGTTGTCCACACAGTAACGTTTGATTGGATTCCGTTTGTACAATCATTTATGTATCTCGGCTTTATAGCAGTGGTTTCCAAACTTTTCAGTCCGTGGATCCCCCCCACCCCAAATAATTTGAAAATTCACGGACCCCGTCTGAGTTCTGAAACAAAACAAACAGTAAATATGATAGAAACTCTTATATTTTAATTAAAATGTATTAAAATCAAAATTCTCTTAACTTGCAGAATTATAATATTAATGATGTCAAACATGGTGTAATGTGAACAATGAAGCTGCTTTTGCACAGTTACTCTGTAATATTGGGTTTAATGTGTGATAATTTCAATATTAAGTAACTCTCGACAGCAAGTTTATTTCTTAACTTTGATTTGAAGTACGTAAACAGGAAAAGTGCGGTTTCACACAAATAAGTAGAGGAAAACAAAGGTAAACACTTCAAAGCTCTTTTTCCGAGTTCAGGATAATCAGTCATTACATATAACCAGAAGTCAGCTAGCTGTAACTGCGAAAACTGTAATTTTAATGAACTGTCAGTTGAAAGTTCTGCCAATTAATCTTCTTCTTGTACTGTAAGAGAGAGGTTTAGTCTGTTCGGCGAACAAACAGATCCTGCTACACGACATGATTTAAAGACATTATTAAAGCCATTAGTTTGAAATTACTTTTACAATTACAATTAGTTTGAACCACACAATATACTGGATTCTTCTACTAATTGTTTTAAGATTCTAAACTTTAGATTTAGATTTTATTAAAGCATAAAGAAATTGCGGTATAGGCATATTCTATTTTTTTTTTTTTCTTAAAAGTGTGTGCGGACCCCTCTTTGGGAACCACTGCTTTAGAGCATAGCCTATACAGCCATTCATGCGTACTTTTCACAACTTCTGGCTCTCAAATTCTCTCCACGCTCATCAGCTGTGGGTGCACCATTCTTTCTCACCGATCGTTTTCCCCTGAGGGAACTCTTTCATTCGACGTTCTTTTAATGTGACTCTGAAATACATCCTTGATGTCTGAGGCAGCGCACGGTATATTGTCGTTGTTCTACGATTTCTTATACTTCCGTGTTACTTCAGATTCTGTTCTGATCACCCTCTTTCACTGATCCTATTATTTTTTTTTTCTACATACTTATCGCCTTCCGAATATTACCTTCCTTTCAAAGACGTTAAGCGGTTCTCTTAAGGTGCGTTCCTGACTCGTGGAGTTGGCCTACCACTGATCTTACAACTGCCGTATATAATTCGTTTTGAACGAGCGAAACGAGTTCTGTTTTAACTCGATCATTTGACATTCGTCTGTCTGCCTCACGACAACTTTTGGATACATTTTCTTAAAACCTAAAAAGCGTGTACATACTTTTATTCTGGAGATCCCAGTTGTCTGTGGGATTTATCTCTTCAAAATACTGTGGGGAGGGGCGGAAGGCAAAAATATAAGGGGTTCAGATTGGTGAAAAAAATCGTAAAAGGCCATATATGTATCAGATTCATCAGCATCATCTTCTTCCCATGACGGTGTAGGCAAGGTGCTGCCATCTGTTCCTGGGCCTGCCGTCGTACCTATGTCCTGTAGGTTTATATTTCCAGAATTGTTTGGCCAGTATTGAATCTAACATTCTTTCTAAGTGTTCTTTCCACCGTCGTTAATAATCATAATCCGTCATTTATGTTAAAAACTTGTTCTTCTGTTATGCCTTAATTCTTTACATGATCAAGTTTAGAACACCTTTCATCTTATATTCAGAACACTATTTCCGAGGCCTGTAGTAGTCCTGTTTCTTAGTCGTCGTCCATAATTCACACCCATAGGAGAAGGGACCGCCATAACTTTGTAGAACTTGCAATTTTCTCTCTCGACATCTTACGGATGCTGATACTTTACTTAAAATAAAACGATGGACATCGATCGCCAAGAACAGGGGAAAATGGAGGCGGATGATTATGGAGGCTAAGGTTCGACTCCGAACTGTGACGCCATAGAAGAAGAAGAAGAATGAGAAAGGGGAATTTTGTAACGAATAATAAAAAAAAGAAGTCCATATCGGAAACTAATAAACAACCGATTGTCCGTTACTGGCCAAACGGGTCATTCTTAACTAGATGCGGCGTCAGTTTTAATTTGTGGTAACTCGTGCGATTAAAATTGCGTAGAACGAGCCAGAGAGTTTGCACGAAAATTGCCAGCAGAGGAGATGTGGAGGATAGTAGGTTAGTCGTTTTTTAGTTCACTGAAGAACACAGTTATCCAATTTTGATGAGCTTGTTGAATCACGTTCAAACGTCGTGTGTGTGTTTCTTAATGCAGGCAGTTTACCTCTTCATACTTTTCGATTGGTACTGCACTTGGTACACTTCAGCTCGTAAACGTTTACAATAAAAATCACACCATCGAAGTCATTATATTTTATAATACATTGTATAGCTCTGATGCGGATGTAGTCTGTGAAATGTGGATTAGACGTAATAAAATACACTTGCCAAACAAGATATTTTGGAAATCTCTTAACTTTTTCTTAACTTAAGAATCCGAAATAAAAGTTAACAGTATAGCATGTTTGTATATCTGTACACAGATACTTTTAGTTTTTCGTGGATTTTGTTATAATATACAGAAATAATATATCTAGCAGAATCCAACGGATACAACAGAACAATAGTCAGTAAACTCCTACATAAAACAAACAACAGACAAAGACAGAAAACAACAAATTTATAACACTAACATACATCAGTAACCACACTGAAAAAATAGCCCACAAATTCAAAAAAGCAGGATACAGAATCGCATACAAAACTACAAACACACACACACACACACACACACACTATCAAAACGCATACACAATGAACAAAATAAATTTGATCTACCTGGTGTTTACAAACTAATTGCTCAGAATGCAACAAATTCTACATAGGCCAGACAGAGATTTGTTGGTCTAATTATTAGATTTGAGATCTAATTGCTTCAAACAGAGATTTATTGGACACACAAAGGCACTACACTCCACTACCGAATCCACCTTTTTAAACCACCTCATTGAAGCAAATCACACATACACAAACATCGACAGCAACATGCTGGATATTCTACACTTACACACAAAAGGCCGAAAACTAGACACTCTTGAACAACTAGAAATATACAAACACATAAAAACGACATCCTAAACGAACAGACATAATTCAAATCACACATATTCGAACATAATCACACCCCACACACACAACATCGATCTTTCAAAAGACGGCGCCGTCGCACAGTGGGGCCGAATGCCAAAAAGCTGGCCAAAATATGAAGGAATTTATAAATCAGTCTAGAATTTGGTATTTATAGGTTTTTGGGGTCGCTGATTCCGAATCTGAAATCCAAATTTCAAAAAACAAAATGGCGGATCCAATATGGCGGACAAAAATAGTAAAATATCATATTTCTCCCCCAAAAAGGATTTTTTATAGGGTTTTAAGGTCGCTGATTACGAATCTGAAGTCCAAATTTCAACAAACAAGGGGTTCCAACATGACGGACAAAATTGAAAAAAATGAATTGTTTATTGGTTTTTGGGGTACATAAATAGACTACTATACATTCAAAAAATTCAAAGCAATGTAAAAAATATTTATTTTTAATGATTAAAAATTACAAATATAAAATGTCATTTTTAAAATATTTATAATTTTTCACTACTCTTCATCGTCAGTAGAATCATCGGAATCGTTTTCCGTTGAGGATACAGATGAGAACCAACATCAATAACACCTGGAATTTCGGGTGGAAGTAGCCACTACTTCGGTTGATAGGTTTTTCTTTTTTTTTTGTAAGTACGTCTTCCAAATTGTGTATTCGGCTATTCTGGCGGCCGGAAAAGTTAAAAAAAAAAATTAATATTAATAAAATCAAATTTTGTTGTTCCTGATTATCGCTTATTACGACTTAAATTCGCAAATTAAAAAATGATGTGATTAAAAAATTGTTTTAGAAAACACTGTCAAGAATGAAATGTTGGCCAAATATTTTTAAGGTGATTAATTAAAAATATATAATGTCACTGCTATTTTAAAAAGTTACCCTTTGAGGCACATAATATATACAGATATTGATTAATAATGCTAATATATTTAAAATTAATTATTAAATATTTAAAATTAAAAAGTAAGATAATTTATAAGGGAAAATATATAATTATTGTTTAATAATTAATATTGTAACTGAACATAGACTTATGCAAGTTAGATAAATAGCCTATTCGAAAGTAAATGTGGTAATGAAGAACAAGAAAAATTATTATTGTATGAAAGAATACGATGGTGTATTTTAGAAAAAATAACTGCCCAAAAAATTCTAAGTTAATTAAGAAAACCACTGTAACACAAAAATGCTGCTAACTATTGAAATATTTATTTAAAATACTATAATTAAATTATTTATTCAGCATTTATTCTGATTAAATGTTTATTTTAAAAAGTATTAAAAAATTACTTGAGAAATATATATATTGCATTACGTCCAAGAAATAATATAAATGTTGAAAAAATGACATTTTTATCATTTTGAATTTTACTAGGCTTAATCTATGCAAACCTATTTGAGGTTAAAAAAAATGAAAAGAATTTTTCAATATCAATTGAAATCAGATATTCCATGCAATATTTTGCAAAAAAAAAAATAAATCTCCAGTTTTTTTTTTAACAAAATATCTTACTGATTTTCGCAAAATCCTTAATCACAATTTTCGTTCTTTCATCAACTAATTCAAAAAGCATGTGCTTTTTGAAAAAAATTATTAATAAGAAATTCTTAATTTTTTTACTCTTACACATGTTGAACGTTTGGGGTTTTTCCGAAGAAAACGTTTCTTTAACAAATTAAAGGCGGTTTTGCAAAATAAATTTTGCGCCTTGTCTAATAAGCCTCCGATAGACGCGCGCTATAGAGCGTCACAACGCATTACGCATGTTCGACTATACTTGTCTCATTAAAATTCCCATGCACCTGCTACGATTTGTGAGTGCCTAAAACTAGAGGCGGGTTCTTCCTACGTAAGCAAATCGCCACGTTTTAAGCCAGTCGACACGTTCTATCTCTTTTGCACTTACATACGTAAACGATATGGTTCACGACAGTTTACTTTCTCGTAAAGATTGCAGAATATGAATTTAATTTTCTAAGTTCTGTGGGTATTGTTGAAAGATAATATAAATATTTTATTGCAAAAACCTTTATATTTCAAAAGACTTAGCAAGTGAATATGAGTTTCACGGGAGCCTTCTCCTGTAGTTGGTGCCACGCGACTCATAGTGTTAAACAAATTAACGTTATATAGTATTGTGCTGTTTTAAGCTACTAGTCATTAGTTTTGTTCGTTATTAAATAGTATAAGCTTCACACTAATATAGGTTTTCCATCCAACTCTGCTTGATTATATTACTTTTTTTATTATTAAAAACATCGTTTTCTGCATAAATAATGTAATTCTTTTTACGCTCCAAACATTTGCAAATACCATTTTTCTAATTTTTAGTTAACTTTCATGAAACGTATGTGATGTCTACTTACTTTTAGCTAATGATCCCATTTTGCAGAATTAAAATCGAACGATTTTTCGAGTTTCTAGGACTTTTAACAGAGACGCAGTGTCGACTCACTACTGCGTGCTGAACGTGCTCCTCGCGAGAAGGTCTCTTTACAGGTGTTTTTTACTGGGTTGGTGAGAGTTTTTTCGACCATTCAGCTGTACATGCTGAATCTTGGACTGTTACTTTAACCATCCTTATAATTCAAACGAGCTAAATTGTAACTTTATTTTTCGACTTTTGGCCAGCTTTTAGGTTTTTGGCCCCACTGTGCGTCCCCAAGAACAAGACGGACAGTGCTCCCAGTGCCAGCCTCTGACGAAGCTTATAATAAGCGAAAACTGGTTCAGCTATAAGATAAAAAGTTTACATTTTTACCAATAAATAACTCTGTGTTCTGAGTCGGTAGTGATATACGTATAATTTTGGCTTTTTGTTATTTGTGTATGTTTAAGACGGGTGTAAGATTCTATTACATCCTGTTACAGTTATCGGACAAAATTGTACGTTTTCTTTAGTTTAACTAGTTATATTGTATTCATTACAATGGCGGTTATTGTCGATTCTGTCAGTACACAAGACGCGGTCTGAATAGAGACTTTCTCTGACAGTGAAGACCGTCGTCGTGTCGCAAAGAATCCGTTACAACTGTTATGTTAATGAGAGAAAGTTGACGCACGCACACACTCACACAAACGATATCATTTGTTAGTGTTGGGCGCGCCACGACACGCCTAAACAGCATCCGTGAAAGTCGTGACTACTGCTGCTGGGTTACGCGTTTGAAGTGGCCGTCGCCGAACTTTCCGTGCCCTTACGGTTGACTAACGCGAAAATTGCGTAACTCAAACACTTTTTGTTTTACAAGATGAATTTCGGTCAGTTGTTTTTATTTGCATGCCGGTGGAGATGTTTCCGAGATAGTAGCTGATCAACGAAATAAAGTAGTTTGTAGGTTTATGGAAATAGTAACTTATTACATGAAACAGTGCGTCAGTCGCAGTGAGGTTCATCTTGTTAGGTGACTTCATCCTTACAAATGTCGTTACCTGTTGCGTAGAACTGCAAATGATGTTATCAGGCGAGGGCTGAAGGTTCCATCGCTCGACAAGTTTGTGCGCTCTCTTGCGTACAGGCTTTTCGACCGTGCCTCAAACTCTACCTATCCACACCTCCGCCGACTAAGTACGGACGAAGGCCCGCGACGTGTTAAACGCAGACGATCCAGAGCCCTACTAGATGACCCACTGTAATCTCTCGGAGCCCTTCTGCCCCACCCCCCCGATCTTTCTCAGTTTACCATCCGTACACTCATTCTCCGTGCCGTAGCATGTCGGTGGTTGCGACCGCTTTAGGTGGCCAAGCGCCGCCTTTCGCGAGTGTCTTCTCCCGCTGCACTCTCTCGCCTGCCGCGGCATTGCCGAGAGGTAGTCTCGCGGGACTCTCAACGGGCTGGCGGAAGTGTTACAATCACAGCCGCCATCCTCTCCCTCCGCCAAATAAAAAAAGGAGGTCCTTTAATAAATAGAAAGATCATGACCCGCTACCATGCACTACACACAAGCATCAGGCAGTTATCGGAGCACCATCCGGACGCTGCAACCACTGGGGGTACTCATGAATCTGTTCTCTGCATCTGGAATCGGTCAGAACTGCCATTTGCTTAGTGATGGTCTACCAATGTGAAGGTCTCTTGAAGCAAGTAGAAACACTCAAACATGTAACGACAAATGTGTGGTGTATTTCGAGAAGAATGAGCAAACGTTTAAGAGCAGTTGATCGGAGTACACGCAGAGCAGCTGTAATGTGACGAGACTAGACATGGTTAAAAATGATGAAATAAGAAGGCGAGAGGGAAAAAAATGTAGAACAACTGATACGATTCGGTCGCCTGAACAAAGAGGTTGAAATAAGGTCGCCAAAGAAAACGTGGAAATTGCCTCCTGACACATTACAATTTCGTTATGAATTTCCGTTGGCGATAAACAGTTTTTAACAAAGAATCACACCACGATGTTTGATTTTGTCCGTTTTTCAAAACACGCATGACACGTCAATTTTAAACACCTTCTAAACAATGAATAAATTGATAGATAGATTTGGAAATTAACAGGAGTTCACATAAAATACAAATCTTTCAGCACACGAAAATTTTTAGTTTTACCGCTAAGCTTCAGATGTCGCTCCGCGAACTTTCCAACTGACCCTCGTAAGTCGGTTGCGGACTGCTGAAAATAAGTATTTAATACATTTGGTGTGCTTAGGGTTATCTAAGCGCATTTAGAATTGGGCGTTTGGGAATAATGAGTAAGAATAGGGAGGTGTAAATGTCGTGCAGTGGAGACCGCAGAAGTTGATGAATGTTAAGAAATATGTTTAATGGTTTTAGCGTTTTGAAAGAAGATATGAAATAAAGGGGGGCGAGTGCGAGGGAGGGGAGACATTCAGAATGGAGAACGTATTTTCGTGGAGGTCGGAACAAATTATTGATTACAAGATTCTCGTTTGCGCGATGCTGAAGATGAGAGTAGTATATCTTTATGCACGTCGACTGAACGTGGAAGCAGAAATAGAAAATGAAAATTTTGTATCAGGTTCAAAAATAGAACACGTTTGTTTTTGGCAAGCTAGCGGTTCGTGGAAGTTGTAAAATATAAACTGATGTAAAGTGTCGATGTTGTAAAATGTTGTGGTGTTATTTATGAAATGTGTTGTGTGCAAGCAGACAGGCCAGCTAAATTACAAATGTTCACTGGAATAATGTTACGTGGTTTTTACTTCCCCGTTCCATAAGGAAATGGAAGTACGGTGATGGCGAAAAAAATCGTGTTCGAGATAAGGGCTGATTCTGATTGTACTACCCTCAAAACATGAAGAAAAGTAATTTTTCGATGTGTGTGTGTGTGTGTGTGTGTGTGTGTGTGTGTGTGTGTGTGTGTGTGTGTGTGTGTGTGTGTGTGTGTGTGTGTGTGTGTGTGTGGAATTTTTTCTATGGCAAACGATAACTGCCGCAGATTCAAACAAAATCAACTGTATTTTTTTGCAAACCTGCCTAAGTTGTAGAGGACTCGAGGCCTTTTGATTTTGGTGAAGATCGGTTAATGGGAAGGGGTAGTTTACCTGCAACGTTTTAAGGTTTAACAAGAGTAAAGTACTTGAAAATTCATTTAAACTTTTTCAAACAATGGTAATTGTTAAAAATAAAATACTTTTGTTGCCAGGCAATAAAATTATATTTTTCATTTTAATTTAAATCATGTATGAGTGAAAATATATCGTTAGCAAGCATATCACAAATATGTAATGTTTACGTTTCCAAAGTTTTGTTTTGTATAGGCCTAAATGAAGATAATAGTTGAAGGGGATATGTGTACTACGTTATCGGCAACAAAGAACTAGTTTCTATGGAAATATTCCAATTTGTTACATTTTTCAGTTTATATTTTAAATACTGTATATATTTTGTTAGAACGTGGAAGTCATGTATGGTTCTCCATACCGATTTTTATATGTGTACTACGTTATCGGCAACAAAGAAGTAGTTTCTATGGAATATTTCATTTCAATTTGTCAAACATAAAACTCAATTTACAAGGAACACACCTAACTTGTTGGAAATTATCGATCCGAATTCAAGTAAATGATTTAAAATATAAATCTTACAACATGGAAGTCATGTACGGTTCTCCATACCGGTATTTATTTCTATAAGTGTAATATGACGGAAGAGAAACTGTTTAGCTTGCATTCAAATAACTCTGAAAAAAATCGTTGGGTTCACGGAGGGTTGACCGAAAGTTAGGTAGAGAAAGAGTGGGACAAATCGAGGCGTAGGGAGGCTAATACGGTGACGGAAATGTGGAGACGGTACTTGGAAGAATGTCAGCAGTAACGTTTGTTAGAGAGTAATACGCATTTTAATGTTTATTTTTATCTACAACGCCTTTATTGTGTGCGATTTGACGAGGGACAATGCTTGTGTGCAGGTCGTCACATCAAGATGCAAGTCATGCTTGTTGTTAGCCAAACGGGTTACGTAATTACGTTAAATCAGTTCTTTAACGAATAAATTTGTTTGTGAGTTTGGCGCATTGATATAATGTTAGTGCTACTTTAGGGTGGACTGTTCAAGAGCAAACTATCGTTATACGCGAGTGAATTCGACGTCAATAAGGAGAATACGCACTCTTAAAGTCTTTTCTTTTTACTTACATGTTCCATAAGGAAATGGAAGTATGGTGATGGCGAAAAAAAATCGTGTTCGAGATAAGGGGTGATTCTGATTGTACTACCCTCAAAACATGAAGAAAAGTCATTTTCCGAAAAGTGTCTGTGTGTAGAATTTTTTGTATTGCGAACGATAACTACCGCAAATTCAAATAGAATCAAATAAGTTTTTGCATATTTGTCTGAGTTGTAGAGGACTCAAGGCCTATTGATTTTGGTGAAGATCGGTTAAGGGGAAGGGGTAGTTTACCTGCAACGTTTTACGTTTTTAACAAGAGTAAAGTACTTAATTTTGGTAAATAAAGTATCCTGAAAAGAAGGTCATAATAATCTACTGTAGAAAGGTAGATGAAATATCTGTAAATGAAAAGGATAGTTGAAGGGAGAGGGGATAATTTTTATATGTGTACTACGTTGTCGGCAACAAAGAAGTAGTTTGTTGCTAAAATTCCTTCCCGGGGTGTTTAGTCGTGGTCCAATGTTTTAATCAAAACCAGACGTTTCGGCAGTGCCATCGACTGCCATCATCAGTGGAAATCGAGTGCGTTAACGTGAGGTGGTATATGTTAGTGACCACAGTACTGTGGTTAAGGCTGAAGAAAGAAGTAGTTTGTATGGAAATATTAAATTTCGAAAATGATTTTAATATAAATCTTAGAACATGGAAGTCATGTATGGTTCTCCATACCGATATTTTAACATGCCAAAGATTTGGTCTCTTAACATGTTTCGGTTTTATTTAGCCTGGTCTCCCCCCCTGTGTGTGTGTGTGTGTGTGTGTGTGTGTGTGTGTGTGTGTGTGTGTGTGTGTGTGTGTGTGTGTGTGTGTGTGTGTGTGTGTGTGTGTGTGTGTGTGTGTGTGTGTGTGTGTGTGTTTGAGAGAGAGAGAGTAGTGTTAAAATTTGTGTGTTGTGTAGCACGTTAGAGTTGCTTTTAGTCTTTCGTGATTAATTATTTTAAGCGTTGGAAGAAGACAGTTGGACAAAAGAATACGTTTCTGTTAAGTCTGGCCGAAACTGAACTGCCGAACATTCGCACAGAAGTCTGCATGTACACACAGAACATTCTCTCGTGTTGCATGTAAGCTATTGGTGGCGTTGAAAATAATTTTCCGTAAATTTTCACCTGGCTTGTAAACTGATATTTTTAAATATTTTGTTAGATATTTACAATCTACTCACAAGGAGCAATAAGTAAATCCGATAAAGAGTTAAATAAATAGTAAGGGAGAAGCGCAACCAGTGATGACACGCCCTTAGTTGATAATACTGTTAGTAGAGGAAAATAAGTAAATAAATAAAAACATACGTAATCTGGTCAGAAGAAGGCCTCTGCTTTTTCAGTCTTCTCGGAGCTTCAGGTGATTCTTGTAGTCTGTTGACTGTGTCGTTTCAGTGTGAGCTAAGCTTGTCGAAGTAGCCGCCATGTTATTCTTTTTGATTCCTCGTTAATTTTTACCATCGGCAGGTCGTTTTGTGTGGTCTTGTTACTTACATACCGTGGGGCCAAAAGAGTCTCCATTGTTGGAAGTTTGTTGATGTCCAAAACGGTTCGAAGGATATTCGTTTGAGGTGTCTGGAAAATCTTAGTGTTGGATGGACGGGCGCTACCTGACAGCTGCACTCCGTATGACCAAATAGGTTTGCTGGCGGTCAGGTCAATATGGACGTAGTTTGTTCTCAATTTTGATTTCTCCTTTCAAGAAGTCAGTAAAGTTGTTGGAGTTTTCGGTTGCAATGTGCAACTTCTGGATAAGTTTTTTATCTAGTATTAGGGACAGGTACTTGTCCTCATGTTTTGTTTGAAGCGGAACGTCTTTTATTTTTACTACTGTGCACTCGGTATGTCCGAGTCGTTAAGGTGACTTGCTTTGACTCGGTTTCTTCGATATTCACCTGCCATGTGTCTAGTAGGTTTAAGTGGTGTTGAAGACGATTCTGCGGCCACTTGGGGATCGAGGTTTGTGGTTAGAAGTACTGTATTCCTGAGTGAATTTGGTGATAGGGCAAGGTAAGAAAAACAAAAATTTAATCGAATAAACTTAACTCGTAAGAAACGATCGTTCAGGTAGGAATTAATAAGAATATAAATTGGTTGAGCTCGTTAGTTGTACAGGTAAGGCATCGCAATAAAAATGTCTGTCAAGCTTCGTTGTATGATTACTTGACGAAAGCAATCCTATCTCTTGCTTTAACCCGACTGTATAATTTGTTGTATGACACAATTATAAAAGCAACTAATTCTATTACGATTTAATTTCGGGAGTTTTCACGTAAAAGTGGAGTTTAAATTTCGCGCGCGCGCGCCTTGTGTTCTACTTTCTGTGAACGAGTCATTGTAGGCCTACAAGAGCAGTAAATGCTAAACCTCAGCGTTTCCAACGTATGGAACGGTGTTGCGATACTTCCAGACCTATATAGAGGAAGGTTCGAATCGGATCGGCCACCTCTACGGCAGGAAAGTCGAAACAGAAACGGTTAAAACAGATTTCTCCCGAAGATATTTCTCTGTCTGTGGTTCGTTGCATTGTATAAACCGCAAAATGAAAATGAAGGGTTAGGTCCGTCACGTCTATTTATAATCGTTTATATAATCGTAAACGATTATAATCGTTTATAAAGGTAGAAATAGAAGAACTGTGCAACGCTTTAAAGAGAATGTGCAATGTTCAGAGGCAAAATTCAAGTTTCATTTTTTGCTTATTTTTGTTATATTTATCCTTCGTGGACATCAGTTGTATACCAGATAAGTTTGTACTTCAGTTCCTTTTTAATCTTAGCGATTTGGCGATGGCACATCAGTCTTTTTTTGTTGTTGTTATCTGTATATATGGGTGTAGTGGATTTCTTGATGCTGGACAAGTTTAATTCCATATAAATCTTCTTCCTAAACAGTGAAGGTTGTAAATCACGAATGTCCATGTCCATCTCGACTCTGACAGAGGGGGAAGTGTTTCATTTACGAAGCGCAAGTACCAGACGAATCGTTTAGTTATGCTGTGTGAAATCGAATATGAAATCATTTTGTTTAGCCGTATTAACTTCGAGGTTTGAACTTTACTTAGAGTTTGGAACTAGAAACAATAGGAAGCTGAAAAGATAAAAAATTTGCAGACTATTTCTTTAGTTTTCAAGCCTGAGACGATATTTTTGCAGGCAAAAATATTTTTGTCGTTTAGATTCGCTTGCGAATGTTTTAGCTATAACTGAAATGCAACAGCGGTCAGTCTGAACTATAATAGAAGTTGTTTTACAAGGGGAGGCCCAGGACCAAAGTCCTATCTACAACCTTGGCCCCCATGGGCATGGAGTCTAAACAGTATTTAACGCTGACTAGGCGCCCGGCGATGTTATGGTAGGTACCCCTTGGAGTATGAGACGTGGAGCTCTACTCCTCCGTGGGGTTCGGATGTATCTACTATCTAGGATTTACCAGCCCCAGCATCAGGCCCGGGTACACTCTCAATTCAGGTCGGTCTGAACTGTGTATGACTTCTGTGTCCTGTAAAGGACGCCGCAAAAGAACGTTACTTTTAACCAGCTTATTCTTTCTCTTTGCTCTTTCTTTTTGTATTAAGCCTGTTGGATGTTATGTCCATTCGTCTTTGCTGCGTTCTTCAGTTTTAATTTTGGCCGTCCGAAATTCCGTTTCACATTTGGTTTCCAGTCTCTAATCCTCTTGACCAATCTAGTGTAGTCCATACGATCGATATGTTCATTCCGGTAGCCTTTCCTGCTCATTACTCAGTTGGCTATTGGTTTAATTTTCATTCAATTCGTAGTTGTGGACCCTCTCACTATTTATTAGCAATTTGTGTGCTATTTTCCTTAAAATACTTACTTTTTGTTAAATCGCTTTTCTATCTATTTTTTTGTGAACTGGTCTGTGACTACGTTGTATATTCTTGTTTCAGTTTCTTTTCCTGTTTTTTTTTTTTGTATCGGCCATCTAAGGACCACATGTCAATTTCAGTTCTTTTCTCTTTGTTCTTTTCTTTTTCTCCAATATTCTTTCATCTTTTCATTGTGTCTCTTCTTCCTGTCTTCAGTCCACTTTGAACCTGCATTTTTCTCTCTCCTACCCTGGACTCCTTCCATTTTCAACACTTTTGGGCGAGAAACTTCTCTTTCAACAGTTTCTTCTGCGTGTATATTATTTTTTTCTAAATTCTTTTTGACTTCTTTAATCCAACTTAATGTTGACTTCTTCCCCCACGGCTATTTGAAGATCTGCTTTGTTAACCTATTGTCGTCCATTCTATATAAGTGTCCAAAAAATAATAGTCTTCTTTTTCTCGTTTCTGTTATATATTTTTTACTTTGATATATTTCATCATTACTGCTCAACTTCCAACCTTCTGAAGTTTTTCGTGGGCGTAATATTTTCCGAATAATTCGTCTTCCCAATATTTCTAGTTTGTCTAAATTATAATTAAATAGACATTCTCTTGCATATAGGCATTCTGGCTTCACTACTCTACTGTAATGCCTTATTTTCGCATTTTTAGATATGCACTTTTTATCGTAAATATAAATATCTTTAGTTATACCATATGCCCTTTCCATCTTATGAATCCTTCTTCTATGGCAGATTTTTCTAAACCATTCTCTTCAATTATTTCTCCTAGATACTTAAATTTTCGAACCCTCTCTATTCGACCAATGTCTGTTACCAGGAATGTTGGCGCATTTTTAATGTTCGTGAGAAATTTGTTTTTTTCCTGCAGAAATTCGTAAGACTGTTCTGGTGGCTAAGCCCTCTAAAAAATTAACTTTTGTTATTGCAGATGTCAGATGTTCAGAAAGTATAGCAAAGTCATCTGCGAATGCCAAACAGTTTATTTCAATACGTTTGTTCCTCCTTCCCAATATGATTGGTGATATTTTGCATTTCTTTAATTTTTCATTCCAAATTCTCACTACTTTCTCCAGGACACAGTTGAAAAGAATTGGGGATAAACCATTCGTGGGTTTTTATTATTCCATGTAATAAGTTTATTTGTAAAACTGTCTTGTGCAAAGTGCAACCGCAGTTTTATCATTTCATCAGTGGAAATATACGTGAAAGTGAGGAGACTGCAGTGGATTAGACATGTTATAAGAATGGATAATGGCCGATTACCAGAAACCCCTCTTGGGATCACGGAGGGCAAAAGACCAAAATGGTGCCAATGTATAGTAGATCAAGGTCAAGACACGACTTACAGCTTTCGTTTATTATTGCACATTATTTTCTATGTTCATCAGAAGCAGGGTCACAGCTGTTTGTTTTCAGCTTAATTATTACGAATAATAAATAGCATGTGATGCATTGATATGGAGACACACCATATTGTATTATGTCTGCGGCCGACGTTCCCAGAGAATAAAATTCGCAGTAGCAATGCATAAATATTGTAATCGTGAGTTCCCTTTGTGACATGCCTTTTTTTTTTTTTTCCCTAATGAACGAAAGTCGGAGATATCGGCGGTAGGAAACAATGGAACGCAGGTGAAACGGTATAGATAGCAATGATAACGAGATACCCAGTGTTGAAAGGGGAGCGTGACGTGTGTCTTTAGAAAGATCATTCTGTCATAGAAAAACACACAGAGGGAGATGAAACAAAGTATTGTTAGAAATTATAAAAGAGAAAAAAAGCGATGGTGAGTGTAAAAGATGAAGGGAGAGCGAGCGAGAGGGAAGCGGGAAATATTACGTGGAGGCTGAGAGTCGCGTATGTTTGTGTTTACCGAGTAAACGCGGACCGAAGTAACGCTTTGCTTTCAAATGAAAGGGAGCGCAAAAAATGAGGGAGGAATAGGGATCGGTTAGGGGGACAGAGATCAAAAGGGTTTAAAGTAAAAAGACAAGGTTCGAGAGTCGGGCAAAACAGGGTACGTAGTTGACCGGTTGCACTGGTTGCGTGTGTGGCAAGTGGAAAGGGCAACATTGATCCAGCGTCGTTATACACGTTCACAAGAAAAAAGAGTAAAGGGGCTGTACACGCGCGTGTGCGTGTATCCTTCGTTCTTGAAAAAGCGGCTAATTAAGGTATAAACTCGTGCATCAAAGCTTGATGCATACACCCAGAAGTATTTTCCAACCAAAAGATAAAGTAGTTTTAATGAGGGGTAACACGAATGAATTAATTTTTTTTTTAAAAGTCAAGCCTTAATGAAATATAAACGGCTGTCTGTTGGTAGTATAACGTTGAAAATTGTAGTTTAGTATCCGCTAAACTACGTGACAGACACGTAATACGCGTGTAGTAACCTGCTGGAAAGGTTACCAGAGTCATTGTGTAACGCATCGGGTTGGTATGGTAAGGATGACTATGAATAGAAGTGGTCCACTCTACACAGGATATTGGTTTTTTTATGAGTGAATTTTGAATATGTTTGTCAACAAATCTGTTCTATTATATTTTTTTTATGAGTGTATTTAGAATACGTTTGTCAACAAATCTGTTCTATTATATTGGTGTTGGTGTTGGTATTGGAAAAAACTATATGTATGGTGATTAGCATAGGAGGAGAAAGGGCAAACAAAGATAGGGCAAGACAAAATACAACAGGCGGAGTTGGTTAAATATCTTGGAAGCTTGATAAGTGAAGATATGTTCTGCATTCGTGAAATTAGAGCAAGAATTGCTATAGCGAAAGAGGCATTTAATTGGAATAAAAGACCGCTGTGCGGCAAAATTAATAAGTATTTAAGAAAAAGGTTGGTCAAGTGTTATGAGTGGAGCGTTGCTTTATATGGTGTAGAGACAAGACATACACTGAGGAAAGAGGATGAGAAAAGATTAGAAACATTTGAGATGTGGGTTTGGCGAGCATTGGAAACAGTGAGGTGGGTTGATATAGTAAGGAATGATGAAGTTTTAAGAAGAATAGTGGAAGAGAGAAGAATTCTGAAGGTAATAGAAAACAGGAAAAGTATTTGGTTAGGTCATTGTTTAAGAAGAGACTTCTTGCTTACAACTGCCATGGAGGGTGTCATAGAAGGAGAAAAAAGAAGAGGACGTAGAAGAATGAAGTTAATAGACAGCATTAAAATCAGAGGGTGTTAGGAAGAAACGAAAGGACTGGCATGCGATAGGACAGCTTGGAGAGCTTTTACCATTTGAAGACCTGCCTTAGGGGAGAACACCAAATAATAATATCGGTGTAATACGGGAAGGTCGCGAAAGGTATCACCAGGAAATTATAAACAGGTCTACGCAGAATATTGTCCATCGTCTGAGTAGACCGGATCACCCAACGCAGAACTCTGCAGAAGGACAAACGACAAACCTGTTCAAAAAGAAATTCGAAATGAAAATGGGGTTTTGGCTGGCTGGTTTGGCCCATGCCTTAGAAAACCGGGGGACGATATCGAGCGACAAACCGTCGTATGGAACCGACAAGGTCTGTGCTCCAGAGAAGGTACATGGAGATCGCGAGGAAAAGAACAATCTTCGAGGAGGTAAAGACACTCGGAAAGTCCTGAGGAGAATTTAACCGCCGACATCGTTACCGTGCCTGGGAATCGTGGGCTCGCTACAGATGATGTGCATGGTGACATGTAATGGACTATATATTCAGGGCAGGAAAAGACTACGTTTTCATGTATTCTCAACGTTTCGAAGCACTGGAGATACTAAAATATACGAAACGTTTGGTTTAAACAAAAATAAAAATGCTTGCTTTCCAGATCTGCTTACTATTTTTTTAAAATTATCTATAATATAACGCGGTAGGTAGTGTGTCAGTCATCGGTATGTTACCATAGTAACAAGTAAATGAACAAATGATATTTACCGGCATCGAATGTAGGCCTATACCTTTATCCGTTCCTATAGTTTTTAATGTTTTTACTATGCGATTGTATTGATATATTTTGTAATTGTTTTAAAACATTGTAAAATTTATGTTTATACGTATTTCTGATGATGCAATGAATAAGTAATGAAATATATTAAATACCACTACTAAAGATGTCAACATCACCAGCATTAATTACCATAGTAACAAGTAAATAAACAAAAGCTATTTAGCGGCATAGGAACTGTACATTTTCGCATTCCTGCAGTACATTTTCGATGTTTTATATAATATGCGATTGTATCGATATATTACGATGTAGACAAGAAGTGTACTAACTGTAAATTGTCCTATTACTTAATGCAAAGCGAAAATACGTGTTGTTTTCATTTGTGAGGTTAGGTGACAACGGTTTTTGATTTAACAGGTACTTTATAAATATCTTCAAAGGCTGTATAAACTGGTACTTTTAAATCTCCAAAGGCTGTTGCAACAACATAGTAAGTGTTGAAAATTTGGAGAGAATTTGATTAATGAGTACAGAATTGTTATACGAGCTGACAGAACGCCATATATACATAGACAATCAAAATTATATTAAAATACTTATTAAAAGTCAAATATTCGCGTGCGAAGCCGCGGGTAACTGCTAGTACTCGTATAACAGTAGTGTTGGTATGAGAGACATTTTGTCAACTCTCTTTTGGAGAGAACGTAAGAAGGTTTGTGTCACTGGTTAGAAAGTTCTGTCAGCAGGATTGGACATCTATTCGCTCTGTGAATTAAGGTTGCCTAATTTGTACTCTTGGTAGAGTTGAAGGACACTGTGGTTCAGACTACACCGTTTTAACTGCACGGACACGAGTAGGTTACGTGTGGCCACCAACGTTCTTAATTTCCCAAGACATGAGTTCATTTGCCGTGAGACGGACTCGAACCACACCACCCCGTTGTGAAGGAAATACTTTGTGGCTGACCACCGCTCTTCCCGGATACCTTATTGATAATAAGTCTGACTTGGTTGTATTTACTTGAAATACAGTAAACTATATAATCACACGTTATCTTACGGTATTCGCTTTCCCCTTTTCTGTACTACTGTATGTCGCAAGGTATACTGGCTGCGAACTTTGTTTGCGTTTAGGTTAATTAACAGTGTCTGTCGATAAAAAAAAGGTTTTTAATCTTACATTTTCCATCTTTGTAGAAATTATTCCAAGAGTAGTACTAAGATTTATTTTATAACAGTAAATTTATATCATCATCATCATCATCTTCAAAGATTAAACCAAGAATGGTTTGTTCCGGTCTCAAATAGGCAAAGATTAGATCTGGTCACTCCAGCGCTTCTTCCAGCGTCCCACACCTGTCCGTCCCCTCGGCTTATAGTTCAGAGTTGTTTGGGAATGCGGCAGCCATCCATTCGGCAAAGATGTTCCCACCGATTCAGCCGATACTGTGCGATCCTGTCGAGTATACTCATAATATTCAATTCCTGCCGTATATATGTGTTTCTTCTATGATCATGGAGAGTATACCATGCCACGTGCCTGAGAAATCTCATTTCAGCCGCTTGGCTGCGACTGGCCTGGCCTTTCGTTAAATTCCAATTCTCAGACCCATAAAGAAGTGTGGGAAAAGCCATCGCCTTGTAGAATTTTGGGCGCGTTTCTTTACTTGCTGACTTAAGGGTTCGCCTAATGGTCCCGCACGTAGCCTACGGTTGAACTTATGCAGCTTATTCACAACGTCCCTGCATGCATGATTAGACACACTGTAGTCCAGGTATTCAAAATTGCTAACTTGTTCCAGGAACAAGTTTTTTATTAAAAGTTAAAAGATTGGTGCGCACACAAAGTATCAATGTTATTATGTCTCAGAAATGCACTGGTATAAAAGAACAAGATCAAACGAATAGAAAGGAAGAGTAGTGTGGCAAAGACTTGATGACGTTCTGATGTTTGTAAGCTGACGTCGTTGCTGACATTATAAGACAAGTAAATGTATAAATTTATTGAATTCTCAGTGAATGCTAACGAGTAAATTGGGTTGGTACAATAAAGTTCGTTCGGGAGCAATAACTTCATCTTTGATTTGGTATAGAATTGTACGTAACACCGCAACAGTGTTATAAATCCGTGAAAATACTCGTGTGATTTATTCAGGAATTCCCGAAGAGGTTGGTTTAAGTTGGTTGTAAGTTTTATTATGAATAAAATTGTACATGACGAAGTGCTCATCGTAACGCAATTCCCCCGCAGCAAGCCGCTGAGAGTTCGCCGTTAGTCGGTGGAATATTGAAATCGATTTTGTTCTCATAAATATTTAATGACCGAGACGATAATGGCAGTCATTGATCACTAATATCAAGAAAAATGGCACAGCGGTTCCCAGATTCCCTACAGTTCCCAACGTGTATGTCGCTTGCCTAGCGTTTTGTAAATATTACGTTCTGATATTTTCTTGTATTAACTCAAAACATTTTTTACAGCATCTACACCTTTTATTTGTGATAATTTTGTACACACGATTTCCATGTTAGTGGTAAATTATTTATTTATTTTTTCGTTACACCTTTTTGCGAGCATGCATACATACATAAAACACAAACTTTCTTGCTACTTGATGTATGAATAAGCCTACCTGTATTACACTATTCTAATATACAATCAAGAGTTGTGTTTCTTACTTGGAACATCAGACAGTACGCTCATATGAGTGATATGGTTACGCTAGTCTTCGACCAAACGTATGCTCAGCATGGAATTTAAGTCAGCAATGGTACAGAATTTGTAGAAATTAAATCAAGGAATAGGGATTTATTTTAAGTGATTTGCTATTTTCATTCTGTTTACTATGTGATGTGATATTTGTCGTGCTAATGTCACTGTAAAATAATGTGAACGGATTACAGTATTGGTGGACAATACTGAAGTGATAATCCTAAGGATTTATAACGATTTACCATTTTTTAACATTCCACCAAAAATACCCGAACTAAGCTGCATATTGGTACCGTCCGTACGAGGATTGTTCAACAGACACACGTTTGATCTCTGCAGCCGTGACGTCGTCGCCATGGTAACGGAATTCATATGTTTATATTGTCTGTTTAAGTACTAGTGACGCGTCTGTCAAAAATATTTGCAGTTTGCTCTTTTCTAAGCGTTGTGACTGGGTTGAAAAATTACTATGAGAAAAAATCCGTCCAAAGATAATCTGCGTGCCGGTATTCAGTTTTTGGCCGTCGAGGGGCGTCGGCCAATGGAAATGTATACGAGAATGAAAGCTGTATACGGTGACTGTAGTTATTCTCATCCGGCAGTGGTTGAATGGTGCAATAAATTTCGAGAAGGAAGAGAATCCACTAAAGATTGGCCCGTCTCGGGCCTGCACGTGTTGCAGCATCAGATGAAAATGTGAGACAGCTGGAAACTGCTTTACGCGTAAATAGGCACATCAAAACTTTCTCAAATGTTGAGCATCGGCGTGGGAACTGTTCATTCCATCATTCATAGTCTTGGGTATCACAGAGTTGCTGCTCAGTGGATTCCACGACTGCTTACTGATGATCAGACAAATTTGCGTTCGGCCTTATCATTACAGCATTTGATGCGCTATCAACAACAAGGCAATGATCCCTTTCTTCACCAAATTGTTGCCGGTGATGAGTCTTGGTGTTATCACTACGAGCCAGAATCCAAACATCAGAGTATGCAGTGGAAGCCACAATCTCCGAAGGCGAAAAAATGTCGGTCCAACCTTCGGCAGGAAAAGTAATGATCGTATTTTTTGATTATCAGGGTGTGCTGCTCTTAGATTTTAAAGAACCTCGTGTCAACATCAACGCTGAGCGATATGCGGACAGCTTAAAACGCTCACGGGTCAGCATCAAGAATAAACGTCCCGGGAAACTCACAAATGGTGTCATTCTTCTGCATGATAATGCTCGACCCCATGTAGCCCATACGATTCAAGATGTGCTTGGTCGTATGAAGTGGGGAGTCTTACAACATCCACTTTACAGTCCCGACTTGTCCCCGTTCGATTATCATGTTTTTGTCCGATTAAAGAAATCACTAAAAGGACGGCGGTTCAAATCGGACGCTGAGATAGAGTTTGCTGTTAACGAATGGATCCGCAAACAGCCCCAAGAATTTTACTAGCAGGGAATCTACAGATTAGTGCAGCAGTGGGACTCATGCCTTAATGTTAATGGAGACTTCTTTTAAAATCGTGGAATAAAAAATGCTTTACAGCCTCTAAACGTGTTTCTGTTGAACAATCCTCGTACGTAGTGTATTTAATAATTAGTAATTAAATTGATTTAAAATGCCTGTGTACAGTTAAAATGATGTATGCCACATTCATTAGTACTTTCTATTTTGTTAAAGGGTCCTTGTCGGATTTTGCGGATGGCTTAGAATTTCTAGATTTGAGCCTGATGTAGTCCGTAGAGAAATAACTTTTGTGTGGAGTATTGAATGAAAAACAAAATTAGTCTTGATTACGAACGATGACGATCATAATATAGAAAGAGAAATTAGAACTAATGAAAACAGTTACCTAAGGGATTGGCTTGGAAGTTATAAATGAAAGAAAAGCGTAGCTATTAAGGAACGTTCTTCGTTAAACGATGTTTGTGTTGAAATTGAGCAAGCTCTTTTATATTTAACTGATGTTTGAACGGTCTGAGAATAAATGTGAAAGTTGAACCGCAGAACGCGTTCTGTGAATTTGAATTTTCTTTATGCGTGCGTAATACACGTGAAGATAATACTGCTTTTAGTCAATGATGTTTATTTTAGCACCTGCTCAATGAGTTAATCAGTGAAGGATGATGGAGTAGGTGTCGGGCATTTTTGCGCGGACGCTTTAATTGTCTTAAAAATAAACTCTCCCTCTCTTAGAAAACGCATTAATTAAAAGATCTCTTGACTGGTGTTCGGCTAAGAAGCGAGCGAACGCCAAAGTTTTGCGTATTTTGAATAAACAGGACTGTGTTATTTTTTGTAAGGGAGAATTGGCTTTTGATGTAAGCTACGTAACGGCTAGGGGGTGGGGGTTAAAGTGACCCGCAGAGCATATAAGCGAATCAATATGACTTGAGTAGACACCTTAAACCGATTGCGCATGCTTATACACTCCAGGTAATTGATCCCCTTCCTACGCCGACAGTATTATTGTTTCCCCGGGATCGGATTAAACTCGCGCCTCGTCCCGTACCCCCTCGCGTTCTCTGGGTTAAAGAATAATTGTAAATGATGACGTAAGCAAGCAACCCTGTCCCTTCGCTGTTCAGAGCCGTCCGCTACCCGTTTAAGTCGTGTATTGAATTTAAGAAACCAGTTATCCCCACTTTTTTGTATAATTCTATGTTCCTTTCCCTACACTCTTCTTCTTTTTCCTTCTTGTAGTATGTATTTCTTTCTTCTCACTATTCGCATTTTCTTTTCATCCCACTCCTTGGGTCTTTATTCCTTCTGACCCACTTCCAGTTTATCCTCCTCTCTTTGTCTCCATCACGTTTATCTGCGTTGTTAGTGTGCTTTTGTAATGTTTCTACCTCGGCGAAGAGTAGAAAGTTCTGTTGAGTCGTGTAAAGAGATTTCTTTACACTAAATTGTATTTACTTTTCTTTTATGTATTCTGGAAAATGATATTGATATGCCATGACCGAGCCTTTCCAGGCGTATCAATTGGCAAGGGGAGAGGTTAATTTCTAAAATTATAGGTGCCGGAACGCATCAATTCAAAAGTTGTACAGAAACAAATATACTTGAATTTTATATTAGCGTATAAGTTAACATCAGGTTATTTCAAAGGAGTTCTACATTTTTAAAGCCTTATAAAATATGTGACATACGTATAAACGTGTGTCTAAAAAGACAATAAAGTTTACTGATGTTTCTAAAGAGCTTCATCGTCAGGTTAGCCGCACGACAATCGAAAACATCTCACTCATGATGGCGTCATTCCGGAGGCTCAATCAAACTCCAAATGTTGGTTTCGGTGGTTCGGGTATTTTAAAAAAGTTTCCATAGTTTCATCATTGTGTCGTCATATTGTTTGTTTCTTGACCTTTCCTTACTCTTTGTATCCAATACTGTATGATGGCCAGAAATCAGCCATGAATCCACGTACTTTGATGGATAAAATAAACGGAGAGGAGGTCCATTAATTTTCACAAATAAGAGAGTGGATACAGTCTTTGTCTTTAGAGATGCTCTTAAAGATGTAATGATTAGATTCATTTGCGAAAAACCCTCTCACATTCACTTTAAGATATTGCTATTGATTCAGTAGCATATGTCAAGGTAGAAAGACTCTCCGGAAAAATTCTGGAATGCATAGATAAACGTCGGTCGTCGCTTCGTGTCGACACTGCTAACTGGGAATGTCATCTTCGAGCGAGCCTTGTTGAAATTTTTAAAAATACGTTCTACTTACAAGAGAACTTCAGATAGAACGTATTAAATATCGGTATGGAGAACCATACATGACTTTCATATTCTAAGATTTATATTTAAAATCATTTTCACCCAAACAGCCAGGCTGTGTCTTACCTGCCTTTTTATTGCTGTATTAAATGAAAAATATTATATTACATTAAATTGAAAAAATTATAATTTTATTGCCTGGCAACAAAATTATTTTATTTTTAACAATTACCATTGTTTCAAAAAGTTTAAATAAATTTTCAAGTACTTTACTCTTGTTAAAACGTAAAAGGTTGCAGGTAAACTACCCCTTCCCCTTAACCGATCGTCACCAAAATCGAAAGTCATTGAGACCTCTACAATTCAGGGACGTATGCAAAAAATTATTTGATTCTGTTTGAATTTGCGGCTGTTATCGTTTGCCATAGGAAATACCCTTGTTAAAACATAAAACGTTACAGGTAAACTACCCCTTTCCCTTAACCGATCTTCACCAAAAACAATAGGTCTTGAGTACTCTACAAATCAGGGCTGTATGCAAAACATTATTTGATTCTGTTTGAATTTGCGGCTGTTATAGTTTGCCATAGAAAATACCCTTGTTAAAAAAACGTTGCAGGTAAACTACCCCTTTCCCTCAACCGATCTTCACAAAAAACAATAGGTCTTGAGAACTCTACAATTTAGGGCTGTATGCAAATAATCTTTTGATTCTGTTTGAATTTGCGGCTGTTATCGTTTGCCATAGGAAATACCCTTGTTAAAACATAAAACGTTACAGGTAAACTACCCCTTTCCCTTAACCGATCTTCACCAAAAACAATAGGTCTTGAGTACTCTACAAATCAGGGCTGTATGCAAAACATTATTTGATTCTGTTTGAATTTGCGGCTGTTATCGTTTGCCATAGAAAATACCCTTGTTAAAAAAACGTTGCAGGTAAACTACCCCTTTCCCTCAACCGATCTTCACCAAAAACAATAGGTCTTGAGAACTCTACAATTTAGGGCTGTATGCAAATAATCTTTTGATTCTGTTTGAATTTGCGGCTGTTATCGTTTGCCATAGGAAATACCCTTGTTAAAACATAAAACGTTACAGGTAAACTACCCCTTTCCCTTAACCGATCTTCACCAAAAACAATAGGTCTTGAGTACTCTACAAATCAGGGCTGTATGCAAAACATTATTTGATTCTGTTTGAATTTGCGGCTGTTATCGTTTGCCATAGAAAATACCCTTGTTAAAAAAACGTTGCAGGTAAACTACCCCTTTCCCTCAACCGATCTTCACCAAAAACAATAGGTCTTGAGAACTCTACAATTTAGGGCTGTATGCAAATAATCTTTTGATTCTGTTTGAATTTGCGGCTGTTATCGTTTGCCATAGGAAATACCCTTGTCAAAACATAAAATGTTACAGGTAAACTACCCCTTTCCCTTAACCGATCTTCACCAAAAACAATAGGTCTTGAGTACTCTACAAATCAGGGCTGTATGCAAAACATTATTTGATTCTGTTTGAATTTGCGGCTGTTATCGTTTGCCATAGAAAATACCCTTGTTAACAAAACGTTGCAGGTAAACTACCCCTTTCCCTCAACCGAACTTCACCAAAAACAATAGGTCTTGAGAACTCTACAATTTAGGGCTGTATGCAAATAATCTTTTGATTCTGTTTGAATTTGCGGCTGTTATCGTTTGCCATAGGAAATACCCTTGTTAAAACATAAAACGTTACAGGTAAACTACCCCTTTCCCTTAACCGATCTTCACCAAAATCAACAGATCTTGAGAACTCTACAATTCAGGGCTGTATGCGAAACATTATTTGATTCTGTTTGAATTTGCGGCTGTTATCGTTTGCCAAACAAACAAAATTACCCTTGCTAAAAAAAAACCGTTGCAGGTAAACTACCCCTTTGCCTCAACCGATCTTCACCAAAAACAATAGGTCACGAGTACTCTGCAAATCAGGGCTGCATGCAAAAAATTATTTGATTCTGTTTGAATTTGCGGCAGTTATCGTTTGCCATAGAAAAAAAATCTACAGACACACAGACAGACACACACACAGACACTTTTCGGAAAACGACTTTTTTTCATGTTTTGAGTGTAGTAGAATCAGAATCTGCAATAATCTCGAACACGATTTTTTTTGCCATCACCATACTTCCATTCCTTAAGGAATATGGAAGTAAAAAAGAAAAGAACTATAGTAGTTAAGATAAAGTGCTAGTGTTTGATTTTGACAAATGTTTAGTTTTGTAGTGGGGCTGATGTGGGCACAATTTAGAAAGTAGTAGAAATTATTTTTGTAATACGTAGTTTTTTCTTTTCATATTTTTTTCGGCAATTTATTTTTTGATCCAAGAGGTTTCGGAACGCCGTACCGGCGCGGTCCCCCTGAAGTCAAGCCCTGATTCTACCTCGGCTAACTGAAAATGACAGTCACAGTGATTGTGACGTGTATGTTTGAAATCTAAGTGAGACTTGTTACCCCTTCTTCAAAGGTAAATAGTGTTATTCAATGTACCACCAACTCAGGTACCCGCCCCTTTAGGTCACATGACTTCTTTCTCATACTACTAATGGCTCATATTATGATCATCACATCTGAGATTATCCAATCGTACATGAACGAGTTATCATTCATGACGTCTGGAGGATCATCAGACGTTCACGTGATCGAAATATAGTGACGTTTGTTTTGGAACTGTCGTGATTAAAAACAGGATGAGCTTGGTTTTGTCTTGGAAATAACGAAATTTTCCCTGGGTGGGGGGGTTACCGGGTTAACCTGTGTTGGTAATTGTAATTGTTTTCTCGTTTATACAGTTGGGCAGATGCCAGCCGTTAAGAGTGGAACTGGAGCAGTGAGGTTACGCGGCGAAAGCTGATCGCCACGGACCGCCCTGTAAAATATAAGGTCTATTACTGTAATGCGTGCGGAGAGAACAGCGACTCTTCGTGTACGCCGATGTCCTTGTTGGAGGAGGACACGTGGGTCAATTATTGCGAAACGTGACTGGACACTAGGAAGCCTCGTTCAGGTCTCATTTGATGATCACCACTGCCCATTTGGAAGGAGAACCGAACAGGGTGCTTCAGATTTAAACGCGAACGTTCGTATCCCAGTTTCTAGTGACTGTTTGATCGTTTTTTTGCGTCAGGTTATATATTATCTAGTTTTCCTCTTTCAGCATTATGTCTTGGGAATTAAAATTGAATAACGACAAGCCTTCGGCTGAGGTTAATTAAGATGTTCAGAAGTCAGAAATTTAAAATTGGAAAAACATTTTTTAAACCATTAATAACATCGGTTTTTGCTGAAGTATGGGGTGTAAACAACACTTATTACAAAATAAATTATTCTACATTTCAAAGCTGAATAAGCATAAACATCATATTCCGTTAAAAGTCACTGGAGTCAAGTGTCCGTCCCTTTGTCAGTTCAGCTTACTATGAAGTGAGATGTGATTGTTGGTATAGACCTATATTTATATATTTTTGTTGTATTGACAATTTGTAATTTAGAATAAACTTTCATATCAAGTAAATAAACCATATCAGGTTTGATCGTGTTCAGTAAGAATGAGTAAAATGCTTAAAAAAGTTGAAGTTAATTTCGGAACGGTATATCGAATACAGAACAGTGTCGTTTTGAGTATGTACACAGAGATGTGGACCAGTATTTTATAAAAACATAAGCTTACTCGTGAAGTCTGCAAAAATGCTAAGGACCATGCTTTGTTTTTGGTGGGTTTACGTTGTAATAGAATTGTTGGTGGAGATTTTACGTGCATTTACGGTCAGCGCAGTCGAGGAGAAGAATAAGCTAATTTGAATTCTTCTGCATCGCTGCTCGACTAGAAGACAGTTTTGAGAAAAGCATAGTGTTGAAGAATTGTGTTGTCCTTGAGATTCACATTATTACATAGTTCTCTTTAGTGAAATGCTAATGGTTGTTTGTAGTGATTATGGACATTGTCTACTGCTCACGAGGTGTATAGGCTATTCATCTCACGTACACGATAAGAGGAGTCTCAGGCAGTAGTGTTGGAGCCTAAATCTCATGTGAAAGAGAGGCGGATATGTACCAGCAACATTATTTTCTTGTATGCCATTAAAGAAGTCAGGTCACGTATTTCGAGTTCGTCTTCTTCTCTTTCTGGCGCTTCAGTCCACCTCGTCAGAAAAAGAAGACTGAAGAGGTGGACAAATTGAGTCAGCTCTCTTCCAAATTGAGTCAGAAAATGTTTCGCATCATCAGATGTTTCTTCCGTATGTCTCTTCCCAAGCTTTCCTTCCGGTTTGTACCTTTCCATTATGGATTCAAGTTCCGTCTTTGGTATTCTTTTCTGTTCCATGCATCTGTTGCTCATTGTTGTCATCCATCGCTGACATGATCTCCCTTCTCAATCTGTGTAAGGAGGCAAGTCTCAATAAGGTGCTGCAATATTGATCAAATAATTTATGATTCTACCTAGCTCTTCAGGCTCTGTTCTCCTGTTTTAGGGCAAATATTCTTCACAGAACGTTTCTTTCGAAAGCGTTATGTAATTCGCCATCTTTTGACTTAAGACCCAAGTTTCACATCTGTATGCATTACTGTGTTTTCCGTGTTATGAACAGAACAGCCCTTTGGCTACTGCAGCGCGTATCTGGAATATAACAAGGAACATTAGAGAATGCTGTTACTAGATCACAGTCCAAAGGATGGAGGTTAGGAGTCCCCAAGATTATAAAGGAAAACCCTGATGAACTAAAAGAAAATTTGTTAGAGAAGGGAAAAAGATTTATATTAATGTAGTAGAAGCTGTGAATGTATAAATCTGACAGAATAAGGACTGTAGAAATTAGAGCAGAAGGGGAGGCTGAAACGAATAACTGGTTGAGGAGATATCCACCGATTTGTGAAGAGCCATCAGTTGGAAAGAGACTGGAGAAATGGACGACAAAAGCTAAGCATCAATATTGTAGTTCAAGTGATGATTCTGTCCAAAGACAATCCTTCTTCTTCATCAGCGGCACGACAACCGATTACTGAGTCAAGGCCTCCTTTAACAGCCTCCGCTAGTTGTCCCGGTCAAGTGCAGACAACTGACTGACTGAGAAACTGATAGGTTTCTCCACATAAAAGAGTTTCACAGATGGGATATGTGAATTATCTGATCCAACCTCCAACCTGGAGGACCAGGAACTTTGATTTCGAGGTGCTCTTCCCCTAGAGAGTTACTTCCACCTCAGCTGACGAGCTCTTTGCCCGGTCGCAGTAGGCTAACTGACTCAGCCCATGTGTGCAGCCGTTGGGCTACTATAGCCTCCTCCGCCTTCACACTAGATGTACATCCTGCTGCCGATGTGCACCATCCTGCCAGCCCAGGACCCAGGATACCTCCAGAGTGCCATGACTGAACCCCCATCTCTCGTTTGCTTACCGATCCACTCCGCCGAAGGGATTGGTTACCACAACCTTGGAGTGGATTGCTCGACGTAACAGGGTCCACCGATGTGTAAGTGAGAGTGGAGTTGTGGGGGAGAGGGTGGTGCATTTCTCTTCTATGAAAGCATATGTTCGTTAACACCCCCTTTGTACCCCGTCCAAAGACAATGTTCACTTTCTGTCTGTTCTTAATCACCAAAGGTCTTTAAAGTCTGTGTAATTTCGACCCGCAGTCAAAACCCATAAGCGTACTATATCTTCTTTTTCCTTTTACTTTCTTCTCTGTAATCTTTTTAGCTATTATTAATATCTGTAAAGAGCCTTTCCTCAAGAAATTACCAATCAAATTTGCTTTCTTCTGTTAGCACCAGCCAATTTCCTTTCGTCCTTAATTCTTCTTAATACTCCTTCATTCGTTACTTTGTCTGTGTAGTTAATCTTTTCCATTCGTCGCCAGAACCACGTTCCGAAACTTTCCAAATATTTCCTTTCTTTATTCTTGGTGATCTGTTTCTCTGATCAACGTACGTTACAGTGTTCCACGTGACCTAAAACACTGAGTATGACTGTTAATTCAATGTTAACTCATGGGCTAGTCAAAACCCACTACTCTTCCGAATGCTAATTTTATATATATATATATATATATATATATATATATGCAGATAACCGGTATCTACATGTAGATAACTCTTGTACCAAAAACTACTGGACATTTAAAGAATATCTATTAAATTTAAGGTGGTAATTGACTCAAGTCATTTGTCATGAATAATCACGTAGAAAATCCATTGAACGTACATACAATCACATAGTGATTAAACGTTTAACCGTCGCGCTCGACTCTGTACATTTAAGTATTGTGGTTTTGTTTAATGTGGATTTTAATGTTTTAATTATTCGACAACTATATCATCGTTTGATGATATACGAACACACTTTTAAGTTCTGAGGATGGGACAAGTGTCCCGAAACATGTAAACTTTAGAGTGAAGACATTGTTGCAGAAAGTCACAGACGGTAAGTTACAATATATTTGTGTATACTTTTGTCGCGTCACAGAGCAGAAGGCTGACGGACGGTAGGTGTTGGTTCACAAAGGTTCAGGAAGTAGGAAAAGTGTTTTATGTAAACAGCGAATCGTCGGACACATCCTTTGTTTACGCTGGCACCGTCGTGTTTGTTTGTGTGCGTAGGGGTTGTTTCTTATTGTTGCTTAGGATCGGATTACAAGCTTATTGTTACCCTCTTTAACGTCAGATACTGGTTTTGAGAATACACCTACAAGCTTTTATCAAGTCTACTTCCTCTTTCGCTTTTGAATTTTGTTTTATGGATCTTCGCTTCATGTTTTTTGTAGTTCTATTTTACGCAAGCGGCCACAGGTTTTTTCTGTTCTCAGCTTTGTGTCCGACAGTTCAGCCGTATTCTGTCGAAACTAGGGCAGATTGATGACAGAATCGTCAGCACGGAACTGTGAAAGTTTTTGAAGTGACAGTTATCCCACGTCTGTACAGACCTGGAAATCTCTTGAACTAAGCGGCCTCAACTAAGCTATTGGTTACTTAATAAAAACACTTTTTTATGGAAAGCGTATTATGTATGGGCAATGCGGCGGGCTGTAGGAGAGAAAATACTGACTTATTGATAATACGACGTACCGTTTGACTTTGGAAACTCTCAGACATTCAGGGATGTTTCTTAATGCTGGAATTCTTGTGAGTTAAAATCGGCTGAATAGTTTGCCAGGAAACGTGATCGGATTCTGTACTCGTGTTTATTGAGTCGTTTCATTGGCCGCAGACGGATCAGCTTGTGGTGATGTGTTCTGATGTTTACTTGTTTTTGGCCGTATTTAACTGCTTTTAGTATAACATTAGACGCCATTATTTCTAAAACGTTTAGAATTCCTCTTTCAGCATTATGTATTGGGAATTAAAATTGAATAACTACAAGCCTTCTGCTGAAGTTAATTAAGATGTTCGGAAGTGAGAAATTTAAAATGGGAAAAACCCTTTTTTAAACCATTAATAACATCAGTTTTTGCTGAAGTATGGGGTGTAAACAACCCTTATTACAAAATAAATTATTCTACATTTCAAAGCAGAATAAGCATAAACATCATATTCCGTTAAAAGTCACCGGAGTCAAACGTCGGTCCCTTTGTGAGTTCAGCTTACTATGAAGTGAGATGTGAATGCTGGTACAGACCTATATTTATATATTTTTGTCATATTGATAATTTGTAATTTAGAATAAACTTTCATATTAAGTAAATCAGGAATACGATTTTGGCTTGTAAGTGAAGCATCCGTTGATGGTTCTCCTGTTGGAGGGTTGTACGTGGCCTTGAGACAAGTTCTGCGGCGTCTTCTCTCATCGGGGCCGTTGTAGCTGTTCTGTTAACTCATGTTGGGGATTTATTATTTGATTACTGTAATTAACAAATTTTAAAAATTAAATATTTTAAATCGTTGTACATTTGTCACAAACGAGAATAGACGGATACTCGTAGTAGGCTTATAGACAGAATGTCTAGTCTTAATTTCAAAATTGGTAATTTCTCATTGAGTGATTAAAGAAAACACGGGTGTTACGATTCCGGTACTCTCTTGAATGAATGAATGGTACTGGGATAATTCATTAGTATAACTGTACTAAAACATCAGGGCTGTATTAATAAAAATTATCGTAAAAGTCCATTAACAACGTTAATGGTTTACGTTAACGTAGCCTTTTGTTTCATGAAGGGTTTAATTATTATTCTGGGAGTGTACATCACATAATGAAATGTTAGGCGCAGGGGCGTATTTACGGAGGAGGGGACGAACGGGACCGGACCTCCCTCAGAGGGTCGAAAATCTTGTTAATCTAGTTTATATTATTTTTTACTTCCATGTTCCATAAGGAAATGGAAGTATCGTGATGGCGAAAAATCGTGTTCGAGATAAGGGCTGATTCTGATTGTAGGGGAACACGGGGAAGGTTGTAACATTTCAAATTTGGTCATTAATAACTCTGACAGTTTTCTTAATTTTAAAAATATTTTCATAGTTTCCGATACCTATGGATGTTATTTATGATGCACTAAATATTCAGAGTTTTATGGTTCATAATTATTTTAGTACGCAAAGAAAACTAACTTAAGTCAAAATGTTACAATCTTCCCCATAGCGGGGTTGGTTGTAACAGCTTAAGGGGTTGGTTGTAACAAGACAAATAAAGCAAATATTTCGCTTAAAAACATTTTATTTCTCATAAAAATGATGTAATTTTACCTACAAAATCAAAATATAGTGTTTCACACACACACACACACACACACACACACACACACACCATTAAACCATTTATCAGAAAAAATTTCTTCCTTCTTACATCAGGTCTTTAAAGTTTAAAAATGTCTTTTAAAACAGATTGTCCTCAAAATGTCGTTACAATCATACAAGCATTTGACAATTTCCCTCCCTAAAACGCGCGCGCGCACACACACGTACACACGTGTTCACATGAGCATGTCAACACTTATCTAAAGAAAGCAATTTAAACTAATCAAATTAAAGTTACTTTTATAAAATTATGTGTCTGTAACATAGCAAATACAAATTTAAGTGAAAAACAATTTATAATAACCAAACTTATCAAAATTTATAAAACTATAAATGTCTTTAACAAATATCAAAATACAAATGTTTAGTTAAAATAATTTTAAAATAAACAAACATTTGGAAAGCAGATATAAGATAATTAATGTCTGTAATTTAACAAAATACAAATTAAAGCATGTTTAACTAGAAACATCTTTAGAAAAACAAATACCTTGTCCATTACCATTGCTTTAAAATTTTGTTCAGAAAATCCATCTGACATACAGTTATGGCACACATATCTTTGATCTCTTAGCACATGAAAAATGTGCCCAATGCTTACAGTCCATGAATTGCACCCAGTCTTCTTCAGGCCTGCTCTTTGAAAATGGTTTCATGCGGACTAAACACAGACAGGTTTCATCATCATCTTCTTTTTCAGATGGGTTTGCAAATTTAAGAATCCTCTTTACTTTCTTTTATCGGGACGGTTTTCCTTTTCGTCTCCTTTTAATTTCTCTTGTTTTTTCTTTAGATAATTTCCTTTTCTGATATTAACTTTCAATAGCTTCTTTTACTGGGGTTTGTCAGTTAGTAGGCCTACGGCACAACTGCACTGTTTGTTAGGTCTTTTAGTTTTCCTTGTTCCCGTTTTAGGAAATGCTAGCACTAACTCTGGGAAAAAATTCTGTTTTAAAGTTAAGTCCCCAGATGGCGAAGATTCCAGACTTTTTGAAGACAGGGTTAGTTCTGATATATTTGTATCAGACATAGTAGAATGTGGATTCGTAGAGCTGTCAGATCTCAGTGGTGTCATTTGTCTGTCTGGACTTCCACGTTGCACTGAAAACCTAGACGCCATAGTACTGTTTTTGGTTTGGCCTATCTGTAAAAAATAACGGTCTAAAATCAGCATCACTAAGTACTGCTCGATTAAATGGATATCGATTAAATGATTTGACAAATCCCCATGGGGTAGGTTGTAACGTTGATCTGGGGAAGGTTGTAACAGAGTAAAATCCGTATTACAACCAACCCCACACGTCGCCATTACAAAAAAATCGGTGTGGACAACCATACATGACTTCCATGTCCTAAAATTTATATTTAAAATCGTTTAAGTATTAATTAAATAAGTGGATGCTTGAGTTCTGAAGAAATTACGTATCAGCTAAAAAGGTACCACCATGTCAGGTGGATTAAGACTATCCTCAACCTTCGTGAGGAAGGACTGTACTTTTGGATAAAATGTCTGTTGGTCGAACGAAGAGCTAGCTAAAGGTAGCTGCGATTTGATTCCTGTAATTAAATTGGACTCTCGCTGCGAGGGGCCGAGGGATGTCTATAGTGTTATCAAAGTCTTTCCTGTCAATACTATACTAGTCATTTTTCTTTTTTAAAATCGAGTCTTGATTTCTTTCTTTCCATTTGTCTTCTGCTTTCCTGAACGACTATTCTGTTCACCCGTCTAATTGCAAATTTCTCAGCAAAACATTTCTTCCTTAATACGTTTGTGTCTCCTGTTTAACACCCACCATTCTGATCCATGTCATAACGCTATATTCCACACAGGCTAGTAAATAACTAGCCATCAGGGAGGTCAAAATATTTTCCAGGAGGTGCAAACAATTTTCCAAAGGAGAAAAATATTTATATATTTTTCATACACACACACATATTACGATGTTAATCTTTATGCAAATTTATTGCATAAATTAATTATTTATTAATTATATAAAAATTGATTGATTACTTTTATAGGTACGTAAATCTTTACTTAATATTGCCCCGTGATGTTGGAGCACCATATACAACAATATATTTATGCAAATTGTTGCGTAAACTGATTTAATTATCTCTTTAATAAAGTTGTGATCAAAATGTATCTAACTCTGAGCTTGGGTTAGCATATACGATCTAGTTAATGTCATGTGTTGAACTCCCATATGTAATGTTAACAAATTAATTTCTTTAAATAATAAATAATGGTATGAATTAAATTAGAGTTAATTAATTATTCACACTCAAACTTGCTACATATGAATTTACTTTTGACTTTAACTGTTTTCGAAACTTCTATTCTGTGCATCCTTCTGAGTAATTTATTCGATAATCGTTAACTTGAATTATAAAGTGTAGATACTGTTTAATGAAAGGTTAAGTTGTGAGTCAGGTTTTTATATAAATCAATAGAATACTAACGAATCCATTCTAACTTATTAAAATCATTTTCATTCTTATTCATGTCATAACATTAATTTAAGAGCACTTACAAATCTTCAACAAAACAATAAAATTCTATGCCACATTTAATAATTCAATGAACAAATTTAAATAATTAAGTGAGCGATCAAATGTAGACGCTTCTTCGTCTGCAATGACGTTACTAACTAAAATGTGGTGTGCTCATAATTCGTATTTAGTATTTTATGTTAAAACACATTAAACATTTATATGCATGAAATAATCATTATTAACAATACACATATCAATCTTATACATAGCTAAAGTCCTGTTCCTGCAACAGACACATCAAAATACATACATAGTACAAAATATATCAACAAGAAGACATGTATAATATTCTAGAACATAATATTCCCTACTTATGGATTCGTATCTATCTGACTCATATTATATAACTTTCTCAGGTGGTTTGGTTCGAAGAGATTAGTTTTGTACTTTACTCGTTCTGCCGTGATGTGTCGCTCCCATGATGTATCCTTGCGTTGATGGGTGAGGTTAATCCATATAACACTCGATCGCAGACACTTCCGCACACCGCGACAGTCACTTCGAGCTTTTGAGTTTATTATAATACAAGACGTGGCATTGTACTCGTAATCGGTCGGCTAAGTCTTACACGCGTATGTGTCTATTTCGCGGTTCACAGTTCGATACCGTATGCTTCTAATAGTTGTCCATATCGCACGACCACTCTTTCCGGCGCCTAGATCGTGTTCGAGTTCATTAGGCACTTGTTCACAATTCTATTTACTCGAGTTAATTACTAAACATTGTAGTATCACTACTTTTCTGTAATTGTTCAAGAATGTCACTTCACAATGTCAGTATCTTTATGACAATGAATTACATAGAATTTATGTAGATTGTTACTCGCGCTTCATCACGAAAACTACTATTCCGTTTTACGCTCTGAGTCTTATTCGCGCACTTCCATTTATTCGTAATAATGTCTTAATCGTCTCTACCGAAATACATTTTAACTTACGCACTGCATTAAGTTCTTAAATTGAACTATTATGAAAATGAAATACAAGTTCAATAGACTGTTCGAAACTCTGAGTAAACCGAATTAAGAATTATAATGAACTGAGCTAGACTTGTAGTACATTGAGATACAATTTGAATTAACTGAGCGAAAATTTAGAATGAACTGAGATAAATGAAGTAAAACTGAGCAAAATTTGTAGTAAAACAGAGAGCGCGTCTCCCTGTGTAAACGGTTTTTATTTCTTCTGATGTTCCCACTCGTGGGCTTTTGATGAACGCTCAAACTTCCCACCAAATCATCTTTGATAGGTTCATTCCATGGACCTCCCTGTGTCCCTTCGTCTCCAGTCAGTATTTCCAACGAATTCTCCACCCAGCGCCGTTTGGAGAGGGACGTCCATACACGAGATTCGCTCTCTGGTCTCAAGCTTCTCTCTGAAACATCCCCTACAGAAGTTCCCTCCGGAATTCTCGTTCCTCATTGGCTGGTTGGCTTTCTCGACTTGAATTTGACGTAGTCCACGTGGACTGGATGAGTCGCTGTCTTACGTACGTTGCCCCGTTCCAGAAATCAGTGTTAAGGCTTCGTTTCAAAATCACATCTGCTACTTCTGGTGTAGCGTGTCGAATTCTCTTATTGTTGGTACGCTGACGATTTCCTCCGTCGACTTGCGGGTGGCATAACATCTGTGCTCTCCCTTAGCGTCACTTAGTCGCCTGTCCCATTGTCCTTGCATAAACCATTGTCTTTGAGAAGTCGCACACATGGTTATGAACAATACTCTCGCCGTTGGTTCTGTGTTTTTGTCGCTACTGGACAGATGTAAGGGTAGTCTCCTTTTGTCCTAATTGTGGAGTCGGGCATTCCCACGCATGGTCCAGTTGGCTGCAACATGTGCCGTACAGCTCATTGTTCGTGAATAGTTTTTACGACGTCTTAATGGAAAGGAAAGGTTTGTTCCTTTTCGTCGCCCACCCTCGAACAACGCTAACATGTGTCACTTTTGACGGGCTCTAATTGCTGGTGTACTTCCCTCGCAATAACCCAAAAATTAAAAAAAAAATATATGAAATATTAATTATATTACAATATATACATAAAGTACACAGGTTGTATTAATTGCTTTAGTACAACAATACTGCCCAGCGATCCACAGGAAGCAAATCGATGTCCATCTTTTCGGCTTTCACCCGTTGTGTTGGTGTGGGTTTCGGCACTTTCCATTTAAAAAGCGTGCAAACATAAGAAAATAAACATGACTGAGGCCAGAAATAACACGAATTGTGTGTGTGTGTCCTGTCTGCCTTTTTATTGCGGTAATCACAATAATAAAACTTTGGAAAAGTAAACATTACATAATTGAGATATGCTTGCCTGCCAGGAACGATATATTTTCACTCATACGTGATTTAAATTAAAATCAAAAATATAGAATTTTGTTAAAATGAAATGAAATGTTTCCATAGAAACTACTTCTTTGTTGTCATTAACGTATTACACATATAAAACTTATAAAATTTACTTCCTCCATCATCAACTACCATTTAAATTTATTAAAAAAATGACCCCCTCCCCCTTCAACTACCCTTTTCATTTATAGATATTTCATCTACCTTTCTACAGTGGATTATTAGGACCTTCTTTTCAGGATACTTTATTTATCAAAATTAAGCAATTTACTCTTGTTAAAACGTAAAACGTTGCAGGTAAACTACCCCTTTCCCTTAACCGATCTTCACCAAAAACAATAGGCCTTGAGTCCTCTACAATTCAGGGCTGTATGCAAAACATTATTTGGTTCTGTTTGAATTTGCGGCTGTTATCGTTTGCCATAGAAAAACTTCTACACACACACTTTTCGAAAAATGACTTTCATGTTTTGAGGGTAGTACAATCAGAATCTGCCGTTATCTTGCACACGATTTTTTTCGCCATGACCCTACTTCCATTTCCTTATGGAACATAAGAAACTATATGGAAAATAATTACCCATGGGTCTAATTATGTTTCAATTAAATCAAAGCTGATGCCTGGTATTCTTAAAGAATACTTGAGTTGTTAGACTACATGGTAGCTAGTATGATTAAATAATGATGTAAGTAGAAATAAGCTTCATAACATAAGTGGAAAAAGTTACTTACCTTTTCAAAAAAAGTTTAAATAAATTTTCAAGTACTTTACTCTTGTTAAAACGTAAAAGATTGCAAGTAAACTACCCCTTCCCCTTAACCGATCTTCACCAAAATCGAAAGTCATTGAGACCTCTACAATTCAGGGACGTATGCAAAAAATTATTTGATTCTGTGTGAATTTGCGGCTGTTATCGTTTGCCATAAAAAATACGCTTGATAAAAAAACGTTGCAGGTAAACTACCCCTTTCCCTTAACCGATCTTCACCAAAAACAATAGGTCTTGAGAACTCTACAATTTAGGGCTGTATACAAATAATCTTTTGATTCTGTTTGAATTTGCGGCTGTTATCGTTTGCCATAGAAAAAAAATCTAAGACAGACAGACACACAGACAGACAGACACACACACAGACACTTTTCGGAAAACGACTTTTTTTCATGTTTTGAGTGTAGTAGAATCAGAATCTGCAATAATCTCGAACACGATTTTTTTTGCCATCACCATACTTCCATTCCTTAAGGAATATGGAAGTAAATCACCATACTTCCATTCCTTAAGGAATATGGAAGTAAAATTACCCTTGATAAAAAACCGTTGCAGGTAAACTACCCCTTTCCCTTAACCGATCTTCACCAAAAACAATAGGTCTTGAGAACTCTACAATTTAGGGCTGTATGCAAATAATCTTTTGATTCTGTTTGAATTTGCGGCTGTTATCGTTTGCCATAGGAAATACCCTTGTTAAAACATAAAACGTTACAGGTAAACTACCCCTTTCCCTTAACCGATCTTCACCAAAATCGACAGATCTTGAGAACTCTACAATTCAGGGCTGTATGCGAAACATTATTTGATTCTGTTTGAATTTGCGGCTGTTATCGTTTGCCAAACAAACAAAATTACCCTTGCTAAAAAAAAACCGTTGTAGGTAAACTACCCCTTTCCCTCAACCGATCTTCACCAAAAACAATAGGTCGCGAGTACTCTGCAAATCAGGGCTGCATGCAAAAAATTATTTGATTCTGTTTGAATTTGCGGCAGTTATCGTTTGCCATAGAAAAAAATCTACAGACAGACAGACAGATAGACACACAGACACTTTTCGGAAAACGACTTTTTTTCATGTTTTGAGTGTAGTAGAATCAGAATCTGCAATAATCTCGAACACGATTTTTTTTGCCATCACCATACTTCCATTCCTTAAGGAATATGGAAGTAAAACGATATTTTTGATGTAGCGGAGGTTAGCTTCAACGTTCTGCACCGGCGTTGTAGGATACACTGACGCAACGTTTGGAGTGATCTGCAAGCCAGAAAGTGCCGCGATCTGCTGGAAATTACTCGAGTTACAAGCACTGTTACAACCTTCCCCATGTTCCCCTACTACCCTCAAAACATGAAGAAAAGTCATTTTACGAAAAGTGAAATAGTTCCGGGTAGGTTACCTGGAACGTTTTAATGTTTAAACAAGAGTAAATTACTTAATTTTGATAAATAAAGCATTCTGAAAAAAGGTCATAATAATCCACTGTAGTAAGGTAGATGAAATATCTATAAATGAAAAGGGTAGTTGAAGTGGGAGGGGGTAATTTTCTATAAATGAAAATGATAGTTGAATGGGGAAGGGATAACGTTTTATATGTGTACTACGTTATCGGCAACAAAGAAGAAGTTTGTTGTTAAAATTACTTCCCGGGCTGTTTGTCCGTTGTCCAATGTTTTCTGCAAAATCAGACGTTTCGGCAGTGCCATCGACTGCCATCATCAGTGAAAATCGAGTGCGCTAACGTGAGGTGGTATGTGTTAGTGACCACAGTACTGTGGTTTAGGCTGAAGAAAGAAATTGTGTCTATGGAAATACAGTATTTCATTTCGAAAATGACTTTAGATATAAATCTTAGAACATGGAAGTCATGTATGGTTCTCCATAACGATATTTTTTTGTATGAAGCCGACTCGACCGGCCCCCTCCCCCAGCCCAAATACTAGATACGCCACTGTTTAGGCTAGATGACATCTTTATGAAGCTAGTAACCGCACAGCAGTGTAAAGATATCGGTAAGAGAAGAGGAGCAACAGGAGTGATGCGACACGAACGAAGGATAAGGGAGACGCGTTAAGGTTTAAGAAAGAAATAGGCGTGTCCATGCGCCACCACGTTTTTGTCAGTTTACGCTAGGTTCTGTGTGGTGTATATTAGCGGTGGGAATACTTTCTACCTGTACCACAGTCGTATTCCTGTTGCTCTGTCTGCCAGGCTTATCTGATATAAAATTTATTCTCTCAGTACTGCGTGCCGCGATAAATTCAGAGCGTAGTCATTATTTAAACGCTCTTCCGTCCTTGTTCAGCGACTGTCGTGGTTGGGGATGGGGCCAGAGAGAGAGAAAAGAGAAGAAAGAAAATAATTAAATTTGTTTAGGTTGACAATTTTTTTTTATCAATTTTGAAAGCCGTGAAGCAGTAATAACGCCGCTGTTGTGTAGCACGGTACGGCGTGTTTAAAAATTTAATTGAAATTCCTTTTTCCGTTCCGTTTAATGTGCCTTTAAAAGTTAAGTTAATTTTCATTATGGAGTTACAAACTTCCCTCCCCTCGCCAATGTAGAGGCCGCCAGCTCGCTCGCTGGCTCTAGGGGATTAACGCGGTAATAACAGTGTTTAATGGCGGATTGAAACTAATTATATACGCATTTAATCTAATGCTCTCTGCATCTTGATCTGTTGCTTTGTTGATTGTTATCAGTAGTGAATGTATTATCCTGTTTGTGCGTAGGCTATATATCACGTTATGGGGCTTAATGGAAAGACGTTTACGTGAACTTTCCTGTGACGCTGATTGGCTGCGTTTTGTTCGTTCTAGTTTAGCGTTAAATTAATTCCTTTCGCGGAGGTAATTAATTCAATTTAACCGCTCTTGCTTATTGACCTGGAAGAAAACTTTTTTAATTATATACCCGATAGTGTGTGAAACAAATATAAACGCGATCGAGTAATGTGTGGTGTTGCGTCGATGTAAATGCGTACCAATTATCTGTTTGTAAGAAAGTAAAATGGTTTATATTATATTAAAGATAGAGCAAGAATTGCTATAGTGAAAGACGCATTTAAGGGGAAGAAAAGACCGCTGTGTGGCAAAATTAATAAGAATTTAAGAAAACGGTTGGCCAAATGTTATGTGTGGAGCGTTGCTTTATATGGTGCAGAGACATGGACACTGAGGATGGATGAGGAAATATTAGCATCATACTTGAGATGTGGGTTTGACGAGCAATGGAAAAAGTGAGGTGGGTTAATAAAGTAAGGAATGATCAAGTTTTAAGAAGAAGAGGGGAAGAGAGAAGAATCCTGAAGGTAATAGATAATAAGAAAAGGAATTGGTTAGGTCGGTCATTGTTTAAGAAGAGACTGCTTGCTTACAACTGCCGAGGGTGTCATAGAAGGAGAAAAAAGAAGAGGGTGTAGAAGAATGAAGTTAATAGATAGCATTAAAATCAGAGGTGTTTCGAAGAAACGAAAAGACTGACATGCGGTAGGACAGCTTTTACCATTTGAAGACCTGCCTTTGGGCAGAACATCAAATAATAATAATAATATTAAACGTGCGTGCAAAAGGTCTTGTCGTTTTTCTCTCGTGACAGCCTTTTACCTGTGAAATTTATTTAGGGGGACCAGGTGCATTGATTTCGGAGCACAAACCCCTGGACCGGGGCTACCTTTTGTGCGGCTAGTGAGTCCAGTCTGTCCATTACTAGTTTTGGTCTCCGCATAGATTGAAATATTGAACTACCGCACAGATTAGTTGTGTAGTTCAATCAGAAGCTGAATTGCGATTTACGATGGAGTGAAAAAAGACTGTGTTTTGAATTCGGAAAGTAAAGCCAAAGTCGGGGAAGAGCTGCAGAGTGTTCTGACAAAAATTGAGGTGAGACATTACGGTTTTAATGGCGGGATAAAAAATTGGTCTTACAAAATTTGCTGTTTCTCACGCTCTAAAAAGTATACATAATATTTTATAGCCCACGCCTTATTGGTAAAAAAAGTAAATAATAATAGACTGTGTGGCATTCGCAGATGACTTTGTTATACTTTCTGAAATTCTGACATCTGCAGTAACACAAGTTACGTTTTTAGAGGACATATCCAGTAGATAGGCTTAAGAATTTCTGCAGAGAAAAAACAAATTTCTCACGAACATTAACAATGCGCCATTATTCTTGCTAACAGACATTGGTCGAATAGAGAGGGTTAGAAAATTTAAGTATCTAGGGAAAATAATTCAAGAGAGTGGTTTAGAAAAATCTGTCATAGAAGAAATGATTCATAAAATGGAAAGAGCATATGGTATAACTAAAGATATTTACAAAAAAAGAACATATCTAAAAATGCGGAAAATAATGCATTACAGTACAGTAGTGAAGCCAGAATGCGTTATGCAAGTGAATGTCTAGCATTGAATTATAATTTAGACAAACTAGAAATATTGGAAAGACGAATTATTAGGGAAATATTAGGCCCACAAAAACGTCGGAAGGTTGGAAATTAAGACGTAATGATGAAATATATCAGAGTATAGAAAATATAACAGAAACAGTGAGAAAAAGAAGACTAGTATTTTTGGGACATTTATATAGAATGGGCGAGAATAGGTTAGCAAAACAGATCTTCAAATATCTGTGGGGGAAGAAGTCAACATCAAGTTGGATTAAAGAAGTCAAAAAGGATTTAGAAAAAAATAATATAAACGCAGAAGAAGCAATTGAAGGAGAAGTTTTTCGGGCAAACGTGTTAAAAATGGAAGGAGTCCAGGGTAGGAGAGAGAAAAAGACAGGATCAAAGTGGACCGAAGACAGGAAGAAGAGACATAGTGAAAAGATGAAAGAATATTGGAGAAAAAGAAAAGAACAAGGAATAAAGAATTTAAATTGGGATGTTGTCCTCAGATGGCCAATACAAATAGACAAAAAAAGTAAATAAAATGAAGTTTACAGTCTATGAGTAGCTGCCTGGTTGCCGTGTCATACAAATTGTTATTACAGAGTCGTCAATTTACACTTTATTGAGTTATTAGATGTTGGGCTATGTTAGTTTTTATTGTTAAGAGGCTTTAAGCAATAAAAAAGCGCTATTAGAAGTAATTTTTGCAACATACGCTTTTTTTACTTATATATGATTTATATTGTTAAGTTTATATTTTGGAATAAACGACGTAAATTATAGATTTAACAATTCTATATGTCGACAGTTCTGTTACTACAAAGATGGAGGGAGGGTAGTCATTATTTGAGGAAATTTACCCCTGGATATGTTACCAGCATAACGTCCAGCCCGATTTTTTTCTGGGTGTTCTCTCATAAACTGGCTGTCTTACCAGACTAAGGAGACCAGTTTTCCCTGTTGAGATATCCATAAGGATCCTTAATGTGGTGGTTTCTTCTTGCCTCCCACATCCTACGTCGTTGACGAATGGAAGGTCATCCGTCTGTAGGGGCAATTTCTCACCCCAAGGGCAAGAGGGTGCTCTAACCTCTACTTGACAGTGGTAAGTAGAGGAGGGACAGCTTATACCGGCTGTCACTCGGTCTCCAGGGCCGCGTTACCCCATTCGTAGGTGTTGGTCATTCCCCAGAAAGTTTTATAATTGGTCACTACAATAAACACTTTGTTGTTTGCGGACGATCATGCTATTCTGTCGGACTCTGCAGATTTGTTAAATCCAATTTGCAAAGACTCTGGATTGCAAATATCCACAATTAAAACCAAGGTGATGGCTTTTCGTGGACTGATCCCGTACGGGTAAAAATTGTTATAGATGGTACTGTCCTGGAACAAGTTATCAGTTTTGAATACCTGGGCTACAGTGTGTCTTATAATGCAAACAACAACGTTGTGAATAAGTTGCATAAGTTCACCTTATGTGCGGGACATTAGGCGAACCCTTAAGTCAGCAAGTAAAGGAACACGCCTAAAATTCTACAATGTGATGGCTCTTCCCACACTTCTTTATGGGTCTGAGAATTGGACTTTAACGAAAGGGCAGGCCAGTCGCATCTAAGCGGCTAAAATGAGATTTCTCAGGCACGTGGCGGGGTATACTCTCCATGATCATAGAAGAAACACATATACGGCAGGAACTGAATATTATGAGTATACTCGACAGGATCGCCCAGTATCGGCTTAATTGGTGGGGACATCTTTGCCGAATGGATGGCTGCCGCATCCCCAAACAACTATGGAACTATAAGCCGAGGGGACGGAGAGGTGTGGGACGTCCGAGGAAGCGCTGGAGTGACCAGCTGTAATCTTTGCCTATTTGAGACCGGAACAAAATATTTTTGGTTTAATCCTTGAAGATGACGATGGTGTTGACACAGGTGGAGGTGCTAATTATCCGGTAAAAATGTATGTATAAGCCTAATAGGTTACAAAATAATGATATCTCAGGTTAAATTGTTTTCCTAATTAAGTAGCCGTCGCCTTTAAAGAGTGTCTACGTGGATTGTTGATTTCATTTGTATCTTAGATCTCAATTTTACGAAAACCTACCAAGTTTAATTTAAAGTGAATATTTACTCATACATTTTTTTCTATTGGACAACACGGCCGCTACGCATCAGCCTAATAGTGCGAAGGGGATCCTGGTACAGTATTGCTGTTAATTTTTTTTACGTATATTTGTGCACTCTGTTAATACATAACACTAAGCATAATTGTTCACAGAATACATGGCATGAAGAGAACTAGTTCATTGACTAGTTCCCTGGATGAGTATTTAAAAATAACAGATTATGTACAATATGTTTATAGTGTTAGAATCTAGTTAAGTCCAAAGGAAATGTTAACTTTAGATGTCTTGTCTGTAGGATGTTGTCTAGTAGATTTGTGGTTAAAGGATTCGCGTGCTCTTCAAGCCGTTTCACATATCTTTCGCTGAACATCGCGATGTTTTCACTGACTGAGGGCAGGTCCAGGTCTCTATAGATGTCTTCGTTGCTGATGAACCACGGTGCGTTGGTTATGGGACGCAACACCTTGGTCTGAAACCTTTCCATTATGGCGATATTGGATTTAGACGCAGTTCCCCAAAGCTGTAAGCCCTATATCCACACAGGCTTGAAGACTGTTGTACACCAACAGCTTGTTTCGCATTTACAGTAATGATTTTCTGCCCAGGAGCCAATAATGCTTGCGAAACTTGGTGTCCAGTTGTTTTCTCTTCATCCAAATGCGGTTGCGCCAAGTCAGTTTTTGTCTAGGTGGATGCCCAAGGACTTTACAGAGTCGGGTACCGGGGTAGCCTTGTATTTAATTTCACAGTTGATGTTGTCCCGTGGCATTTTGTGAAGGTGATGTGTGCAGATTTCGTTTCATTTAATTGTATTCTCCACTTCTTTGCCAATTTTTCAATTATATGTAGCGAATTCTGTAGTAAAATGGTTGCTTCCACCGGACTTTGTTTACACCAAATCGTTGTTAATGCAGTGGGTAATCGTACATTAAAAGTACTAATAAATTGCTCGAATGGAATCAGTCCCATGCTGACGTATCAGTTGCCTTTTTCAATTTAAAAACTAACGTGTTGCTTCTGTGAGCTTGAATCATAATAATAAAAATTGTTCTATGTTATATAACGTGTACATATAACTTGTGCTGATGCATGACCCGTAAAGTGCTGAGTAAATCCGTTGGCTGTCTGGCAGTAAAATCCCTGCTGACAGACAATATCTATTCGGTTCCGATGTTTACCGTAAAACGAAAGCTCTCTATCGTTGTGATGTTTATGACTGTTTAACTCTTTTGTACGAATGCGTACTGTAGCGAGTGATCTTTTCTTACCTTTGTAGAATGGTATTCCCCCCCCCCTAGTTTATAAGGGGGCACAGCATCTCAAGTAAATAAATATTTTTATCAATCTGTTATTGACAAAGAAGTTTGTGTAAGCATTATATATTTTTTTTTTTTTTTGTGAAATAGGTTTTTTTCTTGGCAGAACCACATTCGTTAGCATTTCATAAGATGGAAGACTAAGTAAACAACCTCGCGCGCCCGTCTGTGTATGAAGAATTTGTTTGTACAGGTGTGAGTTAAGTAAGATCTTCTTCTGATAATTCCTATCGGCTTCGGATGTTGGGTATCATACAGATTATTTTAACTTTCTGTACTTCTGCACGGAATAAGTCAGTAGTATTCATGCCAAACCAGGTCCTTAAATTCCTCGGCCGCCCAACTCCTCTCTTTCCAAGTACGTTTCCGTGTAGTGTGGACTGCAGTAAGTAAAATCTCTGTTCATTTCTCATGAGATGTTGCTGATACTGAAGCCTTCTTATCTTCACTGTGTTAATAAACTTGCCTTTCTTTCTTCATCTTTCTAAGAATTTCAACATTAGTGATGTGGCTGAGTACGCTAATATATTAGTCACGCTTTTTAAATATACAAACATGGTATATTACTCAGCATTTGCATACACGTTTGAAATACGGTATACAGGAAAATTGATTCAGTCAACATGTGTCTTCTGGACAATGTTTCAATAACATTTTTATTGTGTTGTTACCGTTTACTTTAATGGATTTGGTTTCAGGATGTACTTCTTCTTCTTCTTGTAATTCCTATCCGTTTCGGATGTTGGATATCATACAGATTATTTCAACTTTCTGTACTGCTGCACGCAATAAGTCAGTTGTATTCATGCCAAACCAGGTCCTTAAATTTCTCATCCATGATATTCTCGGTCGCCCAACTCGTCTGTTTCCAAGTACTTTTCCCTGTAGCATGGGCTGCAGTAAGTAAAATCTCGGTTCATTTCTCATGAGATGTCCCAGATACTGAAGCTTTCATATCTTAACCGTGTTAATAACTTCCCTTTCTTTGTTCATCTTTCTAAGAGCTTCGACGTTAGTTATGTGTGCTGTCCATGAAATGCTCAGTATTCTACGGTAGAGCCACATTTCGAAAGATTCCAATTTTTTAGTTGTGGCTTCAGTCAGAGTCCAAGATTCTTCACCGTAGAAGAGGACCGAGAATACGTAGCAGCGTAAAAGTCCCATCTTTGTGTTTATTGTTAAATCGTGACTTTTGAATAAACGGTCTGTTAACGATCAGACTTTTATTAAAGTTCAGTTAACGAAGCGGAATTCAGAGACACGGTTAAGTAATAACCGTGACACATAGGCCAGGCTTTACTATAATCAGTAGGTTGCAATGATTCAATCAAGAGTCGGAATAGTCCAGTTCGGACATAAGCCTTCTGACACGTTATGCCTCACCGTAATTAATTGTAGTTCCATCGGACGGAAAACATCCGGCAGCAGTAATGAAAGCTTTCGGGCTTTGACGCGAGCGGATTGTAAATAGCCGTTTGAACATGTGTTCAATTCGAGAGCGCGCGGCTTTGTCGAGTAGTGCGCGGTGCGGTTCTGCGAAGCGGAGAATTTGTGTATTCAATTCGCGTTAGCATATTCGGTATGAAATTATTGGCAGCCGTTCTCGGCTTTGTCCTGTGATTGTGTCGTGAACTATTGGCTCGCGTCCCGTTTAAACAATTATATTTGTCCGGCCACGTTCAAATGGACACGTGTTCAGGTGGTCCGAGCGCACTACGTGTCGTGGGTTACTGTGCAAAATGTTTGTCGCTACAGCCTACCTGTTGACCCTCTACCTCTTTCATTCAGATACATCTCGTGGGCTTACTGCATGCGTAGAGCAGGGGTCTCCAAACTATGGGCCGCGACAACCCGGCCGATGCTGCTGCAGTTTTTAAATAAGTCGCCAAAATACTTGAAATATTATAACATTTTACTAAATAACTAAACAATAAATAAGTATAAAATCAAAGTACAGGGCTAACTTGTCAGACGAACACTTGCAATCCATTCTAGTGATAGGACCATCAAAATTTGACCCAAAATGGACAGACATTATATTTAATATTCATGTTTAATATGGTAACCAAATCACTTGTACGAATTAATAAATTAATTACCTTAATTATCCGCCGTGTGATTTCCTATGCTTCGTCTATGACGCGTTTCGGAGCATATACTCCATCATCAGATATAAAAATTAAAACATCACTCATAACGAGATCGTTAAAAATTTAAAACGTCAAAATATGCATATGAACCGTACGCGGATTTGGGTGCGCACCCGTTCAAGTTCATGCTGCTACTGAGCGGTTGCTACCTTATCGTATCCCCAGCAAGCAGACTCAAGGCAGTATCGTACAATCGGTTGGATACAAAGTTCAGGTGGTCATTTAGCACGATATCGCGACTCATTGGGTTTGCATATGCACTGTAAATTTCAAATTCCTCCAAGGCATTCATGAAACGGCCCTTATTACACACATGTAACGGTATTAAATTGGAATTAAAATCTGTGTAATTATGATTGTGTGAAGTCAGGTGTCGGGCGTAATTTGATTTGATGTTGTCAATATTTCTTATTTTCTTGGGTAAATGTTCTCGAAATCGTTTAAGGAAACCTCTCCCAGTTTGTCCAATGTAGAAGCACTCGCAATCATTACATGTTAACTTATATATGCCAGTTTTTTCTTCTGGAGGCGTGTGTTTTTTCGGTTTGAGAATATCCAGTAACTTATTATTAGTCCTGAATGAAATAGTGACACTATTATTATTCAATATAGAACACAAAACCTTAGGCATAAAGCTAGTGTAATTAGTAGATATAAAAATTTTTTGCGTGTTGCTGTTTATTCGGGGTTTAAGCATTCTTTTTTCATGTTTTCTCAACAATTTGTCAATGGTTAAACTACTGTAACCATTGGCAACCGCGATTGACAAATGGCGGTTGCCAATGGTTACAGTAGTTTAACCATTGACAAATTGTTGAGAAAACATGAAAAAAGAATGCTTAAACCCCGAATAAACAGCAACACGCAAAAAATTTTTATATCTACTAATTACACTAGCTTTATGCCTAAGGTTTTGTGTTCTATATTGAATAATAATAGTGTCACTATTTCATTCAGGACTAATAATAAGTTACTGGATATTCTCAAACCGAAAAAACACACGCCTCCAGAAGAAAAAACTGGCATATATAAGTTAACATGTAATGATTGCGAGTGCTTCTACATTGGACAAACTGGGAGAGGTTTCCTTAAACGATTTCGAGAACATTTACCCAAGAAAATAAGAAATATTGACAACATCAAATCAAATTACGCCCGACACCTGACTTCACACAATCATAATTACACAGATTTTAATTCCAATTTAATACCGTTACATGTGTGTAATAAGGGCCGTTTCATGAATGCCTTGGAGGAATTTGAAATTTACAGTGCATATGCAAACCCAATGAGTCGCGATATCGTGCTAAATGACCACCTGAACTTTGTATCCAACCGATTGTACGATACTGCCTTGAGTCTGCTTGCTGGGGATACGATAAGGTAGCAACCGCTCAGTAGCAGCATGAACTTGAACGGGTGCGCACCCAAATCCGCGTACGGTTCATATGCATATTTTGACGTTTTAAATTTTTAACGATCTCGTATGAGTGACTGTTTTAATTTTTATATCTGATGATGGAGTATATGCTCCGAAACGCGTCATAGACGAAGCATAGGAAATCACACGGCGGATAATTAAGGTAATTAATTTATTAAGACATTATATGTCAGAAGCCACTTCACACATCCCATACATACATAAGAAAGCCAAAAAATAATAGGCCTAGATAAGAAGTATCTTTCAATGTGATTTTTCCTTATATTACTTTTATTTACATTATTTTGACTAAATGAATTTGTTTTCTTTGGAAAAATCTGCTTAATTTTTATTTAAATGCCTATTTTATTGAGTTGATTATTTCGTAAACTTAAAAAAATAAGTTTACTGCGCGCGCGTGTGTGTGTGTGGCCCGGCTGATTGCCAAGATTTTTCAATTCGGCCCTCAAGTGAAAACGTTTGGAGACCCCTGGCGTAGAGCATCCCGTACCATGCTCCATAATTACTTCCATGTTCCATAAGGAAATTGAAGTATGGTGATGGCGAAAAAATGGAGTTCGAGATAAGGGCTGATTTTAATTGTACTACCCTCAAAAACATGAAGAAAATTCATTTTCCGATAAGTGTCTTGTGTGTAGAATTTTTTCTATGGCGAACGATAACTGCCACAAATTCAAACAGAAGCGAATAATTTTTTGCATATCTGCCCGAGTTGTAGAGGACTCGAGGTCTATTGATTTTGGTGAAGATCGGTTAACGGGAAGGGGTAGTTTACCTGAAACGTTTTATGTTTTAACAAGAGTAAAGTACTCGATTTTGATAAATAAAGTATCCTGAATAGAAGGTCATAATAATCCACTGTAGAAAGGTAGATGAAATATCTATAAATAAAAAGGGTAGTTGAAGGGGAGGGGTAATTTTCTATAAATGAAAATGATAGTTGATGGGGGAGAGGATAATTTTTTACATGCGTACTACGTTATCAACAACAAAGAAGTAGTTTGTTAAAATTCGTTCCCAGGCTGTCTGGCCGTGGTCCAATGTTTTCTGCAAAACCAGACGTTTCGACAGTGTCATCGACTGCCATCATCAGTGAAAATCGAGTGCACTAACGTAAGGTGGTATATGTTAGTGACCACAGTACTGTGGTTAAGGCTGAAGAAAGAAGTACTTTCTGTGGAAATATTTCATTTCGAAAATGATTTTAAATATAAATCTTAGAACATGGAAGCCATGTATGGTTCTCCATACCGAAATTACACATTGTCACGAGGATACTAACCCTTAATCCGGTGGAATTAATTCGACACTAGAGGCGGTAAAGCAATCGCCGAGCTTTATTAAACACTGTTATTCAAATTTGACCTACTAATTCAGCAGTCAGATTTTTCACTATTCACAGTGCAGCTGCGTTAAAGTAATAGAATTACTAAATTGAATGTAACAAGAGCGCTTAATATGTTTTTATACAAGGCCAAAAATTGTTCATCACCTTCTTCTTGTCTTAAGAAGCATTCATACAGGCAGACAACGATATTGCAGAACCAAAATACACATCGGCCTGCGCACAATCAATAATAGCGTATTGCGGAAAACGTGCAATCCAACCGCGTATAATGGTTTAACAATATAATCTATTGACAATTACTACCGTATTGTGTGCAAAGAGTTCTTAAACAGCCGCGTTGTTTTAACTATCATTGTATACGTAGTAATTGCTAATTAATTATACGACCTTGTGAGATCATCATCGTGTGTACGTGCATTACTGCACGTGTAGACATATACGTTGTTTATGGAGTCACCGTAATGCCGGATAAATCTTAGTTGTTCGATCTCCATAATCCAGTACGACCTTGTTGCTGTATTATTGGTTGTATTTCTTACCACGTAGACATGGTAATACGTTTTTTATTTTATGCGTTTAGTTTCAGTAACTAGAATAAGTAGTATAAACAAATTGAAGGAAGATGTGAACGTAAATGACAGAAATAAAAACCACGAAATGGAAAGATTCATAAAATGGAAATAACATATGGTATAACTAAAGATATTTACAATAAAAAGTGCATATCTAAAAATGCGAAAATAAGCCATTACAGTACAGTAATGAAGCTAGATTGCCTATATGCAAGTGAATAGTCTAGCATTGAATTATAATTTAGACAAACTAGAAATATTGGAAAGACGAATTATTAGGAAAATATAAGGCCCACGAAAAACTTCAGAAGGTTGGAAATTAAGAAGTAATGCTGAAATATATAAGAGCACAGAAAATATATAACAGAACCAGTGAGAAAAAGAAGACTTAATATTTTTGGGATATTTATATAGAATGGACGACAATAGGTTAACAAAGCAATTATTTTTGGGATATTTATATAGAATGGACGACAATAGGTTAACAAAGCAGATCTTCAAATATCTGTGAGGGAAGAAGTCAACATCATGTTAGATTAAAGAAGTCCAAAAGGATTTAGGAAAAAATAAAATACATGCAGAAGAAGCAATTGAAAAGCAAGTTTTTCGGGCAAAAGTGTTAAAAATGGAAGGAGTCCAGGGTAGGAGAGTGAAAAACGCAGGTTCAAAGTGGACTGAAGACAGGAAGAATAGACAGTGTGAAAAGCTGAAAGAATATTGGAGAAAAAGAAAAGAATAAAGAATTGAAATTGGCATGTGGTCGTTAGATGGCCGGAAAAAAAACAAAATTAGTCTATGCCATAAAGAATAAATTTGTTAGCATGAGATAAATATGAAAGAAAATTACGATGGCAGTGTTTAATTCTGGGGCCAGTTGTGAGCTTGGACTGTTGGTATCACAGGTGAAGAGTAACATACAAGCATTTGAGCGAAATATTTACCATGACGGGTCAAGAATGGGGTGATATGAAAGGTGGGTGACCATGAGGGCCTGGAAACTTTACACAGAGATATACCTGTGTTATTTCAAGACTACATCTAAGTTAAAATACATTGAAGAGAAACTTAAGTTGGAGGGGAAACTTCAAAATAATGAATGAATACTTATCAATGAAGGACAAATGGGAAACTAAAATATTAAAGAAGAGAGCTAGTGGAAGGCTTAAGGAATTATTTTATCACCTCATTCTGTAACTAATATTCATGAAATGTGTATAACATATACCGCTGTATTATTGCGGTGGATTTGTAATTCGTGGGAGATGGGAGACCAAAGTCTTCTTGAAGTAACACAAGTGTTAGAATATTAAAAATGATTTTAAACCACATTTACTTCAGTCCCGTTTGTCACTCAGAGTGATACGCTTGAATTCAATTTCAGCACACTGAAAATCACTCGTACTGTTTCATAGATTACATTGAACTATATGTCCGATCGTTTTCTTTACCATTTGAGTATGGTTTGTTGAGGAAACACTTATTTGAGGTTTCCCGTTTAACCGTTAAACTGGTTATCTTGTGTTGAAATGTTGTTTATAAATCTTTAGATTTTCAACGTTTTTCACGTGCTGATAAACACAGCTGAAGCACTGCCCATTTATGGCGGGTTCGTAATCAAAACAGAGTATGAAACTCACGGGGATACCTAATCACGGGGCAGGATTATTGTAATAGTTCTCCTCAGTGGTTGATTTAAAAAATTATAGGTGCCGGAACGCATCAATTCAAAAGTTGTACAGACACAAATATACGTGAATTTTATATTAACGTTTAAGTTAACATTAGGTTGTTACAAAGGTGGTCTACATTTTTTAAGCCTTATAAAATATGTAACATACGTATAAACTTGTGTCTAAAAAGGTAATAAAGTTTACTGATATTTCTAAAGAGCTTCATCGTTAGGTTAGCCACACGACAATCGAAAACATGTCACTCGTGATGGTGTCATCCCGCAGCCTCAGTCAAACTCTAAGTGATGGTTTCGGTTGTTCGGACATTTAAAAAAATTTTCCATAGTCTCATCATTGTGTCGTCATATTGTTTGTTTCTTGACCTTTCCTTACTCTTTGTATCCAATGCTGTATGATGGCTAGAAATCAACCCTCTCAAATTCACTTGAATTTATTGCTATTGATTCAATAGCATATTCAAGGTAGAAAGACTCTCCGGAAAAATTCTGGAATGCACATATTCTCGGAAGCTCCCAATCACTTACCTTTCATGTAGTTTTAATTTCGAAGCAATTTTTTTTTTTTACGGTAGTAGTTTTAATGATAAAGATTAGTGCTGGTGTTTGATTTTGACAAATGTTTAATTTTGTAATGGGACTGATGAGGGGCAAAATTTAAAAAGTAGTAGTAAATTTTTGTAATAATTAGGTTTTCTTCCAAGAGGGCGCGTTTCCGTTGAAATCAAGCCCTGGTTCTCCTCAGTCATTTTCTATTTTCGAAATCGTGTTCAGTTTTCATGGAATCTCCCGTTTATAATTTTCTGAATACGACGCATTGGTTAAGTTTTGTGTGTTCAGTAAATGTGAATGTCGGAATTAAGTAAAGGAGGTTTATTTTACGGTGAAGCGTCGTGTGTATGTAGAAACACCACGACCGAATCAACGAAGCGTCGAGACAACTACGTCAAGTGGAGCGGGGGGAACTTCTTTGTTAGTACTGTATTAGTAAATGAGAACCTACAATTTGTCGTTAGTTAGATTGCGTATTTAGAATAATTGCGATGCTCTGTTGTCGGAACGTAAGTTTGTTCAGTAAATTACCGTATTTTCTCGTGTATAATGCGCACATTTTTCCCAGATTTTCTTTCCAAAAATGGGGGTGGGCATTATGCACGAGATAATGTATCTGCACAAGTATGGTCAGATTGTGCTGGCAGAGTTGGCAACGTCGCTTAAAACTGGCAGGCTTGAGTCTGGTAATAGTAAAATAAAATTTACCGATAATCTGGATGGTAATTTGGTTCGCAGTTTTCACCCCCACTCTATCTATTTGTTCGTGTTGTAGACTTATAACCGTATTCTGTTGTAGCATTCTGTTATTATAGGGCTAGTTGTTTGTCGTCGTTAGTCTGTTGTTTTTACAGTCGTTCAATACTTGTATTGCGTATGTTTTCAAGAAACATAATGTATAGTCATAATGAGTGAAAGAACATCTCTATAGTCCTATGCGGCTCAGTTTAAATTATCCGTAATAAAATTCAGAGAAGAAAATGGTAACTGCGCCGCATCGTGTGTATATATCATGTGTAATCTAATGTTCGGGAATGGGAAAACAAAAAGGAAAATTACTTGTTACTACTTGTGATCGGCATCCTTTTTTTTTTGTAAAAAAGGCCAAGTTTCATCCTTTTTTTTTTTAAAAAGGCCAAGTTTCCAGAAGCAGGAAATCACCTAGTCCAGTTTTTATAAAAGTGGGTCTTTCGCCCTTACTACTGGAATGGTACAGGCTCAACGTTTGCGTCGGAGTACGAAAATAAAATTATCGAGTTTCATCGATTTATTGTATAAACGAAGCATACGAACAATTTTGATTCGTCTCAAATATAGCACTGTTTAGTCTTGCGATATGCCAATGGCCACGAGTATTGATGAAAAAGGTGCGAAATCTGTGGCCGTCAGATCAACAGGACACGACAAACAAATGCGCATCAGAAGAGTAGAGTAATTCAGTATTGTTTTCTTCAGAAACGGATGAAGATGTTAATAAATGCAAATGCTATGTGCTGGTGAAAAACTAAAAATATAACAAAACTAAAGAAAAACTATGACTTGTTTAAGTTTTAAGTTGTTTTAAATTTTATATGATTGTAATATTTATGTTTTGTGTTTACAAATAGTAAATAGGTATGGTAAGTACATTTTTTCAATTATTTTGTATGAAACACTTTTCTGCACAGTCTAATATTCAAACAATGTATATTTTTCTGCGTCCTAATAAATTTGTTCAACTATTTCTCATTACAAATATGGATGCGCCTTATAGACGAATTAGGCCTACATTTTTTCTGTGATATGTTACGATAAAGGGTGCGCATTATACACGCGAAAATACGGGAGTTATTAAGTAATGTATGAAGGAAAACTTGAGCCGGAGTTTAAGTTTTTGTAATTTTCAAGAGTATTGATTTTAAAGAAAGTACTTTGCACACTGTTTGCTGGACATTACGATTCAATAGTCTTACCTGGTCATAACATTGTGTAGGTATATGGATATGGTTAGTTCCGATTTGTGCATCCAATTGTGTGAGTTGTTTATTTTTGAAGGCTAATTGTTGATGACTTAGTCATTCGAATAAAGTCGAGGAATATTTGATTTTATTCCCCGTTGTGTTAATATTGTCTTTTCAACTCTGAGATTCAGAGTACACACCACGGCATTTATATAATTTTGTGGTGTTCTGCTTTAGCTTTTATTGGGCGTAAATAATACGCTTTTAGAACTATCCGTCTTACAATGAATATTCCCGCCCGTATAACTATCCAATAGTAGTATTTATTTTACAGAAGTTGTAGCAGTTAAATTAATGGATTCATCAATAAAAATAAAACTGGCAGATGTGTCTTCCAGAACATTTTATGATTGGTCCGTCTACAATTGACACTTTGTTGTTTGCAGAGGATCAGTGTATTCTGTCGGAGTCTGAAAACAGATTGCAGATGGATATACATTTGTTAAATCGAATCTCCAAAGTCTCTGGATTGCAAATATCCACACGTAAGACCAAGGTGATGGCTTTTCGTGGAACTGATCCCGTACAGACAAAAATTGTTATAGATGGTACTGTCTTGGAACAAGTTAGCAATTTTGAATATCTGGACTACAGTGTGTCTTATAATCCAAGCAACGACGTTGTGAATAAGTTGCATAAGTTCAACCTTATGTGCGGGAACCCTTATTAGGTGAACCCTTAAGTCATCAAGTAAAGGAACACGCCTAAAATTCTACAAGGTGATGGCTCTTCCCACACTTCTTTATGGGTCTGAGAATTGGACTTTAACGAAAGGCCAGGCCAGTCGCATCCAAGCGGCTGAAATGAGATTTCTCAGGCACGTGGAGGGTATACTCTCCATGATCATAGAAGAAACACAGATATACGCCAGGAACTGAATATTATGAGTATACTAGACAGGATCACCCAGTATCGGCTCAATTGGTGGGAACATCTTTGCCGAATGGATGACTGCCGCATTCCAAAACAACTCTGGAACCATAAGCCGAGGGGACGCAGAGGTGTGGGACGTCCGAGGAAGCGCTGGAGTGACCAGCTCTAATATTTGCCTATTTGAGATTAGAACAGACCATCCTTGGTTTAATCCGTGAAGATGATGATGATCAATAAAAATATTAGTTTTTAACAAAACGCTGCCACTCTGAGCAAAACTTGCGAGTTGTGACCTTGTTAGGCCCAAGAAGGACACTTGCTATGTTAGGCCTATATTTGGCTACTTCACGTACAACTGAAAATTCTGCGTAGGTGTAGGCCTATAGTGTATACTGACTTCAATCCGCATATGTCATTGTTGTATTCTTTCATTATCATCGTTAACTGTGTTCATGACTTACCGTCCTCACTTAACCTACGACTGATCGTACATCGAGTTACAGTTGGCTTCTCATATAGAGTGAATAAGGCAGCTCAAGTGATGGAGGTACTAGTAACCCTCCTCGTACTAATTCTGGATAACGTTTCTATTCACTTTCAGCTATCTGTGTTGTGCTGGTAATATATTTTTGTTTTCATACGCTATATTTGTTTACTGTACGCAAGCCAGTTAATTTTTAATAACTTAAAAGCTTTAACGTCTCCTGTTAAGTGGCTGCAGAGTATTTATTTAATTTACTTTTACAACAGGCTTTGGCTGTGGAAAACAGAACGGCAATAAAAGGAGAATGACGCCAGAGAGACAGAAAATATATTTTTATTTAACCACCGACGTTCCTCCACCGAGGGACTTGCTTCTCTGTTTTTCTCTGATCATTTTTCAGTCTTGACTTTTATTTCATGGCCGTAGTTCTAAATCCAATTTTCCCCACGTAGGCTACATAGTAGGTTGGCGTTTTTCTTGCGATGGTTTCTGCTTGTGATATTTACATATCGATTTTGCCGTATGTCTAGTGTGCACACTTTATTTTCAACCCATTTGGAGAGTTGTTATTAAAGTAATACGAAATATTAATACGTTTCGTTGATGTACGAACAATCATTACGAAATAAATTCCGTAAGATGGTAGCGAAACATTCTATACAAGACGCCAATTAAGTCACTAATCACCAGCTTTAATTATCACAATTAAACAGTTTGTAATCAACAAGATAGTCTCTTACAACAAGTCGGATAAAAATTTTTCACACGCAATAAGAATGTCAGCTAATATAAAACACAATTGTATTACAGTTGTCCCCCACAATTATAAAATACATACACTTCGCCACAATACTTCGAACCGCACTGTGTAAATCGCCGACAATAACTCGATCTGAAACCAAGCGCCGGTGACTGCCTATATTTATACCCCACCGAAATACCAGAATATTCCATACTAAGCGTCAAGAACGCTACTAGAAAACACCAGAACGTAATTGATTGCGGCCTTGCACACAGCGCGCGCGGACTTGTGAAATCTGGATCAGTCTCGGACGCGAGACAAGTGTTACGTAATTGACAAGCGTTACGTAATTGTCCTTCATCTCAAAGTACCAGGAATACGTACGCACACACACATTATAGCCGGATTCCACTGGAATAGCCGAGAAACACGTAGCGTGTTCTGTAGGGTCGTTACAATACGTTAATTAAATATGTTTTCTATCGACTTATTTACTTGTAACTATAAATGGAAGGGAACGCAGTTGGATGGTGTGTACGTTTGGGGGGGGGGGGAGAGAGAGAGAGAGAGAGAGAGAGAGAGAGAGAGAGAGACTCCATTTAATTCTGCAGGACGCTTTCGGAGACCAGTTGTGTTCTGTTCATATCATCTCTAGTGAGAGTCACCTTCACGGATGATTCAGAGTGGTTTGAAATCAGTATAATAATTTACTTCAGGAACGGTGTAAGGAAGTGCAGTAAAAGTGTGAAACGTTTTGAGAACGTCACCGACGACGTTGTCCAGTGCCTACTTGTATGCACTGGTCGTTTCCCATGTTTCCAGATCTTATTTATTAAGTCTTTGACACTTCGGTGGTTTGGAAGGACCCACTGCATGATCCGTACAATGACATGGAAGATCTCGCTAAGTTTTGTTTTGGCGAGTTAGTGAATGCATAACGCACACTTTTTCGCAGGTTAGGTAAACTTTTTCAAAGTATCGGGAAGAGGAAGATTTTGTTATGTTAGTATGGTGGTCAGCATGACTGGAATATGGTGAATTGCAACATCAAACATTCGTGTTTACTTTTTGACAAACAAACGTTAAGTGATAAATAGAAATTGCATACATGTAATCATAAAATTTATATTGAAGAAGCGTCGGGAGGAGATAGCGTAGCAGTTGTTTCGTCTACGTACGTCAGACCCGTGTTGTTATTCTTTATCGTGTAATTATCGCAATTACAACATTTAGTGCCTCGAATACATTTTCTGCTGAAAGTTTGGCATTTATTCAAATCGGAAAACAAACACAAAACGGTCGAGATTTACACTTTGCAGTTATATTTAGAACATTAACTTGGCAGAATATTTCTGGCATTTGATTCTGTGTTTATATATTATTTTAACATTTGTTGTTTGTGTGTTTGGAGAGCAGTCCGTATATGCGTGTTTATTGTTTATGATAAATAATAGCGATTCTGATAAATTGTTACAACAGGGTGAGCTGGGATTAAACGTTACGAGGACAGCAACGAAACGTGTACAGTCGTAGATCGTAGAAACAGGAATAGTGCGTCAGCCGAAAGAGGCTTTTTAATTAACTTTTCGATGCATGAGAAAGTGTTCAGAAATGAAATATACTGGAAAGTGAAATTTAGACCAATTGATATATGTAAATTAGTACTGGAAACAACACATCAAAGTAACGTTATTAAGTATCTGTCGTTTACCATACTCAAAACGGAGAAACAGTATTGCTACGGAGGTAAAGTGCGTACAGCGAAATGGAAACTGCTGTACCCGACACAAGGAGCGTTAGAAAAAACCGTGCCATGGTGTGTTGGGCAACTAACAGATCTTGACCATTTCACTGAAGCCTTTATAGTAAACGTATTTGGAAGGAACGTGTTCAAAGAACTAAATTGATTACTCCGTGATAATAATAATAAGAAAACGACGCATTCTTGTGGTGCGTAACTCCACATTTTCTTTCATTGGTTTGTGTGTGTGTTCTTGCTTCTTCAAATACGCTTTCCTTGTTGTACTTATCTCTTCCGTCTTACAACACGTATACTTTTTACGTTACTTGAGTGTCGCATCGATTTTTTTTTTTAGCATTCCTTTTCCTCTCATTCTGCGTGGCTTCATCTTCCTTATATTTTGTTTTACTGTACTCTTTGGCCCTTTGTTAGCTTTAAGAAATCTTCTCCTTTATGATGTGCCATCCTTCTGTATTCGTCTACTCGTATTTTATCTGTGCCTGTAATCCTTCTTACCTACAAAAGTTCTCAGTTTTTCTTAATTTTTTCTCGCCAAACATCGTCTGCTCCGCACATCACAACGGTCTAATTATCCTTTTTTTATTTTCTTTTGATGTTTTTTAGTAACTTCATTTTATTTCGTGAATATTTTATATCTAAAGAATGCCTTGTGGCGTTCCTCTGTCCTCTCAGCCCGTAGGTTGTGCGGGACGAAGACCTCGCCCGCTCTTATGCCACGTTCTGAGCTTCTGACAGAGCTGCTGACGCAGGGGCCATAATGCTCTGGATCTTAAGGGTGCCTACTACCGGCCGTGGGGGTTTAATTAGTTATTTAATTGATCGTGAGTACCGTCGAGGCCGGGTCCAAGATTCACCTACAGCTGGGTTGCTACCGAGGGCGCTAATTAGGTGATAAAGCGGGCACAACGGCGATAAAACTTTCGGGAAAGTGTTCGTATGGTGGCGTTCAGGGAACGGACACGTAGGGAGTCTCTGATGGTCTTGTTGAAAGTCAGGTAGTGAGCTTTGCACGCCCAGCGCAATCCACGGTCCAGGACTTACTGTAGCTTTCGTTGTGGGTTTTGACCAAGTAGCCCCATACGGGTTTCGCTTAGGTAACCTTCGGCGTAAGTGCTGACGATGAGTTTCCTTAGGAGGCGGGTCATGGAGTTGCTGGAGAGCGTCCGGCAGGGGAGACTATAATCCAGGTGAAGCCCGATGTACTTAACATCTTAAGACCAGGGCAGGGGAGTATCGCCTACGTACAGTCTGTCGAGAAGCCTTCTTCGCCTGGAGAAGACTGGGACTGTGCTCTAGGCCGCGTTGAACCAGTATCCTCTGATTATCTCTGTTCTCCTCTCTTTCTCGTTGTTATCTACTATTGTTTCAAGATACTTATGATTAAATAGTGTCTGAAATGTATAGTTTCCTGTTTGATTACTCAATAAAGAATTTAAAAAATCGTTAGAAAACAAAATATTTATGTTTAAATCTGCAGTTAGCCTATTTGGACATATAGCGTCGGATTGACAGTAAATCCACCATTGCCATTAACCTCTTCAGCGAACACAAGCGAAAATCCCTGTAGCGATAAATAACGGACTCGCCGTGGTATGTTACAAACCAGATGTTACATCTAGATCTCCGCATACCGAACTATCAAAGAGTTTATCCACAAACAAAGACGGACACGTCCAGTCCTCTCCTCCAACCGTTTGTACATGAGTATCACACCACAAGTAGTGAAAGATGTTGGGCAGTAAATCTGAAATAATGTATAAGAGGTCTTCTCACTAGAGAAGCCTCATCACACAAGCACAACTAATTCTAAACCAGCCAGATTACCTATAGGGATTTATTAATTTCTGATCGCCGTTGCGAGTAGAAATAAAAATACAATCAAAAACAACATTCACTGTTTAACACACTTGCACAGGACATCCCCCAACTTGTAAAGGGCACTCATATCACTATCACTACTTCACTTGGTCTCGAATCCAGCAACTTGTTGTCGTCTTTGTTACATTATCCCGACGTGTGTTTTATTATTTTATTGTATAACCAATATCATCTACGAGAGTCATCTCAGAAGTAAATTTCCCTATTTTTTCTTTCAACAGGAAACGGCGCAAGCAGGCTGACGAAGGTTTGAGAACTTTTATTTGTGTGTAGTGGCAGTAGTGCCAGAACCTCATCCGTTCCGTAGCAACGTAACAAACAACACAAAACTTAAAATCTTGCGTTCCATTAACCAGAGTGTCCGATTGTAAAGTGTGTAGTGTGAATCGGTTTTTTGCTACAAAAAATGAATCAGCGGCTTAAATTCATCGTCACTTAGTTTCTGTGTACGGACCTGAGTGCATGAGCATTCACATGGTCCGCTGGTGGCATACATTGTTCTTGAAAGGGAAAGGTTTGTTGAGCAACAAAGTTCTTCTGCTCCACAACGCACGTCCTCATTCCTCGCGAGTCACGCAGAATTTGTTGTAGTCCTTTCGAAGCGAGATTTTCGACCATCCCTCACATGCACCCGATTTGGCTCCGAGTGATTTCCACATTTTCCCCCATTTCAAAGAACATCTGGGAGGACAACGTTTTGAAACCGATACGGAAGTGAAACAGGCGGTTGAAGACTGGCTCGGAAATCTGGACACGCAGTGGTTCAAAGAAGGAATTGAAAAACTGTTTTTACGCTACAGAAAGTGTATTGACAAGGCAAGAGATTATATTGAAAAATAAGTACGTGGTTTAGAATAAAAGTATAGTTTTTCTTTTTAATTTTTACACGAGTTTTTATTTTTTCAAAATAAGGGAACTTACTTTTGAGATGGCCCTTGTATTTTAGTTTAGTTGTGTCTCCATTTATCACTCCTTAGCGCAGTCAGTTGTGTACGAGTTCATTGTCCACGAGAAGCTATATAGTTCAGTAGAAATAGTGGCCAATTCCGTGTACTAAATGACTAACGCGCAGTGGAAACGTGTTTGTCGATGCGTTTCAGGAATTTTCTGCCTATACCCTGGAGATACGGTCTAGTGACTTTCTGGCCTCCGGTGAAGACATCAGGTTGAGCAAGAAGCAACTGTGTTTGACGTTTGTTCAGTTGGCCTGTTGGAGTATGATTGTGTTCGCTACGTTTAATACTCTGCCACCTGCAAACACTCTGTTTTGCATTGGGTTACAAGTTTTCCTTGTCCTTTATGTTTTCTGCCAGAACTGGTCATAGTTTCTCGGAAATTGTGTGACGAATGTAGCTTCCATGTAATCTCCGAATACTACAACCATCGATATATACTATATGGATCGCGTGCTGCATTCACTGGATTCGGTCCAACCGCTGCACCAATGTACTGCGTATACTATACACTGTACCTGTACAAAGTCTGACGTTTCTGCTTTGTTATTGCTGTTGTTACTTTAGCGGAGCGTATTTTGCGTTAAATGATACAGCTATGTCTTTTTAACATTAATAAATGACTCCAAAGTGGGAGGTTTTAAGAAGTTCTTTTCCAAAATAAACAGATTTGTTTCACTGTAAGATTTCAGTATTCTGACACATTTTTCAGTTTATCGTTAAGTTCTGTTGCGTTCATAAATACTTATTTATGAACATTTAATGTTGAAGCTAGACGAATAAAGATTAAAAATAAGGGAAACAAAGAATAAAAGACGTGAGCCGTAAACTTTAAAATGTTAATTGCGTAAAAGAAGCTGGCATATAGGCCTACGCTCGCCATGGTCGTTAAAGTGTTCAATTAGCAATGCTAATTTACATTAAAATTTTTTATTTTATTTTATTAGCTACATATTAATTGTATAAAAATTGTTTACATTGAACATTACTAAATAATACAAATTTATTTAACTTTTGGCGGACACCAAGCTTAGAGAAGGTAGCTGCAGCGGTTCTTTCCTTAGCAATATCATAACACAAGATTTTATAAAATAATGTCCCTATAAATTTGATGTTTCACTTCATGTCTCTCTTCAGAAAAATCGTTGTTTGAAATATGTTTTCTAAACACTGTGCCGGCGAAGTTTTTGCAAGCTGATAATATAATAATTTCTTTGGTATTAAGTTTACTGTCAAATATAATCAATAAATTTTACATAATTGTAAGATGTCAAAGCAAGTGCATTACTGACTGAATGACTCTTTAGTACACGTGTTAACTTAGCACCAAACGCTTTATTCCCCCGATGGTGGGGAAAAGTAGACGTGCTTCGGAACGTTTTTTTGCGTTCACTTTGCCTGTCAACAGGCGATCCATATAGTATACATCGATGATTACAACAGACCGCCAAGCGGTTGGTACACGCCGGAAAAAACCATAGGATTAAGAGGGCGGAGTAAGTCGAAGGCTATTAACTAAAAATTTTTAACGGAGAATTTGTGCGCCGTCCGTGTGCCAGAAGTGTACATTTCGTGGCTGGCAGTAGGTATTCGTTGTAGTCCGTTGTATTGTAAACGGCGTCACACTTGCGTAACGTGTAATATTTAAAAAAAATTATGTTTCATGACAAGTGTTCGCTGTTTTTTTTTAGAGAACGTTTGCCTCCCACTCTTCTCCCTTCTCTTACTCTGTCACTTTTTCTGTTCCCGTCTTTATCTGCGTCTTTTACAATTTTACGCGTCGTTAGGGTGCAGAGGCACATAACTTAATTAGTATAAAACGTTTAGAAGCGTGGGAGCTGGAGTACCTCGGTTACATAGGTTACGCTTGAGCCGTGTAAACCCCTTTCCGCGCCCCAAACTCGACCGGTGAATCCAGAAAACTTTCCGTGTGAAGAAGTAATACACTTGTACGTAGCTGCTGGTAACTTGTTGTTGCGTTAATTTCCATCGATAGCGTTTATGTAGCCGAGCACGATATCGAAGCGCACTCTACTGCACGTACAAAGAAAAGGAGAGAGAGAACGTGAGAGAGGAGAAGAAAGAGAGAAGTAAATAGTCCGGTAATAACGCGATATGTTGAAAAGAAATAAAGAGAGTCATAAAAATTTATCACGTTACACGTTGAATATGGTCGAACAATTAACAAGACCAAGGTTGTATATTTAAAATTTATATATACGTCTCGATGTTGCTTGTGCGCGCTCTAACCGAACGAGACGCGCTGCGTAATTAAATTTTATTATTTTTTGTACGTTATTACTTATTCTTGAGAACGTTATCCGCCGGACAAAACCCTTACTTCTCCTGTTGCTAATGTTGGTTTTTTTCGTCTGTACCTTTTTATTTCACCAAAGGGGAAGTCGTAAGTTTTTTAATTTTATTAGTTGTGTCGCGTACCTGTATACTGAATTTAAAGAAAAAAGTACGTTGTATAATTCACCAGTTTGCCTTGAATGGAACATTGCTGCGTTATGTCTGTATGTATCGCCGGCTTATTGCAGATGCCCATTGCATCCTCGTCGCTTTCCATTTCTGTGCTGCACCACGCCAGCGTGTTTTAGACGTTCTTTTTTTTTTGTTTGCGTGCTTCATCAAAGACAAACGTTAATATAATCTTTCCCTTTCTTATCGCTTTCGATGTGTAGATAACAGCTGTCCCGTAAAGGTGGTATACGATTTATAAAATCTCATTAATTTCGCGCCTACTCCGAGGATATGCGCTCGTTAGTGGTTCCCGAGTGACCGTCATTACTCGTAAACTTTTATTTTTATTTTGTAATTTTATTTTATGAAATGTCGCTTTTCACTTTTATTTTAGACCAGAGTACGAGCGTAATATAATAAGAAGGTCTCCTGTACGACGGCGTGTAAGCGTGAAATATTTATGTGAAACGCATTTAAGCTGAAGTTTAGTTTTATTTTTATTTTTTGTTGGAGTAATGCCACAAGTAGTCGTAGTGCCCCGTTGTGTTACGGCCTTTAAAGAGCGCTGTGACACCGCATTCATTGCGTGGCGCGTTACTTTGTTGTAGTAATCTGATGTCTGCGAGCCCGTTTACTTGGGAGTTATGCGGTTGTGACTGTTTTACACCAAACGACATTACCAGTCACTAAACGTTTTCGTAGTATTCGTGTTCATCGACGAAAATCAACAATCAAAATTGATGGTGTGGAAGTGCTTATTTGCGGTAGAAGTAAAAGGTCTTCTTCTGATAGTTCCTATCCGTTTCGGATGTTGGATATCATACAGACTGTTTTAACTTTCTGTACCACTGCACGGAATAAGTCAGTTGTATTCGTGCCAAACCAGGTCCTTAAATTTCTCAACCATGAGATTCTCGGTCGCCCAACTCCTTTCTTTCCAAGTATTGTTCCCTGTAGTATGGACTGCAATAAGTAAAATCTCTGTTCATTTCTCATGAGATGTCCCAGATACTGAAGCTTTCTTACCTTCACTGTGTTAGTAACTTCCCTTTCTTAAAGAATTTCAACATTAGTTATGTGTGCTGTCCATGAAATGCTCAGTATTCTGCGGTAAACCCACATTTCGAAAGATTCCAATTTTTTAGTTGAGGCTTCAGTCAGAGTCCAAGATTCTACACCATAGAAGAGGATCGAGAATTCGTTGCAGCGTAGAAATCTCATCTTTGTGTTTATTGTAAAATCGTGACTTTTGAATAAACTGCTTATTCTAGTGTACACTGCTCTTGCGTTTTCAATTCTGCTCTTTATTTCTTGAGACTGGTGCCATTGTTCATTGACTACAGTGGCAAGATATGTAAATTGGCTTACACATTCAACTGGCCTTTGGTTTATATTAAGGGTTCAGTTTGTGAAATTGTTCTTGGATACAATCATTAGCTTCGTTTTATTAACATTGATGTCTGGACCATATCTACGGCTGCTTTCTGTCACTCTATTCATTAGTTGTTGCAGCCCCTCTAAGCTATCTGCGAATGTGACTGTATCATCCGCATAACGTATGTTATTTATTCTTTCACCGTTCAGAGAGGTTCCCACATCACATTCGTCTAAAGCTTCTCTAAAAATACCTTCCGAGTAGATGTTGAATAAAAGCGGAGATAGTATACATCCTTGTCTTACTCCACGCAGAATCTGTATCTCTTCAGTTTTCTCTTTATCTATTCTAACTACTGTAGATTGGTTCCAATACAGTGTAGCTATTATCCTTACGTCTTTTCCATGTGATCCAATATTTTTCAGGATATCCATCATTTTCTGATGGTGGACTCGGTCAAAATGCCTTCTGGTAATCGATGGAACATGCAAAAATCATCACAGTTTACATCGTTGGAATATTATCTGATAGTAAAAGATGATATTAAAGAAATGGAATTCACACATCTGTATTTCTTATTAGTCACACAAGTAGGCACATCAGAAATATGCAGCTTAAGACACTGATCAGGCAAGTTCGGAATATAAAGTCCGCTGTACTATTGTCAGAAGATTTTGCTGCTAAGAAAGGAAAATCAGACTAAATAGTTGGCACAAACATGCCGATGTACAAGACGATGTCCGTAGTGGAAAAGTCATTTAAATTGAGTGCGAAAGGATAATCTGAGGGTTAGTAATAACACAGAGCAAGAATAGCTTATAGTTAGCGACTATGGACCCAGGATCGTATAGGAAGAAATAACATTCACCGTTGGCAGTGAAAAATGTATAAGTGAAAGAGTTCTTAGCTGATTTGCAGCATTGTAAAATAAATTATAAAGTCACCAGGCAATGATTAGGTTGAATTTTGAGCTTATAAGCTACGCTGCAAAACTAATGCATGACCGTTTGTTGAATTCATTAATCTGTGCTATACCAGGTATAGCACAAAAGGAATACATTTTAAAAAGTAGTGTAACTGCGTGTTAAAACCCGTTTGTCAGAAGACATGTGTTGTTACTGTCTGTTTATAAATCATGGTATTTCTGTACGCGAATGACCTAAATACTTTCTCTGTTTGTGTAAATATCGCAGTTAAGTCGTTGAAATAAAACACAAGCGGATAAAGGATTAGTTTTTTTTTTACCGATGTTTAATTTCTGTTGTTTATTATTCCCGTTGGCGTTTACTTGTGTTAGCATTCTTGGTAACATGTGTACCATTTTTGGGCACACAACTCTTTTACTAGAGCCCGTGTGAAGCATATCTGGACATATTAAATTTTCTGTACAGACCAAAGTTGGACACATTGCATGTCTGTGTTCTGAAGGATTTTGTCAACGTGTGGACACCGGTCAGTGCTATTAGATACAGTTTTACATTCTTCTGGGCCAGAGTTAAAGAAATGTGGTCTTGGGTTAAGTTGGCAATATTGTACTGTCAACAGAATCAGCTGTTATAAATATATAAGAAAACATATCTGAGCCCGGGGGAAATTTACTCTTTACAGGTCTGGTAGCGAGAGGTTTTTCTGTCACCGGTGTCTGGGAGCGAAAGTGTTAAAGAATTCAGTTGTCCAATTGCTTGTTTATCGATCTGACGTCTTAGCCTGTGTGCTGCTGCCCCCCGCCCCCCGAGAAAAAGAGCGAATGATGCGTAGAAATAATTATGGGTAACAAACAACAGGGTTCAGAAAAAAAAAGAGTCAGGAAGAAGGGAGTCTTATTATGTACACCCTCGCTGTGGAGGTTATTTAAAATAATAATAATAAGAAACTCATGACATGGAGAAAACGGTATGAGAGTTAAATATGACAATGTAGTACTTACAGATAGTGAAAAAGGGACGAATACGAGGCTGGAAGTGTTCTCTGGGATTTGTAAGGAATGGGTATTGATAGTGTACCGGAGAAAACTAAGACGTTAATTGTAAGAGGTAGCAAGAAAGAATGCATAGCACTTATCAGGATAGTAAGGAAATCGCACAGGTAAAAAACTTCTCTCACGTAGGGAAGTATAATTTACTGAAGAACAATAGATATTCAGTACTAGTGAATATAAGAGTGACCTTCGCAAAAGAAGGAATACAAGTTTCTTAACAAGTAAGTTTATGATTTTATCAAGTAAGAAAAAATTTTGCATGAAAATTGGGAAGTCAGGAAAAAATATGTGGATGCGATTGAAAGTTTGACTGCAGAAAAACTAGTTTGAGCGAAAGACAAACTAAGTTAGGGGTATTAAGGAGAGCGAAGGGAAGAGTACAAGACGTGAAATCCAGGAAGATTAAATTTATAGCAACACACGCTTAAAATGCGAGCATTTTATGGCGAATACTCTGGAAGGCGAGATTTGAGAAAGGAAAAGACGAGATGGCGTAAGAAAGCGTATTTGAAAAATATCAAAGCAAGAAGGACGTGCGTCGAAAAGAACAACCAAAGGTCGTAGTCTACGTGTCAGTGGTTGCCAGCCTATGTGAGACCGAAGTATGATATTGTATTTTGTAAGACGAGAGTCCGGGCATAATTGTAAAGCAGTTTAGTACACTTACATGTGTACGGTGTGGCGTGCTGAGAAACGGAAAATTACATTAAAATTATTTATCAGTTATTAAACTAATGACTTTCGTAGCACATTCTAGTCTCGATAGATTTCAAATATTATTCAGAATGAAAGCGATTATTTATTTATTACATTGATTCTAATAATGTTGGTCAACAAACACGTTTGTGAGAAAAGTATTTACATATTGAACTCGCCGTAGAAGTTAGCTGAGCATAGGATGTCTGCTTAGAGATGAAACTTATTATCACTTGCAGAGGCCAAATAGTAATACACGCAAAATATAATTCAATAAATAAAAATATATGGACTTGTGAGTTATAATTACTTGTTCTAACGTTTATTGATATTTTGAATTTAAAACTCTTACTACCACGTGTACCATTTAATACACAACAAAATAATACATTAGTGTAAACAAAATCAGCTGTTATAACATATATATAAGAAAACATACCTGGGTCAGGGGGAAATTTACTCTTCGCAGGTCTGGTAGCGAGAGGTTTTCCTGTCACCGGTGTCTGGGAGCGAAAGTGTTAAAAACGCAGAGCTTTAGCGCTGAAGAATACTTGGAGAACTAAAAACGACAGATTTTAAAGAGAACTTCTCGCGGCTCATTAGAGTTCGGCGCCAGGCGGTTGAGAACACTGTGGTCTGCGAGTAACGTACATTCAGTGCGGGATGTACCACTAGACCGGCTAGGCCGCGCGATCAGAGGGGGGCGCAATCTACAGATATTTTTTTTTAACAGAAATATTTTTATAAAAGTAGGAGGCACTTTGATTTATTTAGGTATGATTTTTTTTTAATGAAATGATCAATTTTTGTTAATAATACAAGTGGAAGACGGATCTCATTTATATATTGCCTGCTTATTTTTAAGACGTGGGCATACTTGAAAACTAATCTGCGCATGCGAATTTTGAACGTCCGCTATATTACCCCCGAATTTACACGACCGTGGTACCACCCTTGTTTGTTATCATTGTTTACCTGCGTTGTGGGAACGGTTTACGATTTGAGGTTAGGTTTTTATTTTGTTTTGAATGTAAAGAAGGTTTTTAGCTTTGTGTGGTGGGCAGCGTGTTGTTTCGTTGATATTTCTTAGTGTGAAAACTTTATGAACATCGAATTGAATCCGTACACTAAACGTATTCATCATAAACGTGAACATAAACACACACTGGTAGTGGAGCCTACAAACGTAAGCTAAAAAAAATAAAGATGAAGCTCATTTGGAAACAATAAAAAAAACTCAAAAAGTAGATCAATTTTTAAAACTACACAAGTTTCTAATGATAGCCCTGCAGTTAATTGTGTATCAGAAACTGACTTCAATGTTCCAAGTACTTCTGCAGCAGAGGTTGGAGACGATCAGTTCATTAATAAGTCCGTGGATAATTTAAACATTGAAGGGAATGAATATAATTTAAAACGTATTGCTTCTATTCCAGGGTTTAATTTATTAGATCCGAATACTTGGGGGTACTTTAACGTCAGATTTGACTGATTATATTATAAGAAACCTACCCAAAAATTTTTCGGACGTCAAGGATTGCGATTTTTCTAAATCTAAACGTGAATACGCAGACAAAGTAAGAAGAGCGAAAGAACACTCCCGGGAGGGGGGCTCAGAAAACTTGGGCTAGGGCCTCAAAAATCGTAAATCCGGCACTGGGTACATGAATGTGAATCCCACAGCGGAGGCTGTAAGGGCATGTACAACACGTCCTCACCCGGGTGTGACCTGCGAGGGTTAGGTAATTCAACTTATTATGTATTTATAGCCTGTTAATTGAGATGAATACGGCCGTAGTGGCAACGATTAACCAGCGTAATACGGGGTTATTGTTGCTATTGAATCGTTAAGCCCGGTTATTGTTAAGTATCATAGCGGCAGCAGCAGCAGTAGTGGTACAGTGCGGGCAGAGTAGGTGAGAGCCGCCTAAATTCTAAACACGTGTCCTTCTCTCCGCCCGGCCCCCCTGCCAAGGAAACACCGTTGCTAACGGTACATAGACATTATAACCACTTTCTCATCTCGTGTTGTGTTTGTCCCGTCCGCCCGTCCGTGTAAGCTTCTCTGTATATAATCCCCGATGTTTATTCGTTATTATTGATACCCCACGTAGGTGTGTCAAGCGTCAATAAAGAGCTCTATGTATTGTACCGTTACGAGAATAATAATTGTGTAGTAATTTGATTCGGCCGTCGAGTAAGGAGCGTGTATCTGATAACAAATCCGAGGGTTTCGTCATAACCGTTGTTTGAAATAATTACAACGATCAGTCTGGGTCTGGATTTTTTTGTAATTTAATATGTTTTTTCATTGCTGCGTGGGTTTAAAGATTTTTTTTTATTATTGAAGTTAACAAGTTAAAACTGGTCTGTAAGACCAACCATCAACTTATCTGTAATACCTCTGAATACTAAATACATATCAGCCAAATTCAGTCCAATGATCCTTTAATTAGTTCTGGTGGTTTTAACTAAACACTCTCACCCGGGCACAACGCTTTGCTTTTATAACACAAAACACTACACAAGTTCTAATGGCTTTATTCTCTTCAGTCTTCAGAACACATGTTGATCGTCCAGCAGCTGAAGAACTTCTGCATTTTCGTGGAGGTGAAGCCTTTCTTCATGCTTCTTCGCAAACCTTTTAATCTCTTATTTAATTGTTGGAATACCTAGATATCTGTGGATATCGGCGTTTCTAACATACCATGGTGCATTCACCATGGTACGCAAAACTTTGTTTTGGAATGTTTGTATTATCCTGATGTTACTATCTTTCGCGCACCCCCAGAGTTGAATTCCATACAGCCAGGTGCGTTTAATTATCTGATTATAGATCAGAGTTTTACTGTATAAAGACAGGTTGTAATGTTTTCCTATGAGCCATAGCCTATATATTGTCGGAATTTTATGTTAAGTTCCTCTTTTTTACATGCTGTTTCCATCTCAGTTTGGTATCCAATGTCCTACTCAGGTATTTGGCTTTGTTTTCATAAGGAGCTACCGTTCCATTTGTGACCAATGGTTGAAGATTATTCAGTCTTTTATTGGTGAAATTAATGTGTGCCGATTTGGCACGATTTGGCATGTTAAGTTTAATTTTCCATTTTTTTCCATTCATATATGGTATTGCTAGCTTTCTGCAATAATCAGGTTGAAGTAACGTCATCTTGCCCTGTTGTAAGCAAAGCTGTATCATCAGCAAAAGTAGCCAATTTTCCTTGTTCTAAGTTTAGTATGTCACTGGTAAATAATACATACAATATGAGCCCAAGAACACTGTCCTGTGGTACTCTCGGCTGCATGTCTTTTAGATCTGAATATACTTTTTCTTGTTTAACTCTAAATGGGTTGTCAATTGGGTTTAAAGATAAAGTTAACTGATTACGTAGACTTCCGTGACTGGTGTCGTGAAAATCTTCTTGTAGATTTCTCCTATCCATCGACCATAAAGAGAGTTTGAAAGGCCGAAATATGTAATTGAGACGTTTTCCAGACATTACCTTGTTAACCTGTATGGGATTCTTATAAGTACTTACTTTAAATTTATAAGCGCATCTTATAAACTTAAAAAGATTATAGTATGGAGGTTGTCAAAATGTTGCAATCTCTGAAGCTTAGAAAAATGTCGTTTTCACTAGTAGATACAGTAGATACTAGTAGATATTTAGCTCTGTACGTTGGCTACCAAGTTGTTTAGAAAATATTGTAACTTGGCTTCGTTTTGTATTTATTGTATGTTTGCTCAGTAAACCACTGATGAGTGGACTTACTGAGAAAACAATCCATAAACGTCAGTAGTGGTACGGTATAGCAGTTGGAAACAAAACAGACATGTTGTTTCATGCCGTTCATACGAACAGTATGACAAAAGCAGTCTGGGCCACATATATTGACAGACTCTCAAATAACAGCAACTATAACATTCACTTTGCCCATTTCGACCTAGAGCAAGGTGCAAATTCCGCAGAGCTTCCGACAAACACAAGTCGAATTTATGAAGCTGTTATGGAAGTCGTCAAACCCGCGTACAGAGACCTGGCACACCACACTCATCACCAAGTGTCTAAATGCGGGATCTGGAATTGAACAACATTAACCGGATCAGACTGGAGCGTCCAGAAATGTTTTTGTGAGGATAAAGTCTTTACAGATAGGAGCGCGGGGGCGAATACCAGAACTATGTTCTGAGGATCATGTTTGGCATTCTTATCTTTGGGACTACAACTGTTGTACAAATTAAAAATCGCCAGAACACAGAACAGGCGAGTTCAGCCTTAAAAATAGGGACCGCAAGATAGTGACGTCCAAAGAAGGAGAAATACAATGAAAGAGACCTTGACTATGCTACTCGGTACTACTGGGCCTTCAGTTACACAAGTAAGGATATAAAAGTTTTACTATTTTACATTTTGAAGTCGATTTTCTCAAATTGATAATTTTTATTGCGCATTCCTATTATCTTAAAAATAACTTGAAGGTGCTGTCCATGAATTTCCGAAATGTTTTACACTCTGTACTACGCCTACAGAAGCGGAATCATAATACGGTTTTGCGTAAGTTTGAAATTAGAGTTTTCAAAGTACACATATTTTGTATTGGTTAGTGTTAAAAAAATTATAACCCTGGCCGGTGTTGTTTAATTCAGCTTACGTACATATAATTAACACTAGGAAGACCATAGATTCTCTGAACTCGATAGAAGTGTACAGATAGAAGCCTTGTAGTGACTTGATCGAGTGTAAAATTATTTTCCAGGTGTGCCAGTTAGCCTGCCTGCAGTGATTGGCAAACGTCAGCGTTCAACAAACTGGCAATTAGCAAGATAGTACAACAGCACACAGTAGGCCGGGCCGGGACAAGTATGGAGCGGAATGCGTCGCGAGTTGCACCGTTTCCAACTGACGCTTCCAACTCCAACTTAACGCCTTTCACTCCGATTGAACCCGAAGTAATAACTTGCAAAGGAAAACTTCCCAGTAAAACAGAATCTCACGAAAAACAATAAAAATACTAGAGCAAGTATGCCACATTCATTGTGTTGAGTGTGACGTTCAGTGAGCAGATCGAGAGAAAGAAGAGCAGGTGATTCGTGTTAACAGTTGAAAGATTTCAGCAAGACCACGAGAAAGAATCGCAATTGAAATTTTTCAAGATTGTGGCCGTCCCGTGTTTTATGTGTGGATCTCAAACATGAGAAAATCATGAGTCATTTACGATTATTTATTTTTGACGTATTAAGGGTACCCGGAATCCCTTATACCAGTTAATGGTAACATAAGGAACAATTTTTCACGAACTACTTGCACTATCTCTATCAATTTTTTTGTACTATCTAATGGATCCTTGTTACATATCTTAACAGCGTTGTTTTTAAATTAAAATTTTAGTTTGCCCCCAAAAAAATTATTTTATCATCTACGTTAAATGTAAGAAAAAAATTGGCTTTATAAATAAAATAAAATTAGTTCCATAGCTTATTTTGTAAAAACAATTCGTTAAAATATGTGTCTTTGTACAGTACATATCCTGTTAAGGTTTCAACAAGATTGGTTAAATAGTTTTTGAGAAAATGTTTCTTTTCCTTAAAAAAATTGAATTTGTGAAAAACAAAAACGTACTTTATAATAACTTTATATTTCATTTAACTTAGAACATTCCTGGATTATAGGCTGAGGAATCACTAAGTTCTTCTTCTTGTTTCTTTCTTTTTAGTCTTCTTTGCTGTCTAGCCTTTTTTCATAATCTGATATAGCTTTGTCCAAAGTGCGTATCCTTTCTTCATCAAGCATGTTCAATGCGTTAACCATCCGAGTGTACCAGGATTAATTCCCAGTTTCTCAAAAGCTAAGCATTTAATAGCATGACATCATTGTAGCATGCCACCAAATTGATTTTAAATGCCACCATTGATTTTAAACACCAAATTGAAGTGTCTCTAGGCCCACAAATGTTGATTTTGGAATCCGTGTCCAAATTATGTGATTCACGCTCTCATTCATGTTTTGAGTTTTCCCATGAAGGCATTTATTTAGAAGATTTTCACTAGATAAGTCTCTAAAAATAGCTTCGATTTGAGACATAATTGCAGATTTGTGACTATATGCTGTATTGTCATGCATTGACCTGTTGTACTTGCACCATGAACTGGGACCAGTAGGGCACAATCCATGAACTTGTTCAACGTCACTCGATATTGTGTGTAAGGTATATTCAAAAATTTATTTAAATATGAAAAAAGCTTTAAACCCCCGTATATTATATATTGCTGTAAAGAGAAAACCTTGTATTTTAATATTTCATTAAAAAATAAAAATGCAAAACAATTATTTTTTTTGATTTCCGGGTACTCTAAACATTCACTAAAAGAAAAAATAATAAAATATATTATTTGTAACTGCAGCATTAAAAGAATGTTGATTAGAACGGATTGAAGTATAGGCAACTGTTATAGACGTACCGGTATATTACGTCTCGTGGTACGATAGACCATGGTTATGTGTTCATGCGAAGGAAAAATCCTGGCATCACGTGAAATTCTGGAGAAGTTTCAAAGAATGCAGACGAGCCTGTAGAATTGCAGCGCGTGATATCCGAGGTGACAATCAATACGTAGGCCAAAGTGGACAATTTATGGAAAAAAGACAACATAAAAGGCAGTGGTTGATTTCTAAAATTATAGGTGCCGGAACGCGTCAATTCAAAAGTTGTACAGACACAAATATACTTGAATTTTATATTAGAGTATAAGTTAACATCAGGTTATTACAAAGGAGGTCTACATTTGTAAAGCCTTATAAAATATGTGACGTACGTATAAACGTGTATCTAAAAAGATAATAAAGTTTACTGATGTTTCTAAAGAGCTTCATCGTCAGGTTAGCTAGCCGAACGACAATCGAAAACATGTCACTCATGACGGCGTCATCCCGGAGCCTCAATCAAACTTTAAGTGATGGTTTCGGTGGTTCGGACATTTTAAACAAATTTCCATAGTTTCATCATTGTGTCGTCATATTGTTTGTTTCTTGACCTTTCTTTACTCTTTGTGTCCACTGATGCATGGTGGCCAGAAATCAGCCAAGAATCCACGTAGTTTGATGGATAAAATAAACGGAGAGGAGATCCATTAATTTTCACAAATAAGAGGGTGTATATAGTCTTTGTCTTTAGAGATGCTCTTAAAGATGTAATGATTAGATTCATTTGCGGAAAACCCGTCTCACATTCACATTAAGATATTGCTATTGATTCAGTAGCATATTTCAAGGTAGAAAGACTCTCCGGAAAAATTCTGGAATGCATAGATAAACGTCGGTCGTCGCTTCGTGTCGACACCGCTAACTACGAATGTCATCTTCGAGCGAGCCTTGTTGACATTTTTTAAAACACGTTCTACTTACAAGAGAACTTCAGGTAGAACGTATTAAAAAAAAAAAGAACGATAGTAGTTAAGAAAGTGTGGATGTTTGATTTTGACAAATGTTTAGTTTTGTAGTGGGGCTCATGAGGGGGACAATTTAAAAAGTAGTAGTAAATATTTGTAATAGTTAAGTCTTTCTTTTGATAATTTTTTTCGGTAATTTATTTTAGATCCAATAGGTTCCGGAACGCCGTGCCGGCGCGTTCCTCCTGAAATCAAGCCTAGATAAAGGTATGTGAAATGAAAGATTACATGAACAGATAACATTATAGAAAGCAAGAAACGTTGAAGATGTTTGAACGGAACAAATAGTAGACAATTTCGGTGAAGCTAGTGAAAATAAGAATTACTAAGTAGTGACGTATAAGAAATAAACGTGAACTGGCCGACCCCTGTTCCTGCGGGTTTTGGTTGAAGGCAGTATAACAGTCTACTACCGTCCCTCTCACATACAGACGTGCACATTCAAGGTCAGGCGAGACGATTTTTCTTACAGATTATTCTATATACAACCGCGTGACTCAAACTGTACAGCTTCTTGAAGATAATTTTCAAACGCCCACAGAGAGAACGCAGCGTTATAATATGTAGGTTGGATACAAACGGTATTAAGTACAAGTACAAATTTTACAAACGATAGCGTTAATTCCCTTAATAATGAGAAGACTTTACTCGGTAAAATTTTTACTTCCATGTTCCAAAAGGAAATGGAAGTATGGTGATGACAAATAAAAATCGCGTTCGAGATAAGGGCTGATTTTGATTGTACTACCCTCAAAACATGAAAAGTCATTTTACTTCCATATTCCTTAAGGAAATGGAAGTATGGTGATGGCAAAAAAAATCGTGTTCGAGATTATTGCAGATTCTGATTGTACTACACTCAAAACATGAAAAAAAGTCGTTTTCCGAAAAGTGTCTGTGTGTGTGTCTGTCTGTGTGTAGATTTTTTTCTATGGCAAACGATAACTGCCGCAAATTCAAACAGAATCAAATAATTTTTTGCATACAGCCCTGATTTGTAGAGTACTCACGACCTATTGTTTTTGGTGAAGATCGGTTGAGGGAAAGGGGTAGTTTACCTGCAACGGTTTTTTTTTATCAAGGGAATTTTTTTTTTTTTGGCAAACGATAGCCGCAAATTCAAACAGAATCAAATAATGTTTCGCATACAGCCCTGAATTGTAGAGTACTCACGACCTATTGTTTTTGGTGAAGATCGGTTGAGGGAAAGGGGTAGTTTACCTGCAACGGTTTTTTTTATCAAGGGAATTTTTTTTTTTTGGCAAACGATAGCCGCAAATTCAAACAGAATCAAATAATGTTTCGCATACAGCCCTGACTTGTAGAGTTCTCAAGATCTATTGTTTTTGGTGAAGATCGGTTAAGGGAAAGGGGTAGTTTACCTGTAACGTTTTATGTTTTAACAAGGGTATTTCCTATGGCAAACGAGAACAGCCGCAAATTCAAACAGAATCAAAAGATTATTTGCATACAGCCCTAAATTGTAGCGTTCTCAAGACCTATTGTTTTTGGTGAAGATCGGTTAAGGGAAAGGGGTAGTTTACCTGCAACATTTTTTTAACAAGGGTATTTTCTATGGCAAACGATAACAGCCGCAAATTGAAACAGAATCAAATAATTTTTTGCATACAGCCCTGATTTGTAGAGTACTCAAGACCTATTGTTTTTGGAGAAGATCGGTTGAGGGGAAGGGGTAGTTTACCTGCAACGTTTTTATCAAGCGTATTTTCTATGGCAAACGATAACTGCCGCAAATTCAAACAGAATCAAATAATTTTTTGCATACGTCAGTGAATTGTAGAGGACTCAAGGCCTTTTGATTTTGGTGAAGATCGGTTAAGGGGAAGGGGTAGTTTACCAGCAACCTTTTACGTTTTAACAAGAGTAAAGTACTTGAAAATTCATTTAAACTTTTTGAAACAATGGTAATTGTTGAAAATAAAATAATTTTGTTGCCAGGCAATAAAATTATAATTTTTTCATTTTAATGTAAATCGTGTATAAGAGAAAATATATCGTGCTTGGCAGGCAAGCATATCTCAATTATGTACTGTTTACGTTTCCATTTTATTATTATGACTACCGCAGTAAAAAGGCAGGGAAGACACACACACACACACACACACACACACACACACACACACAATTCGCGTTATTTCTGGCCTCATTCATGTTTATTTTCTTACATTTGCACGCTTTTTAAATGGAAAGTGCTGAACCCATACCAACATAACGCATGCAAGCCGAAAAAGTGTCCAGCGTGGATAGTGATTTGCTTCCTGTGGATCGCTGGGCAGTGTAACTGCACGTGTTTACAGAGGAACGATTCATAGACAGACTTTTCTTCTTTAGGGAATGAACCCTCTGCAAGATGCTGAGGGTCCATGAGTGACTTCGGAGCGCTCCTTCTTTTCCGCGTGTTTGTTCTGTGAAATGTACACTGTAGATTCGCAGCTTTATTCTGAGCAACGCTCAATAGGAAATGTTGAAAATTTTTGTCCACGGTGTACCCTCATACACACTAAACCTGCTCTGATGTTTTAATTACGGACATCATAATATTAAAACTTTGGAAACTTGAGCACTACTTAATGGAGATCAATCATTAACTTATACAAGCCATTAATTTTATGCATATTTTTTATATATATGTGTACAACGTTATCGGCAACAAAGAAGTAGTTTTTGTTAAAATTCCTTCCCGGGATATTTGGCCATAGTCCAATGTTTTCTACAAAACCAGACGTTTCGGCAATGCCATCGACTTCCATCATCAGTGAAAATCGAGTGCGATAACGTGAGGTGGTATATGTTAGTGACCACAGTACTGTGGTTAAGGCTGAAGCAGTAAGTAGAAAGAAGTAGTTTCTATGGTAATATTTCATTTCGAAAATTATTTTAATTTTAAATCTTAGAATATGGAAGTCATGTATGGTTCTCCATACCGATATTTTCGTAGTGTCTGTGTGTCTCTCTGTGTATAGAATTTTTTCTATGGCAAACGATAACTGCCGCAAATTAAAACACAATCAAATAATGTTTTGTATACTTGCCTGAATTGTAGATGACTCAAGGCCTATTAATGTTGGTGAAGATCGGTTAAGGGGAAGGGGTAGTTTACCTTCAGCGTTTTATGCTTTAACAATAGTAAAGTACTTAATTTTGATAAAATATCCTGAAAAGGTCAGAATAATCCACTGTAGAAAGATAGATGAAATATCTGTAAGTGGAAAGGGTAGTTGAAGGGGGATGGTGTAATTTTGTATAAATGAAAATGATAGTTGAAGGGGAGGGGATAATATTTTATATGTGTACTACGTTATCAGCAGCAAAGAAGTAGTTTGTTGTTAAAATTCCTTCCCGGGCTATTTGGCCTGGTACAATGTTTTCTGCAAAACCAGACGTTTCGGCAGTGCCATCAGTGAAAACGAGTGCGCTAACGTGAGGTGGTATACGTTAGTGACCATAGTACTGTGGTTAAGGCTAAAGAAAGAAGTAGTTTTTATGGAAATATTTCATTTCGAAAATTATTTTAAATATAAATCTTAGAGCATGGACGTCATGTATGGTTCTCCTCCATACCGATATTTCAATTTATGGAAACATCGTCGTCGTTATCGTCAGACCGTTAAAGTGAAGATAACCTCTGGTTGATGCTGGAAATTCTTTACTCTGACTGTTTCTATCGTAATATTTTTCGCTTGGCGTTTCGATCCGTAGAATCTGCGATCGTCCTCAGAAACTATATATATATATATATATATATATATATATATATATATATATAAAACAACTAATATTATTGCATATTGCATAAATTGTTTAGGTAAAGTTGTGCTCCACATATTTCCTACACACGTAATTGCTAGTATCGTCTGTCATCGTTGGTTTTACTGCACAGTATGTATTACTTGTCGTACTATAACGATCTTCTCGCTTACTTGTCGTTATTGCATTTTAAAGCAAGAAACCTACTAGATATTGTAATTTTTATTTTTTAACTATATAAGACGTTTATTGATCCATTTCAGAAGGATGTTGTAAGACAATGAAACCTCTTCTTCTTGTATAACGTCATCTTGTTTCTTTTATTGCCTTCCGTTGGAACGTTTTTTGTAACGCAACACGTAGCTCAGTGAAGTGAGCAAGTTTCCTGAACTTCAGGCATAAAGACGGAACCGAGTACAACAGGAGACGTTGGGTAACCAAGTTAATTTTTAATCACACATAGTGTAATTATCACAAGAGATGATAGAACGAACGTCACGTCACGTACAGAGATTCCGGGACTGTTTTCTAGCATAATTCTTTAACGAATCAAGAATTTGACAAGATTTTTGAGCGCATGCCTTCTTGTAGTTAACGGTATAACATGTGGCGTTTTCGAAGTCATAAACGTGATGAAAGGTCAAACCGAAACCCGTTGATGTAAGAACGTAGACCGTTTGTAATAAATTGAAGAAGAGGTAGCAGCAGCGTATCGCTGATTACCCATGAAGTTTCAGAACAGTCCGCCTTGTGTTAACCACGTATAACTGCTATTAGAGAGAGCAGTTTCCACTGAAGCGTTGTGTTCTCTGCCAGAGGAAGGTCACACGAGTTCAAGTGGCAAGTGCGTGCTCGCGTCGACCGCTGCTCATGTAATGTTTTTCAACAGGTAAGTTGGCAGCTCCGCGTTACAGTGCTCGGGTGTATGTATACAGGTGTCGCATGTACGCCTTTCAAATATGCGGGAAGAAGCCAAACGGAAAGAATCGAACACGTGGTAAATCGTCTTTACGCCTCATTAAGAAGCCGCGCGGGGTCCGCATATTTATTCATACGTTATGGTTATGCGTCGCGTATTTTCTATTTTCACGCCACTTAATCTTTTTGTTCTGTAACCTATTTTCTGAACAGCGGGCGATAAATTTGCGACTACTCAGCGAGTAAAATGGTGTCTGTAACGGCTTAAAGCCGTAAATAAAGTCGTATTTGTGTAAGTATGCGCGCGCGTGCACGTTTAATTTATTGGGAGGCGTTGACATACGGTGTAAAAACGTTGGGTTTTGAAAACGTTACACACAGACGGATGAGTATAAATCTCGGTGAAAACGCGCGAAATGCGTTCCGCGGATGTGTTTACTTGGTTGTGAAAGGAGTTTGATACATACATGAAATTTCGAAATACATTCTGCATTTATTTAACGTTCGATCTGCGTAGGCCGTCAGCTGAGTCGAATCTGTTTTTATGTTTGTAGAGCTAGTTACTCCAGGATATTGAGACACCCAGTGTCGTCGGTCGATTTCTGTTTAAAATAATTCAACAATTACCATATGCTTCAATTTAGGGTATCCAATTCATATCGCAGGGTAAGACGTATGGTGGGGCTGCATAAGTTCAACCTTATGTGCGGGACCATTAGGCGAACCCTTAAGTCAGCAAGTAAAGGAACAAGGCTAAAATTTATCCAAGCGGCTGAAATGAGATTTCTCAGCCACGTGGCAGGGTGTACTCTCCGTGATCATAGAGGAGACACAGATATAAGGCAAGAACTGAATATTATGAGTATACTCGACAGGATCGCCCAGTATCGGCTGAATTGGTGGGAACATCTTTGCCGAATGGATGACTGCCGCATCCCCAAACAACTTTGGAACAATAAACCGAGAGGACGGAGAGGTGTGGGAGTGACCATTCTAATCTTTGCTTATTTGAGACCGGAACAAGCCATCCTTGGTTTAATCCTTGAAGAAGAAGATGATGATGACAAAAATTTTAACCGTTGTCGTCCATTTATGTTTGGAGACGGTTACTTGGCGATTCAAGTGGTTATCGGACTGTGACAGGCCGACGTTGTACAGTTTAGGTTCACATACTTTAGTGTAAATATCTAAATAAACTTCTATAAAGTGTGAAAATTGGTTTGTTAGTAAAATAGGTGTTTGTATTTCACCAGAGCAATGCATTTTTTGATTAATTTAATGAAATTTACAGTAACAAAAGCTATATGTGTTTCTCCAAGTATGTTTAATAGTAAACACGGTGTATTCCAGTCGGAGTTAAAAGCGACTGACCGAATTTTTTGAAATAAAGAAAGACCTACTGTGAGACGTTCATATTTATCATATCAGCTTATCTTACCCGTGGCAGTTTGGAGGAACAAAATCCTGCGGTGACTTAACGAACAGTGTCTATCTGGGTGTTTAGCAGTACGCATGTGTTGAAGCATAGGCGTAACTTGAGAGTGGCAAGGGGGGCACTCGCCCCCGCCTTAATGTTCCGAGCATTATAAAATTTTGTTTCCAGTTGTTATAAATAAAAACTAGTAAATAGTCAAACAGGAGACAGTTTCTATGCTTGCGAGCACAGTAAGCACTATTAATCAGACTACTGTGATCACTGTACTGTTGTCAGACGACTATTGTGACTGATTCGGCTTACTGCTACTACTGCCGAGCATTTTGTGACAGTGTGCCTAAGGGAGAGGATGCGTTTACGAAAACTGGGTATAAGAATTGAAAGAACTGAAATTGTTTATGTTTATAGGCGCCAGGTAAACATAACTGGAAGTACAACTTATGAAGAAAGGTTTGTTGATCATTAAAAAATGAAATGTCCCTCGTTTATTAACTAAGAATTATTACTAAACTTTCTAATTTGTATATAATATATTTTATTTATTTTATTATATAGATGGTCTCACTAGACACTTGAATTTATGAAGCTTTACCCCCCCCCCCCCCAAGTTAGGCCCTAAGTTACGCCCATGTGTTGAAGTGTCAGCACATCTTTATTTGCTTCGTACTGTGTGAGAGTTTATGCGAGCTCTAATTGTTTTCTTTCATGTGGTACAAATGAAACGGCGAAAACATTTTTAATTACCTCCCTTTTCCACTCTCGGTTCTTTGTTTTATTCCAAGCACAATGAAAGCATGCCTTAGCGTGTTTTCAGTGACTCTGTGTATTTTATTATTTTCGTAATATGCGAAACGCCTCTGCGAAATTGTGTTTTCTTTTATAAAAAAATAAGCCATTAAAACACTTTTTATTTAAAAGTTTTCTTTTTTTAAAAACGACATTAACGAGTTGTATTCTAGAGGAAAGCTATGAGTTAATTTTTTTTACAAAGAGACTTTTATGGGAATGGAATTTTCGCCAACCTTAACAAATTTGTAGAGTCTTAGTTACACCATTCTCTTCTTCTCCTCCTCCACCCATAGGATTGGTGGGCTTGCAGTCCGAAGAAAGTCTCTTAATCACCACATACCTTCTTTGTCTTTTTATCTCACCCGTATACTCCTGTCTGAGCCTTCCTAACTCACTGCTCCCCTCAGCGTGTACACCATTATTCTTTCTTATTTTACCACCATTCGTTTTGCTTTCTTTCGGAGCCTGGATCGTGCCTTCATTTTACTTTGTTTTTTGGCCACTGGTGAGTTTTCTTTCTACGTTATTCCTAAGTTAGTCAGAACCAAATTAATTATCCTTGTCCATTTGACTGTCTTCCGGTTGTCTTCTTCTTCTTTGTACCATTGGTGTTCGCTTATACAAGAGAACTCCTGAGGTTTCATTAAATGTGTTTTTAAATTCCTGTTTTCATAGTTCGATGTGCGTTGCGTGTGGCCTTTTTGTTTAATGGTACGTACTTTTTGTTTAATGGTTATGAGGCACTTATTAACGTGTGTTTTGTATTTTTTACGCTACTTTCGGATAGTTCTTCACAGTTTATAATTTGCAGGTGAAAAGGGAAGAGCGGACGTAAAGTGACGCATCATTCCGAATTGTCTTCCTGAGTCAGAAGAGCTCGAAAAAACGGCTATACCTTTGCAAAATATCGGTATGGAGAACCATACATGACTTCCATATTCTAAGATTTATATTTAAAATCATTTTCAGCCAAACAACCAGGCTGTGTCTTACCTGCCTTTTTATTGCTGTATTAAATGAAAAATATTATATTACATTAAAATGAAAAAATTATAATTTTATTGCCTGGCAACAAAATTATTTTATTTTTAACAATTACCATTGTTTCAAAAAGTTTAAATAAATTTTCAAGTACTTTACTCTTGTTAAAACGTAAAAGGTTGCAGGTAAACTACCCCTTCCCCTTAACCGATCTTCACCAAAATCGAAAGTCATTGAGACCTCTACAATTCAGGGACGTATGCAAAAAATTATTTCATTCTGTTTGAATTTGCGGCTGTTATCGTTTGCCATAGAAAATACGCTTGATAAAAAAACGTTGCTGGTAAACTACCCCTTCCCCTTAACCGATATTCACCAAAAACAATAGGTCTTGAGTACTCTACAAATCAGGGCTGTATGCAAAACATTATTTGATTCTGTTTGAATTTGCGGCTGTTATCGTTTGCCATAGAAAATACCCTTGTTAAAAAAACGTTGCAGGTAAACTACCCCTTTCCCTCAACCGATCTTCACCAAAAACAATAGGTCTTGAGAAATCTACAATTCAGGGCTGTATGCGAAACATTATTTGATTCTGTTTGAATTTGCGGCTGTTATCGTTTGCCAAAAAAAAAAAATTTCCCTTGATAAAAAAAACCGTTTCAGGTAAACTACCCCTTCCCCTCAACCGATCTTCACCAAAAACAATAGGTCGCGAGTACTCTACAAATCAGGGCTGTATGCAAAAAATTATTTGATTCTGTTTGAATTTGCGGCAGTTGTCGTTTGCCATAGAAAATACGCATGATAAAAAACGTTGCTGGTAAACTACCCCTTCCCCTCAACCGATCTTCACCAAAAACAATAGGTCTTGAGTACTCTACAAATCAGGGCTGTATGCAGAAAATTATTTGATTCTGTTTGAATTTGCGGCTGTTATCGTTTGCCATAGAAAATACCCTTGTTAAAAAAACGTTGTAGGTAAACTACCCCTTTCCCTTAACCGATCTTCACCAAAAACAAAAGGTCTTGAGAACTCTACAATTTAGGGCTGTATGCAAATAATCTTTTCATTCTGTTTGAATTTGCGGCTGTTATCGTTTGCCATAGGAAATACCCTTGTTAAAACATAAAACGTTACAGGTAAACTACCCCTTTCCCTTAACCGATCTTCACCAAAAACAATAGGTCTTGAGAACTCTACAATTCAGGGCTGTATGCGAAACATTATTTGATTCTGTTTGAATTTGCGGCTGTTATCGTTTGCCAAACAAACAAAATTACCCTTGCTAAAAAAAACCGTTGCAGGTAAACTACCCCTTTCCCTCAACCGATCTTCACCAAAAACAATAGGTCGCGAGAACTCTGCAAAACCGGGCTGTATGCAAAAAATTATTTGATTCTGTTTGAATTTGCGGCAGTTATCGTTTGCCATAGAAAAAAAATCTACAGACAGACAGACAGACAGACAGACAGACAGACACACAGACACTTTTCGGAAAACGACTTTTTTTCATGTTTTGAGTGTAGTAGAATCAGAATCTGCAATAATCTCGAACACGATTTTTTTTGCCATCACCATACTTCCATTCCTTAAGGAATATGGAAGTAAAATTGTAAATCCGTCAAGGTGATGACGGCCGTGATCGTCGTGATGAAATTATTTATAGTGGTCGCGTATTGCAAAATTTTTGTGAAATGTTAAATGGCGTATTGTTGTTGCTTTTCTTAACAAGAAATTGTATAATTTATGAATATTTCAAGAACTGTAACTTGGTAATTGTATTCAAGATAGGTAAAATTTGTTTCAATGTCTCTAGTGTGGACTTGTTGCTCAGGCACAGAACGTCGGGACCCACAGTCATAACGCAGTACTCTTTCCGTTCTTAGTTCAATCCTGATGTAAACAAATCCACGTGGCAAATCTGAAACGCTATTGGCCAGGGGGGTTGACACTATTCACACAGGAATGTCTTACGCGCATGTGCAGAATGTCTGTACAGTCATGTGAGAGTTATCTTCCCACTTAAATCGGGACACGTCGTTTTAAGACTTCCTCCTTATCACTGTATTCTGAATCGTATAGAATTAATATGGAGCCAGTTGAAAGTATATGTTGCCCACCACAACACAGCATTAGCTGCTTGACATAAACAATTTATTGGGAAGGCGGTAAATGAAACAACGACGGACAAGTGGAGTTATTGCATGCAGCATATAATCAAGGAAGATGATAAGCTATGGCAACTGGCCCACATTACCGACGTTGTAGACAATAAACAATCTTATCAATAGTAACGCCGACTCAAGCGATGATACAAGTTCAGACACAGATGTTGAAGGCATTGAGTTACTCAGACAGCAACTGGTAGTATTCAGTACACTGGTAATTATCACAGCTTCTATTTTCGTTTTAAATAAACTTTACTTTTGTTTGTTGCGATATTTACAAGGTTAATAAAAGAAAAGCCATTAACTGGTGTTATAAAATGTTTCACTGTTGGTGTGTCACTTTGGTCAAGACAGTTTATTACAATTTCCGTCTGTTAATACAGTACCAACATTATATGTATCCTGTCTGTACTCCTTCTGTCAGAGTGACACGCCTCTAATTCACGTAGCAAATAGCGTTTCAAATGTTCCACGCCTGTTATTCCAGAAAGACCGAGAAAGTTCTCTACCAGGTATACCTAGCATAAATAAGGATCAGCACGTGATGGCTCTAGTACAGTGGTTCCCAAAGTGGGGTCCGCAGACACTTTTAAGAAAAATTAGAATATACCGTAATTTTCTCCGATTTTTTATGCTCTAAAATCTAAATTTTCGAATCTTAAAACAATTAGTAGAAGATTCCAGTATTTGTTGGGGGGGGGGGGGGTGTTCAAACTAATTGTAACTGTAAAAGTAATTTCAGACTAATGGCTTTGATAATGTCTTTAAATCATGTCGTGTAGCAGACCTGTTTGTCAGTTGAGCTGACTGGACCTCTCTCTTACAGTACAAAAAGAAGACTCATTGGCAGAACTTTCAACTGACCGTTTTTTGACATTATTAACTGAACTTTGATATTCACCCGAACTTTCGATTTGACATTAAAATTACAGTTCTCGCAATTACAGCTAGCTGACGTCTGGTTTTTATGTAATGACTGGCTATCCTGAACTCGCAAAAAAAAAAACTTTGAAGTGTTTAACTTTGTTTCCCTTTACTTATCTGTGTGAAACCACATTCTCGCTGCTCACGTACTTGAAGTCGAAGTTAAGAAATAAACTTGACGTCAAGAGTGACTTAATACTGAAATTATCATATACATTAAACCCAGTATTGCAGAGCTAATTGTTCAAAAGCAGCCTCATTGTTCACATTAAACTATGTTTTATATCATTAATATTATAATTTTGCAAGTTAAGAGAATTTTGATTTTAATTAAAATATAAGAGTTTCTATCATACTTACTGTTTGTTTTATTTCAGAACTCAGACGGGGTCCGTGAATTTTTAAATTATTTGTGTGTGTGGGGGGGGGGGTCCGCGGACTGAAAAGTTTGGTAATCACTGGTTTAGAAGGATGGGTATGGCACGGTAGGTCGTATAGGAAGTTATCCAACACTGTCAATTTAGCAGTGCTGTAGTAAAGACGGGTGCGCGCACACGATGAGACGCACTTTACTTGGAAAACAAGACAACTGGAACCAACTGGAACGTTGCGTAGGAAATACTTTTTTCATTGGGTCATACGCTATGACGATATGACACACATTTCACGGCGTATTTCATGAAAGTTTTGAATAGTGATCGAGTCTTGTTATAAGATGTAAACACCGACAATGAGGTCGTATAGGCTTTGAAACATCGTGACCTTATAAGGAGGCCGTGTATAGTGGAATGGTTACGACTGATTCACCGGATAACATACGTGTTAAACTTACTTGATGAATACCTCCCTAGAACCTCTTTAAACGTTTTTTAATTATGTACGTTTTTTTTATGTTTGACGTTGCGTCTTTTTTTACATTTTTTATGTTTGCATTATTTAGGCCCACCACACGTGTCTTGGTTAGTACTTGTTCATCCGCGTTACGTATCAATATCATCGCATCAATAGAGAAACGAAGGTATTCTCTGATCGTCATAATTAATCGTCATAGGAATTAAGTCCTTTTATGACCTCACAAGGATATCGTTATCTTGGTCGCCCTCCCCAACTCGCCGATGTGGGGTTGAGAACTTTCTTAGGAATTCTTTTCCCTCCTGTTCAGATCTCACGTTGGCTCCACTTTTATTTATTGCCAAACAGTCCATGACATACGTACTTAAGTCACTTCGCACGTATCGAATCTAGCCGTCCACTCTTTTCAAAAGTCGCACTTCAACTGCGTGTATTCTACTTCCATGTTTCATGGTGTTTATCCGGCTTTCCCGACCGTACGTAGGAGTACTGGTACAGCCGTTATTTTATAAAACTTATTTTTTATATCCAACCGTGTATCCGGCGGACATTTTGAATTAAATATTATTGTAACATTTTTGAAAATTAAGATGTAAGTATTTAATAGTGATGTTTTTGTCTGTATTCCCCAAAGGAAAGTGAGAGGAAAGTGTACTGCCTGAACTAAGCACGTTTCTGCTTTGTTGCTCACGCTTTTTACAGCGAAAGGCTTTCGATTCTGCTTCATTGGGGGTCTTGTTGAACTTACTGTACATAATAGACGTTTTTTCCACTACTAATTAAAGCCGTTCAAAAGGTGTACGAGGTGTGATCAAAAAGTATCAGGATTGATTTTATTTACAAAAGTATACAAGAGTTACAGATTTGTAAATTTGTCTCCTTCAAAGTAGAATCCCATTCCACAGCCACATGCTTCTTCCAGCGCTTTTCTAACTGCTCGAAGCATGTCTTAAAGTCATCCTTAAGTACCTTAAGAGCCTTAATGTCTTAAGCTTAAGAGCCTTAAGTACTCTCGTCGTATTTTGTTTTGTCTCTTCTGTGTCTTGAAATGATCTCCCTTTCAATTGATTGTTTATCTTCGAAAAGACAAAAAAGTCACAGAGAGCCGTATCTGGCGAATATGGACGATGCTGAAGCTGTGGAATGTTGTGTTTAGTAAGAAAATGCTGAACAGCAAGTGACGTGTGGGCAGGTGGAATGTCGTGTTGAAGCCACCATTCACCACTCTGATCCAACTCTAGCCTTTTTCATCAAATTGCACCCCCTCAAAACAGACATGTAGGCCTAGAAATCCTGGTTTATTGTTTGGCCTGGTGAAGCAAATTCATGATGAACAATCCCCTTGTGATCAAAGAAAACTGTGAGCATGGTCTTGACTTTGCTTCGGCTCTCTTTTGCCTTTTTGGTCTTGGAGAATTTGGCGTCTTCCACACCGAAGACTGGGCCTTAGTTTCTGGACCGTATCCGTAAACCCATGATTCATCACCCGCTACGATCGTTTTAATGAAGTTCTCATTGTTTTTAGCATATTCAAGCAGGTTTTGGGCGACTGACACCCGGGCATTTTTTTGGTCAGCTGTGAGCACTTTTGGTACAGTCTTTGCAGAAACACGTCTCATTCCCAACTCATCAGTAAGAATGGACTAAACTGATCCTACACTAATATTTAAATCATTTGCTAGCTCACGAATGGTGATTCGGCCGTTTTCTCGCACATCACACGCACAAGCTCAACGTTGTGGTTACTCATGCTGGTTAAACGCCTTCTTGAACGCTCGTCACTCTCAACGCTTTCACGCCCATCTTTAAAACGCTTAAACCACTCATAAACCTGTGTACGACTCATACAGTCTTCCCCATAAACGTTTTGTAACTTTGCAAATGTATCTTTACATGTTTCACTAACATTTTAACAAAATCTGATACAAATTGTCTGATCAATTTTTTCTGAGACTGTAAATGCGTCAAATGAGATTAACACACATCACAGAAATGGGCATTTATAATCAAACTAGATCAGCTGTTATTATAAAACTTATACCGAGTATTTAGTATACCGTAAAGTAAACATATGTGTCGCTTTTTTGGAACCAAGTCAGTTGATTTGGCATTGACAGTGCCAATCCGAATACTTTTTGATCACACCTCGTATACAGTTTATAACAGCGATTATGTGATCAAAAGAGTTTAGTACGAGTTGCGGGCGGTGCAGGGTTTTAACTGTTTACTATATACTGTAAAAATTATGTTGTCTTTTTCTGTTTATCATACTGATGTTTGGTATAAAACCTTATCGGGAGAGGGTTTAATAAAGAATCTGTACCGTTGCTGACTGTGGAAGTTGTAGACGATTGTAGCTTTGTCGGCAGGTATTGAAGACAATGTGCAGCGGATTTTAATATTCGGAGGAATGGGGTCATGTGTGAGAGAAGACTGAAAGTGAAAGACAGTGCTAAGAAAACGAAAAACTATGATCATACCGGACAGATGGTAAATAGTGAGGTTAAATTTAATCAGAAAGTTTTGGGCCGAGTCAGCGAGTTTGCACAATTGAATTAAATTGAGACTGTAAAATCAATAATGAATTCAGCAATCTAATCTGCTTCTGTTGTACGAGTGTTTTTGTTCTGCAGGTCTTCTTGTAAGTGTAAAACAAATAATTGTTCCCAGTGTACTGAATTGTTAACTGTTTTCCGTTAGTTTTTATGCCGATCATGAAGTAAGAAGTGAATTATGGACATTAACAAAGAAAATTTAGCAACCTGTCTCCTTCATTTGAGGGAAATGAGATACGTCAGGAGAGTTAACTGACGAAAGAAATGCTTGAAGCAGGTGTGGGAAAAACAAATGATATGACGAGAAGAGGACCAGTCTAGATGGAGGTTGAGAGGAAGGAACAGTCTGCCAGAAACGATGGGTATAGCAAACTACGCGGAGCGACAACTGTAGCTTAGCGGTAAAACTAAAATTTTTCGTGTGCTGCAAGATTTGTATTTTATATGGCCTCTTGTTAATTTCCAAATCTATCTATCAATTTATTCATTGTTTAGAAGCTGATTAAAATTGACATGTCATGCTTGTTTTGAAAAACGGACAAAATCAAACATTGTGATGTGATTCTTTGTTAAAAATTGTTTAACGCCAAATTCAAAACGAAATTGTAAATGAGCCAGAAAATGCTGCGACTTCAAAACCAATGGTTGAAAGTAGGCACTTGAGTTTAAACTTGGACATACGAGAATTGAAAACGTGGTCGCACTGGACCCCCCAAAAATGCATCAAATTCAGATGCGGCAGCCATTTTGCACAACGCTTTTTCACACCAAGTTCTTGAGGTAAGGATGATGCACACGCTGATATGAAATGCCTATGATTTCAGCAATGTCATCCACTCCTTCAATCGGCGGTCTACCAACACTATGAAATTTTTTCAATAATGCTGTTTTTTGTTGCAGTTTTTGGACGTCCACTGCTGGGATAGTCTTCAGTTCTTGTACGACCACGTTTAAACTCGAGTGTGCCCCACTTGCCGTTGTTTATGAAGGCGCAGCATTTCCTAACACATTTACAATTTCGTTTTGATTTTCCATTGTCGCTAAAACGTTTTTAACAGATAATTCATTACAACACGATGTTTGTTTTATGTGTTTTAAAGACACGCGTGACGAGAATTTCAAACAGCCGGTAAAAAGTGAATAAATTTACTGATATATCTGGAAATTAACAGGTGTTTACACGAAATGTACGTTTTGCAGCACACGAAAGGTTTTAGTTCTACTACTGAGCTATAGATGTCGCTCCGCGAACTTTTCAACTGACTCTCGTAGAGAGAAAGGTGGAGTAAGTTTTGTTTAGACTTAACCTAGAACAGGCGAGTGTGAAAGATTCGAGAATGCGTATCATAAGAAAGCCTTATGTGCATGGCTTTCAGAGTACAACTCTCCGTTTCTCTTAAGATTTGAGCCACAACAGCGTTCCTTTGTTTTTCTTTGTCTGTCACGGTTTCGCTTTTCCAGTATTTTATGTTTGTAGGTAACTCTGAGAATCCGCAGACATTATTCTTACAATGTACACGAACCATGTAAATGTGCCTTCTTTAGTTTAAGTGTCCACGTTCTCTGTGTTCCTTATCCTGTCAGAGTCTTCTGTTTGTATTCCTCCTTGCTTCTGCTAACAACCCTGCTTTGTATATAGGTGTCCGCTTGTTTAAGGGGCGACTGTAAGCCATTTTGCTCAAAAATTCGATTTTTATTTTTTTGTTCAAGATATTGTATGGAATATCTGCTTTCATTTGATATTAATTTTAAATTAATCGGACGACTAGACAATTTTTTACGATTTTTTAGGTGATGATGTTAGGGATAAACTTAGTCCAATATGTCACCCATTCAAGCTTATGCATATTTCGGTTTGTTATAGTACACAGAACTATTGCGTTTTGTTCTTTTTTCTCTTTGTATTTATACTACACATATGGATGAGCTTAAACCTATATTTAGAGACCTGGCTAACCCAGAACTTTTAAAAAAAGTGTCTCCATGGTAAAAGTTAAAACCCCAATGAGTCGGTAAACAACATAATTTGGTCGCGCAATCCCTAAAACTATTTTTGTTTTCCTACAAACATTGAATTTTGGGGTTTATGATGCAGTTTCATGCTTTAATAGAGGTTATTTAACCAGGTGCTTAGTGTTGAAACAACTAGGCATCTCAGTAGTAAGAACTGTTCTAAAATTGTGTTAGGGATAGACATGAAATGAGTGCGGAGAGCTCAACAAGCAATTGCAGAAAGAAGCTCGGCAGAAGAGAGCGATAGCAAAAGGAAGCTGGAAGAAGAATTTAAAGCTGCAGAAGACCCAGATAAACGTTCATAGGCATCAGGACTTTATTAGGCAATGCACACAAATTCATTATAGGCCTACTGATGATTAATCTTCAATTGCTGTTTTCCGAAAATGTTTATTTTTCACAACAGAAAAAACCCATTATCTCATGAACTACTAGAAATACAGAGCTCTTTTTTTTTATACATGTGTAGTGACAAAGGGTGCAACTTTTAACACAGGGATTTTTTTATACAATGTGCCTGTCACGAGAAAAAATTATAATATGCGATTTTTTTTAAAGTGTTAAACATAGTATTGAATTAAAATTTCTAAAATGTCTCAACGTAAGGATATCTTAAAACCCTTGTGTTAAAGTTTCTATTGATGACCAATCAATCAATGGTAAAAGTTTCAAATAGCTCAGTTAATTAGTGTTTGAGAAAACGGGTCATGAAATCTAGTAAATTGACATGGGCGAAATAGGGCTTACTAACGCCCCTTAAAGACTTTTCCTCCACGTCTGTATACGCGTCTCAGTTCCATAACTCTTATGTTCAGTGCTCTCGTCCAGACTTTTTAAAGACCAAACTGTTGGTACAATCAGTATTGTTATCGAATCGTTTGCACGTACAGCAGTTCTTTCATTGAAGTTGGCTGTTGCATGTGGTTACTGATTTCAGACCGTCATTTTTTTATTATATCGTCCACTGTTATTTTGAAGGGTAATTGGCTGAGTAAACTACCACTATTATTCCTATGGATCTGTAAGAGCTTTACGAAGTGTCTTTCTTTATGTCTCGTGTGATAGTTGTGCTTGTAAGTTTATTTGTACTGTCATCATCGTCATACTACCCATCATTTATTCACTGCAATACATAGGCCCTCTCAAAAGGCGTGCAAGTTCAAACCATCTGATATCATGCATACATTTTTGATGTCGGTCGTCCATTTGATCTCCAGTTTAGTGTCTTACTAACGATCGTTTGTCCTTGGTCTCTAAGCCTTTATCTTCATCCCAGACATTCTATACCGTCGATCAGGTGCTATCGGTAAAAAAATTTACGAGATCCTGGTTCGTTCATATTGTTATGACATTACAGAACACGCTACGTGTTTCTCGGCTATTCCAGCGGAGCCCGACTATGTGTGCGTACGTGATCTCAACATGCGTTAGCCAGACTGTTCCAGACTTCGCCGGCCGCGCGCACTGTGTCAAGGCCCCAACCAGTTAACGCTCTAGTGTAGCGATGACGCGTAGTATGGACGATTCTTTCAGCGGGGTATATATAACTTACAGGCATTCAGCGGCGCTTAGTTTCAGTTTTAGTGGCGATTTATTCCAGTGTGATTCGAAGTACTGTGGCGAGGTGTTATGCGTTTTATAATTGTGCGTGACTCTAGTAGTTGACATTTTTATTGCGTGGGAACAGTTTTTATTTGATTTGTTGTAAGAGACTATCTTGTCGATTACAAACTGTTTAATTCTGATAGTTAAAGCTGGTGGTTAGTGACTTCATTGATGTCTTGTATTTTGTTTTTTACTGTACCATACGGCGATCAGTAGACCGTCGTAACAATATTACTCTCGAGTGTACGTAACAGGTAGAACGTTTTATCGTGTGTTCGTGTGTAGTTTATCGCTTGGTTTCTCCTTAAGTACGGGCGTTATCGGTCAGAAGTTGCGTGTCCGGCTCCGCCGGCGCCATACTGTGCGTACCGATCGCTATCTGGGATTCGTCACGCACCTCGTTAATTGCCACGCACGTATGATAAAAAGGTTTTCCAGCGTCGATATTAAATCATTCGAACAAGTACGAATGTTTACGCGGAACACGGAAGCTTCGTATTAATCAGAACGAAATGTTATTCGCCAAGCGTTTTGAATCTACGACAATCGAGGGAAATTTTTCACACTACGATAATTTCATAACGTTTTTTTGATTTATGCATGTGTCGATGGAAAGATATTATTTTTGGTCAATCGTGGCATGGTGAACAATGGACATTTTAGTTATATTAGAGAAACAATAATGATATTACTTGTAGTACAGAAGTCACTATTTTAAATTATTATCATTATTGTTATTATTTTATTATTGTTACTATTAATAGATTAATAAGTTCTTTCATAAATGAACTCCAGCCCTTGATAATGGCAGCTTCTTCCGTCAAAAGACGGTCTTTACTGTGAGAGCTTTCTTCTACAAAAAAATAAATAAATAAATAAAATACAAATTTTTGGCCCCAGGAAAACTGAAGATGGGTACAGGCATAGACCCAAAGAAGAGCTGTACAGAGATCTGGAAGATCTGGAAACGGCTTTCCGAAGGAAAAGAGTGAGATTCCTTGGACATATGGGCAAAATTCAAAATCTTGAGGTTCTCTGCGGTGAGAAGACGACGAGAAGGGGGTAGACAGTGGAAAAGAAGGCGACGTATAGTGTGCGAATGAGGGCCTTCTGGCAGGAGGAGAAAAGGAAATTATATTCGCGTGGTCCACGGCTGGCCTGTTCGTAAAAAAAAAAAAAACTTTAGTATTCAAGCAACATGAGAGCAGTTTACTGTAGTGGGGTACCCTGGTCTCGTCAGTGTTACCAGGACGTGGGTGACGAATAATTGTTTTCTGTTATACCTTAGTCCGAAGGAAAGGTAGTTATTATCTGTGACCAGCCTTATCGTTAGTGCTTTCATCCCATTTGCATCCAACGGACGCAATTTGCAAACAGTATCGTATTAATCACAATATAAGGAAATTGAATTCAATCAATGGTTGCAATGAAAGATCCGTACTATGCTCTTCGATGTAGCGCAGCACGGTACGGTATTGATGCTGCGTAATGATGTTTTACAGGAAATAGAGCTGTCATCATCATCATCAATCATCATCATCATCATCTTCAAGGATTAAACCAAGCCTGGTTTGTTCTGGTCTCAAATAGGCAAAGATTACAGCTGGTCACTCCAGCGCTTCCTCGGACGTCCCACATTTCTCGGGATCAATCGTACGTTAAGTGAGGACGATAAGTCATGAACACAGTTAATGATGATTATGAAAGAATGCAACAATGACATATGCGGATTGAAGTCAGTATACACCGTACACCTACGCTGAATTTTCAGTTGTACGTGAAGTAGCCAAATATAGGCCTAACACAGCAAGTGTCCTTTATGGGCCTAACAGAGCCAAGGTCAGAACTCGCAAGTATTCCTCAAAGAGTGGCAGCGTTTTGTTTAAAACTAATATTTATTTTTATCATCATCATCTTCACGGATTAAACCAAGGATGGTTTGTTCCAGTCTCAAATAAGCAAATATTACAGCTGGTCACTCCAGCGCTTCTTCGGACGTCCCACACCTCTCCGTCCCCTCGGCTTATAGTTCCAGAGTTGTTTGGGGATGCGGCAGTCATCCATTCGGCAAAGATGTTCCCACCAATTCAGCCGATACTGGGCGATCCTGTCGAGTAATATTCATAATATTCAGTTCCTGCCGTGTATCTCTGTTTCCTCTATGATCACGGAGAGTATACCCTGCCACGTGGCTGAGAAATCTCATTTCAGCCGCTTGGATGCGACTGGCCTGGACTTTCGTTAAAGTCCAATTCTCAGGACCCATAAAGAAGTGTGGGAAGAGCCATCGCCTTGTAGAATTTTAGCCGTGTTCCTTTACTTGCTGACTTAAGCGTTCGCCTAATGGTCCCGCACATAAGGTTGAACTTATGCAACTTATTCACAACGTCGTTGCTTGAATTATAAGACACGCTGTAGCCCAGGTATTCAAAAGTGCTAACTTGTTCCAGGACATTACCATCTATAACAATTTTTGCCCGTATGGGATCAGTTCCACGAAAAGCCATCACCTTGGTTTTAAGTGTGGACATCTGCAATCCAGAGTCTTTGCAGGTTCGATTTAACAAATGTATACCCATCTGCAATCTGTTTTCAAAGTCCGACAGAATAGCCTGATCGTCCGCAAACAACAAAGTGTCAATTGTAGAGTGGTCAGTCATAAAATGTTCTATAAGAAACATCTGCCAGGTTTGTGTGACATCGTCAATATATAAATTAAAAAGAGAAGGTGATAATGGACACCTTTGGCGTACTCCACAACTGATCAGGCCAACTCTTCGGTCTCCCTGTTTCTATTAATTTTATTCTCCATATACAGACCCTGTATTGCTCTGATTAGATGTTATGGGATCCATTTCCTCGCCATTACTGCCCGTAGTTTGCTGCGATTCACTCAGGTTGATAAATATTGGACTAATTAACCTGTTCTCGGTCTCCTTGCTTCTATTAAGATTTTATTCTCCATATACAGACCCTGTATTGCTCTAATTAGATGTTGTGGGATCTCTTTCCTTGCCATTACTGGCCATAGTTTGCTCAATATAGTTAAGTACAAAACTAAATTGTGAGATCAAATACATGGCGTTAACGGTATTTCACCGTACCTGTGGTGTGTTCGATACGCAAGTTCTGTCTTACGCGGCCGGTATTCATGGCAACGTTTGTGACATTGAGGGTAATAAGACTGTCACCCTCGCGATTAGTGTTACACATAAGGAATTGTAATTGAAAATTACAGTGAGGTGAGTTGTCAGAAAGGGGAAGTAACGAAGTTGAATTCGATTACAAATAGGTGCATGTCAAGTGGTATCCGGTGAAATAGAAGGCCCGTAGTACGTTGTAATGTGCAAAACTTCGTTCTTACGATGACTGATCGTAATAATCGGTATTAATTATAGACTTTGCAAACACACTATCTTTTCGATTATTTTTTGTCGTGACGATTTGTGCTTTTGCGTTGCAAGCTGCAATAATGCGCTTGTTTGAATTAATTCTTTGTTAAAATTTTGCGGGCGCCTTTGTGTCACTTTGTGTTTTACCGCTTTGAAGCGATCGCTTTTGATCGTTCCGCTTCGTACGATTGTTTCCATCTAATCCGACTATCAGTGCTGCAAAACTTGTCACAGACGAAATCATGTTTAGAGGAACGTTATACAGATTTTATCTTTGATGTTTGGTTTTCCCAAGTTGATCTTTAGAATTTTAAAGAGGAAATATACGCTTTTCTTCTTTGTTGTTTGAAAGTTTCTGTGGCAGTTGAATAATCTGATTTGTTTTATATATATGTTCTTAACATTACTCATAGAAAAGAAGGCATACTTATGTAAAATTAACTGTGACTAACATTTCCCTGACATTAATTTCGTCCTGTGTTGTCCGTATCCGTAGACGTACTGTTAATGGTGTTTCATTTCCATTGAACTAATTAATGTGAAAATGAAATTTCGGATGTTTTTCTTGTGATATAATTTGTTTACATAAGTGCAGAAGCTTTCTTGGTAAGTAAATATGTAGAGAAATTTAAAAAAAGTAGTAACAGTATAGAAAGAAACTAATTGACATAATATTTTGTTTATTTATACTTCTGTAAACTTGTATGGCGTGCACAAAATATGCAGTAAATATTTTGGGAAAAATAATGTTATGAAGATGATGTTCCATTGAACATTGCTCTGTAAGTAATGGTACTAATTTAAAAGTCTGGTGTTTAGAAACAATTTAAAATGCATTGAAGAGTGTAATTGATCGTACCCTGCTTTACTTGTAAGCGTGAAGGATAAGTTGAACGAGCGAACGTAGTCTCATTTTTAATTCGACCGTTTGTCATACGTTTGCGGTGTATCTCGCAATGACTTTTGAATGCATCAATCGATTTTCGTAAAAGTTGGCGTACATGTTCATACGTTTACCATTCAGAGCCGTATTGTTTTGAGATTAATCTCACCAAAAATAGTGGCTGGGTGGCAAAAAGTGATATGTCAGAATTATCGAAAAATTGAAAAAACGCGGGGTAGGTATCAAATTAAAGAGAATTTTAACAAAAGTCGGAATATAGTGTTTATTTTGGAAAATTTAAAAATGAAGGACGCCCAGGTCCAAAAAGTGAGTCCAGATTGTGATTAATCCAGATTATGTGGGGTATCAAATTAAAACGAATTTTAACGAAAGTCTGAGTGTAGCGTACAGTAAAGAAAATTTCATAATTTTAGGACACCAGGGTCCAAAAAGGAATCAAAATTTTGAAGAAAAAAATTATAAAAATCCAGTCGGATGTTAGACTAAAGGGAATTGTAATTCGTATCCGATTGTGGCGTTTTACTGTGAACATTTTTTAACTTTAGAAGAGGGACAACGGGCAAAAATAGAATTTAAAATTTTCAGAAAATTGTAAAGTCTGTGTGACGGATCAATTTAGGACGAATTTTATTCAGAATACGAACTCGATGTCCATAATAATTTTTGCCTTGAAAATGTTTGACTGCTTTCAAAAAGGTTTGTGAGATATATTTATTAAAAAAAAAGTATTTTTATAAGTTAATTATATTTGTGGAAAGTTTTTGATATAGGCCTATACATGTCTGTGGAAACAACGCAAACTCAAAAGCTAGGTCTAAATTATTTGTCATTTGCGCATTTTTGGTTACAAATTTAACTATAAAGCGATGCAGTATTTCGAAACGTTTTGTGTTTTCGTATGATTGCTTCATGATTGTCATTTTACAAAAATAATAAATAAATAAAAATTAAAAATCCTTGGTATAGAAGAAAGGATTCATAAAATGGATGTTATGTTATAACTAAAGATATTTACAATAAAAAGTGCCTATCTAAAAATGCGAAAATAAGGCATTACAGTACAGTAGTGAAGCCAGAATGCCTATATGCAAGTGAATGTCTAGGACTGAATTATAATTTAGAGAAACTAGAAGTATTATAATTAGGAAAATTAGGAATATTATAATTATAATTAGGAATTATTAGGAAAATGTTAGGCCCACGAAAAACTTCAGAAGGTTGAAAATTAAGAAGTAATGATGAAATATATCAAAGTTATAGAAAATACGTATAACATAAAACAGTGAGAAAAGACTATTATTTTTTGGACATTCGTATAGAATGGACGACAATAGGTTAACAAAACAGATCTTCAAATATCTGTGGGGAAAGAAGTCAACGTCAAGTTGGATTAAAGAAGTCAAAAAGGATTTAGAATAAAATAATATAAACGCAGAAGTAACAATTGAAAGAGACGTTTTTCGGGCAAAAGTGTTAAAAATGGAAGGAGTCCAGGGTAGGAGAGAGAAAAACGCAGGTTCAAAGTGGACTGAGGACAGGAAGAAGAGAAACAGTGAAAAGATGAAAGAATATTGGAGAAAAAGAAAAGAATAAAGAATTGAAATTGGGATGTGGTCCTTAGATGGCCGATACAAAAAATAAATAAATAATAAAAATTAAATAAAAAAGTAGTCGAGTTTTTGAAAATTTTTCTGATAATTTAATATATGCGCTAATGTGCTATTGGCATTCATCTATTTTCACAATAAATGTATTTCATTGTTAATAGGGAACGAGTTGTGCAGCTCAGGGTAGCGTTTAGTTGTAAGCAGATCCGATTGCGGTCGGCTGTTTGCGTCGTTTTCCCTTATTAGTTGGTAAACTTTCCGAAAACCGTAAACAGAAAACTTGTTTGAAATTCTCGTCGACAATAGAGACGTTTTGAAACAGTGATTCTAGAAATAACTCGTGCGACCCAGTTTCGTTACGTTCGGTTCATCATATCTCGCAGCGAAGCGTAACGTACAACATGGAAACAAATAATCTTTATCTGCGGTTGATTTCTAAAATTATAGGTGCCGGAACGCATCAATTTAAAAGTTGTACAGACACAAATATACTTGAATTTCAGATTAGCATATAAGTTAACATCAGGTTATTACAAAGGAGGTCTACATTTTTAAAGCCTTAAAAAATATGTAACATACGTATAAACTTGCATGTAAAAATATAATAACGTTTACTGATATTTCTAAAGAGCTTCATCGTCAGATTAGCCACACGACAATCGAAAACTTGTCGCCCATGATGGCGTCGTCCCGGAGCCTCAATCAGACTCTTAAGTGATGGTGGTTCGGACATTTTAATAAAGTTTCCATAGTTTCATCGTTGTGTCGCCATATTGTTTGTTTCTTGACCTTTCCTGACTCTTTCTGTCCAATGCTGTATGATAGCCAGAAATCAGCTATGAATCCACGTAGTTTGATGGATAAAATAAACGGATAGGAGGTCCATTAATTTTCACAAATAAGAGGGTGTATATAGTCTTTGTCTTTAGAGATGCTCTTAAAGATGTAATGATTAGATTCATTTACGAAAAACCCCTCTCACATTCACTTTAAGATATTGCTATTGATTCAGTAGCATATGTCAAGGTAGAAAGACTCTCCGGAAAAATTCTGGAATGCATAGATAAACGTCGGTCGTCGCTTCGTGTCGACACCGCTAACTACGAATGTCATCTTCGAGCGAGCCTTGTTGAAATTTTTAATATAAATACGTTCTACTTACAAGAGAACTTCAGGTGGAAGGTATTAAATAAAAATGAACGATAGTAGTTAAGATAAAGTGCTGGTGTTTGATTTGACAAATGTTTAGTTTTGTAGTGGGGCTGATGAGGGGCACAATTTAAAAAGTAGTAGTAAATTTGAATTGTGAAAAATATCCGGGCTGTTTGGCCGTGGTCCATGGTTAAAAACAAAACCAAACGTTTCGGCAGCTCCACTGGCTGCCATCATCAGTGGAATAAGATTTCTGCACTTGGGGTGTCTACGTGCAGGCCCACAGTACTGTGGTATAGACCGACGGGTCTCCCCTGAAATCAAGCCCTGATGTTTATTGTGAGTCAGCTGACGATGATCGAGATCGTTATCGGTTGCGTGTTGAAACTTTAACCCTCGTGAAATCGTTTCCGTGGACATCGTACGTTATCAGACAGAATAATGGGATCGCGCGGCGAGGGTATTGTAAACCGTATTATTAGTAATGTTTTATGGTTACGTTGGTAGCACTGTGTTCGGTTGTTGTAGTAATAAGTATAAAGAACAATGCGCTCACTAATTGAGTGTTTCTGTCACCGCAGACAATTCCGTTGCCTGGTAAGCACCATAAATAGGGAAGGTGCAGCTTGTACCGCGGTGAATAATGTATTTTGTGCGAGCCGTGGTATACTATATATGGTAACTGAACTGTCGCCAGTGTTCGGAATTACTTATTACAACACAGCTTCTCCGTGTCTTCGGTATATTGAATCAACTGATAATTGATAAGAAATAATGGATATTTTAATAAGACGCGTACGCATCATGCGACTTCATCTTTTGTGTTTGAGGTTTCATAAACGCGAACAAATGTTCGTTAAGGGGAGATCAGCAGTTTTTCGTTAAAAAATATTCAATTTTTTCTTTATAGTTTCACAAAATTCTCCATTTAATCCTGATTAAGAACTAAAACGTATTACACATTGTTTTCCGGCTTCCATTGTTTAGCTTTACGGGCGTTTTCCATAACCATGGATTTCAACAATTAGGTACACTTTTCTCAAAAACTGTAAGTGCTAATGAGTTCAGTTTTTTTGTGGTTGAACAATACAAACAATCAAAGTGTACTAGAATTAATCTTTTCCTTACAAAATTAATTTTTTAACAAAATTTAAATAAAAAAATAATTTTTTAAAAATATGAAAAGTAATTATTTTTTTATATTGGTATTTTTTTATTGTTTCAAACTAGTACATTACGTTTCAAGTAGTGTTAAGGTATGGTATAAATTTCAAATACGTAGCTTCAATAGATGATTAATTAATGGTACCTAACTAGACCCTTGTTTGCCCATTTAAAATGCATTGGACAATAAAAGCGCGGATTTCCCCTTAAAATAGGTGAACGCTTGAAGAAAAAAAGGTGTAGCTTTCGTTTAGCAAAGCGAAAATATTTCCGATTTTTATAGTTTTAACGAGTATCATATTTCCACCAACGTTCCGCGTAACTTTTCCATGAGATATAGTTTTTCGTGTATAAAACGTAGATTAGTTTAAATAAGAATATAAGATCCTGAATACGTAAATTGTAATCATATGGTGTAGCTGAGAAGCCAGAGTATGGTGCAGTATTGTTCCTGTCGATTTTTTTTTAATTTTCCCTGTAAATTGTTATTTTCCAAACCCGATTATTGCAGAAAATTTAGTATTGACTTATTTCACAAATACGTAAACTATCAAAAAGTTACAAACACGAATATTAATCATATTACGTCGTGAAAGTCTTTATAAACGTTAGAGTGAATCTGTCTGAACATGGAAGTGCGAAAAAGCTCTTCTGTTTGTTTTTTAAGTCTGGAGATGTCCAACCTAACAGTAAAATCAGGATCCATAAACGTATAATAAAACTAATAATAATAAACTGATGTTTGAACCTTAACTCGGAAATTATATCGATGCTTTTGAAAGAAAAGAGTTTAGAAGAATGTGTATTCCAAGACAAGAGAACGGAGTCTTTAGATCTAGATACAATCATTCAATTATTTGAACGCTTGTATCATGTTCTAATGAAATATTAATGTTCTATGTAACATATTCAATTATTCGAAGTTCTAATTATGTGTTGGTTCCACTAAATGATATGTGCTTCTGTAGGTTTAAAATAAAGCAACAATTATTGTACATAGAGTAATTTTTTTGTAGCTTTGAGATTCAGTTTGAAGTCGAATGTGACTGTAAATGGGTTGTTTTATGTTTCAGGTATGTACCTCATCGTCTGCCGATGAATGGGCCATTTTTTATATTATTAGACAGCACAAGGTATGATAACTCTTATATTGGTAACATTTTGTGTTTGGTGATAATTTGGTTATGCTACGAGGTTTGATCGAAATGTTAGTGTATTTTTGTTTATTTGAAAAAATATGTGTTTATTTATCAGTATTCATATTATCCGCCTCAAAATAATATGCAACGGATATAAAATTCACTTACGCCAACAAACCTTCAAAACGTTTTTGGAATGCATCTTTGGTGTAGCTTTAGATAACGTAACAATTTTTGTTCCAGGATAGTACCCTCTATAACAGTTTTTGCCCGTACGGGATCAGTTCCACGAAAAGCCATCACCTTTGTCTTACGTGTGGATATCTGCAATCCAGAGCCTTTGCAGATTCGATTTAACAAACGTATCCCCATTTGCAATCTGTTTTCAGAGTCCGACAGAATAACCTGATCGTCTGCAAACAACAAAGTGTCAATTGTAGAATGACCAATCATAAAATATTCTGGAAGACACATCTGCCAGTTTTGTATGACATCGTCAGTATATAAATTAAAAAGAGAAGGTGATAATGAACACGCCTGTAGTACTCCACAATTGATCAGGCCAACTCTAGAGCTGTTCTTGGTACCCCTGCTTCTGTTAAGATTTTATTCTCCAATAAAGACTCTGTATTGCTCTGATTAGATGTTGTGGGATCCATTTCCTTGCTATTAATGCCCATATTTTGCTCCGATTCACTCAGGTTGAGAAAAATTTGACTAATTAACTTGAATATTTAGCAAGTTTCATTGAGCGTTGTAACTAGTGGGAATCACGATCCTCACTTTACTATCATCATCTTCAACTGATTCGTGATCTTCTTGCAAGCATTTATGCCATTTAATACCACCATGAACAATTCAACGCCTTCGAAAATGTTTTCAGTACGTTGAAGCACTTTACCTCGGTCTTTACACAAAATTTTAAGTAAGATGTTTGATGTTACGTTGGAAGATATAAAGAAATTCGTGTCATACACCAAAACACAACTTGCTTAGTCAACTTATTTTATGCGTCCAGTCTTGGTACCAAATTTTGACAGTTGTTAAAAGAGGCGTTCCAACATCTGAGACGCTATTTGCTACTTGAATTAGAGGCGTGTAATTCTAACAGAAGGAGTACAGACAGGGTACATATAATACTGATACTGTAAAAACACACGTAAATTGTAATGATTTGTCCTGACCAAAGTAAAATTTGTGTGACAGTGAAACATTTTATAACACCAGTTAATGGCCTTTATTTTATTAACCGTTCAAATATCGCAACAAACCAACAAGTAAAGTTTATTTAAAACAAAAATAGAAGAAGTGATAATTACCAGTGTACTGAATACTATAAGTTGCTGTCAGAGAGTAATTCAGTGCCTTCCATATCTGTGTCTGAACTTGTATCATCACTTGAGTCAGCGTTATTGATAAGATTGTCCATTGTCCAAAACGACGTCGGTAATGTGGGCCAGTTGCCATAGCTTATCATCTTCCTTGATTATATGCGGCATACAAAGACTACACTTGTCCGCCGTTGTTTCATTTACCACCTTCTCAATAAATTGTTTTATATCAAGCAACTAATGTTGTGTTGTGACGGAGAACATATCTTTTCAACTGGCTCCATATTTAATTCAATACGATTCAGAATTCAGTGACAAGGAGGAAGTCTTAAAACGCCGTGCCCCGATTTAAGTGGCAAGATGACTCTCACATGACTATACAGACGTGTTGCACATGCGCGCAATACATTACTGTGTGAACAGTGTCAGCGCCCCTGACCAATAGCGTTTTCGATTTGCCACGTGAGTTTGTTTACATTAGGATTGAACTAAGAACGGAAAGACTATAGGCTAAGTATCGAACATTTAAATATCGTGGGTAACGTGGATAACTTAGATTTAAACATTGAAGTATCGTGGGTAGTTAAATATAAATTTGGAGAACCATACATGACTTCCATGTTCTAAGATTTATATTTAACATTTTCGAAATTTAATATTTCCATAGAAACGACTTCTTTCTTCAGCCTTAACCACAGTACTGTGGTGACTAACGTATACCACCTCACGTTAGCGCACTCGATTTTCACTGATGATGGCAGTCGATGGCACTGCCGAGACGTGTGGTTTTGCAGAAAACATTGGACCACGGCCAAACATGCCAAGAAGGAATTGTAACAACAAATTACTTCTTTGTTGCCGATAACGTAGTACACATAAAAACTTCTCCCCTCCCCCTTCAACTATCATTTTCATTTATAGAAAATTACCCTCCCTTCAACTAACCTTCTCACTTATAGATATTTCGTCTACCTTTCTACAGTGGATTATTATGACCTTCTTTTCAGGATACTTTATTTATCAAAATTAAGTACTTTACTCTTGCTAAAAACCAAAACGTTGCAGGTAAACTACCCCTTCCCGTTAACCGATCTTCACCAAAATCAATAGGCCTTTCGTTCGCCATAGAAAAAATTCTACACTCAGACACTTTTGGAAAAATGACTTTTCTTCATGTTTTGAGGATAGTACAATCAGAATCAGCCCCTATTCCGAACACGATTATTTTCGCCATCACCATACTTCCATTTCTTTATGGAACATGGAAGTAAAAATTGCATGAACTTTTTGTTCAGACATCGTGTATAAGCGAAGTCTTGAATGGAAAGAATTGAGGCAGTTATAAACACGATACTAAGAAAGAGAAAGACAGACACGAAGAGAGAGAGAGAGACTATAAATTGTTATTGGGAAGCTGTATTGAAGTCTTGCCTAGCTCTGTGTGCCTCAGCTTCCTCTCGTATACAAGAACGTATATATGTGCCGTGTGTGTGTGAGCAGGCGTATAGCGCACGTTAGATCCGACTGTGTGTAGGTGACGCGGAAAGGATTGACGACTCACAGAGATACATTTTCCTTTATTAGCTGTCAGCCTTAGCGTTCGCGGTAGACTTCACAAAGGCAGCCGAGCGTCTGTGTCATAAAACAGCGTTCGGCAACGGAAATTTAGTGTGGCGTAGGTCTAGACGTCGTCGTTGAAGAGTATTTTTAGGCGTCTTAAACACGCGGCGATGCTTGTCACTTCCTGTTTCATTGAAAACGCTGCAATGTGTGTGTGCGTTCGTTTTAGACGAGTTGAAATAAACATTTATCAGGTTTAATATCAGCAAGGTTAGCGAGAAACGGGACGTTAGGTTTGACTTTCTGTTAAACGTTGAATTTTAGTACGTTCTGCTTTTGTGTTTTTAATTTAATAATGTAATAAAAAATAAATAGTTTCTTGGCTGTAATAGATTAGCACGGTTTATTGGTTTGTGTCAACGTTAACGTATTTGTTATTGGAAATTTCAACTTGATTTTATATTTTTAAGTTGGTGTGAGTTAGCTGAGCTTATTTTGGCTGTAAAGTCGACCAAGGTAATATGGCTGAAACCCGAATTTTACACTGGTTTGTAAGGTTCAAACAGTATTAGATACGTTGTATTTGAAATATCTATCGGGCTGTTTTGCCGTGGTCCAAGGTTTACATTCAAACCAAACGTTTCAGCAGCACCGGGTGCCTTCTTCAGGCTCGGGGTTTTGGATCGGGGTTCTGCTTCATCAGCCTTCACCACAGTACTGTGGGCCTGATGTACGGTACCCCGCGTTAGGTTGACTCGAATATCCACTGAAGATGGCAGCCAGTGGTGCTGCTTAAACGTTTGGATTGAATGTAAACATTGGACCATGGCCAAACAGCCCGGTAGACCTTTCAAATACAACTGACACCGGCCGGAAAGCCTTAGAACAGTATTAGATACGCCTTGCGATATTTTTTCCCCGGGGGTTTGGAGTTGCTGTATTACATGAGTTGCGGTGATGTATTCGTAAGTTGCGTAACGATACTTACTCGTTGAGCGATTAAAAGGTATTCCATGACTTTTCGTGAGACACTGTAGGATTCAGTAATTATTATGGAATTAAGGAATCCTTCAGCACATTTTTGCGTACCGCTGTGAGTAGCAGACGTTTCTGTAGTCTGAATAGTCCAGCGTGTTAAAATAACTCAGTGTCGTTTAATGTGTTTGATCGTACACGATTGTAAGTCAAGAAGTTCATGATTTGGTAGCCTGGAAGGTCAGTGAGTATAATCTAACTGGTCTTCACCACAGTACTGTGGGCCTGACGTACGACAGCCCGTGTTAGGTTTGACTCGATGCATCCACTGAAGATGGCGGCCGGTGGTGCTGTTGAAACGTTTGGTTTTAATGAAAAGCCTTGGACCACGGCCAAACAGCCCGCCGGATAATTTAAATACAACTGACACCGGCCGCGAAACCCTTCGATCAATAATAATACATAAAGGTCAGGCTCGTGGTGATATAACTCTAGTTTCTACTTGGTCAGAATATAAATTTCATACGGTTTCTTAGAACTTTGAAAACAGTAGCCAACAATACGTTTTTTGAGGAATGTCCTTCAACTTTCAACATACACTGTGTAGTTCTTTGTTTTCCAATTATGTAGGCTATTACATAACATAGCTCACAATGCTTATATGTGAATATAATAAAAGAACTTATTCGATTTTTATTGCACTGATAAATGTTTTAAATGCTTTTAGATGTTTCTTTATAAAATCTACTTTTGTAGGTGGCCAAGTTCCTGATTTTTTATACTATTGATTAAATTTTGTCTCTGATGACACTGTATAGTGAAAGACCCCTTTAAGGTCGAATGATGCAAGAAATGTATGAAAATGAATTAATATGCGTACGACGGTGATGTTTAGAGAGCCGTTGGCGTGAAGCCGGTCAGGATTACACAGTTTGTGATTGAAAGCTTTGAGACGTTTAGCTAGTGCAGGCTGTCGAGAGGTCATTCGTATCGTATTAGCGCGAACTTTGTTATTACCGAGTAGACTACACTCGCAATCTGCCCGCGCATTAACATTGAATTTATATAGTCCGTAAAGTATTCAACAAGTACAAAGAGCAAACGTTCCTGCTCTGTTCGGAATAACTAATACGACAGTTTCGCGGTGCATTACTGTGTTCATATTATAACGTTGAAAGAATACTTGTAAAATATAAGCACTTCACCTCGACGCGAAAGCTTACTCGTGAGGCTACCTGAATACGCTGAGTTAAGGTTGTAAAATCGCAGGTGAGTTTACAGACTCATAATAGTTGTTTAAACAGCTGCTCGGTAATATATAGGCTACAGAACAAACGAGAGCTCAGAAGTCAAAACTCCCTACTACTTTTCGTCCACTTTTAGTGTACTGGCTAGAGGTGGGCCGATATACCTATAACATGTATTTTGGAACGATATTTTTGTGGAACGGATGTAACAGAGACTGAAAAATTGAAATACCTATTATTCGCGGCCTCGCTGTTCCGAGACGCGGGACTCCCCTACGCAACTAACGAGTACACAAGTAACATGTAAAGGAGTACTACAAGTATTAGGGGTATTACGGGTACACAAAGAACAACAAGTAAACGAGTATACCAGTATTAGGAGTATTACGGATACACAAGTAACAACAAGTAAGCGAGCACAACAAGTATTAGGAGTATTTCGAGTACACAAGTACGAAGCCACTTTTTGGTGCTGAATACTTCATTCTGCGCAAAGAGACGGAGCTGTTTTTAATAAGTGAAAAAATTCATACTGATGTTACATTAATTCTCGTGTGTTATGCAGATGTATAATACAGATTATAATAAATTATATGTTATACTAGTCACCAACTTGGTAAATTTTGAAAAAGCGAATTATATTGTGTTATAACCTACAGAGTGGCTGATAGTTGATAGGCCATATTATACTTTTTGTTGGTGTGATTTCGGAAATGATTTTAACTTCACTGGATATCTCACGTAAATGATGAGATTGTTGTTACGTTCCCGAGTTTCGCAACTGATTTGTCTAACCAATCAGTAAGTTTGTTTACTCCTAGTGAAAACTTAAATTAGTATTCCCAAAGGGAGATAGGCCTGTTAATTCTCTTGTTTCTTACTTTCTTTTAAACAGTAATAGCTTAATAAAGTCACAGTGTAAAGTAACACTGTTAATTTATTTCTTACAACAAATTATATAATATAGGTTATGTATTATCTTAAAATAAATACACTGCAAGTAGGTTTATTTTAATAGGTTTGTTAATATATTAGTAGGTTTACAAATAGGTTTATCTAGGTGAAAATAAGCCTACTTGCTGTGTATTTATTTGAAGATATTACACAGGAGACCTGCAGAAACCTCGGCGAGTTACAAAGGAATAATATAGGTCATGTATAATAAGTATGTAATAACAGGTATTTGTACCTGTTATTTCAAAATACTAGTTTACCTCACCTCTAGTACTGGCGACACCGCGCTAGTGCTTAGTAGGCTACACCTTAAGGTCTACGAGGGCAGTTGAAAAGTTCGCGGAGCGACATCTATAGCTCAGTGGTAGAACTAAAATGTTTCGTGTGCTGCAAGGCGTGTATTTCGCGTGAACCCCCCGACAATTCCCAGATATATCTGTCAATGTATTAACTTTATACCAGCTATTTGAAATTTTCCTGTCACGCGTGTTTTTAAAATGCACAAAATCGAACATCGTGTTGTGATAAATTCTCTGTTAAAAACGTTTTAGCACCAATGGAAAAATCAAAAAGAAATTGTAAATGTGTTAGGAGATGCTGCGCCTTCAGAAACAACGGTAAGTGGAGCACACTCGAGTTTAAACGTGGTCGTACAAGCACTGAAGACGGTCCCAGCAGCGGACGTCCAAAAAGTGCAACAAAAAAATGATTTTTATTGAAAAAATTTCATAGGGTGTTGGAAGACCGCAGATTGAGGAGTGGATAACTCCTCGTCTTCGTCTATGATAATAATCATCTTCAAGGATTAAACCAAGAATGGTTTGTTCCGATCCCAAATAGGCAAAGGTTATAGCTGGCCACTCCAGCACTTCCTTGGACGTCCCACACCTCTCCGTCCCCTCGGCTTATAGTTCCAGAGTTGTTTAGGGATGCGGCAGTCATCCATTCGGGAAAGATGTTCTCACCAATTCACCCGATACTGGGTGATCCTGTCGACTATTATTCAGTTCCTTTCGTATATATGTGTTTCTTCTATGATCATGGAGAAGCCTATAGTCTGCCACGTGCCTGAGAAATCTCATTTCAGCCGCTTGGAGGCGACTGGCCTGGCCTTTCGTTGACGTCCAATTCTCAGCCCCATAAAGAAGTGTGGGAAGACTCATCACCTTGTAGAATTTTAGGCATGGTCCTTAACTTGCTGACTTAAGGGTTCGCCTAATGGTCCCGCACATAAGGTTGAACGTATGCAACTTATTCACAACGTCGTTGCTTGCATTATAAGACACACTGTGGCCCAGGTATTGAAAATTGCTAACTTGTTCCAGGACAGTACCATCTATAACAGTTTTTGCCCGTACGGGATCAGTTCCACGAAAAGCCATCACCTTGGTTTTAAGTGTGGGTATTTGCAATCCAGGTCTTTGCAGAGTCGTTATAATATGATTACAAACGAAATTAACGCAGCAGGTACATTGGCGGGAAAATATAAAGTCCAGAACTACACGACTGCAGGCATGTTTGTCTCGGAGTTATTGGGTCCTTCAGTCTTTCGACTAGTTTGTACCCTCATCACGTATACCCGTGGTGCGTGTGTTACGGAGTCTCACAGGTATGTGGGACTTACAGTTTAACGCCGGATCCGAACGGCATAGTTGGGGACGGTTTATTCTAGGCATCTAGACAAGATACCTCGCTCTGGTTTGGCATCGCCTTGCGAGGAGGAACGGTCGTATCTAAATTAGATGGCCCCGGCGGGAATCGAACCCGCGCCGACAGCGTACCAGCGCCACTACGCCACGACCGCTCCAACGGAGGAAACCTCTGAATATAAAGTTCGTGGGCCTAGGAAAATTATCGTTACTTTTGAACGTCGTTTTGTATTGGAAACATTGTACAGTATAAGGCTGTCAGACGGACGCATCGCGTGCATTATGAGTTCCGTTGTTGTTTTTGTTTGCTCGGTATAAATCAGTCAAATACCGACGCGCAGATGGTCTGCCCGCTGTCGCTGTCCGTGCAGGTAATGAAGTAACCGACACGATCCCGCATAGTCTGGAAACAACAAACAGTATGCGCACTATACAGTACATACTGTTGTCTTGTGACAGAGAAAGCCGCCCTTTCACGTTTGGTCGCGCGCGTCGTTTTCATTGTTTTCTTACATCCGAACGAAATCTGTATTCTTTTCTCATATTGCGGCATAAAATTATTTTTCATAGAACTTAAGGGGACACGGAAAGCCAAAAATTTTGTTTCAAATTTGGTTTTTAGCGCCAATTAAAAGCTGAGGTTTTTCTGAATCCATTGATTGCGACACTTGTTATATTTAACAAAAATTCGCATCAAAATGTGCTTTTGAAAAATATATTACACTTTTGACAGATGCCGTCAATAATAACTTCCATATTCAAACATGCATAACTTTTGTATCACTCCATCAAATTTCATGATTGTTTTTTCAAAACTTACTACATTTCATGTGCAAAGTTTGGCAGTACTCAGCTGTTCAAAGTTTGGCAATTGTAATAAAGTGTCTCCATGGACACTCAAAACTCAACTTTCACATGTTTTCCGTTTTTTCTCGATTACCGAAAGTATGGATTTTCAATACATAAGGAATACTTTCTCACCAACCACTGAACCAATCATTGTGATATTTTCACACAGTATGTGAGTATATATATACTGAGATTTTTTCTGTTATGGTAAATCCAAATTTACATATTACAAAAAATAATTTTCATAAAAATTTATCAACTTTCAAAAGTTAAATGGGAAAAAAATTTTATTTCATTTTCACTGACATATTTAAAAAAAAATTCAGCTCTTGTAAAAAGATATATATAAACTGCTGTGAAAATTTCAAACAGATTGGTTTAGTAGTTTTTTAGAAAATGTTCCTTATGTTAACATGGTGAAAGATAGGGGTTTCGTGTCCCCTTAATTGCAAGGCTTTCTGGAAATTTATCAAAATACCGAACCTGATAAGAATTCAAATTTTCTATTGTAACGATTTTCCTGAGCCAATTTCTATTTTTTGTTGAACGGGAAACCGCTTTATTTAATGTGAAAGTTTCCAAGACACGTGTTACTTCTGATGATGTTATACAAAAGTAAGACAAGTAGTTTTCTTTAATCTAAGGCTGTCGTTTTTTGTAACGTCACCTTCGTACAAATACTACCCTAAATATGTTGCAACGACAGTATTTTATTGTGTAAGAAGACTTCCACCATTAAAAAGTGTACCATACCGTGAATAACATTTTAAGAAAGAGATGACAAGAAAATCGAAGGTGAATGTAGTTAAAGTAATTAATAGATTTTCTAAACAGGCATTACAGATAATTTACAGATATTCTGTAATATCTCTGTAAATACAGTACTGAAATACAAGACAAATACAATACTGAATGAGAGAAAACACGGTTCATTCAAGAACCTAAAAAAAAAAAATAAAGAAGTTATAAGGAAAAAAGTTTAGTTAGAGAAATATTAAAGAAGTTACCAAACAAAAGTATAACTAGAAGAAACAGTTTAGTTTGATATGGTCACTTAGTAAGGAACGAGTCGGACGACAGGAAATACGGCAAGCTAATTCCGAAATAAAGTTACACGATTTCTCCAAAGAAAAGAAAAAAATTGGATAAAGGACGATAACAAATATTTGGACACAAAAGAGTGAATAGGTTTCTGTCTGTACACGCGCACGCGCACGCGCGTCACAGAACTGGAAACGTTTTCTATTTATCAACCGAGGGTACAACGTTTTGGAATTGCACTCCACGTAGCTTTCGACTATTTGTTTTCACCGACGACGTTGTTTATCTTTGGTTTCCATTACTTACCGTGTACCTGGCCAGAATTCACTGCATACCGTGGCCAGTCATGAGAATTTTTTACCTGCGTAACTAACTTGGTCGTAACGGGAGGGCGACCGTCCTTCATTACGTTTTACTGTTGCCGGTGGCCACAGAACGTGTCCCACATTGTACAACCGAATACCTGGGCAGCAGTGGGGCGGATTATATCAAAGATTCGAAAGAGTTAATAAATTATAATTTAGGAGGAATAATGTTTCTTTATATTCTGACGTTTGTCTTTTTTTTTTATTATGTAACAACTTGAAAGTCAGGCGGAAAGAGTGTACAATTGTACGTAGCTGTCCTCAAAGGGACGGTGTTGTAAGGTGTGTGTAAGGCATTGTTGCCGTCGTATACAGTTGCACCTTTAATCCGTGATGTTATTGTTTTTCCTGTTGCAGCATCGTGTATAGATACAAAGAATGGGGGAAACCTGCGAACAATTATTGATAGTATACCGGTTTAAAATATTTCATGTCGTCTTATCCTTCGGCGTGATAAATGGCGTTTTGCTACGCAGTTATGTTTGTGGTTGCTAACACCGGAAAACCCGTATCGTAGTTGAGACTTTCAGCTTTAATTGCTCGTAAAGGCCGTGATTTCGGTTGCATTTTTACTGTCGTATTCCTAAACGATGTCTGTACTTTTTGTTCCTACGACAGGTACATGAGAGGATATATCATTTATATTGTTACGACGGTCTACTGATTGTCGTATGGTACAGTCGTAATGAAAACAAAATACAAGACACCAATTAAGTCACTAATTACCAGCTTCAATTATCACAATTAAACGGTTTGTAATTAACAAGGTGGTCTCTTACAACAAAAATAGAAATTGTTCACACCCAATAATAATGTCTACTAATAGAGTGCCGCACAGTTATAAAACACATAACACTTCGCCACAATACTTCGAACCGCACTGGAATAAATCGCCACTAAAACTGAGCTAAGCGCCGCTGAAATCTCGCATTTATACCCCGCTGAGATTCCAGCATATTCCATAATACGCGTGTACTAGAAAACACTAGAACGTAATTGATTGCGGCAGTGAACACAGCCCGCACGCGGCCCAGTATGGTCTGGAAAAATCTCGGTTACGGACGCGTGACAAGTGCCACGTAATTGTCCTTCATCTCAAAGTAGCAGCAATACGTACGCACACACACATTGCAGCCGGATTCCGCTGGAATAGCCGAGAAACACGTAGAATGTTCTGTAATGGCGTACTTTTTCCCTCATTACGTAACACTATAGTTTTCTTTCAGTTTTCTATGATTTTACTTTGGCATATTGCAATACTTATGAACGTATGGCATACCTATTAATTGGTGCTTATTCTTGTATTACTTATTTTAACATGATAGTGTTTTTAGGCTGGGGGTCATTCCACAAAATGCGTGATGCATCATCGAAAAATGTGACGCTTCCACACTTTCGATTCCCCACAGTCTAGAAATCTTTGTTTACAAAACATCATGATTCGATGTTTCGGTTTCGTTCGAAATTCTTTATGCGCGCGCGCGCATGTGTAGGGGGGAGAGAGAGAGAGTTTTTTTACACAGAATTCTTTTCCTATAAAACTTACTTCATTTTTTCTTAATAAAACTGAATTCTCTTTCTGCACAGTTCGTAGCTGAGTCTTCGTTTATTTCGTTTGCGTCCGTTACTGTTGTCCTACATCTGTAATCTGGTTCCTGGTTTACCCGAAGCGAATACTTTTAGACGTGCCCAGCTGTGTAATACATAGATATCACGAATATCGTAATACCATGAAACGGAAATTTTCACCAGGATCACGATTTTGGTTAGGAATGCAATGAATGTGGAATTGGTGTGGTTGTAGTGTTCACAAAAATAATTTAGTATTTATCAACGAAGTTTTCTGGATTTAAAATAGGTGGTCACTGCTTTAGTGACGCAGAGAAGCAGTGATCACTTCTTCTCGTGACTCTGATAGCTGTTTGTGTTGTGTTGGAGTTGTTTTAACTTTATGTCGGGTGTAATTTTAAAATAATTTTTGGAATGTCGTGTGTGTTGGTCTCGTATTTAATGATCTATGTGTACGCGTTTATGTGGATAGAATCTGAATACTTAAACTCAGAATGGTCGGAGTGTAAAGAAAAGAAAAGGGAATAGGTTTCAAAACTATGGTCGATCTAGGCAGGCTGGAGAAAACTGGTCTTGCTTATCCTATAATTTACTACAATAACAAAACTCTTACAATACTACTGTTAAACTGTGCCTTACTCGAAATGTTTTATCTACTAATCCCTTCACTTAAATACAGTGTCTATCCTTCTTATTTTACTACTCATTCTGATAACTTAATTCTTACCTTATTATATAATTCTGACATCCTATTACCTAAATTTATAATATCACAATCAGTTTAATCTTACTTACTAATGTACAGTTTATCAAAAATTGTTTATCTGTTTATTATAGTTTGCTTATATAATATTTTATTCTACACCCCACTGCACTTTTCCTTTCATTAGAAGGTTTCTTTAATTATTATTATTCTCACTTTGTTCCATTATATGCTATATCTAGCACTTCAGCACTTATTTAATTTTACACACATTTTTAACTTACTTGTTTATTCACACGATTTGTCTGATTACTTTATATCACTGTGTGATTATGGTCATGAATAACTAATTTACTTCCAAATCACTCTGATCACTTTTAGTTATTACTTAAATATTGCTTTTTATTTGGCTCAAAGCATTGTTTATTGTCTTTGGCCATTATCATTACTATTAGTTTGGGGTATGGTTAGTTTCTAACTCCCTACCTTATATTATATAAGTACATTCTTTTATCAACAAGATATATGTGATATTATTACCTTCCATTAATCTTATTATCCTAGTTAAATCTCATATACTACAAATATCAGTTCATTATTTAATTTACAATATACTGGTTATTATTTGGGATTATTTGATTGCACTTAGGTCTCGGCTGCTTCTTCATTGTCTCTTGGTTCCTTTGGTATTTATCCGATCTACTGTGTCAGGTCATTGTCAGTTTAATAGTCATTTGTCATTTATGGGTTACTGGGTTATTGATCTTTAAGTTTATAAGTTTTTGCCTCTTACTCTTATCTTCAGCTTTCTTATTTTATAATTAAATACAATTGAATCTTCACTACCTTATGTCATGTTACAATATATATATATATAGGCTATTAGTCAGCTTATAAACATCGTACGGTTTGTTAAAAGCTTAAAAACAGACTCCAGTAAGGGAGGGGGGATGTCGTGAAAGTTTTGACAGACATTGTGTTGTAAGTGGACACGTGATCTTGGAAACAGATGTTAAAGAAAAATAAGACAATACTTGAGAAGATATTAATTGTAGATTTACCTGTTACTGTGATTGGTTAGCTGTTATTTTGGTTGATAAGGTTAGCAATATGTAGTACTAATATTGGTGGTTTTCATGACCCGACAATCTATTGATTTTCCTTCTTTTTTTTTTAAGTTTTCGATTAATTATAGAATATGGGCTATAACAAATGTGTTATTTCCTTCAATGTATAATCTGTACCATTTATTTTTAATTTTTAAGTGATGGTCTCTTTGTTTCTAATTTTATCTGTTTATTTATTTTTGTCATCATTTTTTTGCCACATCTAAACGCATCTCATTCAGAGTTCTATTTCCAGATTTCTGTACTACTGTGAACAACGTGCTCTGTATATTTGTACAATAAAGCTTTTTTAAAAATCTAATTTCTTTTTTGTTACAAAGAAAGGACGTCGATACTTTTTAAATTACTAATTCTCTGAACTTCAGTCTGAGCTGTATAACAGTTTTCAATAGATCACTACGTTGACTAAAAAGTTTGCCTTTCATTAAACTTGCATCGTTTGAGTTGCCAAATTCCATCGTTGTTGAATTTATTGAGGAATCTTTACGTTATACATAGACCTAAATGTAGTTTCTGTTCTCGTGTAATATCTGCGTCTGTGTTGTGTACGCGATGAACTACAGGTTTCAAATCTATGGTTATACCAAACATGTTAAATGAAGAAAGTTGTGTTAGTGGTTAAATTCATAAACAGAATTATCACTGTTGCACACCACTATATAAAAATTATTCCGATTAGCGCTTTCAAGCTTCACAGCTTCAAATGCTTCCGATCTGACGGTGAGCTGTGAAGCTTGAAAGCGCTAATCGGAATAATTTTTATATAGTGGTGTGCAACAGTGATAATTCTGTTTGTGAATTTAACCACTGTTTGAACACCACTATATAAAAATTATTCCGATTAGCGCTTTCAAGCTTCACAGCTCATCGTCAGATCGGAAGCATTTGAAGCTGTGAATTTGAAAGCGCTAATCGGAATAATTTTTATATAGTGGTGTGCAAACATATGTTAATTGTTTTCCTAATTAATTGTCAGATATCCGTCAGATCTGGATCTTTTGGTTATAAAAATGTAGAGGGGAACACCAAATTGTTCGCGTTACTGATTTTTTGTTAAATTGGTGGGACATTTCTTTACGTTTTCAGTAGTTTTTAGAACTGTAGACACTTTTATTTCAAACTTACAGATTTTGCCTTCGGCTGAATAACGTATTTGTAATTAATGTACGCGTTTTGCAAATTTGTATAATAATCATATTACTCTTATTTAATTATTTTTTTCAGATACTCGAACGTACCACATAACTTGCTAATTAAAACAAACGCATTTCCAGAGTTATTCGATTTAATAAATAAAGTAATGGATTCTTTATGGAGAATTATTTTCTTACGAGTGTCAGTTGAAAAGTTCGCGGAGCGACAACTGTAGCGTAGCGGTAAAACTACAATTTTTCGTGTACTGCAAGATTTGTATTTTATGTGAACTCCTGTTAATTTCCAAGTAGATCTATCAATGTATTCATTGTTTAAAAGCTGTTTAAAATTGATGTGTCATGCGTGTTTGAAAAACGGACAAAATCAAAGATCGTGGTGTGATTCTTTGTTAAAAATTGTTTACGCCAACGGAAATTCAAAACGAAATTGGAAATGTGTCAGGAGATGCTGCGACTTCAAAACCAACGGTTTGTAAGTAGGCACTTTAGTTTAAACGTGGTCGTACTAGAATTGAAGATGATGCCCCCCCCCCCGCACTGGACGCCAAAAAATGCAAAACTCCAGATGCGGCAGCCATCTTGCACAACGCTTTTTCACACCAAGTACTTCAGTTAAAGTATGATCCAGACGCTCATATGAGATACCTATGATTTCAACAAAGTCATCCACTCCTCAATCTGCGGTCTTCCAACACACTATGACATTTTTTCAAAAATGTCATTTTTTGTTGTACTTTTTGGACGTCCACTGCTGGGATCGTCTTCAGTGCTTGTACGACCACGTTTAAACTCGAGTGTGCCCCACTTACCGTTGTTTCTGAAGGCGCAGCATTTCCTAACACATTTACAATTTCGTTTTGATTTTCCTTTGGCTCTGAAACGTTTTTAACAGAAAATTCATCACAACACGATGTTTGATTTTGTGCATTTTAAAAACACGCGTGACAGGAAAATTTCAAACAGCTGGTAAAGAGTTACGCGACACGTTATTTTTAAAGAGCTCCTAAACAGTCAATAAATTGATAGATAGATTTGAAAATTAACAGTAGTTTACGTAGAATACAAATCCTGCAGCACACGAAAAATTGTAGTTTAACCGCTAAGATACAGTTGTCGCTCCGCGAACTTATCAAATGACCCTCGTAGCTAACGAGAAATCGTTCTACTCGACATGGAATGATTGACCCATAAGGAGGCGTACTAATTTTAGTGTCTGCTGCTTCTATGATTCGTTATGATAACGTTTGATATTTCTCGCACTTAAGGTCTTAGTGTATGTTATCAGATAACAATCGGTTTATTTTGTACGAACACATGTTTTGTTTGCCTTTGGCACGTTTCACAGATCGATTACGCTTCAGCTGAAACTATAACTTGCAGATGAAATCTGTTGTTGATGTGTTCCCTCTTTTTCTCCTCTCATAAGACCAGTGGTTGATTTCTAAAATTATAGGTGCCGGAACGCATCAATTCAAAAGTTGTACAGACACAAATATACTTGAATTTTATATTAGCGTGTAAGTTAACATTAGGTTATTACAAAGGAGATCTACATTTTTAAAGCCTTATAAAATATGTAACATACGTATAAACTTGTGTCTAAAAATATAATAAAGATTACTGATGTTTCTAAAGAGCTTCATCGTCAGGTTAGCTAGCCGCACGACAATCGAAAACATGTCACTCATGACGGCGTCATCCCGGAGCCTCAATCCAATTGTAAGTGGTGGTTTCGGTGGGTCGTACATTTTAAAAAGTTTCCATAGTTTCATCATTGTGTCGTCATATTGTTTGTTTCTTGACCTTTCCTTACTCTTTGTGTCCAAGGTTGTATGATGGCCATAAATCAGTCACGAATCCACATACTTAGATGGATAAAATAAACGGAGAGGAGGTCCATTAATTTTAACAAATAAGAGGGTGGATACAGTCTTTGTCTTTAAAGTTGCTCTTAAAGATGTAATGATTTATTGGCGAAAAACCCCTCCCACATCCACTTTAAGATATTGCTATTGATTCAGTAGCATATTTCAAGGTAGAAAATTTCTGGAATGCATAGATAAACGTCGGTTGTCGCCTCGTGTCGACACCGCTAACTGTGAATGTTATCTTCGAGCGACCCTTGTTGAATTTTTTTAAATACGTTCTACTTACAAGAGAACTTCAGGTAGAACGTATTAAAAAAAAATGAACGATAGTAGTTAACATAAAGTGCTGGAGTTTGATTTTGACAAATGTTTAGTTTTGTAGTGGGGCTGATGAGGGGCACAATTTAAAAAGTAGTAGTAAATATTTGTAATACTTAAGTTTTCTTTTTCATATTTTTTTCGGTAATTTATTTTTGGATCCAAGAGGTTCCGGCGCGCTCCCCCTGAAATCAAGCCCTGCGTAAGACTGAATATTAAGCCTTTGAGTAGTAATCACGTATATATACTGTTAGCAATTACAGAACGTTTATGAACAACGGAGAGTGTCGTTCTACATGTTTCTCGGTTATCCCAGCAGAGCCCAGCTGTAATGTTTGTGTGCGTACGTATTGCCGCTTTGTGATGAAAGACAATTACGTGATATTTATCATGCCTCAACAATCGAGGCTATTCCAGACCGCACCGGTCAGCGCACTGCGTTAAAGGGCAGAAATTGACACTGCTTCTAGTGGATTCGAGAGCGCCTGTAGTAGGCACTTGTTTAACACTTCATCTAAAAAGTGACAGATTATTCTGGCATGTCAGCGGGGTATATCCGTAAGCATCCAGGGGCGGTCAGTTCAGTTTATGTCGGGCGATTTACTGAGTGCGTCACAAGTGGTTATTAGTGAAAAGTGATTATTGTGCGGGACTGTATTAGTTGACATTATTGTGTGGACAAATTTAATTTGAATTGTTTTACAAGTATAATCTTTTGAATAACTTGTTGATTACAAACTTTTATTTGTGATTAATCAAAGCAGAGTGATTAGTGACTTAATTGGTGTCTCTGTTTTGTTTTCTCCAGTACCATACGACGATCAGCGAGACCGTCGTAACAATACGTTGTTTCTCAGAGGGGCCAAATTCAGTGATCACGTATACGTACGTTTTCAACTTTCACTGCCTCAGTATCGCCGATATACAGTATAACGTTAGCTGCGATGTCATTCATGCTGCATTATAGTGGACTGTTTTCAAACATTCGGTATCCATTCATTCTCGGTGTTATGTAATATATGTGGCTATGGTGAAAACTTTGCGTTCTGTTACACGTGATTTGGTGCGTGGCGCTGAAGTGTGCTTGTTACGAAAGTATGGATGTGTGAAAAGTGTTTTCTTTTTTTAAATAAATCATATTGTTCATTTTATATTAATTATACGATGTGTAACATTTTATTTCAGTAGCGTGTGAAGTGTTTCTGATAAACTACCATTGCAAAATTCTAACTATTTCATTGAGAACGAAATTCGTGAATATATTACAAACTATGAATCGGGTGACGAAGTATTTTTCACAAATTGTAGAGTGGAGACGATCTATTTAACACTAGTTATACTTTTTATCAGCTTTTCCCCTATAATTAAAGTTGACAATTTTCTAGTGAATTACATTTTACAAAGTTTCAAAAAACTTTGTCCACTATCAAAGGCATAACATACTCACCGAGTTGTCACTGATCAAAGGGTTAAACAGAAGTTAGGATACAGTGAGGGAAGCGTAACATAGTCCGATGAGTCGTTGTTGTGACGTTACGGATCGTTCCGTTGTTATTTCTTTAATTTCTCGTTAGCATGGTCGTCGCCGCGTTACGGTTAGTGCGCAGTTGAAAATTTACCACCGCTCGGTTTATATAGTATATGCAATAAACGTTGAAGCAATCGCCACATGCTTGTTACAATTAGTCGTGTTAATGCGCTTGTCGCAATAAAGCTATTGTTTTCTGTCTGCGCGCCGTTTATGTATGTTATGGGGCCGTTGCGTGTGTAATGGGATCAGCCCATAACGTCGTGTACGTTAGTTATCGTCCGGAATAGTGGTGGCGTTGGTGGTGGTGGTGACATTCTCCGTGAGCGTTGTCGGACAAGCGACAACACATGTACCAGCAACACACTACGAGAGAAGAGGATTCGTGTTTCGTCTGTTTATTTGCTCTCTCAGTTTATTTCTGCTCTGCGTGTCCCTCCAAGCGGTATTAACGTAAATTTTATTTTATTTCTTTTTGCCTAAACATGTAGCCTATTTTTGTTGTCCAGAGAGTATAAAAAGTAGAATTGCACTGGGAAAATTAGCTTTTTTTCTGGTAGATTAAGAAACATTCTTTTTAGTAGCAGAACAGTTAGTTGGCCCAGTTCATGGTTCATTTGAATCCTCCAATATACTCGTTTTCAGTTTGTAGAAATCCAAAGATTTTTCGCAAGACTTTTCGCTCAGATATTCGGGTTATGGAAACCTGACGGGGCCATCTATCAGACTACCCGTTTTAATCGTAAACGATCTCATTTACAACCCTAAAAGGGTCGCTTAGTGTTCCACAATACAATGATTCTAGGTATAACAGGTAAAATTTAGGATGTCCCCGTGAAATTGTTTGAGGTACATATTAAAATAAAACGAGCGGACTCGGATTGAACAGTAACTATTCTGTTAATTTGTAAATCTATTAATCAATTTTCCATTTCGCCCGTAAATAATATGGATGTTTCCTCCACACTTTACACACTTAGTTGATTGTTTCACAAGCTTCCTGTCTTCAGCACAGTTTTTAAGGCCTCTCTTCAGTATACAATTTTTCAGTGAATCCATACTGTTGAAATCCATCTCGCTGTTAATTTACTGCTTAAAATTTGATGTAACAAAACGCACTGGTACTGGATTGCACACTGTAGTTTTAATACTCTACGCTTCAAGACAACACGATGTTGACAGAACACAGTATACACCGACTAAATGAAATGGCCTTTAAGAAACTAGACGGGACCACGCTGGTCGAGGATTCCTTAAATGTGTATGAATAGACGACTTGCTTAGGTGTAATGACAATAAACGTAGGCGACCCTTTGGAAGGTTGTTAACGTAGTAGGCAGGTAGTCTGATACGATGGCCCCGTCAGGTTTCCATAACCCAAATATTCTTAGATGTCGCTCGTCTGTGCCGGTTGATGTCCAGGCTTTGCATACGTATGTTACTACCTTATTACTACGTATATAGTCATCTTAAGTTGTTTGCTTAACATCCTGGATTTGAAAAGCTTTTCAAAGGAGTGATAACACCTGTTGCCATGTAGGATGTGGGACTTTACTTCATTGCTGCAAGAATTGTTCTGAGTAATTTTTGAACCCAAGTAAGAAAATTGTTGGACACGTTCAAATGTATAATTGCCAACTGATAGATGTGGCTGGTTGTTTCTGACATTCCGTTGAAGTTCCATGTACTTGGTCTTGGCTTCATTCATCGTTAAACCTCTCTTATACGCTTCACTATCTAGTGTTAGTAGATTTTCCTTTAGCCCTGTTTTATTTCTGCTGATAATAGTTGTCATCACCATAGGCGCACACTTGTGTGGTTTTTAATGCCGGTGTGCCCAGAAACATGTAAACATTGATTTAAGAAAGAGATTTGCTCAGCATTGTTGTGTGTGTGCATCAGAGACCTACGTTATCAGCCACAACCAAAGGAAATATTTGGAAAGCTTCGAAGAATGGAAAGATTTATTGCAGAGAAAAGATCGGAGAAGAATAAATGACAAGAGGAATTTGGTTAGGCATATTGGAAAGAGGAAAGCAGATGGCTTTGATCATATCCTAAGAAGGGACTGTTTACAGAAATTAATAGTCATAGAAGGAAATAGCTATTAATGGAACAAAAGGTATTTAGGCGTACGCTATACGTTTATGTAAATGTTTGGTCTTAACGCCGTCTTTCCTGGAGACGTTAGTGCTTGTAACAGGGGAGCTTAAGAGTGGGGACAAGAAATGTACCGCCTGTCACTAAAAAAATGAACACGCTCTGTATTTTGCATTTTCGTTTATTTTTCCGTTTAATGTTTAGTTTTTAAATTGCCACTACTTTGTAATTAATTTAACATCGTTTCCTGTATGAAAATTCTACATTATTATTTAGAAAATAACTGATAGCGACTTGTAACGCATGTGTACATATTTTTATTTGTTTGTATCGGCCATCAGAGGACCACATGCCAATTTCAATTCTTTATTCCTTGTTCCTTTCTTTTTCTCCAATATTCCTTCATCTTTTCACTATGTCCCTTCTTCCTGCCTTCAGTCCACTTTGAAACTGCGTTTTTCTCTCTCCTACCCTGGACTCCTTCTATTTTTAACACTTTTGCCCGAAAAATGTCTCTTTCAATTGCTTCTTCTCCGTTTCTATTATTTTTTTTCTAAATGCTTTTTAACTTCTTTAATCCAACTAGGTGTTGACTTCTTTCGCCACAGATATTTGAAGATCTGTTTCGTTAACCTATTGTCCATTCTATATAAATGTCCAAAAAAAAATACTAGTCTTCTTTTTCTCACTGTTTCTGTTATATTTTCTATACTTTGATATATTTCATCATTACTTTTTAATTTCCAACCGTCTGAAGTTTTTCGTAGGCCTAACATTTTCCTGATAATTCGTCTTTCCAATATTTCTAGTTTGTCTAAATTATAATTCAATGCTAGACATTCACTTGCATATAGGCATTCTGGCTTCACTACTCTACTGTAATGCCTTAATTTCGCATTTATAGATATTCATTTTTTATTGTAAATATCTTTAGTTATACCATATTATGCTCTTTCCATTTTATGAATCCTTTCTTCTATAGCAGATTTTTCTAAACCATTGTCTTGAATTATTTCTTCTAGATACTTAAATTTTATTATTAAATATTATATATTTGTATTTTTATTATTAATAGGTGTTACGTGTATTTTATTAACTAGAAATAGAGGTCTTTTCCAAAACAAACGATCATTTCGAAAACAAAATATTTTTTATCAACAGCATAGTAATTTTATTATGAACACCATGCTAATGAAAGGTCGTGTGTGTTGGACGTATGGTTTTTGTTGTGTATGTACAGACTTCATGTCTGGAATTGTCCTAGATTTTGAACTCGTCCATCCTACGAGTTCTTTATAGTAGATGGCAACTCTACGCATAAAGCCTCTGAAGTAAAAAGGAGAAAAAGAAAATGTTGATGACGATAACGAAGAAGACGATTACATACCGGTAATTGTGCTCTCGGACGTTGGCGTTAGTGGTTTTCATTGTTAATAAAGACATTGTTTTTCATAGCAGCAAAACGTTTCACCCGTTATAATCAAGCCACAGAGGGTGTATTAAACCGGGAAATAAGCAATACCAGGAGTGCTAAGAAAAATAAAACTTGTCACACTGAAAATAAAAATAAAACGTCACACTGAAAATGAGCGTTGTTTTGTATTCATAATTCCTGGGGCGAACCTAGGATTTCGTTTCGGGGGGGGGGGGCAACCACATATCATTTTCTTGGAGTATTTTTTTCCCCGTATTATAATGGAAATCTACCAATAAATTAAAACTAATGGGTAAATAATGGCTTTAATTCACTAATTTCATAAAAATGAATTAATAATGTATAGTTTGACTTAGAAGCCTAATAATACCTTTCTGTGAAATATAAACACTTTAAAGAGAATGTTAAAATTCAGAAAGTAAATTTTGTGTGTGTATGTGTGTGTTTGTGTTGTAGGGTTAACACATGCAAGAACACGAAAAATTTTAAGTGAACGTATGTTTAATTTTACAATATTTTGTTATATTTTGTTTCTTAGAGCTAGGCAGAGTCTATTACAACAATCTATGTCCATAATGAAAAATAATATTAAGAAATTAAAACTCGTTCACATGCTTTGTGATTGAAGTTATGAACATGTAGGCCTAATAACAGCGGAAAAACAACCGTATCCTACTCTTTTTCAAGCAGACTTCTTTTCATATTTCGCCATTTTTCCAACATGTTATATTTATTACTGAGTATAAGGCCTATTATTGTACGTACATTTCAAAATACACAACCAGTTTTAAGTGGCCATTAACATGGAAAATCTGAAAAATTTTCAAAATTTTGTTTTTTATGTTTTTGTATTAATAATAGTTCACAGAATATACATGCAAATTTGTTTCGCAAAATTCCAAGTTTTACCCTGTCTTTGAGGCATTTAAATTTTAAAGTACTACGCGTTTAAATGTCTGAGCCAGAGGGCCTCGCACACTTTTATAGGTCTTGATATTTTATGTTTGTGAATCAAAACACGGTTTGAGAAACATCAAGTTTGTTTGTGATGGTAACAGCAGAGCCTAAAAGCTGTCACTGAAATGAAGCCATACGAGAACACAGAAACAACAAAATTAGGGTGCGTTGGACATATCCAGAAAAGGATGGGTAGCAGGCTAAGAAAATTAAGAAATGATATGAAGGGAAAAAACTTTATGATGGCAGGGGCTTATCAGGAAAAGGTCGTCTTACTGACAAACAGATAGATTCTCTGCAATTGATATAGACAAGCCATCAGTTATAATGTTAATAATTTAGATAACATGAAGAAAGCAGTATGCGCAACTTTCCTGCTTAAAAATTCATCCAATGATCACCCGCAATATTTCTTGTGACCCAAAGGAGAAAATACATGGTGTCAATACAAGAGCCAGCTAGAGGAAACCCAATACAAACACAAAAATTTACTTCCATTAGCAATAATTGAAGCTATAAAACCCATTTATAAAGGTCTTTCTAGTCCAGAGCTTCTTAAAAAGTGTTTGCATGGAAAAACTCAAAAAATAAGCCGCTGAATGCAATGATTTGGGAGCGATTCCCCAAGACACATTTTGCATCCAGATCTATTGTTGAAACAGCTGTAAAGGATGCAGTAGCTTGTTTCAATGATGGCAGTATTACAAGGAGTAAAGTGGTAAGCAAGTTGGGAATTGTTCCTGGATCTTGGTGTGTGACCATACTGCAGAAGCTCTATAAAGCCAGGATTCAGGAGACAAAGACTTCAGGGCTAAAAGCAGTGTCCAACAAGAAAGAAGGGTTAAAAGAAGAACAGCTAAGAGCAAACAAGATGAAGAAAAATAAAAGGAAGCTGATTATGGAGCAGGAGCACTAACATTACAATAAAACAGGTCAGAACACAGAACTATGTTACAATTATGCAGCATTTTTGTTTTTTGCCGTTTTTCGCAAACTTCATTTGTATTAATTCAATGTACCTTTTCCTCATAAACTATTCAACCTAATGACATGACATTTTTTGTAGTTCATTTTCATACCTATTAAAACAATCCGAATCATTTAGAAATGTCTTACTGTGTCACATATTTATTACAAAATTTATAATAAGACAGAAATATGGAAAAAATATAATTTAAGTAATTAACATTTTTTCATTTATAATATAACATGCTATCAAATATCTGATTGATTCAGTTTGTTACTATAGTTCTGGTCTACAAAAATTACAAAATTCAGGGTAATATGATGACAAATTAATGAAGAAAGGTACAGTGATCATGATAATGTATTAAATTATTTATAACAATATATAAGCATTTATGGAGACCAAAAATTGAAAATGGTGTTCTTTTTCGGTGTGCTTTTCTAAGATCAGAATATATTAAACATGTATACCAACATTCATTAAGATAGCATTAAAATCATATTTTTTAGAGAAATTAAAAAAAAATTTGTAATTTTACGACGCTGTATGTTACTGCGGCCTTAAATTTTTTGCTTCAAAATTTTTTAATTTTTTCCCGATTTTTTGGGGGATCCGCCATATCTCTCCTCTAGGTTCGGCCCTGCATAATTCCATTTCAGTAGACGTTTGTTGTAACTGCTCTGTTTTCTGTTTTGTAACTATAAAACAGTTGTATAGAAAGGTAAAGACTCAGTTACGTAATGGCTGTGTTGAGTTGAGACTGTTGCTACCGGAGACTTTTTGTTTAAGTAGTGAGCGCGTTATCTTACCAAAGCGAACCGTCCGTCCAAGGTTAATCGAGTTTATGTGGTCACACAGCACAACACAAACCGGTTTATAATTTCACTTCGGTGATTTGATTCTTTCTCGTCGGCCTCTTATAACGTAATTATACAAAATGAAAACGATATTTAATATTTAATGGTCTCGGTTGTGTGATTTCTCTGGCCCCGTCCGGCCCTGTTTGTCTGTTTTCTCCCCCCCCCCCCCCAAATGAGTAGTCTCAAGTCGACTTCTCTCGGTTTTCTAATTACTCGTCGTTCGTGTACGGAAGAGTTGGAAATACTACCGTACTCTCTCACACAAATACAAACGTTGGTTTCCTGCTGGTGTACCAGCTCCGAAAACGTTTTTGTTGAAATGTCAGTAGTTCGTTCACATTGAGAAATTTACTGGAAATTTAGCTGAGTAATGTTTTCGCCGACGTCAAGTATGCGTGTAGTGTTTTGGGCAACAAAGAAAAAAAAAATTATAAGTTAATTTTGGGAATAATATTTATTATCTTGTTTTCTGTTTGTCATTCCGCATATGTTATCTATACAGTGACAAGAAAAAGGAAAATTTGTGAGGCGGCTAAGCGATACCTAAAGGCTATATTATTAAATATTTAAATAGTCGTCAATTTAAAGAGATGAATGAAATTCTGAAAGGAGGTTAAACGGGTGGTGAAAGAGAATGAAAGAGAGTAAATTAATACTTTGTACAGGAATTATACAAAACAGGTAGTAAAATAATGGAGACATGATTTCGCCTTTTGCAGCTGAAATAAGAATTCTCAGCCTTCCAATTTTGGGCCATTCCAAATTAGGCTGGCCGTGGACAGTTGTAGGACGGCTTCTTTTCTGTTTTAAGTTAACAGGTTTATTGACCTCTGTGACATGGAATTTAAACAATTTCGACAAGCACTAGTTTCACGATTTTTGAGGTGACTATTTTGTAGGAGTCACGATCCTGATTATTTTGGAGGAGTGTTATTAAACCTTTACGCTATTAGTAGGCCTACATGTTGAAAGGTACATGCAAGTACAGATAGATGTGGCGGATACGCGTTGGTGAGGAATCTTATTGGAAATAGGATTTTTCACGATTACATTGTACAATGGAAGATTTCTTACCTACTCCGAGATAAAATGGTTGATACAGCACACATTCGTAGGCCTATAGTTTGCTCTAAGTTCTTATTTAGTTAAGTACCTTGTAAATAATATACGTGACTTTTGGACACTTGTAGTGTATACTGCAACGTTACAACAATTATACAAATATATTATCATATTCTCAACGCAGCTATACTATGTACTACACCGGCCAGGTCGCAGGATTTTGTTTCTCGTTGCGTCAAGTATATGTGGTTGCACAATAATTAAATAATTTTTAAAGAGGAGTGAGATGTTGACATGAAATAATTAATTAAACCCGTTTCAGAATAATCATTCTAAGATTTATTACTTGATAGAAAAATATTTAACTATTAAAATTTCAAACATTATACAAATAAATATTCACCTTTATAAGCTTTACAAATCTGTAACCTGCTATGCTATTCATAACAACACAAATAAACACCCATATAATCTTATTAACTAACAAACATGTTAAACAAGTTATGTAAATTCTTTTTATTTGTGTGTCTGAAGTTAACTCAAATTTTAATTAATGATAGCAACTCATTTACCAACAAAATAATATTTCGATTCAAGAATGAATTTATTGTTGCTATAAACAAATAAAAATATTACTTTTCTTTCCAATCTATTATTGATTTATACTGACACACCCAAAAAATTCAACAAAAGATTAGTATTTCTTTTCCACAAGTTGTTGTTAAATTACACTCTCTTATCTAACTACTATTTTATTTAAAACTCTAATTATTATCTGTTCATATTTAAGTTCTTTTCGAGAGGTCTCTTCACAATAAAAAATATAATTGTTTTTATATCACCTGCGTATACTGCCGTTACCGTTGTGTGTGTGTGTGTGTGTGTGTGTGTGTGTGTGTGTGTGTGTGTGTGTGTGTGTGTGTGTGTGTGTGTGTGTGTGTGTGTGTGTGTGTGTGTGTGTGTGCAGACTCCTGAGAGTTTGATGATGTTGATGATGGTTATTCTGCTGCTGTGGTCGTTGTCTTCAAGTGTTGTTGTTGTTGATGCTCCAGAATTCCTGCTTACGTCTTGGTGTGAGTGTGGTAGTGTGTGTGTGTGTGTGTGTGTGTGTGTGTGTGTGTGTGTGTGTGTGTGTGTGTGTGTGTGTGTGTGTGTGTGTGTGTGTGTCGACCTGCAAAGGGCAGCGTAACGTCGTCTGTAGATTTCTTAAGTCTGAGTGTGTAATCGCCCAAAATTGCCAGTGGTATTTATACTGGAGGCGATTTGACAGGTTCAGAACTGCTTTCGACAAGCTAGAGAGATGGTCCGTTCGCGCCAAGGCGTCCTTTGTATTACACTCACTTTTTGGTTAATTATCGCGAACTCATGACCATATTCGTCACATGAGCGATATCATTGTTTGCGTAATTTTTCTCTGGTCACTCACATATACCACACATATTAATTACTCTTCAATTACACTAGTAATTAATATTAATTAGTTAGCATCTGTAATATTGCACCTTTGGTAAGAATTTTTATATCAACATATTCATTAAAAATTCCTTTATGCAATGGTGTCTTTATAATTGGCGTAAGTCTTTGCTTACAGGTTTAACACAAGTAATTAGTTTATTATAATCCTGTCAAGACATGATTACAGACAAAACAATAAGTCGTTCGCATAACCCCATATTTTCATGTCGCAGCGTACTTACACACACGCTCTAACTTACGCTACCACAGCAGGTGTCCCTCTCGACAGGTTAGATATTGTTAATTCCTGCACAAAATTGTATAAAACTGTTCCTTATTCTATTTATACTAATTACAATATAAAACATACCGCCCTGGGAAAATATGCAAATATATGTATTGTTGCAATACATAACTAGAACAGGTGAAGAAACCAAGTAACGCGTATTTTTTTTCAGAAAGAATAACGCTATAAACTGTATTTAAGGAGGATAAGAACCTCGTTGGGAGGCCGAAGGATAAGACTGTGAAACCGGGATAGGCAAAGGTGCAAGACGAAGAGCAAGAAGAAGATGTTTATTTAATCGTCGGAGTGCCAGTGATGTATTCTGAATGTATTTCGGCGACGGTAATTTTTTATCCGGGCCTTATGCAAGACAGTCTTATCAAATTCTGTAGTTAATTAAAAAAAAAGACAAATAAAAAAGTAGCGGTTGTCTGAATAAAACGGTAGACGGTAGAAGAAGAGGCACGTAACAGCCAACCTTGTGTGCCTTGTGTTGGCAGTAATTTGAAGAGTTTTATTGACTGTATAATGTCACGACACTTGGAATCGTTCCAATAAATGTTTCACTTTATTGGAATTCTTTCAACGTGATATTATTATTTTTACTTTGTGCTCTCTTCTTCTGGCCTTTATTGTTGTCGTGGCCGTCCTCGACGTGATTAAATTACATTCTTAATATCTATCTCGCATTCCCTTTCTATTATATTTTAACGGTTCTGTAATTCTCTCTCTCTCTCTCTCTCTCTCTCTCTCTCTCTCTCTCTCTCTCTCTCTCTCTCTCTCTCTCTCTCTCGATTTGTGCGCGTCTCATATTTTTTAAGTGCCGGTTTACTACGTTTGCTAATTTAACTTTTATTCACTTTTCTCCGTCAGCCGTTGGCAAACTGATAACACGGTAAAGCAAGATGAAGTGCACGGGAAGGTATGACTTCAAAGTTGCTAGAAACATGTAGTGGAGCTTATAACTCCATCGAATCGTGTGTTGAGTAGGCTTCCCAGAATACGGTGTAATGGCTAAGTTTATGGATACCCTCTTCCTGCAGCATTCCTGTTTATTATTTACTTTCACGGGAGAACAGGACTCTTTTAATGAGTCTGTTGTTTATGTAATCAGTATTCTTTGCTAAATGTGAATGAATTCTAGCCTTGAAGATTACAGTGCAAGAGGTTGGTCTAACGAAAGTGATATATACAAGTGAGGTCGTATTTGTGAAGTTGTTACATACCTTTGTAGCTTACACTCGTTTTATAACCAGGATAACAAACTGTTAACACCCAGGAATATTGTATTTTGTATCACACGTTAGCTTTTTTTTTTTACATTCTCCACGGTAATTATTATACTAATTTAATAAATCGCCTTTTTCAAGAACTTGCTTTGTGTAATTTTGCATAGACTTTTCTTGAAACATGTCCGTTATTCTAATAAGCTATACAAAATTAAGAAAAGTGGGAAAGTGGTTTATTAAATTATTAAAACAAAATAAGATAGTAAGCTCAATGAGCTGTAGAGAATTCGCACATGAACACCCGTAAACATGTATTAGCTTAGAACGGGAAAGCGTATCGAACGGATACTGTATTACTTGTACAAGTAAGGTCCTATTGAAGGTGAGGGTTGGACAGTGTGTGTATCTAAAAAATACTGACCATGATGGGTTTAAGCGAGCTTCCAAACAGCAGAACGTCATCAAGTCTTTGCCACACTACTCTCCCTTTCTATTCGTTTGATCTTGTTCTTGTATACCAGTGCATTTCAGAGACATAATAATATTGATACTTTGTGTGCGCACCAATCTTTTAACTTTTAATAAAAAACTTTTTCCTGGAAGAACAAGTTAACAATTTTGAATACCTGGACTACAGTGTGCCTAATCATGCATGCACCGACGTGAATAAGCTGCATAAATTCAACCGCACGTACGGGACCATTAGGCGAACCCTTAAGTCAGCAAGTAAAGAAAGTAGCCCAAATTCTACAAGGTGATGGCTTTTCCCACACTTCTTTATGGGTCTGAGAATTGGACTTTAACGAAGGCGAGGCCAGTCGCATCCAAGCGGCTGAATTGAGATTTCTCAGGCACGTGGCATGGTATACTCTCCATGATCAAAGAAGAAACACATATACGGCAGGAACTGAATATTATGAGTATACTCGACAGGATCGCCCAGTATCGGCTGAATTGGTGGGAACATCTTTGCCGAATGGATGACTGCGCATCCCCAAACAAGTCTGGAACTATAAGCCGAGGGGACGGAGAGGTGTTGGACGTCCGAGGAAGCGCTGGCGTGACCCGCTCTAATCTTTGCCTATTTGAGACCGGAACAAACCATCCTATTTAATCCGTGAAGATAATGATGATGATAAAAACTTTTCTGTTGTGTTATAAATATTTTTTTGCCCTCCAAGCCAGCTCATTACGTCTCCAGTCGCTTCGTGGCATTCTTGCATGCGTTAATTGTGTCGTGGATCATTCACAGTATAACTTTGTGAAAGGTCATAATGGTACAAGCGTATAAAGCAAACATCACCGTGAGCGTATGCAATTTTAAATTTAAATGAAGACAAATGTGGCCTGGCAGTTTACCAAACACTGGCATGCGAATCATCGTCGTCGTAGTCAGATCAGTCTTGTTCAGCGTCTGTGTGTCTCGCAGTCATCTCCATATCTCATTCCGCGACTCCGCTTTGTAAGTCACATTTGCATCCGTATTGAGTTTGTCAGCTGTTATAATCAACCAACCGTCTGCAGATGCATTACGGTTGGCACTCCACCGGGGCGTGTGCAGTGACTGCATTTATTAGACATTACCAGCCGGCATACGCCTAGCGGACTGTTGCGAGTGTGAAGAATTGCTTTGCGTGCTGGAGAGTAACCGTGCAATGAAAGAGAAGGGTTTTTTTGCCTTAGTGATTTTTTTGTCGCCTTGTAACGTTAAATAATGGTTAAAGTACGAGGATTGTTCAATAGAAACACCTTTGATCTCCGCAGCCGTGACTTCGTCGCTATGCCAACGGAATTCATTTGTTTATATTATCTGTTTAAGTACTAGTGACGCGTCTGTCAAAAATATTTGCAGTTTGCTCTTTACTAAGCGTTGTGATTGGGTTGAAAAATCCCATCTATGATAGAAAATCCATCTAAAGATAATCTGCGTGCCGTTATTCAGTTTTTGGCCGCTGAGGGGCGACAGCCAATGGAAATTTATACGAGAATGAAAGCTGTATATGGTGACTATAGTTATTCTCATACGTCTGTGGTAGAATGGTGCAATAAATTTCGACAAGGAAGAGAATCCACTAAAGATTTGCTCCGTCCCGGACCTGCATGTGTTGCAGCATCAGATGTAAATGTGAGACAGCTGGAAACTGCTTACGCGCAAATAGGCGCATCAAAGTTAGATAACTTTCTCAGATGTTGAGCATCAACGTGGGAACTGTTCATTCCATCATTCATAGTCTTGGCTATCACAAAGTTGCTGCTCAGTGAATTCCACGACTTATGAGCAAAAAATTTGCGTTCGGCCTTATCAATACAGCATTTGATGCGCTATCAACAACAGGGTAATGCCTTTCTAGACCAAATTGTTGCCTGTGACGAGTCTTGGTGTTATCACTACGAACCATCCAAACGTCAGAGTATGCAGTGGAAGCATGTACAATCTCCGAAGGCGAAAAAATGTCGGTCCCAACCTTCGGCAGGAAAAGTAATGGTGACCTTTTTTATTATCAGGGTGTGCTGCTCTTAGATTTTAAAGAACCTGGTGTCAACATCAACGCTGAACGATATGCAGACAACTTAAAACGCTTACGGGTCAGCATCAAGAATAAACGTCCCGGGAAGCTCGCAAATGGTGTCATTCTTCTGCATGATAATGCTCGACCCCATGTAGCCCAGACGATTCAAGATCTGCTTGGTCGTATGAAGTGGGAAGTCTTACAACATCCACCTTACAGTCCGACTTGTTCCCGTGCGATTATCATGTTTTGGGGCCATTGAGGAAATCACTGAAAGGACGGGGGTTCAAATCGGACACTGAGTTAAAGTTTACTGTTAGCGAATGGTTCTGCAAACAGCCGCAAGAATTTTACCAGCAGGGAATCTACAGATTAGTGCAACAGGCAACAGTGGGACTCATGGGTTAATGTTAATGGAGACTTCTTCTAAAATCGTTGAATAAAAAATGCTTTACAACCTCTAAACGTGTTTCTATTGAACAATCTTCGTAGTTCGATTTTAGTGAGACATCTGTTGTTAGGAGCTTAGCAGTATTACTGCTTAGTAGGCTCTGACCTTCACTGAATTAATTAGTAATTGTTTTCAGAGTATATTAATACTGAAACGAAATTACTACTAAATATTGTATACAAACAATACTTTATGACTCAAGTCATGGTGAATCTGGTAAACAAAAGTCACCTAAAAATAATTACAACCTTACTTACTGTCTAGCACTACTTTCCTTTGTGGTAGGTAGGTTAGATAAGGTTAGGGTTAGGATAGGATAGGTTGGATTATATTTAGATTAGGTTATGCTAGTGTTTGTTAGGTTCTTCAAATGGATATTTTAAAGTGGTATTTAAGTTTGAAAGCATTCATTAGGAGACGTGCAGAATATTTCTTAGGCCTCTTATACAAGCGTCTTTCTGACGTATCGGTAACAACAGATATTTTGTTTATTGTTGTTAGTTTACGACGTTTAATATTGGTAACAGTAATCTTTTCTACATTAAATTTAAACATAATTCAATGTGAAACAAATTGAGAGTGACAAAGGAATAGCGTATAATTATCTTTCTTAAAATTTTCTTCCTCTCCGTAGTTTATAATACCGTTGCGAATCCGATCCGATACTGCTGCCTTACTTACTGTCAGACACTCAACCGCCTTTGAAAATTATTCGTATTCCTCTTCCATTTTCTTCACTATGTTCTATTTTACTTGTCACCAACTGTATCATCCATTATCTCTACACGTTTTTTGAAGTTCCCAAGCTCGGTTTTTAACGGTCGTCATTGCCTTTTGACTCCCAAACGGCTCGTTTCGCGTACCCTTTCACATAATTTCAAGTTATTTTAACTGTTCATTTCTATCTCCTTCAAAATCTTTTTTATCTATTTCTGTTTTCCCCAATAGCATTTCGTCACCTCTCTGCGTTTTTTGTTATGAAGGAAGTTGTGTTAGTTGTTATAATCACAAACAGAATTATCAGTTTTGCACACCACTATAGAAAAATTATGCCGAATAGCGCTTTCAAGCTTTAGATTTCCGACCTGACGATGAGCTGTGAAGCTTGAAAGCGCTAATCGGAATAATTTTTCTATAGTGGTGTGCAACAGCGATAATTCTATCTGCGTTTTTGTCTGCCTATTTCCAAGTCCTTTGCAGCTCCTAATTTTACCCAGTTTATAAAAGCTTTGTTCTTATTTCCTGTTTTTACCACGCATTCTATAACAAATCACTCATTTCTTCGTATTTTCTTTTCTCCAGACATTTTTCCTGATTTATTAATTGTACTGTTGGAATAAATTTAAAATAGCGCAATTTATTGTATGGATATACGACGTGTATTATACAGTTTGTGTTTCAGTTAGCGGCTTGTCAGCTGAATCAGTTCTGTTTCCGAAAATGAATTTTGTTCATGAAAGTTTGGTCTTTTTTATGGATGAAGATAAAATCATTGAACTGTACTAAAATTTGTGAAATAGTTTTTCAAATCGTGAATCTTGAGTGCAGAAGTTCGTAGAGAAAGTTTTTGTGTGTAGATGCGTCGAGGCGAATTACAGTTTACCTTAATTAATTGAAACACGCCGGTCAGTAGAGGCACCGCGAGTGCCAGCTTTCTCCCAACGAAGACAAGGTTGGTTCACAGTCATGTATGACCTCACAAAGCTCGGACACAAGCACGTGCGCACTCACAGCAGTACATCTGTCTGCATACTTTCACCTGTGCTCAAGGAACAAGTTTCCAACACGAGCCATGTTCTGAGTGTGTGTGTGTGAAAGTGAGAGGTGAACCACGCGAGTGAGTTATGGCAGCGGTTGTCGATTACAGTCGGTAACCGTAAAGGAACTTGTTTATTACAAACTCCGTAACATATTCAGATTACCGAGTGGCAGTATTGTATTTATTGTCGTGGAAATGCGCTTTGTTTCTTAATTGTCGTCGACTTCTCTCGCCGGTCGTTTATGTGAAAGTGTAGCGCTTTCAAAGAACAAATCAAGGTGCTTTTGTTCCTGCGGCCGTTTTATGATTGTTCTTGTATGGAGGGGAGACGACTCACTAGATCTGCGCCTCAACGGAGACGGCGAGCCAGGTACAGTATTGAGCACGAAGTGCGCTCGAACTTCAAAAGAATCCCGCGAGGGACAGCATGATGTGCGGCTTACCGCTTATGTTCCTAAAACATTTGGTAAAAGAGAAAAGATGGAATTATGTATGACTTCTCTGTTAATTACACTCACCGGCAAAGGACCATCATTATGCTCGTTAACTCGTTTTGCAATGCACTTCATGTTTGTACACCTCCAGTAGTGTTCCTCGCTTCCTTTCACTGTAAACACTTTTCTAAATTTGAAATTTTCATGAACTATTAGATTATTTCCTCGCTGACTTATAGGAGATGGTGGGAATATGGAATACCATTTTGTATTTACTAAAAAAGGGTTAAATTTTCACACATTTATTAATATAGACTGGTATTTCATTTAATGCTACATCTGCTGACAACATTGAAGTTATATATAATGCTAATACCACATCAAAAAATTATATCCTCTGAAAAGATGCACTTCTTGGTCCATTGAAAATAGGGTGGTATTATGGAATACCCGTATCACTAAAAATAAAGTGCTTTCATTTGCAGAAATCACACACGTAATAATCTTTTTCAGCACCTGCACATTCTACATGTGCCCACATGCTACACAAAACACATTTAATCCAGGTTTCACCACTCCTATCTTCGGAAAATTTTGCTTCGCAAAATAGGCACAAAGCATCTCCATCATCAGGATTTGTGCCGTTCCTCCAAGTCGGTGTCGTCGTCTGGAACACAAACAACATCTTCCTCGCTCTCAGACGATGAACATTCGGATACTTTCATGCTTCTTTTGGCTTTTGGTAGGTTACTGTTCCTTCCTTTAGCGGAGTTCTTACTTTTTGGTTTTGGTTTGATTTTTGACTTTCCTGCTGATGTCGAAGGATGATTTTCTAGGGATGACTCCAAGTCCTTTTTGTAAGGAGAGGATGTTATTACAGCTGCTGATCTGGATTTGCTACCCCTTCTAGACACAGCCTTCTTGATAACTGGCACAGGTAAGAGATGGAAGGGTGAAACTATCTCATTTTGTACTGATGTGGGTTCTTTGTTTCCGCTAACTTCATTTGAATGGTCTTGCTGAAAGGCAAAACTGTTGTTGGTAGATTCGTTGATAGGAACTTCAATTGACGTTTCTCCTCTCTTGGCAGCTTCGGCTTCGGCAGCGATGAAGTCTGCGTCACTGAATACATTCCTATCTAAGGGGTAAATCCCAGTTTTCCGAAAGCCTTTTGCAGCTATTTCCCCTGTTTGAACCTTCAAGTAGGCAATGTCAAACAGCTCAACAGTATCGAAGGGGGTGAGAGCTCGGTTGTTGTGCCTAATCCATTTGCGGATTTCCTCACTGTAGTGAGTTTTCAGTGCCCCCATGAACGATTTGTCCAACGGCTGTAGCTTGTGCGTGGAATGAGGGGAGGGGGTAAGCTTACAATTGTGACGTGATTCTCTCGTCCCTTTTCGAGTACCTCCAAGTTTCTTGTATGGGTATTGTGACCGTCCAAAATTAGTAAAATTGGAGATTCTTCCGAAGGTTTGGAGAATTTAATGAAGTGTACAAACCACTGGCTGAATAAATTAGTTTGTACCCAACCAGATGGATGACAAACGCCAACCGAGCCGGGTGGAGCCCCCTTCATTAGTTGCTGATTCATGTTTTTTCTTGGGAATATGATCATAGGAGGGACAAAAACACCACTGGCACTCATAGCAGCAATAACTGTCATAAGGCCTCCCCTCTCTGCAGATGTAAGAGCAGCAACTTGTCTTTTTCCTTTCAACCCTATCACTTCTGAAATCTTGCTCTGCACCACAGTTAACCCTGTTTCGTCTACGTTGTAGACCTGTTGTGGAGTGAATTTATTTTTATCAAATTCAGCTTCCAGAATATCAAAAAATTTGCTGACATTTTCTCTCGTGAATCCCATTGCACGAGCAAATGACGTTCCAGTGGGCTTACGTACAGAGATCTTATCTCTGTGACGGAACAAGAAATGGTCCAGCCAAGCTGTACCTGCCGTTTCATTGTTGCCGAACGGGTGTTTTATACCATTGCTTACGGCAAGTTGGTACGCCATGTTTCTTAAATCCTGCCTCGTGAGCCCGTAGAATTTAACTTCCATCACCAATGCATATTTAACCAGTTCTTCTTCTATTTGAGCGGGTAGTATAGGTTTCCTTCCCAGTTTTGTTGTCGCAGCTGCATTAGGATCGACCGTTTTCTTGTTTGACAGACGAAACAATGTGGTTCTCGGAACAGAGAACACCATGGCAGCCTTTTTGTATCCCATTTCGCCTTTGCGAACTGCTTGTAGTGCCGTCACCATGTCATCCTCCTTCCACTGCTTTCTAATTCCACGATTCAGACGATTTAGTTTAGTTCGACCCATCTAAAAGATAATAAAAAAATCATGTTATACATTGTTTCCTAAATTGGTGGTATTATGGAATACCTATACTAGTATTCCATATTAACACCACTCTTTATATTCCATATTACCACCATCGCCATATTTGAATTTACGCTTTCATATATCGTCTCGAGTTTGACATAGTCTATTGCATATGCTCTATAATAATACATTGATATGCTACTCAGTCGAACCACAGTAGATAGCTTACCTTGCACTTCCGGGGAAGCTTAGAAAAAATACGATATGACGAACTGCAAAAGTTTTTGTAACACGCTGAACAATATAAACCTCTCTCCTCCAAGACAAACTCGCAACAAATTCTTTCATTCACGTGCAAGCCTCTTGTAGCGCTAGCAGCTGTAGTTTAACCGACATCCGAGTGGCGTCGCTCTAATACCGCAACCGCTAGATATGAATTCCATATTAACACCATTTTCCATATTCCCACCATCTCCTCTAACACATTTTTCATCGAGAAAGTCATCGTTCACTCCACAAACTTGATACACGATGGCCGAATGTCAACTCAACAGTGACTGCTAAAGTTCTAAACTTTCCCTTAAATATCAGGTACTTAACCAGTTTTGTGGGCTTACCCTGTCACCCTGTCACTAATTCTGGAAATGCGAATTACAAAGAGGGTGCATAGTCGTGAAAGGAGGTTGTTGAACTATTTACGAGATGCAGTTCGTGCTAAGGATTATTAGACCCTTTTTCGAACCTTTCAACGCCATAAAAATGAGACGCAGATCGAGCATGCCTAGGAGAGAACGTATATTTCGCTTACGTTGTATAATATCCGTAAGCTTTCCAACGTTTACGACATAAAATCCAGTGCTGCAGACCTAGAAGGGTCTACGCTTGGTTACTTTCTCTGGCCGTGTAATCCTTGCACGGTTTTAGGCTGCTTGACAATGTTTTGAATTTATTTCTGCCCTTCGCTGTTGTTCCCAGTTTTCTTACTTCTTCTGCGTCTCTTTTCATATTATCTAAAACTTTAGTCATGGCAGCTTTTTCCTCCGAGTTGGTTAATATATGTTTTCCTTGGTATCTCTCTCATTTTCTGCTCTTAAAACGTGACCAATCCACTCCAGTTTTGTAGCTCTACGTTTGCTTGTTGTGCGGAGGCTGACTTGTTTTATTATTCTAACGCTTCCTTTTCTCTTAGCGTCCGTTGTTGTCCAAGTATTATCGTCCACGTCTCACTTCGCGTGTAGCACTACTGGATTTATTATGCTGTTTTAAGCTCTTAATTAAGCACTTCTCAATAGAACTGTGATGAGAAGAATTGGCGAAAGGCTGATCCGATTGCGTCGTTAATTCTGGCAGCAATTTCGTAGTGTCATTAAAGTCTGTCGCCAGTGAACCTACGTATTTTAATTTGCGGCATTTTCAGTGGTATACTGATAGTCGTTGGATCTACCCATTTCAAAAAAATTTACAAAATATTGTAAAGGGCCACAGTAGTATGCAATTATCCGAGACCAGTCACAACACACGAGGACTTTGTGCAAGCGTTTGAAACCCGATACTGGAGTCAGGGTGTCCAACGTAACGTACGTGATCGCCTGAGTTCGGAAAGTACGTATGCGGACGACAAACGAAAGAACAATATGTAATTCAACAGGTGGTGAAGGCGAAACATTTGTGTTCCGCAACGTGATGAAGCTGGAACTCGTGCACAAATTGGCTTGCACTTCGACCAGAACATCGGAGTCGCGGTGACGACACGAGGTGTAAGCAGATTGGAAGATCTGGTATTATTGTCTCAGTGGGAAGTTGTAACTTGCCCACACCCGACAAAATTAATTTCACTATTTTCCTTAAGCGTTAGTCGAGAAGACGAGGCCTAACTGAACGTATTATAATTGTAAGGACTTTTCTTTTTTTGTGGGACCAAACACACAAGGAAAAAGTTACCTTTGAATGTTTGATATAGACCTTGTAGTAACAACCAAGTACGTCTCAACCTCCGGGTGCGCGCGGAACCAGGTAAGAAACGACTATATGAAAACAACACCTGGAATTAACAATACACTAAAAACTGCCCACATTTCTAAGAATGAAAGATGTAGTATTGTGGGCGTGTATCTGGAGCGAGCGAATGAAGGAGCAAGATAGTGTTGGGGAGGGAGGGCAGAAGAGAGAGAGAGAGATTTACGGAAATACACATTCAGAACAACATATAAGGTAAAAAGAATAGTGAAAGAGCCCGTTGACAAGCGACAAGGTTATACGCCTTAATCGAGTTAGCCAGTTAAACTCAACAGAACGGAGACTAGGGTTATTAACATGTAGTAGTTCACGCTGGTGGCTAAATTTTATGACGGTGCTAACGGTAAACGATACGGAGTCGTTTATTAGCCGAGCATATAATGTGCAGACACTCGACTGTTTTTTTTTTTTATATAGAAAGCTTAGTTTAGATGGCGAGATAACAGGTTCGCGCAGCAGAAAGGCATTGCCAGATCTAAGATACCGTAAACTATTGTGTACAGTTATGTACGTTATGTATAGACTCCCGGAGCAATACTGCTCGACTAGTAGTACAGCGTGATCTCATTGTGACTTATTGTTGTTGTTATTATTAATTGCGTTCACCTTTATTCTGCGCCGTCCGCAGGTAACCGTTATGTATTGTGTGTCCCGAGCTCGATGATTTTGATTTTTAAATCTTTTATCAAATAAGAATAATTATTTGTTAATTAATATGTGGGCTCGGTAGCCCCGGGATCATCATTATCTCCTCATGTGCCGTCGTGAGTTTTGCCCCCGTTAGTCCGTTCGTCGTCGTGGCCTACCTCTACGAGAATGTGTGTGTTTGTGTGCGTCTATATATAAATCAATCGTGTTCTGTGTTTCCTGGTAGGTGCTCACACGACAGCCCTCCACGCTCCATGCCTCGCGGATCTGCGCCAGCAGACTTCTTGTCGTCATATCTTTCTCCATTATTAAGTAAACTCAACCATCCCCCTTCCTCTCTTCCATACGCCACTCATCATACCCTCAACAGCTGCGTACTAAGCGTGCCAGGTGGAGTAGTAAAGAGGTGGAAGGAATAAATAGAGTAGCAAAACTGTTTGAATTGAAGAATAGACTACAGGAATGTAGCTGGACTAGGACGATGATAAGGCAAGTGATGAGCTCTTTGAGTGAAATAGAAGAGTCTGTGAAAAGTTGAAAAACCGGAGACATGGATCAGATGAATATGGATGGATAATAGAATATATATGACGAGAAAACGGCGTATTTATTTTGAAGAAATTAGAATGGTTTCGTTTGCTAAAGAGAGAAACTCAACTGTGAACATTACAGACATCAAGTTTGATGCCTTTTAGTCCAAAGTATTGTTGAAATCAATAAATGGGAGACGGAATGGGAAATTAAAGGGATAATAGGAGAGGAGCTATAATGAGGATTCGACGTAGATAGGAACAAGGGCTGCCGCTGGTTTTGCTGACCGTTTTCACAAAGAGAAATATGAAGAATAGGAAAGAGTATGCGGTATTTATTGACGTGGAAAAGTCATTAGCGGGAAGTGTGGATTAGATTGGAGGGAGAGGAGACTTTGACTTCTACCTCATCCAAGATTAAAAAGTAGACTGAAGAGACTGGTTTGTGGTAGGATTGAGACAGCGGTGTTGCTAGTCGCCTTTTCCGATTTAACTTAATAATTAGAGGATAATAATAATTATGTATTCGTCACAGTGAGGAACTATCCAAGCTATATGAAGACAATGATCTGGCCACCGACTGCATAGATTGCAATGGGCAGGACACATCATTAGGATGGAAGGCAACCGAATACCTAGGAAGGTACCGTTTAGTCAAGTCGAGTGTAGAAGGCCTGTCGGAATATCCAAGACACGCTGGATTGACGCAGTGCTGAGGGGTGCTGATAATTTACTTAAAATAAAACGATGGACGTCGATCGCCAAGGACAGGGAAAAATGGAGGCGGATGATTATGAAGGCTAAGGTTCGACTTCAAACTGTGACGCCATAGAAGAAGATGAAGAAGAAGAATTATGAAATTCTTTCATGGCAGGAGACGATTGAGGAATATACGTGGTAGTACACTCGAGTATTAGATTATTTGTTTGTGTGTATCTGCGGGTGGGTGGGGGGGGTATGGCTTTATAGGAATTAACGCGGCCCAAATGAGCCGTTGACCCCCGGAACTTTAGTGGTGCTGAATCATTCCATTCCCACTTCCAGTCTTCACACATTACTACGTCTGCTTACTTCATTCGCTATCCTGGTCCATTCTTCCTTCTTTTCTCCCCCTCTTCTTCTTCTTCTTCTTCTTCTTCTTCTTCTTCTTCTTCTTCTTCTTCTTCTTCTTCTTCTTCTTCTTCTTCTTCTTCTTCTTCTTCCTCTTCCTCCTCCTCCTCCTCCTCCTCCTCCTCCTCCTCCTCCTCCTCCTCCTCCTCCTCCTCCTCCTCCTCCTCCTCCTCCTCCTCTTCTTCTTCTTCTTCTTCTTCTTCTTCTCGGGATTTAAGAAGAAGAAGAAGAAGAATGTATCTGACCATCGGGGTCCCGAGATCTTTCCATCGAAACGCTCGTCTCTGTGTCTGTCCAGGGCATCGTCCACTTCCGATTCGCGCGATCCGTGTTTTCTAGCACAATATCGTTACAAGATCTTCGCGAACATCCTCTTTTCCGTCTTTCTTTCCTTTCTCATCATTAATTTTCTCCTACCACTCAACTCCTTCAAACACCTGATCCTCCCGTTTTGTCCTCGGTCTTCCTCTTAGTCTGTTTCGCCGACACCACCATTTCATCACCTTTTATTGACGTCGACGCCTTTTTTCTATTTATATGCCATAGTATTTGACCCTTCGCACGTTCGTTACTCCCATCGCATCCTTCGCTTCCGTACTGCCGTAACTTTGGCACAAGAAGAATACTTCTTCACATGTTTCTGTCTCCTACCTGACTGCATGCGTGTAACACGATTCTTTCCATCTGTTTTGTTAAGATGACGACCTGTCTTTCAACATGACCACGAAAGCGATCCTTTAGGGAGGCATCTTGTGTGGTTTCTAGATGGCATCTGATGTAACTGTTGTAACATCGTTACTCCTCTGTAGTATCTTAAACCTGTTTTTACAGCCCGAAAATTCCATTTTAAATGCTGTCTGGGCCTTTAAATTAGTCTGTCTTTGTGTTGAAGGATCATAACCTTATAATAGTCTAAATACAAAAGTTACGTTATAAAATTGGATTTGCATCTGATTTTACTCTTGTTTTGAAAAATATACGGGGAATTAGATTGTAGTTTCTTTGATCATTTATATTAACGTTTCGTAACTTAGTTCGTACCTACGTAGTTAACCATAGGTACCTGTTCTGAATCTCGTCAATACTGTCGCGACGGTCTCCTTGATCGTCATATGGTACAGTGGAAAACAAAATACAAGACACCAATTACGTCACTAATCATCAGCTTTAATTATCACAATTAAAGAGTTTGTAATCAACAAGGTAGTCTGTTACAACAAATCAAATAAAAATTGTTCACACGCAATAAAAATGTCAACTAATAAAGTCCCGCATAATTATAAAATCCATAACACTTCGCCACAATACTTCGAACCACACTGGGGAATGGTTATATTTATACCCCGCTGATATTCGAGACTAATCCATAATACGCGCCAACACTACAGTAGAGCGTAATTGCTTGCGGCCTTGAACGCAGCGCGCGTACCGGTGAGTTTGGAACAATCTCGTTAACGCCTGTTAAGAATCACGTACGCACAAAACATTACAGCTGGTTCCAGTAGAATAGCCGAGGAACACGTGGCATGTCCTGTAATGTCGTAACAATACATATAATTTTAGACTACGCAGGGTACCCGCCTTCAAGAGCTCTATACAATAGCACGGTCAGCGTGCTGTGCAAGACAGTATCGTCTCCCTCTTCTGTATACAACAAACACTCTCGCGTAACATCCTGTTAATAGTAGGGGATGCGTTCACCCTTCCCGTATTGCAACCCTCCCCTTACACAAGTGTATCGCAAACACTATTATAACACAAATTTAGCAGTGTTTGAATATATACGTTGGAGTGTATATTTCTTGTGAATAGTAAGGAAAATGTTTAGATTGTACAAATAGCAGCGCCTGTCTGGTCGTTGATCATACAGAACTTTGCTTGTTGTTTGGAAGTGTGCTCAGGTCGTCTTAAGCATGTCTGAGGTGTGATAAGAAAGTTAATCCAATTTTGGAATTTTCCGTTTGAGAAGTGTCGGATTAAAAACTTTATTTATCTTGGTAGACATATTTGAGACAATTGTATAAATTTTTAGCCACATTATCTGCTTAGTTTAGATTTGGCAGCTATTACAGTTAATGGTGTTTTGGTATAAGACGATTCGTTAACATTTTACAATAGAATATTAAAGAACTTAATATTAACTTGGTGTCTTATAATGCATGCAACGACGTTGTCAGTAAGTTCCATAAGTTCAACTTTATGTGCGGGACCATTAGGCGAACCCTTAAGTCAGCAAGTAAAGGAACACGCTTAAAATTGTACAATGTGAAGGCTCTTCCCACACTTCCTTATGGGTCTGAGAATTGGACTTTAACGAAAGGCCAGGCCAGTCGCATCCAAGCGGCTGGAATGACATTTCTCAGGGACGTGGCAGGGTATACTCTCCATGATCATGAAACACAGATATACGGCAGGAACTGAATATTTATGAGTATACTCGACAGGATGGCCCAGTATCGGCTGAATTGGTGGGAACATCTTTGCCGAATGGACGACTGACGTATTCCCAAACAAATCTGGAACTATAAGCCAAGGGGACGGAGAGGTGTGGGACGTCCAAGGAAGCGCTGGAGTGACCAGCTGTAATCTTTGTCTATTTGAGACCGGAACAAACCATCCTAGGTTTAATCCGTGAAGATGATGATGAATACTAAAGAACTTGCATGTAAGTTTGTTGTAAAAAATGCTGCAGAAGTTGTCTAATGTGATAAAAATGTTTTTGGTGAACCCGGTATGCACGAACGAGTGGTTTTGAACTAGCTGAAGATGACGAGGTGGTAAGATGAACAGCATAGTATTATTATATCCCAGAAATTGCATTAACAAGGAATAGACTACTACGCTTGATAACGAGTACTGTTTGGGCACTTCGATATCGCTTGTAAGGAGCCGTTGATAGAAAACGGAAAGATTATCGAAGGACGGTTTATGGAAATTGGACAACCATTTGCATTTTCAAAACCTCTGCTGGTCGAGTGGAAACTACCGGTTGCCAAAAATACGTATTCTCCTATGCGTTCTGCTAAAAACTATTTATTGTGGTGTTAAGTACTTGTAAAATTTATATATAGACGCCTGGAAACGTGTTTTCAATGTAAAGAATCCGTCCTTGCTCACAAAGAGAGACAAAGGGCATTCGATGTTTTTTTGTCTTATGCCTGCACCTCCTATTGAATTCAGTTTACAGTACCAAGTTCTGTTTATATAGGGTTAGCATACGTCCTCTTTTTCCCGGACACGTCCTCTTTTTTTAGTGTTAAAAACCTGTCCGGGAGGATTTTTTTTTAAACAGGGAAATGTCCTCTTTTTTCCTTTTTATTTGGAAAAGTAGTTGGCACAATACGAGCAGTTTCAAATGGATGAGTCTTTCAACCTCCTTCTTGGGATGATGATGTAGAGGAAACTTTAAATTTTCTTGGAACCAGAACAGACATCTACATAATAAATGTTTTGTTCAATTCTGAAATTTTCAGAAATTTTTAAAGTATTACCCTGATTTGTGTGATAACCACCTTACCAGTCATTTATGGTATAAATATTTTAAGAAAAGTCCAACATCATCTTGTTATTCGGAACTTTTGAAAATTGTTGAGTATTTTTATTCCATTCCCAGTAACAACTCGGAGTAGGTTAAGTTCCGACCAAAGAGAGAAGTAGGTTAATGGTAGAAAATGTTAAAGGTATAATTTGTGTACAGTACAACTTTAAAAGTCTTTCGTGTGTTCAGTTCTATGATTATTTATTAGAAAATAAAAAGCTTTTGATGGATTGCTGGTGAATCCGATTCAGACTGATTAATATTGAATTAATTATTGCTACGATTAAAAATAAATGTAGCAAATATTATTTTCCTATGTAAGTTCCGCTTCTGGCTAATAGTTTTAACTTTTGTTTGTAAACATTTTCTTGTTATATCACAAAAATTAAATTGTACATTGTACAAACTCTGTAAAAATGCTTAACTTATACCCTGATTAACGAAAGAAAGTGACTGGCGGAGCGGCCGCGCGGCGACTGAGTTTGTAGTAAAAACATTCCACTTAATAACCTCGTGGAAACGTAAAATACAGGGCTAGAAATGTCTAATGAACTGTATTTTAATCATCAATTAAAGACGTTTTTAACAAACTTTTCTAATTTTTTAAATCTTTTTTCAATTAATTTATATTGAGAGTTAATTAAAAAAATACACGAATTTGAATTAAAAATTTAGGGTTTATCATTTTTATTATGTAAGAACTCAGAGGTTAAGCATCGGAAAAACATTTCTTGTAGACAAATGGTAGTCCACCTTCTTTAGTACAATATATCAAAAATTGAGATTCCTACGATTAAAATTAACAACGTTATTAATTTTTTTCTAATGTCCTGTTAACTCAGTTGTTAAAAGTTGTACATGAATGAGATTTGCGTGACGCTCTCTTTAGATAACTAAGTGTAGACGACATATACAACTTACACCTTGTACGTGATAGGAATACTACAATGGATTAATATATAAAGTGAATTTCACAGAGAGCAGTGCGTGGCGCTCTGCGGCGGAAGTACAGTCAGAACCTAGTGGACCCATTTTATTCGCGCGCGCGCGCGCGCGCTACCGTCTTCGTTTGAAGACTACTAACTCACAGCTATAAGTGTTTTAATAGGTGTTTCTTATAGAGTGTTTTAATAGTGTATTTTTATGATTTATACACATATTTTATGAGCGGATTCCATAAAAGCTGAAGAACACTACAATACTTGTAAGTACCTTACTGTCTTTATTATTTATTTGTCAGTGCTAATAACAAGTAATTTACTAATTGTTTTTTACATTTCAATACATTATAACAGTAAAATAGTGTTATAATTATGCAATATCTGGTAGACCGAGCTTTGCTCGGTAGTTTTAAACTGTAAACTGTATTTCATAGTTAAATAATTAGTTGTTGAGAAATTTGAATGGCATTAACAATTTCCCAGTAATTACATTGCAATTCAATTAGTAGTATTAAAGCTGATCATAAAACAAAAATAGTTTATAACAAGAAAACAATAAATACCGTACCGCAAAAGAGTGATAAACAATCATTCAAGACCATCTGTTATAAAAAGCATGTAGTTCAACTAAACCACAAAAGTCTGGTCAGATGTAAGTTTTTGACAGATCTCCAGGTAGATAGATTAGATTAAATAAGTAGACAGATAACTAAAATCTCTGTATATTTATATGAGAGGTTGGTGACTCGTAGCAAGTTGGCTGTGTCAATGCGTGAGCCGTTTATTTATTTTCTATTAGTATATTGTACTAAAGAAGGTGGACTACCATTTGTGTACAAGAAATGTTTTTCCGATGCTTAACCTCAGAGTTCTTACGTAATAAAAACGATAAACACTAAATTTTTAATTCAAATTCGTGTATTTTTTTATTTAACTCTCAATGTAAATTAATTGAAAAAAGATTTTAAAAATTAGAAACGTTTGTTAAAAACGTCTTTAATTGATGATTAAAATACAGTTCATTAGACATTTCTAGCCCTGTATTTTACGTTTCCACGAGGTTATTAAGTGGAATGTTTTTACTACAAACTCGGTCGCCGCGCGGCCGCTCCGCCAGTCACTTTCTTTCGTTAATCAGGGTATAATCGTGAATATCTTCTTATTCATAATGTATAATGTTTTTACTGTCCAATTTTTTTTTTTATATAGTAACGATCATGCTGTTAAATTTTCAGGTTGTCCTCTTTTATCACCTATGTCGTATGGTAACCATAGTTTATATTCAGTTATTCGTTACAGAGCAATATTCTTCAATATTTAGGTCCCAAGTTGGAAGGTGTTGGTACATGTTTGACCACGTCGATAAATTAGATTAATTTGTTGAAAATGAAATAGTAGAAAATGTCAAAGTTTAATCAAAACATACTGTGAATTTAAAGAACATACTAAGTTCCCGTACGTGAAAACTCTTAATTCATAAGACTAAATTAATAACGAACCAAATTTCGTGTGTAATAAAATTTAGGATAAATGAAACGATTTATACGTAAGACCTTGAAAAAGTATGTGACAGAGTACAGTGGGGAAGACTATTAGATATTTTGAGGGACAAGGGGGTGGTTTGGAAGGAGAGACGGTTAATTCGTAATCTGTACCTTGAATAGAAAGTGAGTGTGCAAATCGCAAAGGAGAGTTCAGAAAGAAGGAATTAAAATTGGAAGAGGAGTAAGGCAAGGCTGCTGTATGTCACCAAATTTGTTTCACGTATATCTTGATGACTTGATTAGGAAGTGCTTTAACAAAACAAGAGGTGTGAATGTCGGTGGAAGAAGAATTGAATGTATAAAGTTTGCTGATGACATGGCTGTTATAGCAGAAAAGGAAGAGACAATGAATGAAATGATGAGAGATTTGAATTTAGTATGCGAGGAATATGGAATGAGGATTAATAAGGAAAAAACTAAGTGTATGGTGATTAGCAGAGGAGGAAAAAGGGCAAACATAAAGATAGGGCAAGACAAAATACACAGATGGAGTTGTTTAAATATCTTGGAAGCTTGATAAGTGAAGATATGTCCTGCACTCGTGAAGTAAGAGCAAGAATTGCTATAGCGAAAGAGGCATTTAATGGGAAGTAAAGACTCCTGTGTGGCAAAATTAATAAGAATTTAAGAAAAAGGATGGCTAAATGTTATGTATGGAGCCAACTTTATATGGTGCAGATACGTGGACACTGAGGAAGGAGGATGAGAAAAGATTAGAAGCATTTGAGATGTGGATTTGGCGAGCAATGGAAAAAGTGAGGTGGTTGATAAAGTAAAGAATGATGAATTTTTAAGAAGAATAGGGGAAGAGAGAAGAATCCTGAAGGTAACAGAAAATAGGAAAAGGCATTGGTTAGGTCATTGTTTAAGAAGAGACTGCTTGCTTACAACTGGCATGGAGGATGTCATAGAAGGAGAATAAAGAAGAGGACATAGAAGAATGAAGTTAACAGATATTAAAATCAGAGGGTATTATGAAGAAACGAAAAGACTGGCATGCGATAGGACAGCTTGGAGAGCTTTTACCATTTGAGGACCTGCCTTAGGACAGAACACCAAATACAATACGTAAGTGCCTACCAGATATTTTTTATTGCATTATTCTGTTACACAGTACAGTATAAAAGATTATACATTATAAATGTTTGTTCATTTTATGCTTTAGTTTACTTTACTCTTACTATTTGTTTACCAGATTTCTTTCTTTCGCCCTTTAAGACGAAATTCTGTCAACACGAAAAGACCATATCATATCGTTGTAAACTTTTTCACTTTGTGTTTTATTCCGAAACCGTTTCACGTATGACTGACAATTCTCTTAGTTTGATCCAAGTGTTTAAAACCCGAGGCCGTCAGTGTTCTTATTCAATGCCATAAATAATTTCAACCACCTGCCGACTACGCGATAGGCGGCACTTACGCAATCGCAACGGGGTTATTTAGATAATTTCCTGGTAGTCGTTATGTAGTTATAACAAACAGATCTAAAACAACAGAGGTTGCATAAGGACGTCTGTTGTACAGTTCGACGTTATGTAATGCAAGCGTTACATAAAAATTTTGATTCTAACAAAATGCAGACAGAATTATAACTGATAACACCAGATTTCACCTCGTCGTTGTTTGTAACGCGGCAAGGTAATGTAAACATCACCTTTAAAACGATACGTCGGGCGGAAAATTTGAAAGCTCGTAAGGATGATGACACTAACGAGTGGCGTAATACGTGTGCGTACAAAGGTGGATTTATTGCTCAGGCTATGCACAGAAACGTGTCTTTTCCTCCTTCTCAGCAGGTGCGATCAGGAGTCTGACAGAGCCTGAGTGTTTTACCTTAAGTGTATGTTTCAGTATTCACTCCTCGGCAAGTAACATTAGGATCATTAGATAACTGTATAAAAACATAACAGTAATTAACAACATAAATAGGCTGACAGATTGTCTCAGCCAAAATCGGAGAGATTTATAGGAAACTAATTTTGTCTGGTTAACATTTTCATTCATGGTAGACTCAGGTGGGCTGGACATGCGATCAGAATGGGGGAGAATGAAATACCCAGAACGGCACTCACAGAACAGATCTATGGCACCAGGAGAGTTGGTAGACTCAAACTACGTTGGGAAGACGGTGTGAACTATGATGCGCGCCATATCCTTGGGACCCGGAACTGGAGAGCAGCTGCACTTGACCGGAACGACTGGCGGAGGCTGTTAAAGAAGGCCTTGACTCGGTAATGGGTTGTTGCGCCGCTGAAGAAGAAAAAGAACATTTTCATTGGAGTTATCATGTTAAACACGTCTTTTAAATTATGGCTTTAAAATATTTAATATCAATATTAAACACATTATTATTATTATTATTGTGTTTTTAGAATTATTATATTAGTGTTCATTTCTTTGAGCATTGCTATTAAGGTAACAGCTGACTCTTTAATAGGAGAATAGCAAAATGGATTTAGGTTCGGTCGCTCGACCATAGATAGTGTATTTATCTTGCAACAGATTTTTGAAATAAAGGAGAGAATTTAACCTTCAAACTCATTTTGCATTTCAACTATATAAAAACATAACAGTAATTAACCACGTAAATAAGCTGACAAATTATCTCAGCAAAAATCGGAGACATTTGTAGGAAATTAATTTTGTGTGGTTAACATTTTCATTGGAGTTATCATGTTAGACACATTTTTTAAATTATGGTTATTATCAATATTAAGCACGGTATTATTATTATTATTATTGCATTTTTTAAAATTATTCCATTTAGTACCTAAGTCCCTGTTCTATAACCACAAGCTTCCATTCTTTATTGCATACAGAATATATATTTAATACATTAATATATGATTCTTTGTAATTCTCTCTCTCTTTACAACTACAAGCTGCTACGCTACTCGAGGGAAACTTTCGACAAAAAATGATGGTGTGAAGTAGGGCAAGAAGTTCAGATGACAGAAGCGTTTTTCAACGAAACTAATTTCCATAAGACGTACGAGATATATGATGTGTATCATAATATAAAAATCTATGTTATTCCATATTATGTATACACAAACAAAAGTAAACACGAGCGCGCGCGTCGTTCATACACAAGCATTACCTTAATTCCGCTGCTCGTGCATTCCTTCAGATTGGCGTTTTCCTGTCGTATCGCAGCAGTAGTTAAGTGTACTAAACTAAGATTGCTTTCGGTTAAACGCAACGAATTGGAAGTACAGTAGAGCGTCGATTAACCGGACGATCTATTATCCGAGCTCAATAAAAAGTACAATTATGTACTGTACAGTAATGTATTGGACACGTGTAGGCGTATTGGATATTTATTGAAAATAAAAAGTTGTATACTATAAATTATTACAGTACTGTACAGTAATAAATAAACGCTGTAGCTATACAGCCTACAGCCTATGAAGACGGAGAGAATGCTACTAATACAAAACCACGACGGCAGCAAAAGCTTTTGACCGCAACAGAAGACGAGATAGATTGTATTGAGATTATGAAACTTAAACGACTTCAGTCTTTAGCAGCGAGAAAACGGGGTATCGCTTTGAAGCAGACAGTGATAGACAATTCTTAAAAAAGTGTAAATCCATGGTACTGTATGTTCTGTTTTATTTTTTAATTTTTATTAATTTTATAGTACAGTGTTTGTCATTAAACTCTATTTTTTTCAAATTAACTTTTGGTTTTTATTAACTACAGTCAGTTTTAATTCAACGATTTTTAGCCTTAGCATTACATTAAAGTACAATATACAGGTTGCTGTGATTATATAACAGTATGTTAGAAATGATTTTGTAATAAAAACCTTTGTTTTTGTAAAGGGAAATAATGTTTTCAATTTACGATGTATTATCCGAAATATCGATTATCCGAACGGTCCCTGGTCGCGAGAGGTTCGGGTAATTGATGCCCTACTGTATGTTTGTTACAATCCCTTAACTACTGTAAAAAGTCCGAAGTTGATGATTTTACGATGTAAGCCTGAACACCAAATCTTTATTCTCCCTACGTTTACAATAACACTGTAGAGCCATGTTTTCCCCGGTACTAGATCCTATACGCCATACGATCATTCCAGAGCAAACTTCCAGCTTTAGGCCGGGCGCACATTGATGCGCAGGTGACCTAGGCAGAGCAGATCAGTTTCTGTGACGCCGTCTTTGAAGGGGAGTCGCGCGAATTGAGACGCAGAGCACTGTTCTGTGGGCAGCGCTGCGCCAGACGTGGCCAACCCCACACTTGTGTATGTGACACAAAAAACGTGTGATACTAGGTTGAATCTTGCTATGAACTTCTTCAAACTCCGCTCGATTCAGACGGAAATAGTTCACAAATCGCTCATTAGAGATTTCTCTTGTTAGTGCGAATTCCCCGTGAGTTCCTCTTTCTTTCATGTAGGCTACTCACTTTTCCACAGCTTTACCTTCCTTGTCTTCTGATAGAGTAATAATAGTATTTCTAACTCGGCATCCGAATCTGACTCAGAGCTCAAATTAAGGTATTCCGCCAACATGTTTTCGGTTACACGCACAAAATTTTGGTTACAAAACGGCTCCTGCCTTCTTCAATCTGCCGCACAAAACTGCTATCTAACATACGTGGACAACTGTGCCACACAGTTTTTTTTCGTGGTGCCCTCCCCGTACTGCGCCAAGCAGCTCAATGGGCGCCTTAGCTTACTCTTGAATGAATGAAACCGAAACTGCAATGTTTGTCACTCCGTGCGCGGACGGCCTACTAAGTACACGCTTTCCAACAAATCAACGTTTAATTTAAAATGTTCTCGTGCGTTGAACACGGGTCGTCCATTTTGTGGTGCAGCGTAATGAAAACAGTGCCAATTGAGCGTGTCTCGTACAAACAAAATTATACGTCAACTTTTGAAATGCTTTTTTAACAACTGTACCATTATCAGTGCAACATCTACAGCCTTACAGAAATCTGTGCATTATTTAAAAAAAAATTGTAATTCACGATAACTGACCTCGTCCAATTGTTTGCTTTAAGTAGTGACAACGAATGTTAAAGACATAAATGTGCACACGAAATGCAAAACGCTAAACGAAACATTACACAACGTTGCTTCATGTAGTTCCATTCAAACCAGTGTGCTTTATAACGTTGGCTGGTGGGCGGTGGGAGGGGGGTTGTTTGAGCAACAAACCAAACTTTTATGGACGTTTTACACTGCTAGCTTTTATGAAGTCTAAAGTTATGGTCCCATTAAAACAGCCGAACACAGTAGCCATTTCGAACTACTGCGTTATGTGTCTCACTCGTTAATTACGTCACCGGCCACACAAACCTCGGTTGGCGAGTAACATTTTATATATAAATTTCAACTATGAATGAATAGTAATTTCAAATACATTGGAATTCAGAAAAAGTGACAAAATAAGATGGTAAAAGGTACACATTTCATCAAGTTTTCTAGTTTTAATGTGTGTTACACAATCTGATGCAAACGGACAAACGTATAATGTGCGTGTTTTTAACATTCGATCTTTACGTGTTAAGCCGCGTTTACAACGGTGTTAGTAACAAATGTGACAAAATTTTTTGTCAGTAACAACGTTTAGTAAAAAAATGTTATTTACAAATGTTGCTAACAGAACACTAGTTGACTTTTTGGTTGTTATTAACATTTTGCCACATCAGCACGCCACCGTGCCTCGCCTGGTCAGTAGGCAAAAGAATGTCGAGTGTTGAAGACGTTGTTCTCGCTGCAGCTGCGTGTGTGATTTTGGCGAAGCAGAGAAGACCACAAGAAGATTGTGGATGAGACCACTGCAGGCAAGACGTAGATATAGTGGAAGTGACCTGTTAAGTGACGTGAATGAAGATATCGTTGATCTTTTGTCAGGCAAACTAAAGAGTGATGGAAGCTTCAAAAACTTTTTAAGAATGACTAGTTGTGACTTTGAATATTTACTATCAATGATAGGACATGAAATTGGCAAACAAAACACTGATTACAGGAAACCTATTCCTGTAAATGAAAAGCTTGCAGTGACCTTGCGTTTTTTAGCGACTGGAGACTGTTACTAACGTCGAAGAGGCGCGGTAACACGTGTTACTAACAAATGTAATCAATATTCTTTGATCTTTACCGACTTCTAGTGGATAACAAAATTCTTGTTAGTAACATGGTATTTCTGTTGATAACACAGCTAGTTGGTAACAAATTCAGAAGAGTTTTACAAGGAAATGGAAGCATGGTGATGGCGAAAAAATCGTGTTCGAGGTAAGGGCTGATTCTGATTGTACTACCCTCAAAACATGAAGAAAAGTCATTTTTCGAAAAGTGTGTGTGTGTAGAATTTTTTCTATGGCAAACGATAACTGCCGCAAATTCGAACAGAATCAAATCATTTTTTGCATATGTCCCTGAACTGTAGAGAACTCAAGGCTTATTGATTTTGGTAAAGATCGGTTAAGAGGAGGGGGTAGTTTACCTGCAACATTTTATGTTTTAACAACAGTGAAGTACTTAATTTTGGTAAATAATGTTTCCTGAAAAGAAGGTCATAATAATCCACTGTAGAAAGATAGATGAAATGTCTATAAATGAAAAGGGTAGTTGAAGGGGGAGGGGGTAATTTTCTATAAATGAAAATGATAGTTGAAGGGGTAGGGGATAATTTTTTATATGTGCACTACGTTATCGGCAACAAAGAAGTAGTTTGTTGTTAAAATTCCTTCCCGGGTGTTTGGCCGTGGTCCAATGTTTTCGACAGTGCCATCGACTACCATCATCAGTGAAAATCGAGTGCGCTAACGTGAGGTGGTATATGTTAGTGATCACAGTACTGTGGTTAAGGCTGACGCAAGAAGTGGAAAGAAGTAGTTTCTATGGAAATATTTCATTTTGAAAATGATTTTAATTATATAAATCTTAGAACATGGAAATCATGTATGGTTCTCCATACCGATATTTTCAAAATGTTACTTAAAATTGTAACACGTGTTACTGACACCGGTTAAACGCGGCTTTTACAAATCAATACGTGGCTGCTACAGATTCTGTATCGTAATCGGATCCATAATACATATACAGCCATAAACTGCCCGTTTTATATATATAGGACTACAGTTATATAGTAGGTGGAATGCTTGTTAAAATCATTTGCTTCCCTTCCCTAGTGCAACAGCCAGTACTGAGCCTTGACCTCTGTTAACCTTTTTACTTCAACAGTCTCCAGTTTCTCACTCACCAGAAGAATCTCGTGGCGTTTTGTCCATTATTTTAGTGGGCATTCGGGTGTCACTCAGTCGTTCTATGTGTCCTGCCCATCCACCTTTGGCGCTGAAGCTTCACGCAGTTTACAACAAGAATTAATCATTTCAGTATAATAAATATTTTCAAGACGACTGAATGGAATAACGGACTCTATTCCCTCAGATACCCAGCATAGTTTCAGCAAGAGCACATCATGTTTAGATTGCATCTTCACAATAAACCAGGTCATCGAAAAGCATAGAGAATGTCAGTTGCCCAAAAACATAGCTTTCATCGTCTTTGGAAAGGCGTTTGATAGAGTGAAAAGCAAAATCTTAACTGAGACCGGAAGACGGAACACATCCTCCTGATCAGTTGTGGAGTACGACAAGGTTGCCCGATGTCACCTTCTCTTTTTAATTTGTATACAGTCGATGTTATACAGAGTAGGGAGATGAGCCTTCCAGAACATTTTATGATTGGTAACTTCGCCGCAGTTGACACCAGGCTGTTCTGTCGAGCTCGGAAAGCGGTTTGCAGACCGTTTCACAAACAGTGCTGTAAGGGTTTCGGATTACGGATCTCCACACTGAAGACCAAGGTGCTGGCTTTTCATGGAGCTGAAGACCCCATAGACCAAAAATTGTTGAAGATGGTACTGTTGTGGAGCAGGTCAGTAATTTTCAATATCTGTACTATAATGTGTCTTAACATTAGAAACAATGTTGTGTAAGGAAGCTGTATTATTATTTTACATAATGTACCATTTCTGTAAGGGTGTAGATATTGCACTGATAATGGTACAGTTGTTAAAAATGTATTTCAAAAGTTGACACATAATTTTGTTTGTACGAGACACGTTCAATTGGCACTGTTTTCATTACGCTGTATCACAAAACGGACGGCACGTGTTCAATCGCGCGAGAACATTTTAAATTTAATGTTGATTTGTTAGAAACTGTGTACTTAGTAGGCCGTCCGCGCACGGAGCTACTCAGAAGTGACAAACATTAGAGTTCATTCAAAAGTTAAGCAGGAAGTTTGCGCTGTGGAATCAACATATTGCGTACAGAACCTAACGCCAAGAAAAACATGGCTCTATAGTGTTATTGTAAACGAAAAAAAAAGATTTGGTGTTCAGCCTTACATCGTAAAATCACCAGCTTCAGACTTTTGATAGTAGTTAAGAGACTGTAACAAACATACTCCCAAGTTCAACCATATGCGTGAGACCATCAGGAGAACTCTAAAAGTCAACGCGTAAAGAAAGACGCTTGAAGTTCTACATGTGATGGCCATATGCACATTTCTCTATTGGCCTGAGAAGTGAGCTTTAACGAAATCCCAAGCCAGCCATATTCAAGCTGATCAAGTGCGGTTTCGAAGGCACGTGGCACGATATACTCTTCAAGATCGCAAATAAAATGTCAATGCAGCCTGCGGGAAGAACTGAATATTATACGAATATACTTGATACTCGATACGATTGCCCAATATCGGCTACAGTGGTTGGAACATCTTAACTGAAAATATGACTGCTGTATCACCAAGCAACGATTGAATTATAAACGAAATTTATGAAACTTTACAGTTTCGTGTGTCCGGATTTTTGAACTTGTTCATTGCGTACATTCAGCGCGTCCAAATTTATGATTATGTTGAAATTTTACGTTTCCTTGGGTCACCCTTTTTTGGTTCTGTCCACTTTTTATATCTCCCTGGGTCAGTATTTTATGGTCCTGTTCACCGTTTGTGTGTTGTCTTTGAAATTTATCAGTCCTGCTTATTGTTTACGAAAGTATTAAGCTTTCGTTACTAACGTTTCAGTACGTGCTTTGGTGATGCCGTTTACTGTATACATTTACGAGTGTCGGAAACTTATGATGCCGTTCACAGGCTACACCGTGATCACCGATTATTATTTCTAACCCTACTGATTGCCCACTTACCAAATTTACAATTTCATTCATTACATACGTTTCCGAAAATCTGAATTTTGTACGTCTATGCGATTTTTATTTGTTAGTAGCGAATAAGGTACCTTTCCAATTCTGTCAGTTCAAGTTTAATTACGGCTGGCGCCGCCTCTCCCGTCCTAGCTTCCACTGGCGCCGGTCTAAACATTCCTGTTCTGTTGTAAGTCCTTTTGCATTCATTACATCTTCGACGTCCATTTTCCATGAATGTTTAGGTCTTCCTTTTTTTCTTCTAGAGGGTGGAGTCCATTCCCATACCTTACTTGGCCATCTCTCATCCGACATTGTTTTTAGTCCGAACCAATTCAGTCTTCTTGCTTCTGTTGTTTCTATAATGTCAAGGTCGAGTCCCATCGCTTGTCTTACCTCTACATTTCTCACTCTATCCAGTCTTGTTAGTCTACAGCACCTCCGCCAGTAATCCATCTTCGTAGCTCTTATTTTGGATTTATTTCTTTTATTAATTTCTCACAGTTCTGCTCCATTTAGGCCTATACTTTCAACTATAGTTTTATATATATATATATTTTTTTTTTCGTGGACTCCAAAGCAGACTGTTTAATTGTTTTGTAGCTGTCTTAGCTTGTCCTAGTCTTAATTTTATTTCTTGGTTACTGTCACCTTCTGATGTAATTTATGTTCATAATTTTCTAATTATCAAAGCAGCAGTCAGGTTTAATAAAAAAAAATCGAAACGTCGACTTTTTGTTCTGACGTAAATAAATTCTATTGTAAATTGGTACAAATCGCATTATGAGCGATCTACAGGACCGTAATCGCCCACGGCCATACGCTGTGTTCTCAAAGCTATAAAAAGGAAGTACAAAACATCAGACACAAAACCTATCATAAAACATGTAACAAGACGAGCCGTTTAACGTCATCCCGCCGCGCGGTCGTTATTCAACAACGTTACAGTATCCGCTGTAAGTGCAATAATTCAATTCGCTAATCCAATTCAAGAAGCTGCTGCATTCTACGCTCCACAAACCATGAACGTCACTCGACCTTTATTTGTGAAGCGAGCAGAGAAAAGGACGCGTATCACTTTTACGATAGTGTACAGATATTTCAATAACAGACACACAAAACAAATCACACACACACACACACACTGCTGTTCCAATATAAATGTCTTCGCATCAATATTTACGATATATGTAAATCCCACATGCGCGTGTGCGCGCTAGTCTTCCTCCCGACTAGTATAGTGGCCAATATTTTATAACAACGTGGACGTAAACACTGAATGGAACAGCTGTATTGTGTAACTAACTTGATATGCGACAGTCAAAACGTCTACTACCCTACGTTCTTCATTATCATTACTTTACTGACGTCAATGAATTCTTCAGCGCCAACAACACTACAGAAGATGGTCACAAGAAAACTGTGACGGTGTTACCATGACGGATCCGTTAGTCCTGAATCCACGAAACGACTGTGTTATAGCCAGTGATTGATTTCTAAAATTATAGGTTCCGGAACGCATCAATTCAAAAGTTGTACAGTGTACAGGCACAAATATACTTGGATTTTATATTAGCGTATAAGTTAACATCAGGTTATTACAAAGGAGGTCTACATTTGTAAAGCCTTATAAAATATGTAACATACGTATAAACTTGTATGCAAAAAGATAATAAAGTTTACTGATATTTCTAAAGAGCTTCATCGTCAGGTTAGCCGCACGACAATCGAAAACGTGTCACTCGTGACGGCGTCGTCCCGGAGCCTCAATCAAACTCTAAGTGGTGGTTCGGTGGTTCGGACATTTTATAAAAGTTTCCATAGTTTCTTCATTGTGTCCAGTGCTGTATGATAGCGAGAAGAGGAGGTCCATGAATTTTCACAAATAAGAGGATACAGTCTTTGTCTTTAGAGATGCTCTTAATGATGTAATGATTAGATTCATTTGCGAAAACCCCCCTCACATTCACTTTAAAATATTGCCATTGATTCAGTAGCATATTTCAAGGTAGAAAGACTCTCCGGAAAAATTCTGTAATGCATAGATAAACGTCGGTCGTCGTTTCGTGTCGACACCGCTAACTGCGAATGTCATCTTCGAGCGAGCCTTGTTGAAATTTTTTAAAATACGTTCCACTTGCAAGAGAACTTCAGGTAGAATGTATTAAATAAATGAACGATAGTAGTTAAGATAAAGTGCTGGTGTTTGATTTTGACAAATGTTTAGTTTTGTAATGGGGCCGATGAGGGGCACAATTTAAAAAGTAGTAGTAAATATTTGTAATACTTAGGTTTTCTTTTTCATATTTTTTTCGGTAATTTATTTTTGGATGCAAGAGGTTCCGGAACGCCGTTCCGGCGCGCTCCCCCTGAAATCAAGCCCTGGTTATAGCGAAAATAAAACGCAGAAAGCTAATGTGGGTGTCTCTTGACCACGTTAGATCAGTGCGACTGGATTGGTTACCGCCTGGCCCGCATTTATAATTAACAAAGTCTACACTTGTACACTTGTTTACAAGAGCCCCACATAAGTCGACATCTGTCTTCTGTCTCTCTCTGCCCTGCTCCTATCAGTGTCAGATAGGGCCTCGCTTGCACGAATGCTCTCCATTTGCTTCTATCTCGGTTCCGAACTTCTGCTTGTCCCTACGTGACACTCACAATCTCAAGTTCTTTTTCTTTTTCCACTATTTTTCGTCACTTTATCGCTCGTCTTTCTCTTCTTTTGCTTCTTTGAGGGTTCTCCACCCTATAGCATATTATCGTGCACTGTGTGAGAGTGTGATCGATCCAACGCAATTTCCTCCTCTTCTCTATCCGCAGTTCTATACGGCACTGGTGACCTGCCATAGTCCTTCGTTGGATTCAACTCCTTACCACTACCACCACATTTTTACCATATTACGCAAGAATTTACTCAAAAAAAAATCTTGAGTTTCCGTCTGTCACGTCCATACAATAGTCCAGCTTTAACATTCGAAACAAAGATCTTTAATTTCGTTTTTGTCAGAATAGCAGATGTTCGCCGCACAGACCCGTGTGGAAAAGTCTCGTTCAGCTTTTCCACGATGCTATTCTGCACATCCAATGCTGCTCCACCGTCCAAGACAGAGGAACTCTTGTGGCCTGTTCAGTCTCTATACCATTACCCACTACTAATACGGTTGCGGTGCCGCCTTCGTTTTGGCGGCATTCCTCTGCAGAACTACATCATGCGCTTCTTCTACATATACGTGCCAGCAGACACAGGTCATCTGTAAAATCCAGCCGCTCAAAATTTTCCGTCTAGCTGTGCGTAAAGCTTATTTAGGTTTGTATCATCATACGTTTTGATTGGCATACATAGCATGTATACTACACTATTACAAAACAGCGTGTGGTGATAAGAGAGTTTTAAAACAGAGGAAAATCAGTAGGAGACATTGCTCATAACGAATATATGGAAAGTGAGAATGAGAAACGATTCGGGCACTATAAAGCTGGCAACACCGTCAGTAACAAAAAGGAATGAGAGAAGAATCAAGCCTTTTTGTAGTTGATTTATTTGGATGTTTGTAGAACACTGGAAAGATTTGCGCTCGAAATGAATGGATCACAGAAATGAAGGGAGTAAATGGCACAAGATTGCAGACCACAGAAAGACGACTACCTTTTTGGTGCTGTCACGTTAAAAAACGCGTCTACGCAAATAATGGAGACGCCTAAACACGACTAAACGAGGGCAACCATAAAAATCTTAGAGCAAGCTATTCGCAAAGATTCGGTGATAAGGAAAATTAATGAAGAGCAATATGACGATACGCAGGAATGGAGAAAATAGCTGAACAGCGGAAAGCGATGGCAGAGACTGTTATGTGTAATATAGTAGAACGTCTAGTTTCTTAGAGTATCCAAAAACAAGTCGACAAATGATTATCAGTTATAGTAATCAAAGCAACTATTTATCAGCCGTAATTAACTTTTATCTCAACCAATCGAGTTATGTTGTTAACATGTTTCTTCACACACAACGGAAACAAAGGCTATACCAAAAGCCGAGTAAGTACGACAAGACAGGCGATAAGCTTGTTACTGATGAATCACTGCTTATAGCAGTTCACGTGGTGCGTCCACGTGGACTCAGCAAGACGCGCTCATCTTATTAACGGGACGATCTTATTGATACACAGACAGAGTGTCGGGTAGTGCCGAACTATTAAGAACATATCGTTACATCAGAGTTTTCCGACTATCAGCCGTCAGGCTGAAGCAGCATCAACTTGTAACATCTGAAGGTGTAGCCAGGGGTGCCGACCCCCCCCCCCCACTACTATGACGCTTTCCCCCAATTTTATAAAAATCCCCCCTTTTCTGACAAGACCTTTTCTCTCTTTTACAGTAAAATGTCTTACCTAATCGAGCAAAGGTCGGGCCTGTAACTGTAACAAAGTACGTCTGTTATCCCTAACTAGATTCGGCGGCACAATTCTCTTATACGTTCCTCAGCTTCCTTATCGACGTTCGGCATCCTCAGTGCTTGCCACAAGCCGCCACACGATGACACCTTGAACTAGATCTGTAGCCTGTTTGAAGCATCGCGTAGAAGACTAGATCCTTTTTTCCGTGTACACCGCGCCTACAGCCAGCTCCAAAAAAAAAAAAACAATGGGTAGATATATTGTGCGTCTGATACGTGTCCGTTATAAGTTTTTTAGTTTTGTAAAATTGGTGAAGATTTTTCATGCAATAGTAAAAAAAAAATCCCCCCAAAATTTTCTAAATGTCGCCAATGGCGACACGATCTCCTCCCCCTGTAGACACCCCTGGGTGTAGCTTACCCTCTGTCTTGATCTGTTTGTCTGCTTACATTCTTACGCGACTCAAATTGTACAGTAACACCATTAAAATTCATTAATTATGTAATATACAAATTTCTGCGGGTTTGCAATAGAGAAATCATCACTAACGAAATCATCCATTCTGTTGAAGGTCCATTCTGTTGCATCTCACGATTCATTCCACTAATCTCAAAAACGAACAAGTAGGCCTATCTATCATCTTATTGGATGGATAGCTACGACAGGCAATAAACAACAGACATACAAACGACTCGCTTCATGATGTAATCGTCGTCTCTGCAAGGCCGCAAACAAGCAAGCGATTTTGAAACTTATTCTGTATGTTAAACAAAAACTAACATTATTAATCATTCGGCACGGATAAGACAAGTTTTCATGTTGTGCAAACAATACTAAACACGTAAAAAAGAAAAAAAGTTTCCATTCACGACTTGTTAGGAACGACTCGCTACCTACTAAAACGCAGTAACTGGTAACTTGTCACGCAATTCTGAGAAACGCGATCACGGATGATACCACTAAGTAAGTGAAAGAAATTATATATGACGCAATGCTCTCTATGGCACTAATTGTTCAGAAACTCGATAATTTTTATATACCAATGGTTACGTAATAGAAGACAACACGTCACTAATGATATAATGGCCCCAGGACCACTTAGTATATCTAACCGTCATCTGTTAAACTTCTAACCTCTATGCAACTTCTACGTATTGCATAGATACGTCGTAGTTCACTGGTACAAAAATACGCCGTAATCCGCGTGCGTGTTTACGTATTCGGAAATCGAACATATATGAGTGGAGAATGTTATCAGTCTGGTACCTTCACGCGCAATGGAAAAGTGTAAACTTGCGCTTCTGATCCCTACAGGAGAAATAATGGAGAAAAAAGTACAAGATCGAAAGTAAGACAAATATTATGGTTGGAAGTCATCCGACAGAGAACCGGCATCGAGTCGATAACTTCGTATAAAATGACTGACGACAGAAACGATATCATTTACTAACTCGTGAAATTATAGCAAGAATTGCTATAGCGAAAGAGTGCTCTGTGGCAAAATTAATAAGAATTGAATGTTATGTGTGTAGCGTTGCTTTATATGGTGCAGAGAGACATGGACACTGAGGAAGGAGGATGAGAAAAGATTAGAACCATTTGAGATGTGGGTTTGGCGAGCAATGGAAAATGTAAGGTGGGTTGATAAAGTTTATTAAGTATGGAATGATGAAGTTTTAAGAAGAATAGAGGAAGAGAGAATAATCGTGAAGGTAATAGAAAATAGGAAAAAGAATTGGTTAGGTCATTGTTTAAGAAGAGACTGCTTGCTTATAATCGCCATGGAGGATGTCATAGAAGGAGAAAAAAACAAGAGGGCGTAGAAGAATGAAGCTAACAGATAGCACTAAAATCAGAGGGTGTTACGAAGAAACGAAAAGACTGGCATGCGGTAGGACAGCTTGGAGAGATTTTACCATTTGAAGACCTGCCTTAGGGCAGAACACCAAATAAAAAAAATAACATTTACTAGTGAGATGATTCTCAAAGAATTCGTACAATTCTAACTGAATGGCAAATGGACGAGGTTAGAATCCGCTTTATCTGCAGATCTATCTGTCTCTCCGCTCTATCTGTGTAACAAGCCCGCGCGCGCACACACATTTATGCGAACGCGTGCGTTTAAGGCTTAATAAACTGCAACCTGCACTCGATCACGTATGTTTTACCTTGAAATATCACGAACTGGTGCCGTTCATGAAGGCGGACGTTTCGATACATACAACGTGAACAAAATGTCAGTACCGCCCATCTTCGCTGCATTACAAATTCCACTTTAATTAATGTTGCACGATCTGTATGTTATAGCCTACTGTAACTTGTACACCGTTCATATTACACTCATACGCTGTACACCATGCCATTACCACAAAACTGTAAGTACGCCTTGTACATGGACACTACTGTGGTATATGTACTACAGTAGAGCATCGATTATCCGAATATCTCGGGACAAGGGCCTGTTCAGATAATCGATATTTCGGATAATAGATCGTAAATTGAAAACATTTTTTCTCTTTAGAAAAACAAAGGTTTTTATTACAAAATCGTTTCTAACGTACTGTTACACTAAAAACTCGTTTATCCGAAAATCCGGTTTATCCGAAACAATTTTTACTAAATTTTATAAGTACAGAAATCATTTTCCTGTCGCTATAATCTATATTTAATAGCGAAGCCAAGCGATTCCACGTGATATAAAGTAGAAAATCAATAAACAGAACTAACTGGGATAAAGGATACTCCGAATTATCGATTTGTTCGGATTTTTGAACATAAAGTATTATGGTCATATATTGTACACATAAAGTAACATGAACATAAATGTAAACATTGACACTTCCCCTGCAGAACTTCTAACAATGAAACGACTTGGAGATGGAGTAGCCAGCAAACGACCTTCAAAGCTTAGGCAAATAACTATGATTGATTACTGTACGAACAAGCAGTAGGACTGTTCCAGTTATGTAGAAACTATAATTTACAGTGCGGTGCCGTTTTATAGTGTATTGTGTCATATTTACTGAAAGTTACTTTTAAATTATTATTAAATAAAGTTACTGTACTTACACATGTATTATTATTTAAATAGAAGTTTCGGTTTATCCGAAACGGGCGCGGTTCCATCAAATTCTGATAAACGAATTTTTAGTGTATATAATTACAGCAATTTGTATACTGTACCGTAATGTACTACTAAAGCTAAAAATCATTGAATTAAACCTGAGTGTTATTAATAAAAACCAAAAGTTAATTTAAACAAAATTAGAGTTTAATGACAAACACTGTACTATAAAATTAATAAAAATAAAAAAAAACAGACATTCGGTGACAGAGACTTCCGTTGACACAGTTTGTTTATCAATTCTAAATGTGTTTATCGGAGTTTGTTGATGTAAATGTGATTATCGATCTTTGTTTATCGATTGTAAGGCTGTATAGCTACAGTTTGTAGTAGATACAATTTTGTATGTTCAGTAAATATCCGATACGCGTACACGTGTCAAATCCATTTCTGTAAAGCAGGGGTCTCCAAACTTTTTCACTTGAGGGCCGAATTGAAAAATCTTGGAAGTCAGGCGGGCCAACGCGCGCGCGTGGGTGTGTGTGAAACCTTTTTTTAATTTTAAGAAATAATCAAATTAATAAAATGGGTATTTAAATAAAAATTAATCAGATTTATCCAAAGAAAACAAATTCATTTATTCAAAATAATCTAAATAAAAGTAAGTAAAAAATAACATTCAAAGATATTTCTGATGTATTATTTTTTGGCTTTCTTATGTACGTATGGAATCTGTGGTTTTGCTTCTGACATATAATGTCTGTTCATTTTGGGTCAGATTTTGATGCCCCTGTCACTAGAATGGATTTCAAGTGTTCGTCTGACAAGTTAGGACCGTACTTTGATTTTATACATTTTTCTTGTTTAGTTATTTAGTAAAATGTTATAATAATTGAAGTGTTTTGACGATCTATTTGAAAACTGCACGCAGCATCGGGCGGGTTACCGCGGGCCGTAGTTTGAAGACCCCTGCTGTAAAGTACAGAACACAATTATACTTTTTATTAAGTTCGGATAATAGATCGTTCGGTTAATGGATGTTCGGATAATCGATGCTCTACTGTATACCCCTACACAGTACTCTGCACAATGTTCACGTAGTGCTTAGATAAAACGGCTTTAACTCCACGAGCATTCCTCTTATTTATCAAAACTTAAAAACAGTGCAGAGATAATTAATTACAAATTTACCCGTATTTGCCGAGAACCCATCTGTATACATTACAAAGGACTGCATACGTATAAACTAACACTGAGAATCTAGTTTGACAAAAAAGTAACAACCCGAAAGGCAGATGGGAAATCTGATCTAAAGCTTTGCAGTTCGGCTGTAGTCGAATATCGCTGTTTGATATTACGGTTCCACTTCCGATATCTGGTCAGTTCCAGTTTGGTGAGGTCCCTATTAAGAGATTAAAACGTACTTGGCAGTACGCACAATTTTTATTAGCAAACTCTGAAAAATTCACGTAACTCTTTGTAGAAAAATTACAACCCTAATAGGCTGAAATAGTTTAATAAAAACTGAGCGTAAATACAAAGCGCGTTTTAATCTCTTGTTAAGCTAATATCTTTATAAACATGTCAAACGAGACTTTAACTGTAAAATACAGTCCGAATGGAAAGAATATTCAGGACAATATATTAAAATAATACGCCTGAATTTTATCAGCTCAAAGCAGTTTTTCTAAAATTGCATTGGACATTGGAGAAGATTGGTGTTGGAAGCTTGGGCTCACGTTGGGGTGTAGTGATAAAGAAGAAGAAGATTAAAACTGTACATTAGGCCAAATCGCTAAGGTATAAAGGTCTCGTAACGAATTTTGGCAAGGCTAGGATGATTTCCCGTATTTGCAAACCTTACGCCAATTTTAATCATCATCGTCATTATCATCTTCGAGGTTTAAACCAGGAATGGTTTGTTCCGGTCTCAAATCGGCAAATATTACAGCTGGTCACTCCAGCGCTTCCTCGGACGTCCCAAACCTCTCCGTCCCCTCGGCTTATAGTTCCATAGTTGTTTGGGGATCCGGCAGTCATCCATTTGGCAAAGATGTTCCCACCAATTCAGCCGATACTGGGCGTTCCTGTCGCGTATACTCATAATATTCAGTTCCTGCCGTATATCTGTATTTCTTCTATGATCATGGAGAGTATATCGTGCCACGTGACTGAGAAATCTCATTTAAGCCGCTTGGATGCGATTGGCCTGGCCTTTCGTTAAAGTCCAATTCTCAGACCCATAAAGTAGTGTGGGAAGAGCCATCACCTTGTAGAATTTTAGGCGTGTTCCTTTAAGGGTTCGCCTGTTGGTCCCGCACATAAGATTGAACTTATGCATCTTATTCACCATGTCGTTGCTTGCATTATAAGACACTCTGTAGCCTGGGTATTCAAAACTGCTAACTTGTTCCAGGACAGTACCATCTATAACAATTTTTGCCCGTACGGGATCAGTTCCACAAAAATCCATCACCTTGGTTTTAATTGTGGATATCTGCAATCTAGAGTCTTTGCAGAGTCGATTTAACAAATGTATACCCATCTCCAATCTGTTTTCAGAGTCCTACAGAATAGCCTGATCGTCCGCAAACAACAAAGTGTCAATTGTACAATGACCAATCATAAAATGGTCTGGAAGACACATCTCCCAGTTTTGTGTGACATCGTCAACACAGTTATTACATCGTTTGCACAGTTAAAATTGCCATTTTTCGCCACACCACAATTCTGCTACGTACTTGCAGACAGAAGTTGTCTCATGTCGCATGTTACGTGTCAGACTGTTCTGTTTCACGAGAAAAAAACCGATCACGAGTATATCCCGGTACCCACGTAGCATTCTAGAAACCCGCGGAAACGATACAGCCGTTGGTGCCTAATCCGTGCGAGTTGCTTTAGTGATAGGAAGGTGACTTATACTCATTTCCTTTAAATTGACACAAAAATACTCAGTATCTTCTGAAAAGAGAAAAACCATGTTAAATAGATTATTTAGCTACAGCAGGGAGATTATTTTCTACAACCGTGCGTAATGATGCATCTCCAAATGTGGTGGAGACGTCACACCAGGAAAAAAACGCCAGCAATCAGAAATAAGCACACCTGTTCAGTCCCACATCAAATGTGATGGTCGCTCACGTTTATATACAGATCACGCAGTTACGTCATCCGAGACAAATAAGGAAAGTTTTTCGCGGAAAATGTAACAACTAATTTAGACATACGCGCCCACGTACTAGTGTGACGGAATACAGATCACGACGACACACAGAAAAATATATTAACAACGAACTGGATAAAACGCCCACACATACCTACTGACTAATTTGTTTTGTACGACTGTAGAGATCCTGGGGCCACGGCATTACAGGGTAACATTTAACAACTCTATCATCGGCCTCAGAGATTACAAAATCGGAGAGGAAAACGTCACGTGTGGACGATACGCACTGGTTGTAGGCGGTGAATACTCTGTGTAACGCTTTCTCTACCAATTTATCCTGACTGTCCAAAAACTAAGAAAATCAAAACACTAACTTTTTCTAAAAATTCCTTAACGTTGTAAACTACAGCTACACCACGTAATTACTGGTGTCCGCCTTCAGTTGCCTTAGCATACAAATAACACAACCAAGCTCTAGAGGCTGAACTAAAACAAAGCATTTAAGGCTTTGAGAATATGAGACTGCTTGAACAGCGCAATCCGGTCAAACCAAATCTTAAGAACAGAAGAATTTCGTTCAAGGTGCGCGTATACAAAACAACAGTACGTCAGATATTGACCTCCGCTGTTGAAACGACAGCCCACACTGCAGAAATTGGAAACACCCCAGCTGGATCTGCTCCGTCATTACTTCTGAAGGCGGTTTGTGTGTCATAACGTCAGAGCTACTCTGACCTTAGCCAAACGTCTAAAGCCGGCTACGCACTGACCATCCCCGCTGGACGTCATGACGGACAGCAAGTCAAAAGCGACAGTGCGTAGCTGTGACATCCATCCGCACGTCGTGTATTTTTTTAAGGATGTGAACGACAAAAAATGAGTCCAGCAAGACCATCAGCTCAAGCCGCACGACGTGCGGATGGATCGTGTATAGTGTTGACGGATGTCAAGGAATCGTGCATGTTTGATCATGCGTACGTATCAAATTTTCATTTTCGAGCAAGTACAGTACATGTTTTTAGAGCACATTCGTTTATTAAATGTTTACTGTTTAATTTTACGTTACATTCATTCTTTAGTTTATATTTAGTAGGCTAAGTAACGATTTAGATAAAATTTCAGTTTAATATTTAGTTTAGTTTATTCTTCGTTTACATAATACATTCAAATATCATTCGCAGTTATTATTTTAAATATTGTTATTATTAATTTGTTTTAATTACAATTCATAATGGACCGTGAAATAACTTATCGATAAGTATAAATTAAATAGATGTCTGTGGGACGTATCCTCGGCAGATTACATAAAATGATTTTTAAAAAACACAACGAGAACTAAAGAACGTCTGGCCGCTGGACGAGTTGCACGACAGTGTGGTGCTCACATCCATCACCGACGTCGGGCATGCTGGACAGCGGGGATGGATAGTGCGTAGCCGGCTTAACCATCGCTGTCCGTTTCGAATACGAACACAGACTGACAGTTGTTTTTCTCTGAAGGAACATCTCCGTAGTACGCCATAAAACTTTGTTCATTCATTTTCATTTACAACGAAGACCAAAGCTAGCAGGTTGATACCACTCGTAACACAGTCTTATTTGTTTTCCACCGCGTGAAACAGATTAGTGTCTTCCGTCTGCAAGTAAAGGATCCTACATCCACATGACTCGGCACCCCAAATCATACTTTAATCTGTGAGTACACCCATCACATTGTAAAATTGTATTTGCGGCATAAATCGTGTCTTTTATATTTGAAAATTCGCTTAGTAGTTAGTTACTTCTGTCTTCCTCAGACCGACCATCTACTCATAACGAGTGTTCCACGCCCAGGTAGTTCAAATGTTGCTCTTCGAGCAAACAAAAAAGTGAGTTGTGAGTTGTATATGACGACCGTAAAGGCCAGAAGAATATTACCGAATACTGTTTAGAGCACAAGGACGACAGTCGGAAGCCTCTGATGTAATAATGTGTTATTAATTGCGCGACACTGTATCTGTGCGTCAATCAGATTTCCCCGTTAGCAAGATGAGATTACCTTTTTGAGTCCACGTTATCGCTGCGTTACCATAAATCAATCGCGGCTTATCACCTTCAATGAAGCTGACCCATCGTGTCGTCATCATTCTACTGTTCGGATAGCCATTGTTTTATGATATGCAGAAACATGTCAATAACGTAACTACACTGATTCGGGATAAAAAATTAATAACTACCGATAACAGTTACTTTGATACCAGCTGCCAACCTTTTGGCCGAAGCAATAATACCGGTGACATTTTAGATATTGTGAGATCTAGGGCCGAGAATATGGAAGAACAACCTACTATAAAGTTCCTGAAAGAATAACCCAAGGACTACTGTGGTCACACACCGAGGGAAGCGAAGACCGCGAACACGATGCAATATAATGTAAATACCGATGCGCCGGAGAGGGTCGGGCGAAACACTGTAAAACGGCTGGCAGGAGTGAGACTCTTCAAGAAATAGATGAGGAAAGGTTAATGCTGACTGAGGGCTGTAACACTATTAGAAGAAGAATAAGAAACAGAAGAACACAGTAACTGAAGCCGGTTGTCTACAACGTTCAAAACTTATTTAAAAATCGCAAGTGTATGTTCTTGAACAAAATAGTGGTTTCAACGAACTACGACCAGGTTCAATGTCGCTGTGCTGCGGGCCTTCGTCGCGCGCACACTTGTGTGCGTGTGTGTGAGCACGCAAACGTGATAGGTAACTACTGCTTATTTTCCAAACAAGTTTATTTACATTTATGTACAAGTGTTACGTGGACAATTACGAGGACAGGATACATAAGTTTCATACACTTAGCCTATACACGGAGACGGGAGCTTAGCGCTGTAGTGGATACTGTCTCCCAGGTACATTGGACGGCCCTGACATTTGCCAACAACAATTACTACGACTACTACACTACAACCGGAGACAGTGGAATGTTGCTGGGTGCGCGCGCGAACAAACTATTGTTGTTGTTGTTCTTGTGTCAGTATACAAAACAAAAACAATACCATCTCTGCCCACGCTTTCGCTGACTACATGATCCTCGCTAACACTATACTAGATTTTACGTTTTCGCTATAACATCAGAGTCAATTTGTGTTCCATACATTTCTCATTCGTATCCTGCTCCCAGCTTAAGGACACTCGTAACCGGCTATGGTTATTCATCAACTTCGAGACCCATTATCTCAGTACCTGTAAAACATGGAAGTCTAAAATTTTAGCACGCAGCCAGGCGCATTATATACTACAAACGCTACTACAGTATTATAAAGATATTTCAATTTCCTGATATTTTTATAATCTTTTATGTTTTGCTATATATTTTTTTACGTTTTTATTTTTCAGTGAAACCGTATACTTCTAGTAGTATAGTTACCTCCATTAACCGAATAGCAAAAGAAATTCAGCTTGATAGTTCACATGGTTTCTGAAATAATAGGCATTTATCTAAAAAAAATAGATTATCAGAAAAACGCATTTAAAGTTTTTGAAACAGATTTTTATTGTTTTACCTGATTTAAAATAGTCCAGCTCCATACTGAGGGTGTACAGTTACTGTCTCAATACAATTTTAACGTTTTAAACAACTTTAGGACTCTCGATCAGACACATCTTAAATCTTAACTGGATCCATTTTTTCCTTTACATATTGCAGTTTGAATGTGCTTCTTGTCAAGCATATGGGCCTACTCCTGAACGTGTTTGTTTATCATATCAAAAGTTTTAGGTTTTTATTTAATAAATTAGTTTAATAAATTTAATAAATTATTTATGTAATCAGTTCAATAATTTCTGTTCTACTCGTTGTGGCGACTATATCTTCCAAAATCTTTCCTTACTCACTTTAATAACTTCTTTGTTAACGTTCTGTAGCTCTCGGAGTTTTTCCCTCTCCTCCGTATTTAGAAAATAATACAAATAGGCCTACTATACGGGACAACGAGAAGAATTTTTTGGCTCTTCCTTGAAAACCGATCGCCGATAGTTCATGAATATTATGCTCAAACCCCGTAGGAATCCTGTTGGCAGAGATTTCTCTGACTAATGCATTCTTCGTTTACTGATATCTAGACTCAGTCGAGGGTAGTAGACAGACTGTAGGAACGCACCATATGCTAAAGTTATCTGTTTGACCAATTATTACCAATTATCAGTGGCAAGGCTGCGGAGACGTGACAGCTGAGTCACCGGTGACTCTGACAGGTTACGCTTCAGAAGACGAGCCTCACCAATACGCCCGCTATTTTATTTACAACACAGGAAATATGTATACCACCATTTCTGTCCAACAGGATATGTTCAAACAAACGGAATGGAAAACTACAAACCGGAAATACAAACAAAGTAAAACTCAATAATTATTAAAAAAGAAAAAAATACGTTCCAACAAACTACAAACTAATAACAACGGCAGAGACCGATTCGTTTGTTTTCACAGAATCAACACATACGAAGAACAATCGCATGCGATGCAGTAACCTGCATTCGTTCCACCTATCAGACGGTTTTAACAATTTATTTTTTTATTTTTTGCAGTACAGGTATTCACAGAAACAAGTCTGAATTTCTCATACGGGCACAAATGCAAACCGATGGCGCAGATAAACAGATTAAAAAAAGTAATCAACATGCAATCGCTTGGTCGGTTATAAACAACACAACGTTCAATCTGTTCACAATAACGTATAGCACTGCTTTTGTTTTGTCGCTACCAACGACGCGCTGCGCGCTTTTTGTACAAAGCTTTTATCGCGAATATATTTTAGACGAATACGCGCACACGGCTGTACGGATACGTGTGTTTCGCTGGAGAGCTTGTCGCACTCCTCGACGACTCACGTCCTTTAGTAACGCGACGTTTAGCGTTAATCTACAGGTGTATTGTAAAACGTCAGGGTTAATGCAGGACGTCAAACACGACACTTGCCATCTCTCCCGGCGCGCTCTCGATCAACCCCATCGCTCACTCTACGACTGGGTTGTAAACACCTACCCACGCCCAGGTCGCCCGAATGTCAACTTGTCCGGGTTGACTGTTTCCGATACTGGTGGTCCGGCTCTCTCTCCTATGCCAAACCGACAAGCTTCTCGGTTCTCCTATGGGAACTGGTCAACAAACAATACGAGTCGCTGCGAAATAATAATAATATTAATGTTTCAATGTATTCGTTACATCGCACTGTACACTCTCGGTTAGATTTACTGTATTTACAATATTGTACGAACGGTGCCGGTTTACTCAGTTCCTAACCTTGATAAATAAACAAAAATATTTTAACTTCAAATTATTGAAGTCTGACTGTAACATCATATCAAATTCAAGGGTGAGGGGGGAGAGAAAACCCGGTAACGATTATGTAAACAAACGCGAAAAATAAAAAGAGCTCAAAAGAGGGAGCCAAAGAGACAGACACAAAGAGAAAAGACGGCGCAAACAGTGATGATTTGTACCGGCGGCGGCCTGCAGTTTTATTTATTCGAACTCAATAAACAATAACAACCCTGCCTCCTCCCTACCTTTTTCTGTGTATTTATTCAACGATTTTATTTTGCCATTTTTTTAATTACACGAGCGCATCCGTACACTTCTGTTTATTCTGTTTCCCTGTTAATGTGTTTTAATTTATTATAACACAATCCACGTAGCCAAAGTTGTTGTTTTAGAATTAATTAAAAAAACAACGAACGCCGTTTTGTATAATACTGAGTTCTCGTTAGGAAAAAAGTTCGCTTTTACACTTTCGTGAGCAGGTTCCGTTAATTTCACGTTCTGTCGTCAAATCTAATACGTCGAACATTCTGCTGATTAGAAAAGTACTGAAATAAATGACAGACAACGAGTTGTCTACTAGCTACTGATCTAGTGAAAAGAAGCCAACAACGCGAGCTTGTGAAACTCAGAGTGACATAAGCCAAGAGTTCACAACGCCCGTACACCTGACTCGAGTAACATGTATAACATATAAAACTGATGGATAGAACGCACTCACAATTAATTCCAAGTTTGCAATTATATCGTAAGGGCGGGCGGGCAAGCATGCGAATATTCCGTTTAAATCCGACTCTACGAAAGAACACGTGAAGGGTGTTTCACACAAGTTTTCGTCAAGGGCGTACAGAGGTACCAATTTGTTACGCCACTTAAACAGGTAGGACTGCCCCATTCACCGACACTCATGCCAGCTACACACGTGTTCCGTAAAACTTTGCCAGCAGACGCCCCCCATTCCGGCCAACTTTTGTTAGGCTGAAGTGAGATTCACCCCCCCCCCTGTATGAACTACACAACTGTATGCTAAAACGGAATTACAAGTCGTTTTCTACAAATTTTAATAACTGCACTACAGACGAGTTGTTTAGAGAAAACGAATGTGTAACGGCATTATTCCGACATGTTCTACTACCCCATCAATAATTTTCCTGTATGCGTTGGCCGAGAAAAGCACTTTTATTTTTCGAAACTCCTACAACAAACGTCTACTAAAATACAAATAAAAGTACTAAAAGACGTTTACTGGTTCGGTTGGCATGTTTTACGAAGTTACAGTATTCCTTTTTGAATACTTTTACGTCAATTTACCGAATACAAAACACTCGCGAACTGTCAGGCCTAATCCGGTCGGTAAGGTGGAGGGAGAAGCGGCTGTTGACGGCAAATCATCCCTCGTGCGGTGTAAGCTCGCTAATTTTGACAATTATAAAGTAGGAGCGTTTTTAGTGCACCTCCGGCTTTTTACGTTTGTGTTAATAAAGTTTACATTCTTCTCAAACCATAAACCATTTCCGTTTGACGTAATTATAGAGGACGTAATCACATAAAAATTTGCAGTACACGCCTAATATTTGCAAACCTTAACCTTTACTTAAACAATACTGTAGTATTTTTGACAAAGATTACGTCACAGGAAATTGTCATTCAAGTGGCTGGTTGAACTGTTAATTTGTGCTATTAAATCATAAAAATCATTACGACAATGTAATTTTTATAAGAAATTAAAGAACGAAAAACTTTTTATATAGTATGACAACAGGAAATAAGACAAACGTGAAGTAACTTAAACATTAAAAAACCGTAGATCGAAGAAGTGTTTGGTTGTGCCTACTTGTAGCGCTGAGTCCTTTTCCTCACTGAAACATCCCTTAATTTACAAGGCGCCTTAAGATTGAATATTCAAATCAACCGTTTATGCTGGTACACTAGATATATAGAGGCCGTGTTTTCAGTTTTTTTATAGAATCAACGTTTTCAATCGTTGTAAATTATGCAGAGATTTGGTGTTCTGACTTGCTGTTCTTCACAGCAAAATCCTATAATACACACATGACATGTCAGAAATTATAAAATATTTTAAAGTTACGTTCAGTTATTCTGGGACTTCTAGAAATATTAAACTGTTTAAGTTAATTTTAATTTAGCTTAATATTTAGTTTAATTTTTGGAAAAGATTTAAAAAATTTATGGAATAACAAAAAAAAATATATTAAAGTTAAAAATTCGAAAAATCGGTTCGAAGAAACCGAATCGCTTCGTAGAAATGTATTTATGATTATTTTTAGATAAAAGTTATTGAATTCTATAAGAATTGAGGGTTCTAGGGGGTTCTGAACAAATTCAATGCCATAAAATTAGGTTTCTCATACGTACAAAATTCTCTCAAGTTATGAAATACTGAAGTAAAATTTCGAGTTGAATGACATGCAGACATCGTTCCGCAAAATTATTTTACTTTGAAACTAATTTTAAAGCTCCACTTCCCGCCGTAGTACAAAATAGTGTCTACATCCACTGCTTACTGATTAGGACGTCAATAACAACAGTACATGTGTTGGAGAAACAGGTTTTCCGAATCCGGTTGTCGAATAAAATTATTTTGTGGTATACCAATAATAAACTTCCATATACCACAACGTCGTTACCGTAAGGCATAAACTTTATATTAAAGCTCACAGGGGTGCTAAGTACGCCACATGATGTTCAATACGAACATTCAAGTTGAAACAGAATTAAATCAATGCATCGCATGCAACTCAGTGCTTGCATGACTGGACAACGATTCTCACCCATCAATATTCGGTTGGCAGGCAGTGTCTACATGCAACCCACGATCGATAAATGCAAACGGGACAAATTACCTATCTGAAAACTTTATATATGAGAAACTCGCCTGACAGTAACGTGTATTAAAAGATTCGCACCGAAAACCGAACAAGAGTTGGAAAAGATAAAGACTACTTGGTATTCGAAATTCCCCACATAAAGGTGTCTTTGCACAATGCTCAAAAAAAGAAAAAGATACAATATTGTCTTTCATCCATAGTAAATATACTGTTATCGTTTCGATAACAGAAACACGTCACTATTTCTTTAAGTCATTCTGTCGCATATGAATCATCATCATCATCATCATCATCATCATCTAAAGGTCATGCCTTGTCGAGTTAGCCACGTCTTTCTCCATGATTGTCCTCTTTAAGCCGCAGTACAATAGGAAGTTCGTCCCCTTTCCCTTGTCTTTGACGAACGCTGCTCTTGGTCGTCCTCTTGGTTTTCCCCCAACAGCTTTCTTTCAAAAATGTTACTTAAAAATCGATTGTGTCGTAATACGTGCCCGATCAATTTTACCCTTCTACTTCCTATCACTTTTAAAAGTGATCTGTGTTCGTTCACTTCTGCTAGGACTTGCTCCTTACTTTTCTTATCCATACAATTCGTCATTGTCATTCTCCTCCAGACCCACATTTCCACTACTTCCAGCTTCCTCCTTCCTATATTGCCGAGGATCCACTCCTCACACCCATAAGTTAAGACTATCCACAGAAATGTTTTTTGCGAACCTTTTCTTTACCTCCATACTTGAGTGATCATTTGTAAGTAAATACCTTTTGTTCTGAAACGCCTGCTTTGGTAGAGCTATTCTTATCACATTTGAAGTAAGAGTATAATGTACTGGTTAGCCAGAAGTACAACAGAGGCACAGTTATCCGATCTTCTGTTTAATACGTCATAGCACAACCAAAAACTTACGTCAATAAATAAATATTGATAAACGATAATTGAAAACAGCACGATACGTAAGATAATGCTAGAAACATATAAGAATGATGCTCACATAAGGGTAGAAACGTGTTGGAAAAAATATTCGTTGAAAATTTAGGGTGCGTACGTTACCATTGACAATGATCTGGTGGCTAAATGCGTCACACGCATGTATTTACAGTCTCGAAAGAATAACTTATTTTCCCAAAAACCAAAACTAAAGGACAACGATAATAACGGAGTTGTTACCAACTTCACGTACTGTGAAATGGCGCCGACGCCTGGTTGGCATTAAAGGGGCATTTATCGTACTTGAAATTCATAAGGACGTGAATGTTCGCCAACACACATAAAAGTCGTAACCACTCCTACTATCCCCTTACAATACCGACTTGATGTACTTATTCGATGTTCAACACGTGTGTCTATAGATCCCGAAGTTTTATATTTTACCAACTTCTTACTTTTTAATTTTCATTTTTTGTTACGTAAGCGTTTTTTTTTTTCATTAGCGGGGATCCTACAGTCTATGCCGCATCCCGCATTTCGATCGCCATTTCTCCCTATCCTTCCAGTCATCATCTTCAATAGCTTGATCTCTCATGCTTTTCCTAATTACTGATCTCCATTGTGTTTTCAGTCTTCCTTTTCTTCTCCGGTTTTGTGGTATGTAAATCAATGCTTTTTTGCCCATCGCTTCTCCTCCATCCTCATTACGTGACCATACCATAGCAACTGTCTGGATTCTATTCTTTCTGCTGTTGTAAATACGCGCCCGGTTTTCCTTCTTATCTTCGTTTCTAACATGTTGCATTCTAGAAATATTACACGCTCTTCTTAATAAGTCCATTTCCACAGTTTCTATCATCTTTTTCTCTTTATCTGAAAGTTGCCAGCATTCGCAGCCATAAGTTAAGATGGGCTCCACAATAGTTATGTAGATTGTCAGTTTAGTTTGAAGTTTCATTTTGTTCGACCAAAGTAACAAGTTTAGCAAACGAATAGCCTTTTTTCTCTGTTGAATCCTATTTTTGATGTCATTTTTTGTTGTTCCATCTTCTGAAATAATGCTTCCCAAATATTTGAATTCGGTACACTTTCCGATTCTATGGATTTGCAGATGTGGGTCTTCTTCTTGCATGTCTTCTGTTTTCAGCTAGTCTGTTTTAGTAGTGTTAATGTTTAGACCGTACTCCTCTTCCAATTGTCTAAACATATAGTCTGTGTCGTTATATAATGTTTATTATTATTAATAGTTTTTTATTAGTTGTTTTTGTACGATCAAACAGAACGATCACGAAAATACGTTTCTTACACTGCACACCGACAGTAAATTTTTAATTAGGTCTAGTAGCTAATGTAATTATCCTACATGGTCTGTGTGTGTGTGTTCTATAAATGATGGTAAGCAATCGAAAACAATTAATAATTTATTCATAAAATAGGAATTTTATTTTAATTTTTGCTTTATTGTATCGTTTTCGAAACTCAAGGGTAGGCCTACACTCACTACATAAATCATCATCATCTATCTATCCAGGATTAGGCAGGTTGCCGGTTCCGGCTTCACCATCTCCGTCTCGGTCTGCCAACGTTTCTTCTTCCGGTTGGCTTATAATTCAGGATTTTTCTTGGAATTCTTTCTGGAGACATGCGCATAACATGCTCTTTCCACTACCTAAATAAAAACAGTATTTCTAATGAAGAACACTGTGAAAGTGTTCTAACTTCTTCACACTGTGAAGAACCATAATAAATTAATGCGTTCCGGCACCTATAATTTGTTTAATCGACCACTGGTTAGCAGTACGTACGAATATTTATAAATGAGAGCTAAATAACAATTACCTTTCACGTCTAACAGCCGCAAACGTCACTACTGGAAACTTATCTGTATTAATTTAAGTACATTTAAATAGGCCAGTTTGTACGTTTCCACAAGACTTGAAAAGCGTTAGTGTGATATAATATGTTTTTAGTCGTGGCGTCTACAACATTATTTTGGTTGTTCACACTTGTGTACACAATACTGTTAACGATTTGCCAAGAGCGAACACAACAAGACAGCTGTTAAGGTCTGTCAGTGTTCTACTACAACTACAGTACAGACACAGTTCATGACTCGGAGCCAGTTTCAAGCGACTCGTTAGCCACAAACATTCCGTCTGTGAATTTAAATAAATCTGCTCAGTGTACATACAAACAAAAATTATAATTTATATTAATTTATAAGGCATACTTCTCTTCTTCTAGGTTAGCAGCCCATAGGCTGGTTGGCAGCAACTCGCCATTCTTCATGGTTCTCTGGTTTTCTTTTCAACTCACAATATGATGTGCAGTTCATATCGACCATAAGTTGTTTCATGTAGTCTAAACGGGGCCTCTGTGATTTTTGTGATTTTTCCCTTCAATTGTTCCTTCTATTATTCTCTTAACCAACCCATTGTCTCGTAGTATATGCGCTATAAACTTAGCTCTTCTGCCTTTTAAATTTCGCAGAAAGCTCTTCTCATCCTGAGCTCTTCTAAAAACTTCTTCATTCGTTATCTTGTTCCTCCAGCTTATCTTGAATCTGTAGCACCAGTTCTCAAAGGCTTGGAGTCTTTTGTTGTCACTTTCTCCAATACTTAAGGCGTACTTAAGTACAGGCCTAAAGTATAATTTGTAAGGATTGACTGGTTAGAGCACTTAGAGAAAACGGACAACCAAACAGAACCATATGTGGTGAAGTGGGAGGGACAAGGGAGCTAGGAAGAACGCGAAGTCGATGGATGCAAGAGTTAAAGCGGATTCAAGAAGCGTCGAAATCAGGAACTGGACACGGCTGGCAGGAAGAAACGAGTGGTGGTTATTAACGAAGACAGCCAAGGTCGATACAGGCCTTTTGTAGCGTTATCAATAGAGAAGAACCCAGAATTATAATATTCAAGATAAGAGAATATTATAATTATTTTATTAATCGTAATTAATTATTATCGCTTCAGTGATTGTTTGAACCTTTCCAGGACATACTGCGGATGTGCGTAATTCCTGGTCGTCACGGGGACAGAAAGCGAAATGAAAACGTTATGAAATTTCCCAGCTGAAACGGCGCAGTAAACGTAATACGGCCGCAGCAATTAGTACAGTTGGTGACCGTGCCAAGTGCAATTATTTTGGGTATAGTATAAACAAGAGACCGGACGCTACGAATGCCTGAAATACCGGGACGCACATCTGTATCCGACGACGACAGTTCCAACAAGTCACAAAATGGCTAACCACCACATTCCTTGTTACGTCCACAGCACGACAGACTGTGTTTAACCGAAATTTCAATATTTGAATAAGAAAATTATTGTTTCTTGGATTTCGTTGTCCATGACGTGTCCGTTGATTAACTAAATATAATTATACCACTACCGACTCGAAACACAAAGTTTTTTATTGGTAAAAACGTAAAAGTTTTACCTTATAGCCTGAACTAATTTTCGCTTATTATAAGCTTCGTCAGAGGCTGCCATTGGGAGCGCTGTCCGTCGTGTTCTTGGCGACGGTGTCGACTTTTGAAGGATCGATGTTGTGTGTGTGGGGTGTGATATTTTCGAATAAAGCATGTGATTTAAATTGTGCCTGTTCGTTTAGGATGTCGTTTTTGTGTGTTTGTATATTTCCAATTGTTCAAGAGTGTCTAGTTTTCGGGCTTCTCAAAGTCGACACCGTCGCCAAGAACAAGACCGACAGCGCTTTCAATGGCAGCCTCTGACGAAGCTTATAATAAGCGAAAACTGGTTCAGGCTATAAGGTAAAACTTTTACGTTTTCAGCAATAAAAAACTTTGTGTTCCGAGTCGGTAGTGGTATAATTATATTTAGTAAAATTTTTTTTATAAAATCTCCAGTTCTGTAAATCGCGTGTGAGAATTACGAATTCGCTGTTACCCACGAGTTTTTGGCAGACACGTCTCTACCCTCTGCGGGCTCATCCTACTCGAATTGCTTCGATGGAGTAAGGACATCGACCCCCGACAAGGTGGAGTCGACCTGAAGATGACACAGATGCCGAAACGTCTTCAGTACACTGGGAGAAACAGCAAACCCGCGAAGCGCAAGGGGGAACTATCTGATAACAGGTTACATCGTATCACACCCGCGAAAACGTAGGATTTATCGTGCATCAGGGTACCATCTGCTAAACGAACTCGTAAGAGAACCGGGTGCGAAACTTACGACAAACCTGAACAAGAACAATACGTCTAAAACAACAACTAAAATCTGACACAGAGGTGATTAGCTTGGCATTCATAATACTATGTTGCAAATATTTTTATTTTTTTAATTTATTGTTTTAAAAAATGGAAATAACTTTGATTCAAAAACCCAATTTGTAGTTTCTAAAATAAAACTAACATTAAATTATTAAAAAATATGTACATATTTTATGTACATACCATAATTTTATTTATTTAAAACTGTATTATTTTCTTAACAGTATTTTAATTAAATACGAAGCGGTCATAAACAACAAAAATATTAATGAATGAAAAATAATAAAAAAACAACTCAAGTTTTCCCTTTTTTAGAATGTGGGACACATTCTTTTTAATAATTCTTTAAATATGTACGACGCAAACGCTAAAAAATAAAAGAAACCAGGAACAATTTCAACGCAAACCAACAGCGTAATAATCACTACCAAGCCTTTATCAACTGATTATGTGTAATTGATGTCTAATTTAGCTAATACGTGTACTTCTCAAAATCGGCATTATCGGTTTTATAAAGATACATAAAACCCAGACTTCAATAAAAATCCCTGCTCCGCGGTTGCCAATTTAGGATGCTCTAAATTTTTTTGTTATTATTTATTCCACCTTGCCTTTGTGTTTGTCGGGAATTATTTCCTGATCATCTCTACAGTAAATATTATTTTTCATATGGTATGGGTTCCTTGGTGTCAAGCCATAACTACGTCTCTTCTTACTTCATATAACAGTTTATCGTAATAGTAAGGTAGTTTTCTTGTTACAATTTAATATTACAAACAGAACTATCAGTGTTGCCCTTATTTCCGATCTGACGATGAGCTGTGAAGCTTGAAAGCGCTAATAGGAATAATTTTTCTATAGTGGTGTGCAACAGTGATAATTCTATTTGTGACTATAACCACTAACACAACTTTCTTAGTTAAATTTAATATTAAGTTTGTTTTATGTTTGGTTGGCAAATTCTGTTGAATTCTTTATGAGTTCTACTTAACTCCTGTTTCAATGTTTCTACGTTTGTCTTCGTATCATCTTATTTTTACAATATGTTTGTGTGTGCGAGCGCGTCTTTATAACGAACGCATTATTTCATCTTCTTCGCTACCTTTATGTCTGAAGAACGTTTAGGGCTGAACTTCATTATTTTTCAAAATGTAAAATTACAGTTATTATTAAAGTCATGGTGTTTTGCACCGCCGAGACTTCACATTTTGAAGTAGCGGTTTCTGTTACGCCTGACTTGGGGTTTGTATATGTAATTATGTTCATTGGCCACTTTAATTTTGTTTACTTTTTCTGTCGTCGGGGCTCCTTTGACGCTAACAAGCTGTTTACAAAAAGCGATTCGTCTTTTGCATTGTCGTGTGCGTCCTTGACATTATTTCGACGTTGTTGTTGTTGTTGTTAGTTTTGGCATCACGAAGCGCTTGTGGTGGTACCGGCCGTAATTACGCGTATTCTTTTCTCCCGTGCGTCTTTTTCAGTCCTTGAACACGCAAATCTTACGCGTGATCGTGTTTGTGAGCGAGTGGGCGGAGCTTTCACTCGGCAATTACTGTCATCGGCCAGCATGACGTTACCGTCGTCTGTTTCTTGGTCTGCCTGTAGGAAGTAGTTACGTCTTGTTAGCGTTCGCCTGTCGTATTTGCCGCATCACCTTCCCTGTCTCTCACCGTCAGTGGTCTCGAACCTACCGATTTTTCGGTATTTCTACCGATATGGGCTCTATCCTACCGAAATACCGAAATGCAACGATTTTTCCACGATTTCAGAGAATACATGGAAATTATCCCGATTTTTCTACCGATTTTACACTTCTAAGTTGGCAACCCTTTTCATTTATGTTTTACGTTACGGGGAATCCCTCAATAGTAAGTATGGATGAGTAGTTAGTTATTGCAGAATGTTCCATATATTTTGGGGAATACCCTTGAGTCCTACAACTCGATATTATAAGGGGTTTCCCGCTCGGGAATTCACTTGTCTATATAAACAGGAATTCGGATTTTATTTTTTCATTAATTTTCTTAACTTCGAAGAGAAAGTTTCCTCACGTTTATAGTTGCGAAGTGCCTACAAAAAATATAATAATAAGATTATTAAGTTAAAATGTCGTCTGTCGAGGAACCGAGTACAAGCGCGAGTGCAAAAAGAAAAAAATATCTACAATATTATAGAAAAGAATGGGAAGAAGAATTTTCAGGCTGGCTGCAAGATAGTCGTAAAGGCGTAAGTTATGCCTGTTGTAAGAGTTGTAATAAGGATATTAACATTACATCAGGGAAAGACGCTCTAAAGAAACATAGTTCTTCACAAGCACACTCGGTATCACCAAAGAATATAAAATCACAACCGAAGATATCAGCATTTACTGTGACAAAAACTCAAAAATCTGATACACTAGTTAAACAAGGTAAAAATATTTAATTATTTTTTACTAAGTACATGCCACTATTTACATTGTTATAATTGTTATATTATTTTGTTTTCTACCTATCGGTGTATACTAGATATCATCATCATCAGCCTATCGCATTCCACTGCTGGACGTAGTTAGTGCCCTAATCGCCACTAGATATACCGACGTCATTTTAATTCTTTATTTTATTTTCAGGTGAAATAAGATTAGCCTCGTTTGTTGCTGAACACAATCTACCATTCACTATTATGGAGCACCTACCGAAATTGATACAATCCGTTTGTCCTGATTCAAAAATAGCAGAAGAGATAAAATGTTCTTCGACGAAAACTCACGCCATAATTGATCATATTATAGGTAAAGAAAGTTTCGATAATTTATGTGAAGATCTACGGCAAACTAAGTTTTCGCTTATTATTGACGAGTCCACTGATCTTAGTACAACCAAACACTTGTGTTTAGTCGTGAGATATGCGAAAAAGCATCGCATCAAAGATTGTTTTTTAGCTCTTATTCCATTAGAAGATGCTAATGCAGTATCCTTATTTGAACACATTGTAAACTTTTTTAGAAGCAATGATATTCCATATAAAAATAATCTAATAGGTTTTGCATCTGATGGGGCAAACGTAATGATGGGACGTAATAATTCTGTTGTAACATTGCTGCAAAACGAAATTCCCAACATTTTTATACTTAAATGCACCTGCCATTCGTTTCATCTTTGCGCGTCATATGCTTGTACCAAACTGCCAAGCTTTATAGAGGATCTTGTAAGAGACATTTACAACTACTTTTCTTCTAGTCCAAAAAGAGTGGCAGAGCTTAAAAACTTTCAAATGTTTTGTGACTTAAAAGTACATAAAATACTTACCCCTCTCAGACACGCTGGTTATCAGTACATGCAGCAGTGAAAAGAATATTGGAACAAGTTTCTGCTCTAAACTATTTTTCATAGACCAAATATCTAATAAAGATCATCTTTTAGCTGCAGAACATATATTACAGAAGCTCCAAGATCCCACTACGTTATTATTTTTGGAATTTCTAGATTTTGTATTACCATTATTTAACGATTTAAACAAAGAAATGCAAGCAGAACACCCGAAAATTCATAATTTATATGAGAAAATAACTGAAACATTAAAAACTATTTTTGATTGCTTTTTAAAAAGAGAATATTTAACTAGCACTCCAATCGAAAATGTTGATTTTAAAAATCCTAGAAATTTTGAGGATATCGAAGCCGTATACTATGGTGCTGCTGCGTCTAATACACTACTTAGTAGTTCAGCATATCTAAGCCCAGATCAAGTAAATTTGTTTAAATGCAGATGTCTAGATTTTTATATCGAAGCTTGTAAGCAAATAACCACGCGGTTTCCATTGAAAAATAATCCAATAAAAGGTTTAGACATAATTGATCCAACAAATGTTAAAAGTGGCAAAACTGCTTCGATAGTTCCTATTAGTAGGCTCTTTCCCAATATTGTTCAGAGCAATGATTTCCAGGAAATTGATACAGAGTGGCGCATTTTAAGAAATTGTGAACAAATCAAAACATTTCCTGATGATGTAGAACTATTTTGGGATGAAGTAAGTTTACTAAAGCGTGGCGATGACACTCAAATGTTTCCTTTGTTGTCTACTTTCATCTTTAATATTTTATCACTGCCCCATTCATCCGCCAACGTTGAACGCATATTTTCGCATATTAATTTTATGAAAACAAAACAGCGAAATAGGCTGTCTACTGAGTCAATCACTGGTCTATTACATGCAAAACGACTCTTTAATGACGCTAATTGTTATGACTCGGAAATTAATTCAAAGATGACCGCGGCTATGGCCAAAGAATATTGGTATGATCCTAAAGATCGTAAAAAAAATTATATTTAAGTGTGTTTGATGTAAATTAGACTTTAGTTTATTTTTTGATAAATAAACGAATTTGATTGAATATTGTATTTTTTTTGTCATATACCGACTTTGGGTACAAATATACCGATTTTAGAGGGCAGCTCTACCGATTTCGCACTATGACGTTCGAGACCACTGCTCACCGTGCTCCGCGTAACGTTGGCTCCTTTGACACAGGCGTGTCGCGTCGTTTCTTATAACCGTTATTCCAAACTAGTTTTATGTTTTTATAGACCTGTGTGACAGACTGCCTTGCTACAGCAGCGGTGGCATTCAAAATTTATAATCGGTTATTGAGAACCAGGGCTTGACTTCAGGGGGAACGTGCCGGTACGGCGTTCCGGAACCTCTTGGATCCAAAAATAAATTACCGAAATAAAAATGTGAACAGAAAAACCTAAGTATTACAAATATTTAGTAGGCCTACTACTTTTTAAATTGTGCCTCATCAGCCCCACTACAAAACTAAACATTTGTCAAAATCAAACACCAGCACTAATCTTTATCTTAACTACTATCGTTCATTTTTTAATACGTTCTACCTAAAGTTCTTTTGTAAGTAGAACGTATTTAAAAAAATTTCAGCAAGGGTCGCTCGAAGATGACATTCACAGTTAGCGGTGTCGACATGAAGTGACGACCGACGTTTATCTATGCATTCTAGAATTTTTTCGGAGAGTCGTTCTACCTTGAAATATACTACTGAATCAATAGTAATATCTTAAAGTGAATGTGAGAGAGGTTTTTGCAAATGAGTCTAATCAATACATCTTTAAGACCATCTTTAAAGACAAAGACTGTATCCACCCTCTTATTTGTGAAAATTAATGGACCTTCTCACCGTTTATTTTATCCATCAAAGTATGTGGATTCATGGCTGATTTCTGGCCATCATACAGTATTGGGCACAAAAAGTAAAGAAAGGTCAAGAAACAAACAATATGACGACATAATGATGAAACTATGGAAACTTTTCTAAAATGTCCGAACCACCGAAACCATCACTTAAGAGTTTGATTGGGGCTCCGGGATGACGCCGTCATGAGTGGCATATTTTCGATTGTCGTGCGGCTAACCTGACGATGAAGCTCTTTAGAAATATCAGTAAACTTTATTGTCTTTTTAGATACAAGTTTATACGTATGTTACATATCTTATAAGACTTTAAAAATGTAGACCTCATTTGTAATAACCTGATGGTAACTTATACGCTAATATAAAATTCAAGTATATTTGTGTCTGTACAGCTTTTGAATTGATGCGTTCCGGCACCTATAATTTTAGAAATCAGCCACTGATTGGGCATATTATTTATTCTTATGATTGAATTTAGTGAATGCCACGTTCTATCACGGTAGATTGTAAAGATAATAACAGTAAGAAAAACGTTTTGTTGAAAGTGGTTGTGCGTGTTTCAACAATAGATGTTTTCCTTATTTCACGGAGTAATGAATTCCAGTGTGTTTTTTTGGAGTTCCAGTGTGAATTCCAGAAGGGAATAACTTTTGTACTTTTTAAAGACCGTTATTCGTTAGCACTAAGCGATCGCCAATTTGATTGTGAAATTTTATTGTACTGTTTCTTTTTCGTGAGACGTCTCCAATGGGCTTGGGATGTGCTGAGTAAATGCCGGAATGAGGTGTAAAGAGGTCATTCAGGGGAAAACGAAGAACGCGGTGGGGAGACAGCGTAACAAATTATTCCACAAGAATCGCAGTGTCTAAAACGATCCATGTGTCAGGGGTGGAGAGACAAAGATATCGAATTAGGACGCGTGGAAGAGATCGGTTGAGGCGGCCAGTTTCAGTAGTAAATGTTTTATGATTTCAAGAAGTAACTTTTATACGAGACCATACGCAGGCCCGCCCAGAGAGGGGGGCAGGGGTGGCATTGCCCTGGGGCCCGGCCTCTGGGGGGGCCCGGGACGAGAGGTTCGGGATATTTTTTAAAATTATTTTTGCACGTTCGAATTTGTCAAACGTCGAGTTTCGCGCGTTGTCACGCGTCGCTTTCTTCGCACATTCCGAGTTAGGTGGGTCACGTGACTTCTTTCGACGTGCACCGCGCCACTGTGACACTGTGTATATTACAGTGTAGTATACTGACACAGTTGAGGTTATGCCAGTGTCAGCAGCGTGTAGTTGTTTCAAGTTAGATGTTTTCTGGTATTTTTTATTGTTTTGTTTTATAATAAGGTGTAGTGTAAGTGTTGTGTGACACAATGGACTATTATAAACACAAGTCTGGTGAGCAGAAACGAAAAGGAAGAGAGCAAAAGCTTGAGAGTGGTAAGAAAGGTTTACGGACATTATTTGACGTTGGACTCGAGAAATCTGAGGCTGTCTCCGTTGGTGTATCGGGAACGCTTAATGAAGAGGCTGAGCCTACTGCATCTACCTCAGGGACTATAAATTCACCTGACGAAAAAATACACATTGGTTCTTTTCAAGGTAGGCCTAGTTTAGAAAATGTGGGTGAGCCTAAAAATCTTAAAACCGAAACCACTAAATCAGAAAATATGGCTTCAGATAAAATGGTTGAACATTCAAGCGAATTTTTAGACTTAGGTGACTTAACTGGTTGCCCAAACGCTAATTTTAATATTATTTAAAATTTTGTTAGAAAAGACCCTAGCCCAATTATTCCTGAAGACATTCCTAATGATGGAAAAAGAGTTTTCCCTCGGATAGTTTTACAGACAAAAACCCAAAATGGAGAACTTCGTCCAAGAGATTGGTTATCCTGGAGTACAAAAAATCAGTCCCTGTATTGTTTTCCTTGTCGATTGTTCAGCTCTCCCAGTGAGCTCACTGATAGCAATAGCAACCGTTCAGTTCTTATGAGCGAGGAAGGATGGAAGAAGGAGATGGGGTGGCGAAAACTCTACGATAGGTTCCCGAAACATGAAACTAGTACTCATCACAAAAAATGCTATATTGAGTGGCGAGCTGTAGAAAGACGTGTAAAAGAAGGGACTGATATTCAGTCTCATCTTGATGAGGAATTGCCCCAAAGAAAAAAGTACTGGCAGGAATTACTGCAACGTTTACTAGCAGTGATTTTGTTTATAGCTGAGAGGGGCCTTCCTTTTAGGGGTGAATCCTCAAAACTTGGTGATCCCCATAATGGAAATTTCTTAGGAATTGCAGAGTTATTATCTAAATATGATCCTTTGCTACGAGAGCATGTTACAAAAGTAAAAGAATCCCAAGAAAATGAAAAACGTTTACAAGCCCATTATTTGTCCTGGAGATCTCAAAACGAATTCATTGACATTTGTGGGAAAAAAAGTTCTTATCCATATTTTAATTGAAAGACAAAAGGCCAAGTACTATGCTATATTAGTAGATGCAACACCAGATATAACACATGAGGAACAGGTGACATTTATTTTAAGATATTTGTTAGAAAACGAATACGGCTATAAAATTAAAGAGAGATTCCTAAGTTTTGTAAAGTGCAATTTAAAAAGTGGAGAAGATATCGCAAATGAAATTGTAAATGAATTGGGTAAGCATGGCATTCCTTTGAATGATTGTAGAGGGCAGAGGTTTGATAATGGAGCGAACATGGTTGGAGTGTACAAAGGTGTTAAAACTCGCATAGCTGAAATCAACACCTATGCTTTATTTTCTAATTGTGCAGCACATAGTCTCAACCTATGTGGTGTCAATGTAGCTGAATCATGCGAGGACGCTGTAACGTTTTTCGGTGTTTGCAAAGTTTCGGTTCGAGAAAAAGTTTTTCTCGAAGTCTCCTCAAAGTTGGGAAATTCTTCAAAAAGCAATAAAATGTTCACTCAACAAACTTTCAGATACAAGGTGGTCAGCACGAGTTGATGCCGTAAAGCCTTTCGCTAAACATCTTCCTGGTGTAAAAAGGGCTGTAGCTGAATGTCTGAAACTTAATATGTCAGCTGAAAGTAAAACTACACTTTTGGGAATTGAGAAGTATCTGAAATCTTTTAAATGCATACTAATGGCCACAGTTTGGTTTAAAATACTGGTTTCAGTCGATCACCGAAACAAAGTTCTCCAAGCAACAGAAGCCACTCTTGATGAGGAAGTGTCTCACATCGATAGCCTTATATAGGAAATGAACAATTTACGAGATAAATTTGACGTTATTCTACAAGAAGCTAAACTCGTAGCACAGTCTATGTCTAATCAAATGCCTACAGAAACAGAATTTGATGAAAAAAGAAAGAAGAAGAGGAGGAAGCATTTTCATTACGAAGTGTCTGATAAAGAATTTGAACAAAACAGTGGCTCAGAGACACATGAAGCAGTGGAGAAAGAATTTAGAATAGATGTTTTCTACAGAGTGATTGACTCTGTTACCAGTGGGCTATGTGAAAGATTCAATAATGCAAGGAAGCTTAGTAACATATTTCAGTGTTTGAGGCAATACCTGGATAAAGACAATACTGCAATTGCCAATTCCTGTCAAGAGTTACTTTCTATCTTTCCAGAGGACATCTCAGAAGCTTTAATAGAAGAACTTATTCACCTAAAATGTGTTCATACGGTCAGTATTGGTACTTCTATTTTGCCACCATTTAAGTTGATAAATAAAATTAGGAGCTTAAAACTAGAGTTGCTGTTTCCAAATGTGTGCATAGCTATCCGTTTATTTTGCACACTTCCAGTGTCAGTAGCAGGAGCTGAGCGTTCTTTCAGTGCACTCAAAAGAATAAAAAACTACAACAGATCTACAGTGGGTCAAGAAAGACTGTGCGGACTTGCCATGGAGGCTGATCTTACCCGTAGTGTTGATTTCAGTGACGTTATTGAAGATTTTGCAAACAATAAAGCAAGAAAATGATTTTTTAATTTTATATAGTTCTCTGTTTGCTGAACTTGCAAGTTACATTTTTATTAATATAATGTTTGGCTATTTTAACTCTGTACATGACTTTTTACTTGTTTCATTTTTTATGTGTTAACTAATAAAAATAAAATTGTAAGTTCTTTGATTGTATCTGAAATTTAAAAACTCCAAAAGATGTAAATTTCTAAGCTGTATGACAACAGAATATTCAGTGTGTTAATTTACAATATCACTGCCTTTCTAGACACTGTAATCCTTAATTTTGTAAAGTGTCTATAAGAAAAAAAATTTTGTTTACTTTTAACAGTTTTCAAGATCTGTTTTATTAAACTTAATTAATTTTTTCACTTTTGGTTCAGTGTTTGAATGCTTTGATAACATTACTTTATTTCATTTTTACTGACTAAAAATACAGAGATGATGATGAGTAGAAGAATCACTCCTCTCTTATAGTTGAAGGGTCACTCAGTGAGGGTTGACGTTTGAAAATCTTAAGGTAGTGTGTGTGTGTGTGTGTGTGTGTGTGTGTGTGTGTGTGTGTGTGTGTGTGTGTTACATAATATATATAATATATAAGCGAGCACACACACACACATGTATATATAATCGTGTATATAAAACAACATATACACGTATTTCAGGGGAACAGATGGTTGCCTCGTTTGGGGGGGCCCACAATCTGGTTTGCCCTGGGGCCCGGAATTCCTCTGGGCGGGTCTGACCATACGAGACTCGTATTTTGCACAGACCATTATTCACCGATAACAAGTAATTGTCAGTTTGATTTTGTAATATTTTGTTTTTCGACTTGATGGCCAGTTAGCGTTTTAGTTTGTGCGCTCGTTAATTTTATGTCTGCAGTCGATTATCCTTTCTGTGTAATATTACTTCTGCGTAGTTCACTTCATGCTTTTCTGCTAATAGTCGAATAGAATTTCATATTGTTAGGTAATTCAAAATTGTTGCCGGAAAGGTGATGTAATTTTTTAATTTTTTTTCTCAGAATAATTTGTTGCGTAGTACGCGAAGAAGGGTAGGCCTATAGGGTGCGCGTTGAACTATCCCGTTCGCCCCCCTTTTCAGCGCTGAAAGGAAGGATCGTTATAAGGAGGAAATGCCACCGGTGTGTGTACAAAAGATGATGAGGACAACACGAATTTTTTCTTCTTTTTTTCCTTTTCCACTTGAGAGAAGATTTGTGTAACACGCTGTCAAGATTGGGTAACATTTCCGTGTTGTGAACCCTTAATCGGGAGGGGGGGGGTAAACATGTACCAACTAGTCAAACTTGATCGGTCACTTTTTGTGTGCGGTGTTCTCGTTTGTGAACAAAGTGTCTACAGCATTGACACATACTCAGTGATGCAATGTTAAGTAATAGGATCCCGGTAACAAAGGGACTTATTATGTTCACATGAATTTATGTAAATAGTTTATCTATTAGCAGTTAATGTTTAGCATCGGCTGTGCACATATACTATTACTAGTGGTAGGGTGTCTGTTGTTTGGATATTTTTTTGTGCAGAGTTAAGGTATTGTTCAGTGTTATGCAATCGTATATAAGGAGGGGTGAATTAAAGTCTAGTGATCATCCCTTAGCTAATTGGGTTTGATATAATTACGGTATTTAATTTGGTATATTAACGCAATTATGTGCTAATGTATTATTTATTTAACAAACGAGTGGCATTACAAAATTTCATCTGCTTCTCTTCTAGTTAGTTCTAGTTAAGTCCTTTAATTCCTAGGTAGAACATAGAGCCTCGACGAAATTTCTCCAGCGTGTTCTGTCCATTGCCAGGGCCTTCATGTACCTCCATGTTTTTTTGATACCAGCCAGCTCTCTTTCCATAGTCCTCTTCCAGCTGTTCCTCAGTCTTCCATGTCTGTGGCTACCTTGCGGATTCCAATTCAGTACTTGTCTAGCGATATTTTCTGGTGGTCCTCTCAGGGTGTGACTTCCATTTTCTTCTCTTTATCTGTAGTTGGATGGTACTCTGACTTGTGGCCTCTCATAGATCTCTGATCGAGATGGTCTTGGGTCACCAAATTCTCATTATGTACCTCAGGCAACGGTTTATGAAAGTCCGTAACCTTGTGGTGATGTTCTTTGTCACTTTTCAGGTCTTATAGCCATACAGCAACATCGATTTGACGTTTGAGTAAAATGTTATGAGTTTTGTCTTCCTGCGTATATGGGGGTGATCCCCATACTGATCTTGACTGTGCAAATGCTCCTTTTGCTTTATTTATACGACTTATCACATTCCTAAGAGCACCTCCATCCTGACTAACCATGCTACCCACATAGCAAAATTCTCTACCCTTTCTATAACTCTTCCGTCTAATGTCAAATCAGAATTATTTCTATGGTTAATACGCATTTCCTTGGTCTTTTTGTTATTTATCTTTAAGCCTACTTGTTTGGCTTCTATTTTCAGATCGTTCAATTTAAATTCTATATCTTTTAGGCTTTCTGCAAGAAGGCACAGGCCATCCGCATAATCCAGTTCCTCCAAACGGCTATTTAAGCCCCACTGAATCCCCCGTTTTCTATTTGTTGCCTCTCACAACATGCTGTCCAGCGCTATGATTAACAAGATAGGGGACAGAAGACATCCCTGTCTTACTCCCGAGTTGACAGCAAAAGGTTGGGACAACTTCCCCCTATACTCTACTTGACAAGTATTTCCATTATACATTGCCTGTACAAGTCGTACAATCTTCTGTGGAATTCCAAACCTTTTCATGGCCCTCCACATTCTTCCTGTCAACATTTTGTGATAAACATTTATATTAAATCGTAATTGTTAAGCCCCACTGAGATCATCGTACGCTGCATAAAATTCTCTTATTTTTTCTCCGTCGTCATATCCGATGTCACATGCTGGGCCTAAAATCCTCCTAGTAGGCAGTTTAGTTTCGAATCTGTCCGCCTATGAGAGGTCCAGATTTCACCACCAGATTTCGCCACGAGTAGTAGCCTATATTTAAGTCTTATGCAGTGTGAACGTCGTTGATTGGCTTACATACTACGTCGTCTGAGACTGTTCAGTGTTACATGTATTCAGCTGTTCTTTGCAGTAAAGGTTAAATAAAATTGAAATTATATCGTACTCAAACTGAAACTAAGCGCCGCTGAAGTCTTGTATTTATACCCCGCTCAGACACCAGAACATTCCACATACTACACATCAGCCCTACACTAGGACGTAATTGATTGCGGCCTTGACACAGTGCGCGCGGCTGGCGACGTGTAGAAAAGTCTCGCGAACGCATGTTGAAATCACGTACGCACACAACATAACAGCCGGATTCCTCTGGAACATTCAAGAAACACGTAGATTGTTATGTAATGTCGTAACAATATTATTACTGCGTTAATAATAACGCGGATTATAGGCCCAACAGTCGCAAGAAGGGCAGAGTATGGCTCCAATCGCTGAATTGAGATTATAAGAAGAGAAGAACGTAACTGATTAAGTCATTACGCTTTTGCCCGTGCAGAATCTTTACTATTTATATGGTGTCTAAGCAAGTCCCATTTATGCGACTCCCCGCATCCGTTATACAAGTTGTTCGACTCGCCGAGAATACAGTTTCGTACGACGAAATTTTGTAACCGTTTTGTCGACTATATCATCTGCTTGTGTCGTTTCGGTATAAACTATGTATAATCTAGTTCGTGCCAATATATTTTCGTCGCCAGGAATTGGAACAGTTTTATTAGTGGACATTTTCATATAAGTTTTCCTGGTTCAATATGTACTCTCAACAGCGATCTATACAAATGTCATTTTAACGTAGTCGTCGGCGAGAAATGGGGGGGGGGTACGGTATGCGCAGTCTCTGCATTGTAGCGACTAATTGAATGTTGAGTTATCCAAGACAAAATGCTGCTGCTGTATGTAGAAGTGGTTGTACTCAAGTAGGTCAGCCCTCCACACTCCGCCCCTAGTACAATACAGTAAGCAAGTAATATTGATCTGTATGTGTGTGTGTTATTAGTTGCGCTCGCAGTCAGTCACTCTGTATTGGGGTCATTTCAGCCCCCTCTCACGTTTGCATCTCGTCCATCTTATATATTGTTCAGTCCATCTGCGCATTTGTCGTCTGCAGCAAGAACCCCATTCAGCTTCGAATAAGGTCGATTTAAACACTAGTTTTTTTTACTTCCATAAGGAAATGGAAGTATGGTCATGGCGAAAAAAAATCGTGTTCGAGATAACTGATGATTCTGATTGTACTACCCTCAAAACATGAAGAAAAGTCATTTTTCGAAGAGTGTCTGTGCGTGTGTGTCTGTCTGTGTGTAGACTTTTTTCTATGGCAAACGATAACAGCGACAAATTAAATAATTTTTTGCATACATCCCTGAATTTTAGATGACTCAAGGCCTATTGTTTTGGTGAAGATCGGTTAAGGGAAAGGGGTAGTTTACCTGCAACATTTTATATTTTAACAAGGGTATTTTCTGTGGCAAACGATAAAAGCCGCAAATGTAAACAGAATCAAACAATTGTTTGCATACAGCCCTGATTTGTAGAGTACTCAAGACTTTTTGTTTTAGGTGAAGATCGGTTAATGGGAAGGGGTAGGTTACCTGCAACGGTTTTTTTTTAAACAAGGGTAATTTTTTTCTATGGCAAATAATAACAGCCGCAAATTCAAACAGAATCAACTACTCTTTCGCATACAGCCCTGAATTATAGAGTTCTCAAGACATATTGGTTTTGGTGAAGATCGGTTAAGGGAAAGGGGTAGTTTACCTGCAACATTTTATATTTTAACAAGGGTATTTTCTATGGCAAACGATAAAAGCCGCAAATTCAAACAGAATCAACTAGTCTTTTGCATACAGCCCTGAATTATAGAGTTCTCAAGACATATTGGTTTTGGTGAAGATCGGTTAAGGGAAAGGGGTAGTTTACTTGCAACATTTTATATTTTAACAAGGGTATTTTCTATGGCAAACGATAAAAGCCGCAAAGTAAACAGAATCAAACAATTGTTTGCATACAGCCCTGATTTGTAGAGTACTCAAGACTTTTTGTTTTAGGTGAAGATCGGTTAATGGGAAGGGGTAGGTTACCTGCAACGGTTTTTTTTTAAACAAGGGTAATTTTTTCTATGGCAAATAATAACAGCCGCAAATTCAAACAGAATCAACTACTCTTTCGCATACAGCCCTGAATTATAGAGTTCTCAAGACCTATTGGTTTTGGTGAAGATCGGTTAAGGGAAAGGGGTAGTTTACCTGCAACATTTTATATTTTAACAAGGGTATTTTCTATGGCAAACGATAAAAGCCGCAAATTCAAACAGAATCAACTAGTCTTTTGCATACAGCCATGAATTATAGAGTTCTCAAGACATATTGGTTTTGGTGAAGATCGGTTAAGGGAAAGGGGTAGTTTACTTGCAACATTTTATATTTTAACAAGGATATTTTCTATGGCAAACGATAAAAGCCGCAAATGTAAACAGAATCAAACAATTGTTTGCATACAGCCCTGATTTGTAGAGTACTCAAGACCTGTTGTTTTTGGTGAAGATCGGTTAATGGGAAGGGGTAGTTTACCTGCAACGTTTTATGTTTTAACAAGGGTAATTTTTTCTATGACGAACGATGACTGCCGTAAATTCAAAGAAAATCAAATATTTTTTTGCATACCTTCCTAAATTGTGGAGAGCTCAAGGCCTGTTGATTTTGGTGAAGATCGGTAAAGGGAAAGGGGTAGTTTAGCTGAAACATGTTATGTTGTAACAAGAGAATTGTTTCCATGACGAACGATAACTGCCGCAAATTGAAACAGAATCACATATTTTTTGCATGCATCCCTGCATTGCAGAGGACTGAAGATCTATTGATTTTGGTGAAGATCGGTTTAGAGAAACGGGTAGTTACCTGCAACATTTTATGTTTTAACAAGAGTAAAGTTCTTAATTTTGATAAATAAAGTATCTTGATAAGAAGCTCATAATAATCCACTGTAGAAACGTAGATGAAAAATCTATAAATGAAGAGGTTAGGTGAACGGGGTGGGGGTAATTTTCTATAAATGAAAATTATAGTTGAAGGGGGAGGGGAGAATTTTGTATGTGTACTACGTTATCGGCAACAAAGAAGTAGTTCTTTGTTAAAATTCCTTCCCAGGCTGTTTAGCCGTAGTCCAATGTTTTCTGCAAAACCAGACTTCTCGGCAGTGCCATCGACTTCCATTTCAGTGAAAATCGAGTGCGAAAACGTGAGGTGGTATACGTTAGTGACCACAGTACTGTGGTTTAAGGCTGAAGCAATAAGTAGAAAGAAGTAGTTTCTATGGAAATATTTCATTTCGAATATGATTTTAAATATAAATCTTAGAACATGGAAGTCCTGTATGGTTCTCCATACCGATATTTTCTATGGCGAACGATAACTGCCGCACATTCAAACAGAATCAACTAATTTTTTGCATACATCCTGAATTATAGAGGACTCGAGGCCTTTTGATTTTGGTGAAGATCTGTTACGGGGAAAGGGTTATAATAATAATCCGCTGTAGAAACGTAGATGAAATATCTTTAAATGAAGAGGCTAGTTGAACGGGGTGGGGGTAATTTTCTATAAATGAAAATTATAGTTGAAGGGGGAGGGGGTAATTATTTATATGTGTACTACGTTATCGGCAACAAAGAAATAGTTTGTTGTTAAAATTCCTTCCCGTGCTGTTTGGCTGTAGTCCAGTGTTTTCTGCAAAACCAGTCGTTTCGGCAGTCCCATCGAGTGCCATCATCAGTGAAAATCGAGTGCGATAACGTGAGGCATTAGTTACCACAGTACTGTGGTTAAGGCTGAAGCAATAAGTAGAAAGAAGTAGTTTCTATGGAAATATTTCATGTCGAAAATGATTTTAAATATAAATCTTAGAATATGGAAGTCATGTATGGTTCTCCATACCGATATTTATATTTATTTTTGTATTTGTGTACAATACGTAATTGAAACAAGTCACCTCTTTTTACTTCCATGTTCCATAAGGAAATGGAAGTATGGTGATAGTGAAAAAATCATGTTCTAGATAAGGGCTGATTATGATTGTACTACACTCAAAACATGAGAAACTTTATTTTCCGAAAAGTGTATGTATGTCTGTGTGTGTGTAGAATTTTTTCTATGGCGAACGTTAACTGCCGCAAATTCAAACAGAATCAAATAATTTTTTGCCTGTATGCCCGAATTGTAGAGGACTCTAGGGCTACTGATTTTGGTGAAGATCGGCAAAGGGGAAGGGGTAGTTACCTGGTACGTTTTATGTTTTAACAAGAGTAAAGTACTTAAATTTTATATATAAACTAACTGTCCTGAAAAGAAGGTCATAATAATCCACTGTAGAAAGGTAGATGAAATATCTTTAAATGAAAAGGGTAATTGATGGGGGAGGGTGTAATTTTTTATGTGTACTACATTATCGGCAGCAAAGAAGTATTTTGTTGTTAAAATTCCTTCCCCGGCTGTTTGGCCATGGTCCAATGTTTTCTGCAAAACCAGACGTTTCGACAGTGCCATCGACTGCCATCATCAGTGAAAATCGATTGCGCTAACGTGAGGTGGTATACGTTAGTGACCACAGTACTCTGGTTAAGGCTGAGGAAAGAAGTAGTTTCTATGGGAATATTTCGAAAATTATTTTGAAAATAAATCTTAGAACTTGGAAGTCATGTATGGTTCTCCATACCCATATTTCTAAACAAGTTATGTACATAGTGACATTTTATTTGCACATTGCTTGTTGTAAGAGGGGATATTCAGGGGAGCGAAGTAGGCCTATATCCTTCGGAACCTCACACATCATGAAATTGATCACGTCGCAGTGAACGTTGACCAGGTTTTTTCATGGGACAGAAAAGCGCTAAACTCGATCGTTCGGTTTCTCTTTGAAACCAGGAGTCAGTGTCGGGAATCAACAAAATAAATTATTTTATTGAATATAGATTGTATAAATTATCTTGAATATAGATGTCAACGAAGCGTCTGCTCTATTTCCGGCCTGTATCCGTTTCCTCGTTTAATTTATTTCTTGATTGTCTTCAGCTATGCAACATCCCAAATATTTAGACTGATTAACTGTTTCCAGGTTTAGTGGTTCGATTTTAAACTGTTCTGGTTTCCTGGTTTCCTTTGGAGTTGTGGTCGTAACCTTTGTTTTATCTGTATTTTTCAAAACGTTTACCCTGCAATTTTTGCGTCCCACTCTCCTGTTTTATGGAGATCGATCATCTACATAAAGCAATAGAGCCCTGTGTAAAAGTACGCGTTGAATTCCAAGGTTATCGTGAGACATCTCACAGACTCGTAGATAGTCAGGCAGACAAACAAATTAGACGGTCGGGTGAAAAGAAGAACTCACTTTGCTCAGTCAGTTGATAACTCTACGATCCGTTAGTATTAATCGTATCAGGCGTGATAATATAAACGTCTTGGTATTAATCAGAATATTAAAAGTAGAGTACGTGTTAGTTTTCATCAGCAAAAACCAACTTTTCTTGAATTTATTGTCGCAAATTCCTTTCCATTGTCATTTATATATACTTGTATTATTTATTGTGTACTGAGCGTAATGGATAACCATGTAACTGGGAAGACCTGTTGTACTACAAGAATTATTACAAAAGATTTAAAAAGATATATAAACACTTAGTACGTTTAACAGTTTTTGTTGAACTCTTGACAGCTTATTAAGCTATTGCCAAAGAGATCAGTGAACAAACTAAACTAAACAAAGGATGTTAGGGTTGTGAACATAGGCTATGTTTAGGGCGTATATCCGGACATGTGTGGGGTGTGATGATGGAGGGGGACGGAGAAGCTAAGGGAAGGTCAAGTTCCTGTAAAAACTAGATATAATCTGAATGCAAAATATAAAACACACGATACAATTCACGCCAATTCGATCGCTGGAGAGAAACAGCGCGCAACGACAAGCTACACACTGGGGAGAGTTGTTCAGTATGTTCCATCGTTGCTGAGTAAGCTCTTCTTGTCTCACCCAACTGTTGTCTTACCTCCCAACAGTAGGCAGAAAGCTTTGGATTGACTTAACACTGATCTGACCCCATAGCAACAAACTCCATAGCTCTCTCCCAATGAGCTACCCTACTGGTATAACACCATTAGAAAGGTTCACAAGGGTTTCGCCATTACAATTCAGGAGCTCGGAGGAGAAAAGGCGAATAAAAGAAAAAATCGATTTTTTATCGATTTCTGACATGTAACACGGTAATACCACTATCACGTATATATTCGCCCTTAGTATTTTGTAAATAGCATTGAGATGTATGGACTGCATAAAACCAGCTGAAAGCTTAGTGTTATAATATTGGAGGACTAAGGGCGAATATATTTTTTTTTATTTTTTTATTTTACTTATCATTAATTATTTAAAAATAAAAGTATAAACTAATCAGAATGTATGTTTTCTAATACTGAAATACATATTCGCCCTTTCTACTCCCAGCTCCTGAATTTACAAGAATTATTGCTTAGTAGAAGTGGTAATGAAACGTTTATCGGTTCCTCTGACATTATCCAATAATTCCAATTTATTTCACCCACTATCCACGCGATCCTAGTAGCACTGTAGTCATCCTGTCTTGCAAAATCTGCGTATGAAAACCGTTTTTACCGGTGCGTGTTCTCAAGATTATTTCGCGGACACATCAACGGATATAAGCTGCTTGCTTTGACACGCAACAACGACCGTTTCTGCAATATTGATGTGGTCGCGTCTCTCGTACGTCGCCGTCGGTGACAAACGCGACGCCGTAATGAACGTTTTAATAACTTTTAACGCACGTCTTGTTGGTGCTACGTTGAGTTTTTTTATTTTATTTTACGAGCAGTTCTCGTTGACAAATTAGTAGAACGCGGTTGACAAAGGGCGGTCGGTCGGCTCGGGAACTTATCGCGTGAAACATTAACCAGGTGCTGCTGCTCTGCTGTTGTTGTTTGTATTAAATGTGACGCAGACACGAGGGGTGGTGGCTTACCGAGACGCTGCCGCGCCGTGTTCTGTGAAATATTAAAACCACCCCGAGTTCGCACACCACGACGAGGCTGTTGTCGAGTTTTATACACAAGACTCGGATATCGGATAACTTTGTGTTAAGTCACGTGTTAACAAAACAAGATGAAGAAGAAGAAAGAAGCTGAGCAAGTTTCTCTGCCGCGTATTGAAGAAGAAGACGTTCAACCGTGAAATTGATTAACCACTGTGAAGTAGTAGTCGTAGTGGTGATATTCAGCGCGGCGCGCCTGGGAGTACTACGTATACTAGTAGTAGTATGAAGGACGTCCTCGTGTATTACGTAAGGTTATGAAACGTCACACTACAATAGTTTCGTTACAGAATTGGCTACAGTTTCACGTCCAAGGACGCACAGACCGGTGTATCATCAGGAATGCGGTGTGACGCCACAGCTATCGGTCGACGCACATTTTAATAGAGACAATGTTATTGTACGTTAGTGATTTATGTAAAGATAACATGAATAAGTCACTATGATTGCTGGCGGACGCGTATATGTAATGATAACATGAATAAGTCACTATGATTGCTGGCGCACGCGTATATGTAAAGATAACATGAATAAGTCACTATGATTGCTGGCGCACGCGTATATTAAAGATAATAATATGATCTTTAATAATAATAATAATAATAATATAATCTTCAATATCATGACGGCGTCATCCCGGAGCCTCAATCAAACTCTCTAAGTGATGGTTTCGGTGGTTCGGACATTTTAAAAAAGTTTCCATAGTTTCATCATTGTGTCGTCATATTGCTTGTGTCCAATGGTGTATGATGGCCAGAAATCAGAGGACGGGCCTAGGAGAGACAGTGTTCTGAGTGATCTCGGCTAAGCAGCTAAGGATAAACGTCTCCCCTACTCAGGACCGATATGGACGGACGACTCTGGCTGAACAGACCAAGAACAGATACGAGGTCTGTAAATTAAGTAATGAGACTAATCATGTAGCAGTCAATATGGCAACACTGTAAGGTTTCCATTAACACAGATGGTTAGATAAACAGATGACTGATATTGAGTATTAATATTTATTGTCTATTATCGCTACGTGGAACGTAAATAATAATAGACTTTTCGTGAAGTGAATTTTTGTTGTGCGTTATAAAAATGAGTGACATCAATTACGAACAACGTTGTGCAATCAAGTTTTATTGAAACTCGGGCACATTGCTACTGAAACTTTCAAAAAATTGACAAAGGTATATGAAGATGAAGCTTTGTCAAGAGCACAGGTTTTCAGATGGTTTAAAGCATTTTCAGATGGCCTGGAATCAATTAAGGGCGATCCACGCTCTGGAAGACCGTCAACGTCAAGAACTGACGACAATGTTGATCGAATCAGGGACTTGGTGAGGTCTGATCATCGATTAACCGTCAGAATCGTCGCAGAACATCTAAATTTTAACCAGACTACAGTTTATGAAATTTAGCATGAACACCTGGATCCTGTATCATGACAATTCACCTTGTCACACAGCACTCTCGGTTAATGTGTTGTAGAAAGGCATTACCTTATTGTTGATAACGCATCAGATGCTGTAATGATAAGGTCGAACGCAATTTTTTCTGCTCATCAGTAAGCAGTCGTGGAATCCACTGAGCAGCAAGTTTGTGATAGCCAAGACTATGAATGATGGAATGAACAGTTTCCATGGTGATGCTCAACATTTTAGAAAGTTCTCTAATTTTGATGCGCGTAAAGCAGTTTCCAGCTGTCTCATATTTTCATCTGATGCTGCAACATGTCCAGGTCCGGGACGGGCCATATCTTTAGTGGATTCTCTTCCTTGTCGACATTTATTGCACCATTCAACCACTGCCGTATGAGAATAACTCTAGTGACCATAAACAGCTTTCATTCTCGTATAAATTTCCATTGGCTGACGCCCCTCAGCGGCCAAAAACTGAATAACGGCACGCAGATTATCTTTGGACGGATTTTCTATCATAGATGCTATTTTTCAACGCAGTCACAACGCTTAGAAAAGAGCAGACTGCAAATATTTTTGACAGACGCGTCACTAGTACCGTACTTAAACAGACAATATAAAAAAATGAATTCCGTTGCCATGGCAACGAAGTCACGGCTGCGCAGATTAAACATGTTTCTATTGAACAATCCTCGTACTAATCGGCAGCTTCTAAATCTTATTACTAAACCGTTTCCATAATTGGAAATTAACCGACAGCTCTAACCAAATGCTGATATGGTATGTCTAACAGAAGGGGGTTTTTCCTTACTTTTCGTGTAAAGTAATTGACACACTTCATATTAGAGGTGTGTGTGTGTGTGTGTGTGTGTGTGTGTGTGTGTGTGTGTGTGTGTGTGTGTGTGTGTGTGTGTGTGTGTGTGTGTGTGTGTGTGTGTGTGTCGGTGCAAACGTTATCCCGGGCGTGGTTCGTATCACCCGCCGAGATATCCACTCTAATTCGTCTTAAACGGTGATCGGTTGCCGCGCTGGGTGTGGTACGTCCTTGTTCATGTAAATGGACATTTTCCATATTTTAAGCGGTTATTCGTGTACACGTGTCACGTTCCGGCCTCGTATTCTTAACACCGCTGCGTGCAATTAGTGGTCGGATATTATTGGGTTCGCGTTGCAAAGACTTCCAATCTGCTTTATTACCGTGTCACGTTTGAAATAGGTGTTTCAAACGTGACACGGTAGGTTTTTCGTGATAAAGGTAAAGGTAAATACCTTTATCACGAAAACGGTGATTTCTTATATCGTAGCGTGTACGATATATAATATAACGTTTATAATTTAATTGTCATAACCCAGCGACTTCCATCATGTTTGTTTATTTCTGTACACTCCGTACAACGTTTTAAATTTCCACATTTCCACTTAACAATTCCTAATTCTTACACAAAAATATAATATAAAATAGATGAGGTGAAATGAAGTTCGAAAACAGCGAGGCAAATAGACATAAAAGAAAAACATTACTTTATATTACAAACTAGAATTAGTAACATTCCCATGTATACGTTGTTATAAGTAGAACCAGTAATAATGAGAATATTACTATAAAAAATAAAAATTATCTTGACGCGTCATCTGTCCACACCCAGTAGACACGGATGCAAGTTTGCTGTAATTATTATTTGTCGGTCTGTCAGGGCGTGGTCTGCTGCTTATGTTAAAGACAATACGTTTCGGCCCCACCATCGGAGGCCATCTTCAGTGTCAGAAACCATAAAACAATTGACACGGTGTCCGCAAATTCACCCCAGTTCTGAGGTAGAGACTATGACCCGGCGGGTACCATGCCAATTGTTTTATCGTTTCTGACTCTGAAGGTGGTCTCTGATGGTGGAGCCGAAACGTATTGTCTTGAACATAAGCAGCAGACCACGCCCTAACAGGCAGGCAAATAATAATTACAGCAATGTTGACGCCGGTCTTGAAAGCCTAAGGAATTCTACACAGACGCAAGTGTTTAGTGAGATTGTGTAGTCAGTTTTCATGCACATGCTTTTTGAAATAACGTTCTGATATCAAATCCGTGATTAGGTGTCGAATAGAACATGCAACACTAAGGATGCTTACAGATGTTATTTCTAGCCCCAAATACAAATTGAAAAGGTAAAATTAGGACCGTATTTTTAACTTTTTAATTTGATGTTTGTTTTCTTGTGCAATTTCCACCATTTTGTATGTTTTTAATGTTAGATATGTGTGCGATTAAATATTTGTCAGAAGAATTTTTCTTTTTTATTTATATTTTTAAATTGTAAACAGGTTAAAACCTATCAACTAACTGCCAAGAAACAGTTTTTATTTCTTGTTGTAACTCATGTAAAGACTTATAAGTAAAATGTTTATGCAGACATAGAAGTAAATGTTCGTAAAGTAAGTACAAGACATACACAACACTCCCTCCCATCCCCATCGATGACTTGGCCTGTGGTTTTTAATTTCAACGTTTGTCAAGTTTAGTTGGAATGGATTTTGCTTTTTATAATAGTCTTTAAGCTAGCGACTCATTTGGGAAAAGGTAATAGAATGATCTTCTATTTCTACAGCGGAGCGACAACCAATTACTGAGTCAAGGCCTCCTTTAACAACCTCCGCGAGTTGTCCCGGTCAAGTGGAGACAATTGACTGGCTGAGAAACTGGTAGGTTTCTGCACATAAAAGAGTTCCACAGAAGGGATATTCTCCGATCCAACCCCCAACGTGGAGGACCAGGAACTTTGATTTCGGGGTGCTCTTCCCCTAGAGAGTTGCTTTCACCTCAGCTGACGAGCTCTCCCTGCCCGGTCGCAGTAGGCTAACCGACTCAGCCCATGTGTGCAGCCGTTGGGCTACTATAGCCTCCTCCGCCTCCACACTAGATGCACATCCTGCTGCCCATGCATCCTGCCAGGCCAGGACCAGGATACCCCCAGGCTGCCCTGACAGAACCCCCATCTCTCGTTACCTTACCGATCCACTCCACCGAAGGGATTGGTTACCACAACCTTGGAGTGGATTGCTCGGTGGAACAGGGTCCACCGACGTGTAGGTGAGAGTGGAGTTGGGGTGGAGAGGCTGATGCATTTCTCTTCTATGAAAGCATATGTTCGCGTCACACCCCCTTTGGACCCCTAATAGAATCATCACATAAGGATAAAATACAAAATATCCTCTACAGGTTAGCGTGGAGGACATCTCCCAGTCAGAATGTTGTTTGAATCTAGACGAAAGATGTCTACTATGAAGTTTTGCGTCTGCTGCACTACTTTGACTGTTGTGTATGAATTTGTTTTAATCAGACATTGTTCCCCTCTTTTAACGAAAGTATCGCTGACATCCGATTTACAGCTATCAAAAGGAAGTCGCATGTTGATTGTCCGTTGTTTGCAGTCGGTGCCACGCAGTTCCAAATCGTGAACAATGGTTAACATACTTTTATGTGCGATATCTGTTGTAGCCTATTTATTTCGTGTGAATTGTGTAGTATCATCTACAGCAGTAGTTCCCAAACTTTTCAGTCCGCGGACCCCCCCCCCCAAATATTAAAAATTTCGTGGACCCGTCTGAGTTCTGAAATAGAACAAATTGTAAATACGATAGAAACTTATATTTAATTAAAATGTATTAAAATAAAACTTCTCTTAACTTGCAAAATTATAATATTAGTGATATCAAACGTAGTTTAATGTGAACACTGAAGCTGCTTTTGCACAATTAGCTCTGCAATATTGGGTTTAATGTCTGATAATTTCAATATTAAGTCACTCTCGACATCAAGTTTATTTCTTAACTCTGACTTTAAGTGCTTGCTGGGGGAAATGCGGTTTCACACAGATAAGTAGAGGGAAACACAGTTAAACGCTTCAAAGCTTTTTTTTGTGCGTTCAGGATCGTCAGTCATTACATATAACCAGAAGTCAGTTGGCTGTAATTGCGAAAACTAATTTTAATGAACTGTTAGTTGAAAGTTCTGCCAATAAATCTTCTTTTTGTAGTGTAAGAGAGAGGTCTAGTCAGTTCGGCTGACAAACAGATCTGCTACACACGATTTAAAGACATGATTACACCCATTAGTTTGAAATTAATTTAACAATTACAATTAGTTTGAACCCAAAACAAAAATACTGGAATCTTCTACTAATTGTTTTAAGATTATAAAATTTAGATTTGAGACCATTAAAAAATCGGAGAAAATAAGGTATATTCTAATTCTTCTTAAAAGTGTCTGCGGACCCCCAGGGGTCCGGGGACCCTACTTTGGAAACCACTGATCTACAGTAATATTTCCACATACACGAATGTAAAATATCTTGTGTCTGTGTGTGGAGGGGGGTCATGATACATAAACAACGCCACTTTTTTTAAATAATGGTGTCGTAGTATTGTATTAATAGGTGCACGGTAACACTTCCTTAACGCAGTGAAACGTTGTCATCTGCATCAAGACGTGTTCTTCTTCTTCGTTATATGAAGTTGATTTACCCACGTCTGCTTGATCAAGTCCACGCTCAGTGTCACCGATAACGTTCACCTTATCTTCCAAAGAAAACATCGGTTTGCCAACTCGCTGTTTCACTGTTAAAAGAGGACAACTGAACTTAGCAGCACTCTCGGTGCATACTTTTAATCAGAATATGAAAATCAGTTAACCATTAAATCAGTTGGCAGAAATCTTACTTTCGTTTCGTTTGATAGAATCATTTGATAGAATCAGTTACACAATCACCTATTGTCATCTGTTGCAAGTTGGAATTTGTTGTTGGACGTTGCGTTTTTAGTTTCACTAAAACTGAAATTGACGGTCTCGGTAAGTTGCGACGAAACGACGTTTTTACTTGTTCTTACCCGGTCAATCGCGCCCCACACTTTCACATGGTTGCAACTGACCGAACCTGTGGCAATTAGTAGAAACGTTCCTGTTCCAAAGTTCGACAAGGCTTCAATTCTGTAACTTTTTCATTTGTGGGAATACAATATTTTCGTTACGTTAGGTTAGGTTGGGTTAGGTTACGTTAGGTTAGGTTAGGAGCAAATGGAATTATAATGGTTATTTCTGTATTATTATTATAACAAAAAATAAAAATGGCGCCTCACTAGACCAATGGGCTACTAATCTAGAGGTTCCGAGTTCGATTCCCGGGGCCGCATCATAATGAATCAAGATGCATTTTTCAGCCCCCAGGTCGACTCAGCCTGTTGAAAATGAGTACCTTGGATAAAATCCTGGCGATAATAATGGACGGCTGAAGCGTAGTGCTGGCCACACTGCCTTCCTTATATACTGTATGGCTCACGGTAGGCAGCCTACCCTCCCTGACTCCTAAGCTGCTTCGGTGGCACACATGGGAGCCATTATTATTATTATAATAATAACATGAAAATGATAGTAACGATTTGTACCACCTTACGACAGGATAATATTCACTCTAGGATAACACACAGAAAGTTGATTGGGTGTAACAGTATATTGACATTACAAACTTTCGTAGCCCATTACCATTCCAGGCGTGAGTCCACACGCGTTTGATAAATGTAGTCTGTGTCTGTAGATTTTATATACAGTAATATCTAAACATGTCTACAGTAAACACTAATATCTACAGTAATGTCTAAAATGTGATAGACAGTATTTTAGATCGCAATTGGCCGGGTCGCAATCGACTGGGTTCAAATGTCCACCTCGGTCATAACAGACTGAGTTTTATACGAATGGGTCGCACACAACTGACCCCGGCCCGAAATTGAGGCTGCAGTGTAACTGAATTATTTGACGTCTGTATATGATTTAGTGTTACTACAGCCGTATGTTTACTATATCTGACTTTACTGGTACTTGCTTTAGCTCATAGTTATGTCTGATGCGCGATTGATACTGTGATAAAACATTTTTAGTTTTTCGAACACAGTAGCAGGCTGTTATTCTTCAAGATATTGATGATATTTCCTAATGCAGTCCAGTCTTGGATATGCAGACTAAAGGCTAGCGTTTCCACCAAGAGTAATGTGAATTCGACTCTTCTTATAATTTCGTAATGTTTTTATTAATAGAAGTTTCTGAGAGAATTCATATTTTTATGTTGCTTTTGTGTTATTTGAATAAGCAACTCGAAAATCATTTGTGTGTTTATGTGTTTATCAGCATTTTGTGTAATTATTTAACATTGTATTAAAACAGACAGCATACGAGAAAATGAATCGTGTGTGTTTATTTAGGTACGTGTAAGTCGTATTCGGTTTCAATAAGTAATAATGTTTTCTATTGTTTCAGTCCAAGCAATACGGCGTTAAGTTCCTTGGAGCAAGTGAAGGCTTACCTTCAGACACAAGGCACCTGCAAGTGTGGCCTTGAGTGTCCTCTCAAATGTGATATTGTCTTCAACTTTGATCCTAAGGTAAGCAGACATACCGTCTCAAGGTTTACTTTGTTGTTTCCAATGTTTTAGTATCGCCGTCGACCTTAAACCGAACAAAAAGTGGTATTTGCGACATGTTTGGGCAATAATTATGAGCAAGTAAAGTTTCTTAACACGAGAAAATTTGTCTTGTATTTAGTAGTTTGGTTTCTTGAAGATGTAAGATTATATACGTATTTCTATAGGGAACTGATATTAACAATAATTAAGAGTTAAAGTGAACTGAGACTTATGTAACATTGTACAGTAGAGCATCGATTATACGAACCTCTCGGGACGAGGGCCCGTTCGGATAATCGATATTTCCGATAATATATCGTAAATTAAAATCATTATTTCTCTTTACAAAAACAAAGGTTTTTATTACAAAATCATTTCTAACATACTGTTATATAATTACAGCAACCTGTATACTGTAGGCCTACTGTAATGTATTACTAAGGCTAAAAAATCAATGAATTAAAACTGAGTGTAATTAATAAAAACCAAAAGTTAATATAAACAATATTAGAGTTTAATGACAAACATTGTACTATAAAATTAATTAAAAAACAAAACAAAACATAGTACCATGGATTTGCACTTTTTGAAGAATTGTTTTATCACCGTCTGCTTCAACCGATACCCCGTTTTCTTGCTGCTAAAGACTGAAGTCGTTTAAGATTCATAAGCTGAATACAATCAATACAATCTATCTTCTGTTTCGGTCCACTTTAGAACAGTCTCAAGTGCATCAAAAGCTTTTGCTGCCGTCGGTGGTTTTGTATTAGTAGCATTCTCGCCATCTTCATCTGAATCGTTTTCGTTTTCATTACGTTCATTTAGTGACTCAACTATCTCTTCATCGGTTAATAACTGAAAACCGAGATCGGCTTCATCCACCTTTAGCCAATCGTTAACTTCTTCTTTGTTACAGTTTTTAAACTGAGGCATATTGTGTGCAGTTTGATTCATGATTTCAATATCTGTGTTTTGATGTACAGTATCAGATTTACGTTCCTCATTTAACGTTTGATTTAGAAGTTTTCCCCAAGCTCGTTTTAAGAGTTATTAGTTTGTATGCTATCCCAGGCATCTGGATCATAGATGCACTTTCCTTTAAGTTAATTCTTTTATTAACTGTTTGGATTCTTCTTCATGTTCACTAAGTACTAATAGGTGCCGGAGAAAAGATTTGCAGTAAAGTCGTTTAAATATTTCAGTTTTGTATGTTCAATAAATATTCAATACGCCTACACGTATCCAATACATTACTGTACAGTACAGTACATAATTGTACTTTTTATTGAGTTCGGATAATAGATCCTTCGGTTAATGGACGTCGGATAGTGGACGTCGGATAGTGGACGTTGCTCTACTGTATATGTGTTTAGAATACCTTGGTAGGCTATTACCAGTTTTTTAAATATGTTGCATACAGTTTACATCATGGTGACATTAGATCGTGTTCCCATGGAGGATTAGACATTTTCGGATTTTTAAACCGATATAAATGCTCATATTGTAGAAGTATTCATTTTTTTCGGGCCAACACTAGCTGACTTTTGTCTCCCGATGCGATGTGACATGTGCAATAGCCATTGCATATTGAACTCAGGTTGAGATTGATAAAGGGGCCTGAATGATATCTATTCGAACTGAGGTCCCTGTCGATAGGCCTACTTGAATGCGCCCAAGAATCTGTAATATTTAACATTTGATACTTACGTATGATCAAATGGTTTTAGCTCGAGATGAAATGTATGTCGACTGCTTGTGAAGAAAACTAAAACAAGAGGTGCATAACCATTGGGTTTAACCAAAGCTCCAGCTGAAACGGAGTACATAATTATCGGCGGGCAGGACAGGGTTTGGATTTTGGGCCGCGTGAAATAAAAATAAATATAAATACTTGCCGTTAACATTTCCGCAAAGGGAAGGATGTAACGACGAAATAAATACCGAAACGGCAAAAATAAACAGCGCGGTAAGACAATTGTGTGTTGTGTTATGGAAAGGGAAGGTACTGAAATACGTTGTGAAAGGAATGATAACGTAGAGAATTATGTTAAGGGCCTTTAAGAATTAGGGATATTAATAATCGATATATTTACAGCATAATTGGAGCAGAAATTAACTAAATATTGGAGGAGAGTATGCTGCATAAAAATAAGCCAAGAAAGAGAAGGTATTAATGAGGAATGCATTTTGGATATTCTCGATGCCGTAGAAAGCAAACGATATCGCTGACGTACATATGTACGTCACATGTCAGAATCGTGGAAAAGGGCCCCGGAACAAGGAATAAGAAGAGGAAAGATAACGGAGGGACGAAGTAAATGTTGCAGGACGAGTAGAGTACTTACGGACAGGACTGGAATGAAGATGCGGTTGACAACTTACCTGTCAAAGAACGCTTTATTTTGGCAGGGTGAAACTAAACCGTACCTTCAGTTTGGCAGTGCAGTGTTCAGTGTTATTGTCTGTGCTACGATGTTCCCGCAGTACGGGTCTTCCTCCTGGTGTTCACACCAGTGAGCGTTTTTATTAAATTTGATGTTGGCCTGCTTTATTTTTCCTGTATGTTCTATGTATATACAGTTTTGCACATGGGATTTCACTGGAACAATGAACCGATCAGTTGTCAATAAAATAGAACTTCTCGGAAAGTCGCTGTTCATTCTCCGGAAAACGCGAACAGCTGTTGTTCAAAAAGATTATTTTGTACTGATAAGTACACAGGCACCGGCTGGAAAATGTAATAGGGAACGATAAATGCCCTGGTGTGGACTATACGTAAAGAATGGTTGAAAAACGAGTGATCAAGCTGGTACCTTGTCTACTACAATAACGCCATCAAGAAGCAGACGGAAAGCATGTGTTTAGTTTTGCGCTCAAACATTTGTGTTGTTCGTAATTGTGGATACGGAGACAGATGCACGTAAAAGCGTCTTGGACTACAAGCAAGACTGCGTAATACACTAGCATCGTTGCTAGCAAGCCCTGACGTTAACGGACACACCGGACGGAATCTTGCTGTGCGCAGTCTGCAGATACGATACCTCCAAACGAAGTATAGCATTTTTTTTTCTTTTTTGGTTTTTGGCCTTTACCACAGTCCTGTGGTTACTTACCGTGACATCTGTGTTAGTGTTTTATTTAGCGCGCTGAAACGTCTGCTGGAATGAACACGGCCAAGCAACCCGCAATAAAAGCATTTTAATAACGGTATAATATTTTATTCAACGGTTGCCGGAGCGTAACGTGTCGCTCGCGACTGCAGGACGACTGGGAGCCGCAGTAACCTGTTAAAAAAGTTGCTTATGATGTAGAGACATTTGTTTCGGGGGGGGGGAGCAGCGCCAAAGGGGGAGGAGGATACAGGTAAGGTAAACGGATCGATACCGCGACAATATGCGGTGGACGCATTGCATATTACACCGAGCGCTCGCGTATTTCACTTTTCTTATTCAGTATTATTCCGCGAACATTTTGTTGCAAACTTCATGCCGTGATACTCCACTTGCTTACCCGCTGACATAATTAAAGTTAGAATCTATACACTATGACATTTTGATAACAGAACTCTAGTAACTCTGGAAGAGTTTTATAAATGATATTTAAGAGGGACACAAAATTATCCGGTGATACGATCGTATGTAAAAATCGTGGCTCCACTAAGTTAACTGTTGCTTACATGAATACACAAGTGAGTTATCTGAACTGCAGAAATCGCACATTATTTTGAACAAAATATATTTATTATCAGGTAAATTTCAAATAGATAATGCGTCCGAAAAATGACAGTCTGACAATAGACAGTTGTCAGAAAAATTACCAAAACCGGATTAATGTACAATTTTTTTTTAGTAAAAATTAATTGTTATAATGCAAGCAACGACGTGGTGAACATGTGCGGGACCATTAGGCGAACCCTTAAGTCAGCAAGTAAAGGAACACGCCTAAAATTCTACAAGGTGATGTCTCTTCCCACGCTTCTTTATGGGCCTGAGAATTGGACTTTAACGAAAGGCCAGGCCAGTCGCATCAAAGCGGCTGAAATGAGATTTCTCAGGCACGTGGCAAGGGATACTCTCCACGGTCATACAAGAAACACAGATATACGGCAGGAACTGAATATCATGAGTATACTTGACAGGATCGCTCAGTATCGGCTGAATTAGTGGGAACATCTTTGCCGAATGGATGACTGCCGCATCCACAAACAAGTCTGGAACTATAAGCCGAAGGGACGGAGAAGTGTGGGACGTCCGAGGAATCGCTGGAGTGACCAGCTCTAATCTTTGCCTATTTGAGACCGGAACAAACCATGCTTGGTTTAATCCTTGAAGAACATGATGATGATGATGATGATGAAGTAACAATTGTAATGCAGATTTGAGTTAAAATTCATTTTAGTCTGGTACCCTTTTGATCTACAACTGTTTCAGACTTGTGATACTTTTTTTGGGCCACAGTGTCCTGAGCTTTGACTGATTGAGTGTGCTCCATGGACTTTTCGAAATTTCCAAAACTGAATACTTTAATCAAATTTTGGTTAAAATTCTCTGTAACGTATAATAAATGATTATATAATAAAGTGATATCAAATCGTTAAAATTGATTTGTAACGTCTTACGTACTTTGGGCGTTATCAATATAATGATATTTTATTATATTGATTTGCGATAGATAATATGTATTTACTTGCTTTAATTGATTACTTTCATGCCGTGTGCTATACGACCATTTAATACTATGTATAACTATTCTGATTCTTATTAGCAAATACTTGATATCATTTAGTAGATTAGCGTTATCTATTCATTTATTTTATTTGAGCATATGAAACTTGAAAATCTATTTTATATTTCTCTAAAATTTAAGTTAATATCTGGGATGTAATTGGTAATAATGAACGCATATATATGATCAACTTAAATTACTAGTTTATTTATAATTCACAACAAATTAAAATTGTACATATGATACGTCGCTGTACCTGAAATACATACAAATTTTATAAGAACAAATTCATGTTTCAATATATGCTGAAAACAAAGAAAAACATACATACATATATAAATTAAATAATATAACAATTCATATCCTACGTATTTAATGCGTTCATTAAATCCCAAATAAGCTTTTGTTAATACATTCATTAATTACTTTTATTCAGATTTATTCATTGCGTTTCTTAATAATTTTCTCAGGGATGAATTCTTTGAAAGAATCAGGTCAGTAGAAGTAACTAATTAGAAATGATTAAAATAATGGTTACTTGATTATTGAATATCCATTAGTTGTTGACGAAGTCTAGTTCCGGTGATGAAGATGGCTCGTTGACACATTTCGTCGGATGCTGTTTTATCACAATCACTTAACACTCACTTTTCCGGTCACTCGCGTTGGCGTTTGATTATGTAAATAATTGAAGTTGAATGATCAATCAAATGTTTCATCTTACGGTGTATGTTGTGTGTTCGTTTTGACGTTAATGTACATGTCTGGTTTCACTTATCGCTGCTTCTTTAAATATTCGTATAATTTATTAATTAGTTCAATATTTCATGTTTATTATGTTGTTAATAAGGTGTAGTAACACTATATTAAGTTCAATCTGTTCAGTATATCGTTTATGTGTTGATATCTGTTCGTGTAACGGTCTGATTGTTCACTTTGTATAATTCTTATCTAAGTCCGTTACGACACACTTCGAAATACACTCTTTAAAGGTTTACTAAGACTTACTATCGTGACGTGAAGATATTACTAAGTCTTTTAAGTTACAGGTTAACGTACTAAGTCCCGTACTCGAGTTAATTCTCCGCACTATTAATGTACTCTTGTGAACTTAGAATAAAACTAACTCCGAACAATTAGAGTAAACTGTTTGAAATCTGAGTATCAACTGTTCCGTACTTGAAATTAACTAACTGAAAATTTGAGTATAAAACTGTCTGAAGATTTGAGTAAAAACTGTTTCAAAAATTGAGTATAGACTGTCTCAAAATTTAGATATAGACTGCCTCTCCTCCGTCTTGGACAGATAGTTTTATTAATTCGTCCCTACTCAAAATTTTGTCTCTGGCACAGTTCACGCCTACTTCATTTTGAGATTGGTCAGTTGTGAATTTTCTTGGAATATTCTGTCCCACCATGTCGAGATCCTACGTCATAGTTCTTCCGATAGGTCTTCCGTTTCGGTTGCTATGGAAACACTCCTCACCACCAATTTTCTCCCTGGCTCTTCAGGGAGCAGGGGGGCATCTGATAGGTTCTTAGATGTCCCCCGATTTTGCTCTGACGAACGTTGACCCTTTTCGTAGAAACTACGGCTATTAGACACTTGTCTATCAACCTATTGTCTGAAGTAAACTCTGTGTTTCTCTAGATTGCCATTATCTGTACTTTCGGTCTTCCTGGCGTATTGTTCTATGTTATACCCCTTTTTTGCGGCTATTAACAATTTTGAACATCTGCTGGCTGGTGAAGTCACCCCAACTTTCCACTCGTAAATTCTGTCTGTCACTTAGACGATAACTCCAGCTGCGTAACATGACTTGAGTTTTTGTCAGATCTATACTACTGTATTGTTTCTTAAGGTGCAGTGCATCCGTTCCATTGTAATATGTAGTTTCACTCGTTTTTGTCGTTTATCGTGTACTGACGTAACATGGTCAAACATCTGCCACAATTCTCGGTACAAGTGTGAATGTCCTTGCTTACTTTGTTACAGCTGTAGTGAGCAATAATTCTGGACTACACTTTCCCTGTCATCTTGTGCCACCAATTTCTATAGTCGTATCGTACTTAATGTCTTTCTATTGTCAAGCTAGCGACGCTGTACTGACATCTTCTCATTACGCTTTATTTATTGCGCCAACTATAAGTCGTTGACACCGCCTCGTGTGAACGTACTCCGTCGAGGTGAAAATTTAAAAATTTTTGCTCGTTACAGTGTCCTCAATTTTGATTTGACGATGTGACCTCAGGGAACAACTCAAATCCAAATTCTGCGCCCTGTACGTCGCTTCGCCATGTTCATCTTCTTCAGGGGAAGGTAATACATGATGATCTACTCTTAAAGGCTTATATTGCAATTGGTACACTTCCTTTTAATTTCAATTGGTTCCCTGAATTTATTGCTAGCTATTTGGGATGGTTGAACGCATTTCACATTATCGTATTTACATATAAATACTCTATCTCTAAATATAAGACAAATCATAAATTCAATGAGCAATTAATTAATTTAATCAATTGAATAAAATTTTTCACAAGATATTATCAAACAATCAGTTGGTTTAATGTAACACTTTACATGACAGTAAGAAATCTTCTATACATACACATTTTGTGCATTACTAATAGTCCTACCAATAAAATCCTTTTTAAAATGTTATTTAAAATTAGATTAGTAATTAACATATTCGCTACGTTAGTTACAATTATTTTGATATTTTATACATATACGTAATACATTTTGTTAATGAGTTATCTACTTCATCCTAGCATTATTTACAATCCTAGTCTATTAATTATGTACACTCACTTTAATAGAGTTCATTTACGATATAGTTCTTTGAATAATATCACTTATTTGATTTTAAGTGTCCCTTTTTTTTTCTCACTTCGTCCCAATAACTTATTACTATGTGAATCAAGTAATAGCAATTAAAATGTCTTTTGCATTCACTGCAATATTTTATAAAATGTCACTCAAAATGTTAATTTATCCTTATCATCTAACATTTAATTAGTGCTTAATTAACTAAATACACTTTTATGTTATGTTAGACAATTAGAGTACATAATTTTCTTGGTTAAGCCAGCTTGAATGAGATCAGCGCGTCACTTACCCTAACGCAGATGACTCATCACCATCAGCTAACTTATTATGATAGATTCTTCAATTTCTTCCTCTTCCTTCATCTTCAATTTTCTGGTTCATGGTATTTTTTCATTTGTCTGGCATTAAATTTCCCACGGAGTTTACTTCGTCATCGCTAATTTTATTCATTAATCTCCTGCTCTTCATTCATCAACATTCATTTTTGGTTTATGCAATTTCATATAACCAATGTATTTAATGTATCTTATTCAATATTATCTAATTTTATCATTGGATTTTCAAACATTCTCAAGTTCGTCTTCTTAATACGTTTTCATTTATTCATTCTTAAATTATATTTGTGATGACATATTTGTATGTCCTGTTAATATAGTGCTGTTACCTACGCACGCATTTTTGTTTATAAACAGTAAGGTGTTTGACCTTGGGGTTTGCGTCACATATTTTCCCAATAGCCGGTCAGCTGTTCCCGTTACTCTGGTACAATGTGCCGCACTTGTGCTTTTAAGATTTACGACCATTCTCTGTCTCTTTCTATGTGAGTGAGTGAGAAATGTGTCGCACCTTCCCTTTTGTCGACCCCTCTCGGGTAGATGCGCGTTAAATTGCTTGCCGTGCCTTAGACAACCCTCCGCAGCAGTACTACCATTGTTTACGTACACATTGAGTAGTTTTTGCCGTTTTTTCCAATAACTTTCTCTAAGTAAACACGCGCCGCTCTGCTTTTGTCGTCGTTTCCAGGCCTGTATGCAACACCGTTGTTCGACAATCAGCTCACCACTCGTGTGCTTACATAATAAAGTTTTGTTTCTTAAGTTCCTAAGAAATCTTACCTCGAGTGCTCGGACTCTCCTTTCAGTACTTTCACAATCCTTTACAACATTTTTAAGTCGTCTAGCAGAATTCTTTCTTCTCCTTTTTCTCATAACGTTTCTTGTCCATGATGAATATGCATACGGATCTTGTATGTCCTTCCGCTTCACATTATCCATGGCTTGCGTAAATTTGTTTTCAGCTTTAAACTTTCCCTTCATGCTTCTCATTGATACGGCTCGATTACTTCGCCGATCTACGCTTATTTCACAAGCTGGATACTTCATCATAGGATTCACTGATGCAGTACCTCTTCCCGTGTTGATTAATTTGTACTTTTTATGCATTCTACTTGGTAGTAGTAAATTTGTACAGTCTCTATCCATGTCTGGATCGTCCTCTTCCCACTTCCTCATATACAAAGGAACAAAGTCATTTTTCTTCTTAATCCACTTCTTCCTTGGTTTGCTAATGACATTCGCATTAGATCCCACAGTTGATAATTTCTTATTAGCTGACACGTCTGTGAACTCAACAGCGTTATCAGTATCTCGTACTTTCCGTGCACCTTCGTAGTTCTCATTCACCACTTCTTCCTGCTTCTTCTGGACTTCGCTTTTATCCGCTTTCAAGGCATTCGTACCTTCACGTATTTCGGACCTTATTTGCATAATCTGTTCCTTATGCTGGTCGAGTTTTTCATTTTGTTTTTCTAATTTCTCACTAATTAATTTGTTAATATTCTCTTCTAGTTTTCTGCTACTTTCTTCTTGTTTCTTGCTTCGTTCTTCTTGTTTCTCTAGTTTCTCACTAATTAATTTGTTACTTTCCTCTATTTTCTGTTAATATTCTCTTCTTGTTTCTTGCTTCGTTCTTCTTGTTTTTCGTTCTGTTGACGGATGAACTCCATCAACATTTGTAGACTTACATCTTCTGGTTTTGATGTCTGTCCTCGCGCCCTATCTTCTGGACTCTCTACAACGCTACTTGGTTCGCTAGGTGTAGTATTCTCTTCTGTATTTACTGTACCTAATTGGTTATTGACGTCGAATTCTACGCTATCGGAATTGCTCGCCATTTTTGCCTTCCTACGCGTAATCATTCAAACTGACTTATAACACTAATACTTATCTTACTTCTATTTCTATAACACTACTTTATCTACTTCTTCTACTGCCTGTTCTTTGCCAAAGCTGTACGTTTTAACAATCTTTGTTACTACGTATCATGCCCCACGTTGGGCGCCATTTATATAATAAATGATTATATAATAAAGTGATATCAAATCGTTAAAATTGATTTGTAACGTCTTACGTACTTTGGGCGTTATCAATATAATGATATTTTATTATATTGATTTGCGATAGATAATATGTATTTACTTGCTTTAATTGATTACTTTCATGCCGTGTGCTATACGACCATTTAATACTATGTATAACTATTCTGATTCTTATTAGCAAATACTTGATATCATTTAGTAGATTAGCGTTATCTATTCATTTATTTTATTTGAGCATATGAAACTCTTGAAAATCTATTTTATATTTCTCTAAAATTTAAGTTAATATCTGGGATGTAATTGGTAATAATGAACGCATATATATGATCAACTTAAATTACTAGTTTATTTATAATTCACAACAAATTAAAATCGTACATATGATACGTCGCTGTACCTAAAATACATACAAATTTTATAAGAACAAATTCATGTTTCAATATATGCTGAAAACAAAGAAAAACATACATACATATATAAATTAAATAATATAACAATTCATATCCTACTTATTTAATGCGTTCATTAAATCCCAAATAAGCTTTTGTTAATACATTCATTAATTACTTTTATTCAGATTTATTCATTGCGTTTCTTAATAATTTTCTCAGGGATGAATTCTTTGAAAGAATCAGGTCAGTAGAAGTAACTAATTAGAAATGATTAAAATAATGGTTACTTGATTATTGAATATCCATTAGTTGTTGACGAAGTCTAGTTCCGGTGATGAAGATGGCTCGTTGACACATTTCGTCGGATGCTGTTTTATCACAATCACTTAACACTCACTTTTCCGGTCACTCGCGTTGGCGTTTGATTATGTAAATAATTGAAGTTGAATGATCAATCAAATGTTTCATCTTACGGTGTATGTTGTGTGTTCGTTTTGACGTTAATGTACATGTCTGGTTTCACTTATCGCTGCTTCTTTAAATATTCGTATAATTTATTAATTAGTTCAATATTTCATGTTTATTATGTTGTTAATAAGGTGTAGTAACACTATATTAAGTTCAATCTGTTCAGTATATCGTTTATGTGTTGATATCTGTTCGTGTAACGGTCTGATTGTTCACTTTGTATAATTCTTATCTAAGTCCGTTACGACACACTTCGAAATACACTCTTTAAAGGTTTACTAAGACTTACTATCGTGACGTGAAGATATTACTAAGTCTTTTAAGTTACAGGTTAACGTACTAAGTCCCGTACTCGAGTTAATTCTCCGCACTATTAATGTACTCTTGTGAACTTAGAATAAAACTAACTCCGAACAATTAGAGTAAACTGTTTGAAATCTGAGTATCAACTGTTCCGTACTTGAAATTAACTAACTGAAAATTTGAGTATAAAACTGTCTGAAGATTTGAGTAAAAACTGTTTCAAAAATTGAGTATAGACTGTCTCAAAATTTAGATATAGACTGCCTCTCCTCCGTCTTGGACAGATAGTTTTATTAATTCGTCCCTACTCAAAATTTTGTCTCTGGCACAGTTCACGCCTACTTCATTTTGAGATTGGTCAGTTGTGAATTTTCTTGGAATATTCTGTCCCACCATGTCGAGATCCTACGTCATAGTTCTTCCGATAGGTCTTCCGTTTCGGTTGCTATGGAAACACTCCTCACCACCAATTTTCTCCCTGGCTCTTCAGGGAGCAGGGGGGCATCTGATAGGTTCTTAGATGTCCCCCGATTTTGCTCTGACGAACGTTGACCCTTTTCGTAGAAACTACGGCTATTAGACACTTGTCTATCAACCTATTGTCTGAAGTAAACTCTGTGTTTCTCTAGATTGCCATTATCTGTACTTTCGGTCTTCCTGGCGTATTGTTCTATGTTATACCCCTTTTTTGCGGCTATTAACAATTTTGAACATCTGCTGGCTGGTGAAGTCACCCCAACTTTCCACTCGTAAATTCTGTCTGTCACTTAGACGATAACTCCAGCTGCGTAACATGACTTGAGTTTTTGTCAGATCTATCCTACTGTATTGTTTCTTAAGGTGCAGTGCATCCGTTCCATTGTAATATGTAGTTTCACTCGTTTTTGTCGTTTATCGTGTACTGACGTAACATGGTCAAACATCTGCCACAATTCTCGGTACAAGTGTGAATGTCCTTGCTTACTTTGTTACAGCTGTAGTGAGCAATAATTCTGGACTACACTTTCCCTGTCATCTTGTGCCACCAATTTCTATAGTCGTATCGTACTTAATGTCTTTCTATTGTCAAGCTAGCGACGCTGTACTGACATCTTCTCATTACGCTTTATTTATTGCGCCAACTATAAGTCGTTGACACCGCCTCGTGTGAACGTACTCCGTCGAGGTGAAAATTTTAAAATTTTTTAAATTTTTGCTCGTTACAAACGTGATACCCATATGGATTTTTTCTCGTTTTCCCCAAAATTTTACACATCAGATTTTTGCCTCCCTCCTGTTTTCAAGGAGGGCAAATCTGAAAAACAATAAAGGTTTGTAGAATATCAAATGCCAAGTATGGACGTCCGTGAAGAGTTTTACGAAAATCGGTTGATGCATTCAAAAGTGATCTTGAGACATACCCTAAACACGTAGTCACACAGACGAGTGCTAACCGGTCGAGTTAAAACTGAGAACCCTCTTCGCTCGCAAAAAAAAAACTTTGAGAGAGAACTACAGAAATGATGACTGAGAACTGTGAAACAGAGTTGTTTTAATCCTGTCTGTAAGCGGTGAACCAGACTTTAAAACGCATTCTTCCTCTTCATGTTTCCATTACATTGGACTTCGGAATTTAGGCGAGAAACAGACCGAGTACGATGCCATCCGTCGCATAACGGATGGAAGTATGCGATCGCTCGCGATCCCCTGACGCACGTCATCGTAACGAAAGGAGCCGCACACAGACTACGACTAAGTGGGGCTCCGTCACGTTTGGTTAGTAATGTTTCTGTTTTCTGAAAGTATTGTTATCTAGGAGGCAGAAAAAGGCATTAGCTGCCTATTTACTTTTAAAAAGGGCAAAAGTTAAAAGTAGTTGATGGGTTCATCCTATAAATCGAAGGCGTGAGGTGTAAGCCACATTCCGTGGCAACGGCATCTTTCCGTGAATCTTCCCTTTTATTATTCTTTTCATAATCATTTAGTCCTTTGTCTAAAACATAGTTCTTGATTGAATCTGAAAAACTAAATTTAAGAACTTTACACAGTTGTCTAACATTTATCAAAATATGTATAGTATTTAAATGTATATAGCATGTTGTGCAGTATTTAACAAAAATCATAGATTTAAATAATAATGTACCGGTAGTTCATAAACTGTTAGTTAAATATGACAATAATATTTAAAAGGAAAACCTCAGAATTTTACCTCGGTTATTAATTTTTATTTCTTTTAAACCCATGATGATTCTTGAGCGACCGGACACCAACTGAGACTGGAGCTATTCGTCCGTCATCGCACTGTACTAAGTGAGGGGACCCCCATAACCATCAGTTTTCATGCGATGACTTGCGTCGTCGCATCGCATGGCATCGTACCCGGTCTGTTTCTCGCCTTCCGGAATGTGTCGGATGATGAAGACCGACTCTGGTGATGTCCCTCTCTTGTTTGTTCCTTGACGTTTTCTGTTGCGTGCGATTCTTGGAGACTTATGCTATATGATATTCTTCCCGCAGGCTGATTTCACCATTTCCGCCTTCTACCCTCGACGACTTTATTGCTACATTATAGGTCGATGTCATATTGTGGTTTTTAAGCCTAGATTAGAAATTCTATCGGTCAAGGTATAGCCAGTGTCTCATTGTACACTCTCCGTTGTTCTTCTAGTCGCTTTGTTTTGGATGTTTCAGTCTAATTTGCGCTACAATTGGTCGTACAACGTATGTACTGTATATATTTTCACTTTGTTCGCTTCTAGAGTGTTTTGAGTGTTTTCGTTTTCCAAAATATGTCTTTTAAGTGTAGCCGGATTGCTAGGCTTTGCGCTTTCTCAATCGGCTCCCATTTAGGAAAGCAACATTATTGTCTTAGTGTTTTTAGAAGCCGTTTTCCCGAAAATTGACTCCATTTCAGATTAAGGTATATTTTTCTCCGGAACTAGAACGATAGAAACTTGTAATTATTTCCACGTCATCCTTCGTACATAGTACGCGACATCTATTGGCAGAATTATTCCGATAGAAACATCGAGTCGAGTCATGTAAATTTTTTTTTAATTTTATATAGCATGGTACTTTTTGTAATTTATGAAATGATGTGTCACTAGTCTCCTTTTTAATCTTCCTTCAAATTGTTCTTTTTAAGAATGGTGGTAACAGGTATCAAATAAAAATTTTTGAAAAATATACAAATACGTGGTACGTTTCACAGTTTATTATTTCCAGATCCTTGTTCCTTGATATCTTTGAGAATAGCATTATAAGGTGAAACAGCTGTCAGAGGTAAATAATAAACTGTGAAACTTACTAAGTGTTTGTATATTTTTTAAAAACCTTTGTATTAATATGTTTCACCAAGTGCCCAACGAGTCATCAATCAATATCGTTAAATAAAAGTCGTGAGCAAGGGAAAACAGTTAGTACAGGCCTTTGTATCTTTGCCTGAACATGACTAATTTACTTTAACTGGATATGACCTTCTTCCCTCGTTAAGCACTTTTAATTACGTAACGAATTAATGATGTAATATTTTATCCAGGTTTTTTTATGACAGCTTGTAGACTGCGTTTATATCGTTGTGATTCCTACTTGTAAGCCGTAGATCATGTGCACTGTATTCCACGATTTCCGCGTTTGTTAGTCGTATTGGAATATGTTATTGGGTCCTTCAGTCTTTCGAATGGTTTGTACCCGCATATACCCGTGGTGCGTGTGTTACGGAGTCTGTCACAGGTATATGGGACCTACGTACAGTGTAACGCCGGATCCTAACGGCATAGCTGGGAGGGAGAGTTAATACTAGGCAGGATACCTCTCGCTGGTTTGCCATCGCCTTGCGAGGGGAACAGTCGTATCTAAATCAGATGGCCTCGGCGGGAATCGAACCCGCGCCGATAGCGTAGCAGCGCCACACGCTAGCCACTACGGCACGACCGCTCCAATTGGAATAAGTTTCTTGAAAACGTTTTATTCTTTAATTAAAAAAGAGCGTCCTTAACGTAGTCGTAAAAAGTAATCGAGGATGTTTCCTGTTCAGCGGGAGAAAATGGTATAAACATTAGCAATGTTAAATATTCCGATTGTGTAAGGAGGGAAAACGTGCTGCTTGGTGCCGGGGCCCGCTGTGAATTGCAAAGTAAGTTATTAAAATATTCTGAACGACGACGAACATTGTTTTTCCTTCTCGAATTTGCATTATTAAAATGTTATTTATGCCGGACTTTATTGTAACCATTAGAGTAATTTACAGCTCTGATTTTAATAACAGCATCTGCCGTTGTAAAACAGCGCGGTTGGCACCACTGGGAGAGATACGGACGTGTAACCTATTTAAATTGTGGAACACCGGAATAAAATCTCGACGCTAATCCACGCCACGCCGTGTGTTCTGCTTTTTGTTACTCGTGCACTGTCCGTTTGTTAATTTCATTATAGTGACCTATTTGCAAGTCTCCGCTCTAACGTCCGAGGATAGCAGCGTATACTGAACTACACGAAACAAATAGAAGTATTGAGCGTTCGGCGCGCTGGTAAGACGTTCATTATCACTTTGGGCCGTTTGAAGAAGTGTATAACATAAATACATTGTTTCGTTACGATTGGTGCCAGGATCGCAAAAAAATGCAGGTTACTTGAAGCAAAACAACTTCCGGTGGTAGAGTATTGTTCCTAATAAAATTTATTATGTTAACCAAAAGACATACGAAGTGTAATGAGATAAGATTTCCTTTCTTATCAGATTCCGCGGCCTCTTGCCATTTGTCTACCTGTCCTTCGCGATAACTTTTGAAGGCATCAACCGATTTTCTTAAAACTTAGCATACGTGTTCGTACATCAGCCCTACAGATCTCTATTGTTTTTATAGATTGCACCCTACAAAAATAATGTGGTCGGAGGCAAAAGTGTGATAATTTTGAAAGAATATTTTGAAAAGAATCTGAGTGGCGTACACGCACAATACCACTGTTCTAAGGTCACATTGTGACATTAAAGCGCTCCGCATGTAAACGTTATGAGGGCGCGAGCTATGTGTCTCATCTTTCTTCTTCTGTATCCGTACATATGTGCTTTGTGTAGCAAACTACTGATGAGGCAGCTCGCAGTTTTCTAAGACGTGTTTATTTTTTCCCTGGCCTGTCCACCGGATTTCCTGAATCACAGCTATGTCTGTTGTAAAAGCGTCAAGTTGGTCTGAGAGCACTCTGACAGCTCCGGGCCGGTATAAGCTGAGTGTATTCCACAGTCCAATATTTAAATTAACCTGGTGATTTCTGCGTTGGCTTCGCTTCTCAAGACTGAAACACTGATCCGCCCAGGCTCACCTATGGTTCTGAGACCTGGACCATTTCTAGAAAGTCTGAGTCTAGCCCGCTGGTTCATGAACGTAAAATCCTCCGCAGCATTTTTGGTCCAATATGTGTGGGAGTTGAATGGAGGAAAAGGACCAACCAAGAACTGAACTCTTCTGAACGAACCAGATATTGTGAAAATTATAAAATTTGGTAGATTCAGGTGGGCTGGACATGTGATCAGAATGGGAGAGAATGAATTACCCAGAAGGGCACTCACAGAACAGATCTATGGCACCAGGAGAGTTGGTAAACCCAAACTACGTTGCAAAGACGGTGTGAACTATGATGTGCGCCATATTCTAGGGACCCGGAACTGGAGAGAGCAGCTGCACTTGACCGGGACAACTGGCGGAGGCTGTTAAAGGAGGCCTTGACTCAGTAATGGGTTGTTGCGCCTCTGAAGAAGAAGTGTTTATTTTTCAACTGATAGCAGCCATTGAACATTTCTTGTACTTTATAGATGGAATCGTAATTTTAATTACGAGTTACTCTGTATTAAACAAAACTATGTTCAGAGTCATGTGCTCGGAACGAGAAAACGGTCATATCATTTGGCATGTAACATGATTGAGCGGAACTAGGACAGCGTTCGGTATGTTTACAAGGGAAACGCCAAGCAAAATGTGGGACAGTTGTATCGACGCAGAACTGGAAGCGAGTGCATTAGTACAGATAAATCTGTTTAAAGTATCGGAGCGTTATTAACTCTGTTTAAAGTTTAGCGATTTAGCGTAACAAACTGGGTTGAATTATGCGCCGCATTGTGTAGACTGGCGGGGGGGGGGGCATAAATAATACAGCTCGTATCGTTATGTAACCAGCATCGCCTTGTATATAGTACCAGAGTTCGCTATATTTGTATTTTATTTCCGACAAGAGGTGTAAAATACATGTAAATGTAGTGGTAACGATGCAGAAAGAATGGGGTTACGTCTGGAGAATGTAGAGCGCGCGATGGTTGTTACCTGGCTACACGGCTACTGCTGGAGGGAAAGAAACGGGAACAACTCAATAACAGCGGGAGTGGGGTACGTGCTCGCCTCGCTTACACCCTTTTAATATTTCTTGCAACGTTTTCCACCCGTGTGAAATGAAAGCGCCAATATTACATATAAACTGTATTGTGTTCCTGTGTCGGTAAATACCGCGCACGGCCCACGCGTTTAATAATGTGCTCTCATTTTGAACTTGTTACTTTTTATTGCGCCCTCGTTTAACTATGTTTTCAGTGAACATGTTGTGAATAAGCATCGACGCCCGTAAGAATCTCAACCTAAAATACTTCCAGTACTCTTCTGACTGTGTTCTGAATCTGGCCGACTAGTTTCGGCTTTTAACATTGTAAATGTTTGTCTTATCGGTAACTTTAGTGATAATCTTTAACCGAGTATAAAAGTAATGAATGAGTCAGACGCAGGGTGATGTCATGCTGTACAGTACGGCACCAGGTGTCGCTGAGCGCGGAAATTTGATGATAATTTTTAGCAGGTCTTTTAGCGAACAGTATGAGTAAAACCGAAAATGTCAAAGCAAAAATAAAGCGACTTATGCGCGTACGGTATATAGAAATAACTAAGCGAATATATACTGTTGTCGACAAAGCTATAAATTTTAGTGTAAATCAACGTTCGGTGATATCGTATTTGAACGTTGAGGGTTTAGAGGCTCATAAAGACGATATAATGAGCGATCCAGTTTTACAGAATAGCGACATTCTTGTTTCTCTGGAACTTGGATACACGATGATGAACCAGTACACTTGGGCGGTTTCACTTGTGTACCGAAGCTCTTCATCGATTTGGCGTCGATCCGAAGACTGCAGTACAGAATAGAATATGCGTGAGAAGTATCTTATTGGGACGAAACATGGGAAGAATGGTCTAGTGCCTGGTGTGTTCGGCGTTCGTATTTATACGACTCAACATAGTCCGGCAAAGATTACAGCTCAACTGTTTGAAGCTAAAGATGGCAAAATTTTGACGGCAGCAAAGTGGAAACGACTGATTATTCCGAATTACTTTCATGCTGGCGTCTTTCTGAAAGTGAGCGGCTTCAAGATTACACGCAACGGCATCTCTTTGGACATGATTGTAGAGTATTTGGCCTTTGAACGATACGATCGACGTCCCGAGTTCAAGAAAACCGTCTCGAGGACTTGACGTTCTCGCTTGCTGCAGCCACATCGAAGAGAAAACGCGACGACAGCGATTCATCATAATCCGACGAAGACGACGATCCAATTAATATACCAAAACATAAAATATATAAAGTAGATGAATTGTAATATATGTACATATTATAATTTCATGTAGGCTATTTGTATGAATATAGGAAAACTGTATAAGATATGTGTCTCTGTTTTTGGGACGTTAGTAGAAAAGACATTTTCAATGTCTTTAAGTTTACATTAGTTGTGAAATCTGTAAATTTTTGTGCAAAATGACAGTACACAATTACAAAATGCTTTGCACTAGTATATCAATAGGATGTTTGAGATATGGTCAGTTTCTTCCAACCAGCCTATAAGGTTATAGACAGCTTTTCATTAGACGCCTTTAATTTGAGTACTCTTCCAGCTAATGCAATTCAGCAGAAGGTAGCCATATGGAAATGACTATTACGTTCCTTTTTTCCTCCAACAACCGGACTAAAGTAGCGATGGTTATAGTGGTTAATTGATTTCCAGCCGAACACTTTGATGCGTCTGTGCTCATTAAGGATGAATCAGAGTGTCCCCTGAACTCAGTGTGTGGACATAACACTCGTAGAAACCAAGAAATGGTTTGTTCCGGTCCCAAGCACGTGCACTAGAGCTGGTCACCTCAACACTTCTTCGGACGTCCCACAACTCTCCGTCCCTTCCGTTTATAATTCCGTAATTGTTTGAGAATGTGGAAGTCCACCATTCGGTTAAGATGTTTCAACCATTTTAGCCGATATTGGGCGGTCCTATCGAGTATACGTACTCATAATATTCAGTTCCTGCCGTACATCGACAGTTCTTTTGCGATGTTCAGAAGTAGCCTATATCCTGCCACGTGCATGAGAAATCTTATTTCGGCCGCTCGAGTACGACTGGCCTGGCATTTCGTTAACGAGAAGTATGAGGAGGCCCATCACCTTATATACTTGAGTACGACTGGCCTGGCATTTCGTTAACGAGAAGTATGAGGAGGCCCATCACCTTATATACTTGAGTACGACTGGCCTGGCATTTCGTTAACGAGAAGTATGAGGAGGCCCATCACCTTATATACTTTCAGGCGTGTTTCTTTACTCGTTGATGAGTGTTCCTGATGGTCCCGCACATTTGGCTAACTTATGTAGCTACATATGTTATTTTGTATAACTTATTGTTAAGTTATGTAGATTCTTCACCACGTTATTTTTGTAACGTGAGACACATTGTCAAAATGTGCCCAGATATTCAAAATTGACACGTTGTTGTTTGCTGATGATCAGAATATCCGTAAGTTGGTAAATAATGAAGGGTCCATAAACACGGCGATACATGATGTGACAAATAGTAAATAGGGCATATTATGCTAACAGCAGAGTGTTGAGAAGCAAACTCATTAGTCGTAACACGAAAATAAAAATATATAAGACACGTATCAGACCGGTTGTTACTTACGCAGTCGAGACAACAAAAACAAGAACAAGAAACACTAGAAGGTTTGAAAGAAAGCTCGTAAGATTCGTTTGTTCCCCGGTTAAAGAATATGGCGAGTGGAGAATAAAAAATAATTAGGAGATAGATGAGCTATTGAAGCATGACATTGTAAGATTCGTAAAGACTCAACGAGTACAATGGCTCAAGGTCACCTTGAGTGGATGGATGATCAGCGAATGCTAAAATAAAATCCCAAGTATATAAAAACAGAAACAGGGGCCGCAATAGGATAATATGGTTGGATGATGTGCTAGAAGATCTCAGAAGAATGAATGTGAGGGGTTACACTGAGATGGCAATGGATTGGAGACTTTGGAGAAGATTGATGTTAGAAGACAGGACTCACGTTTGGCTATAGTGCTAAAGAAGAAGAAGAATGAATGAATCACAGAATTTTAAAATCTCCACCATTAAAACCGAAACTACAGCGTTCTACATGTAGCAGTTTAAGTCTTTAGGTTGTGCTGTGCTCCTTATTTTAATAATATGTAGTGCGTTGAAACATTTAATAGGATGTGAGATATCATAAGTAAAACTTTTAAGAAGTATGGCAAAGATTCGGCGATAAAATTTTATAAAACTATGGCTGTTCCAACTGGATTCCAGCTACATAGATTTGCTTTATTTTTGTGCCGGAAGTAGGCTTCAGGCGGTGGGAATGTTTTTTCTTCTTCAGCGGCGCAACAACCCATTACTGAGTTAAGGCCTCCATTAACAGCTTCCGCCAGTTGTCCCGGTCAAGTGCAGCTTCTCTCCAGTTCCGGGTCCCAAGGATGTGGCACGCATCATAGTTCACACCGTCTTTCAAACGTAGGTTGGGTCTACCAACTATCCTGGTGGCATAGATCTGTTCTGTGAGTGCCTTTCTGGGCATTTCTTTCTCGCCCATTCTGATCACATGTCCATTCCACCTGAGTCTACCAAGTTTTATAATTTTCACAATATCTGGTTCGTCAGAAGAGTGTTCAGTTCTTGGTTGGTCCTTTTCCTCCACTCAACTCCCACACATATTGGACCAAAAATGTTGCGGAGGATTTTGCGTTCATGAACCAGCAGGCTTGACTAAGACTTTCTAGAAATGGTCCAGGTCTCAGAATCATAGGTGAGAACTGGGCGGATCAGTGTTTTATACAGAAGCAGCTTGATGCTCCTGGCAATCAAGCCAGGACCAAAGAAGCACCTATTAGCTGAGGTGATTCTTCGCTTTATTTCTTCTGTTGTTTCCTCATCGTAGTTAACTTGGCAACCTAAATAAACAAAGTTGTTGACTTTTTCGAAGGAATAGATGCCATTTTGGATGCGCTCTCCTTCTCTAGTTTCGTGTCCTGTAACTATGTAAGGAATGTTTTTTTACGTTCCCTAATAACCAGAGTAGAGAGGTTGAGTAGTGACGATGTGGGGGGGGGGGTTGATGAAGTCAGGCAACCACTTAAGCATGTACCATTTGAATGAAACGTTTGGAGTACCAGCTGAATTGGAAGAAACATGTAGTAGTCGTTTGCCAGAGAAAATTTTGCTGTACCACCCAAAAGGATTTCTTAACGTAGGCCGTCCTAAAAGTAGATAACTGGACCAAGTTCTGTAATTTAAGGCTCTCGCGGGAGACAATCCAATCAGCGAGGTGTTACATACGGTGTCTCGGCTGCTTATTTAGCAACGGGTAGTTAACTTGGGCGCACTCCATTACACAAAGACGTTCCGTTGGCAAACTCGGTTAATTATTCCTCCGCTAATTGTTTTACTACATTGATTTGACCGCGACCGTTAACATGAAATATATTCGTAGCTAGGCCAAACAAACAGACGTGCGTGTTTCTAATGAAACGACTAGTTCTGTTGATTTAAACAGCAGTAATTTAAAAGCGTCCCTGATTAAGGAAGGCCTTCGGTAGCAAAGGGCGTATTAGGCTGTCATGAATTGTACGAGGGCCATCTCAAAATTAAGGTTCCCTATTTTTTCTTTCAAAGGGCAATGGCACGAGCAGGCTGAGGAAGGTTGGAGAACTTTTATTTGTGTGTAGTGGCAGTAGTACCAAAACCTCATCCGTTCCGTAGCAACGTAACAACAACACGACATTTAAAATCATGGACGTTCTATTTAACAGCGTGTCCGATTGCAGAGTGCGTAGTGTGATTCGGTTTTGTGCTACAAAAATATGAACCAGCGGCTGAAATGCTTCGTTACTTAGTTTCTGTGTACGGGCCTGAGTGCATGAGCATTCAAATGGGCCGCTGGTGGCATACATCGTTCTTGAAAAGGAAGGGTTTCTTGAGCAGTAAAGTTCTTCGGCTCCACGATAACGCACGTCCTCATTCATCGCGAGTCACGCAGAATTTGTTGTAGTCCTTTCGAAGAGAGATTTTTTACCATTCCTCATATTTACCCGATTTAGCTCCGAGTGATTTCCATATTTCCCCCATCTCAAAGAACACCTGGGAGGACAACGTTTCGAAACGGATACGGAAGTGAAACAGGCGGTTTATGCCTGCCTCCGAAATCTGGGCACGCAGTGGTTCAAGGAAGGAATTGAAAAATTGTTTTTACGCTACAGAAAATGTATTGACAACGCTGGAGATTATATTGAAAAATAAATACATGTTTTTGAATAAACGTATAGTTTTCTTTTTAATTTTTACATGTTTTTTTATTTTTCCTAAATAAGGGAAACTTACTTTTAAGATAACCCTCGTACGTTATTACGGTCTCCTCATAGTGGAGACGTATTTTTGACTATTCATGCAGTTAACAAGTATTCGCAGTTTTTGGTTTTCCGGATGTGCCTGCAATATTCCTTTCCACTCCTACTCATTTGTTTCCACACCTACACAGAAGAAGAGCGAGAGTATTACCTATTATTACCTATATAATGTTCATAAATCTAACTAGTTGAGTTGAGCCGATGGGTTAAATGTCGTAATAATTGTCCAGTGCCGGAGATTACTCATCATTCATCGCCCGTTTTTGCTCTACCTTGATATACGTTTTACTGTTTCCCACAGGTATGCGGTTGTTATAGGAGACGATTTGAACACGATTATTGATTTTGTAGGTTAAAGCGTAAAGAAAATGTCACTCAATAATGAAGAGTTTTGAAGGTTGTCCGATACAAGAGAATTATCATTGCACTATATAGGCCTATAAAGTTTGAATATGTTTGTTGTGTAATATCTGAAATAAAATAATATATTAAGTGATAGATACTGCACTTTAGGATAGATTTTAGGTGATAAGTAAATTTGAATTTTAATGCTTTGAGTCATGCTTTTCATTTTTATAAAAGGGCGTGCATAATTCTGTAATTAGTACTTTCTTTGGAAACGAAGAATACCGATGAAGAACCTCCAACGGCTCCGGTTCATGACCAAAGCTTTAGGGCAGGGGTCTCCAAACTTTTTCACTTGAGGGGACACACATTGTAACTTCTTTTTTTCAGGTTACGAAATAATCAAGTTAATAAAATAGGTATTTTAATAATAATTAAGCAAACTTATCCAAAGAAAACAAATTCATTTATTCAGAATAATGTAAATAAAAGTAAGGAAAAATAACGTTCAAAGATATTTCTTATGTATTATTTTTTGCCTTTCTTATGTACGTATGGGATATGTGGAGTTGCTTCTGACATGTGGGCCTAATGTCTGTCCATTTTGGGTCAAATTTTAATGCTCCTATCACTAGAATGGATTTAAAGTGTTCGTGTGACAAGTTAGCCCTGTAATTTCATTTTATACTTATTTCTTGTTTAGTTATGTAGTAAAATGTTACAGTATTTGAAGTATTTTGACGATATATTTAAAAACTGCACGCAGCATCGGCCGGGTCGCCCCGGGGCGGACAGTGACCCTTCGCGACCCGGATCCGGCCCACGGGCCGTAGTTTGGAGACTCCTGCTTTGGGGTCTCTGTAGGTCTTGTCACGCTACGCCATGTTCCGTAACTTATCAGGATCTCCCAGGTGCTTATATCCCATTGTACAATATAAACCTCATCACTTACTCTACGATAAGACAGTGTCCTCTGAGGAAGAGTCATTTATAATTTTACTTCCATGTTCCTTAAGGAAATGGAAGTATGGTGATGGCAAAAAAAATCGTGTTCGAGATTATTGCAGATTCTGATAGTACTACACTCAAAACATGAAAAAAAGTCGTTTTTCGAAAAGTGTGTGTGTGTGTCTGTCTGTCTGTCTGTCTGTCTGTGTGTCTGTAGATTTTTTTTCTATGGCAAACGATAACAGCCGCAAATTCAAACAGAATCAACTAATTTTTTGCATACAGCCCTGATTTGTAGAGTACACGCGACCTATTGTTTTTGGTGAAGATCGGATGAGGGAAAGGGGTAGTTTACCTGCAACGGTTTTTTTTTATCAAGGGTAATTTTGTTTGTTTGGCAAACGATAACAGCCGCAAATTCAAACAGAATCAAATAAAATTTCGCATACAGCCCTGAATTGTAGAGCTCTCAAGATCTGTTGATTTTGGTAAAGATCGGTTAAGGGAAAGGGGTAGTTTACCTGCAACGTTTTATGTTTTAACAAGGGTATTTTCTATGGCAAACGATAACAGCCGCAAATTCAAACATAATCAAATAATGTTTTGCATACTACCCTGAATTGTAGAGTTCTCAAGACCTTTTGGTTTTGGTGAAGATCGGTTAAGGGAAAGGGGTAGTTTACCTTCAACGTTTTATGTTTTAAAAGGGTATTTTCTATGGCAAACGATAAGTGCCGCAAATTCAAACAGAATCAAATAAGTTTTTGCATACAGCCCTGATTTCTTGAGTACTAAAGACCTATTGTTTTTGGTGAAGATCGTTTAAGGGAAAGGGGTAGTTTACCAGCCACGTTTTTTGTTTTATCAAGGGTATTTTGTATGGCAAACGATAACAGCCGCAAATTCAAACAAAATCATATAATATTTTACATACAGCCCTGAATTGTAGAGTTCTCAAGACCTATCGTTTTTGGTGAAGATCGGTTAAGGGAAAGGGGTAGTTTACCTGCAACGGTTTTTTATGAAGGGTAATTTTTTTATATGGTAAACGATAACAGCCGCAAATTCAAACAGAATCAAATGATGTTTTCCATACAGCCCTGTATTGTAGAGTTCTCAATACCTATTGGTGTTGGTGAAGATCGGTTAAGGGAAAGGGGTAGTTTACCTGCAACGTTTTATGTTTTAAAAGGGTATTTTCTATGGCAAACGATAAGAGCCGCAAATTCAAACAGAATCAAATACGTTTTTGCATACAGCCCTGGTTTGTTGAGTACTAAAGACCTATTGTTTTTGGTGAAGATCGGTTAAGGGAAAGGGGTAGTTTACCTGACACGTTTTTTGCTTTATCAAGGGTATTTTATATGGCAAATGATAACAGCCGCAAATTCAAACAGAATCATATAATATTTTGCATACAGCCTTGAAATGTAGAGTTCTCAAGACCTGTTGGTTTTGGTGAAGATCGGTTAAGGGAATAGGGTTGTTTACCAGCAACACTTTATGTTTTATCAAGGGTTTTTTTTTAGCGAACGATAACTGCCGTACATTAAAACAGAATCAACTACTCTTCTGCATACCTTTTTGAATTATACAGAACTCAAGGTCTGTTGATTTTGTTGAAGATCGGTTAAGGGAAAGGGGTAGTTTACCTGCAACGTTTTATGTTTTAACAAGATTATTTTTTCTATGACGAACGATAACTGCCGTAAATTCAAAGAGAATCAACTAATGTTTTGCATACAGCCCTGAATTGTAGAGTTCTCAAGACCTATTGTTTTTGGTGAAGATCGGTTAATGGAATAGGGTAGTTTACCAGCAACGTTTTATGTTTTATCAAGGGTGTTTTCTATGACAAACGATAACAGCCGCAAATTCAAACAGAATCAAATAATTGTTTGCATACAGGCCTGAATTGTAGAGTACCTAAGATCTGTCGTTTTTGGTGAAGATCGGTTAAGGGAAAGGGGTAGTTTACCTGCAACGGTTTTTTATGAAGGGTAATTTTTTTCTATAGTAAACGATAACAGCCGCAAATTCAAACAGAATCAAATTATGTTTTGCATACAACCCTGTATTGTAGAGTTCTCAATACGTATTGGTGTTGGTGAAGTTCAGTTAAGGGAAAGGGGTAGTTTACCAGCAACATTTTATGTTTTAACAAGGGTAATTTTTTATATGACGAACGATAACTGCCGTAAATTCAAACAGAATCAACTAGGTTTTTGCATACCTTTTTGAACTAAAGAGAACTCAAGGTCTGTTGATTTTGTTGAAGATCGGTTAAGGGAAGGGGTAGTTTATCAGCAACGTTTTATGTTTTAAAAAGGGTAATTTTTTATGACGAACGATAACTGCCGAAAATTCAGTGAGAATCAAATAATTTTTTGCACCCCCTGAGTTGCAGAGAGCTCAAGGTCTATTGATTTTGGTGAAGATCGGTTAAGGGAAAGGGGTAGTTTACCTGCAAAATTTTATGTTGTAACAAGAGAAATGTTTCCATGACGAACGATAACTGCCGCACATTCAAACAGAATCAAATATTTTTTTGCATGCTTCCCTGAATTGTAGAGGACGGAAGGTCTGTTGATTTTGGAGAAGATCGGTTAAGAGAAAGGGGTAGTTTACCTGAAACATTTTATGATTTAACAAGAGTAAAGTACTTAATTTTTATAAATAAAGTATCCTGATAAGAAGCTCATAGTAATCCACTGTAGAAACGTAGATGAAATATCTATAAATGAAGAAGTTAGGTGAACGGGGTGGGGGTAATTTTCTATTATTAAAAATTATAGTTGAAGGTGGAGGGGAGAATTTTTTATATGTGTACTACGTTATCGGCAACAAAGAAGTAGTTTTTTGTTAAAATTGCTTCCTGGGCTCTTTAGCCGTAGTCCAATGTTTTCTGCAAAACCAGACTTTTCGGCAGTGCAATCGACTGCCATCATCGGTGAAAATCGAGTGCGAAAACGTGAGGTGGTGGTGGTATACGTTAGTGAGCACAGTACTGTGGTTAATGCTGAAGCAATAAGTAGAAAGACGTAGTTTCTATGGAAATATTTCATTTCGAATATGACTTTAAATATAAATCTTAGAACATGGAAGTCATGTATGGTCCTCCATACCGATATTTTTGTTTACTTATTAATAAAATCTTCTGTATGTATTATTAATCTTTTGTGTGATACTCCTCATACGTTCACAGACAGACGTATGCTACATTTAAATCAAGTCGACGATTAATATAAATAAACTGTTAGGCCAATATTGGTCATAACGTCATCGTTTTGTGAGTTTGAAGACTTAAGACTGTAAATACTTGCATTGTATTGTCGTAGTTGTACAGTGCAGTGATAAGAAAGTGTCATTGCGAACATAGAACTACGTGATATGGGAATTAATGCAACTCCTGAGGCATTCATATGGCTCGTTGACTATCCGACTCAGTTCCACTGCCTAATCCGTGGACGGGATACTGTCACCCACTCTATTCTCCTTGGCCCCGATTTGATACTGAATTTCGAACGAGGTTCGGAAGATTAGCTGAACTGATTAAATGATGAGTGTTCACATGTTTAAATAGTAATTCGTAGCCATGTATTTCTATTGTCTTTGAATTCTTGAGGAAATTTAAGATGGACAAAAGCAACGTTAAAAACCTTTGGCGTCAGCTTAGTAAATAACAAGAGAGCGTTTTTTCTCTCATAATAGGTTCTTCAGGATTGTATCGAAACGTGTCATTACTCACTTCTTCGTCTTCTTCGCTCTGTGGATTGGTTTGTAGCTCGTTCCGAATTTACAGAATCTCTGACCGTTGTTTCCAGGGTCTCCTGTAATTACTCCTACCAGCAGGTCTATATTCCAGCTCCTGTTTAGGAATACGAGTTTCTACCGTACGTTCCACATGAGACTTCCTAGTACGCATTAACGCCTAGAATTAATAGCTCCGTCGGCTGAAATAGATTCTCGTCGTGTATTTCTTTTCTGATATGTTAACCGTGTTTTAGCGGATCTGCATATCATGTGATTTTAACCGTGAACATGAAGGTGTAGATAATGTGAAACAAGAATTTTCCGCGCGAGCTGCGCGCCACCCCGATGAGAAAAAATTGTAATTAGCAATTTGGTATGCAGAAACGATGTTTATCAGTTTTCATAATTAACCAAGCAGTAGCATAAGTAGTATGCAGTGTAGTGTAAGGTTAATTGGGTTAGCAGGTGAGTTACGTTAATGTAATACGGTAGTAGTAGTGGCAGGTGCTTATTGTAGTCCCTGTCCCTGCGCATACCGTTTGTGCCCACCTGCTTCTGCTTCTCGTTACTGCTTACTGCCCAAAAAATATTTGTGCATTGTGTTGCGAGCACCTGTTATCCCTAACCAGCAGCGTATTTTGTGTACCAGATAATAGTAATGATTATTGTGGGGAGGGGGTTGGCTGCGTGTGTTCTTAACACCAACGAACTTTGTGAGCTCTTTCAAGAGAGAATTCGTATACCCTATAGAGTGTAACATATGTATTGTTAATTTTATAAATCCTTAATTTAGTAGTGACCGTTGATCAAAACATTTTAACGATGGAAGGTTTAGCGAGGATCGGTCAATAAGTAGGCCTATAACACAAATTTTACATTACAGTGGCCTCTCTCTTATCCGGCTTGGATGGGACCGGTAACGGTTGGATAATGAAAAAGTCGGTTAACAGAACGGTCAATAAGTAGGCCTATAACACAAATTTTACATTACAGTGGCCTCTCTCTTATCCGGCTTGGATGGGACCGGTAACGGTTGGATAATGAAAAAGTCGGTTAACAGAACGGTCAATAAGTAGGCCTATAACACAAATTTTACATTACAGTGGCCTCTCTCTTATCCGGCTTGGATGGGACCGGTAACGGTTGGATAATGAAAAAGTCGGTTAACAGAACGGTAGCTCATTTATGACCGTCAACAACAAAGAATTGAACAGCCTATATTCGAAGTACATGTACGTACAACCCACTTTGTACTGTATCTATAAATGAAATGCGTACGATAAAATTGGATAAATGCTTTAATTTTAATTGCTTTAATTATCAGTGAGTACAGTAAATAGAATAGTAAATAAAATATATACGGTAGTAGACATGAATGACTTACCTTAATTATGAAAACAAGAAAGAAATTACGGTCTGCTTTCTTTTGGGTCATGTCTGTTCTAATTTATAAGGGACCGAAAACGTTTTTATTTTCTATTATATTCATAAATAGTTAATTCAAGGCTCATTTTCAAGACTCCAGCAGTTACGTAAATGCTGTCAGTTCGTCAAATTACACGCTGATTTGTGACACAGTAAAATATTTTTACAGTGGTAATCATTAAGCATAGTACAGTATTTCATCGTTAATAGAATATAATGTACGTACGGTACTGTACATAATCTTTATTAAAAAGTGATTAATAACGTATTGTTAGTGTACATATGTATAGTTAATTTTGTCCACCCTCTCTAATGAAACAGTCGGTTAATGGAATGGTCGGTTAAGAGAGAGGCCACTGTATTTGTTTCGACGTTTCGACAATATTTATTGTCATCATCAGGACCTGTGTACGGATACAAGAGAAAATATCGGACACAACGAGATCATTTGAGTGAATACATTTGTGTATGTGCGCGCGCGCGCGCGCGTGTGTGTGAGGAAGTTTACACAGTTTGTTTAAGGGGGTAGGGACCTCCCTATCTTACGTATGTTAAATAACGCATTTTTAGGTACACATAACTCAAAAAGTATAAGACGTAACTCTTTCAAACAAGAACTAAATTAAAGAATGGAGCTGTGGGTATATGGTAGACCACCTATTTTTCTTTCTGCTCAACCCAAAATGGGTTTTATAGCCAGTAAAACAGGCTCTGGGAGAGAATGGTTGTGTGTGTACGTCGTGTTAGTGGCTATGGCTCTATTGTATTGACACCAGCTCTCTTCGCCTTTTGGGCACAGCCCATGTTGGGTGCTCTCGTTAGTAGAGAGTTTATGAAAATAAATTGACCATACATCTCTTATCATATTTTGTAAGTTATTTGAGTTTCTTCTAATTGCCAGACCATAATAATTTTGAAGTTTATCTATGGTGGCATCGGTTAGTCTTCCTTTTCCTCTGATAATTTTGCCATCAGAAAGTTTTTTCCCTTTCATGGCCTTACAAAGTCTCCTCAAACGGCTACCCATGCGCTTCTGAATGTGACCTACACATTCCAGCTTTTCAATGTCACAATCTTCATATGGTTTGTCCTCAGTTACACTGCTAAAAGCTTTTGAGTCGCCGTCCCCGAGATATTTTGTATACTTGACCCCTCTGGTTTCAACTGAGCGCCGAAAGATATTTATTGCGCCAGAGGATTCCATCCCCCCACTTGAGCCTACAGAGTTAATTTTACATTCATGAGGGCCTTTATTATTTTCCCCCTTACAAACATGACAAAATCTTGTGAGGCATTCGTAGTCCAATACTTTACCAGTATCAAAACTAGTTAGCGTAATAACGCCATTCAGTGAAGTATATCCCCTTTTCTGCCACGTTCCGTCTATCGCAGCTGAAATTTCGGTAGGCCTATCACTATCATTTTGTTCCACTGCTTCCTTAGCTGCAGTTTTCATTGATTCTTCAGCAACAGTTTTAATAGCTGGTGCCAACATTTTGGTAAGCCTCATGAATTTCTGAGGTGGCGATGGAATGCCCAATAAAGAGCACAACATGTTGCTGCCAGCTAAACCTTTACCGATTGATCGTAAGTCGTATACACATCTAACGTTAACTTCGTAGGCCTTATTTGATAGTTGTTTAGAACTACAGAATACAGTTTTTTCATCACAACTGTCACATTGTAAACTGTAACTAACAGCAAGGCCTTTTCTTGGCTGCAATTCTGATAATACTAACTTTCCTTCAAGACACACTTTGCACACACATGAACTAAAAATGAGTTCTTGTAACAAATCTAAATTAATTATGGTATGACCTTTTACACTGTCATGAACATATTCATCTTTACTAACATCTAAATTGGTTAAAGATATCTTCCTGTTAGAAGCACTTACAGGTTTTTCCTTTCCATTTTCATCTCTATTTGGTTTAGGCATAACATTACCCTGAGAGGTTATTTTTTTTTGTTGGTTTCCATGGAAATGTCTTGAATCAAATTTCTTTATTCTAGGCATAATGAACACTCAAGAATGTAAATTAATCTGATAAAAAAACTATAATAACTCCACACACTAATCTAAAATCACAGCACTTTACAAACTTTCATTGTAACCTAAACTAACCAAAAAGTAAACAAACAACACTCATAGTAAAAACAACTGACACTACAATACAGTAAAATATTATTTTTCAGACCAGGTTAGCCAACCTAAAAATCAAAATTATATAATACAGTATAAAATTATATAGTACAGTGTAAAATTATATAGTATATAATACAGTATTATCGAAGCGCTCCAATTACACTGGCTCAGAGGACAAAATCGGAAGTGGAGAGACTTCATAAAATACACAATTAAACACGTAAATAATTTTTTTACATGTACATATTATATATGTATGTGTTCAGGAAGATACGTAGAATAATTTTAGGCAATAAAAAAAAATTTATTTTTTCAAAAATTTTCAGGTCCCTACCCCCTTAACATCATCAAAGCAATTACATTCCTTACGTATTGTTTTATTACTTCCATATTTCCTTAAGGAATGGAAGTATGGTGATGGCAAAAAAAATCGTGTTCGAGATTATTGCAGATTCTGATTCTACTACACTCAAAACATGAAAAAAAGTCGTTTTCCGAAAAGTGTCTGTGTGTGTGTCTGTCTGTGTGTGTGTCTGTAGATTTTTTTTCTATGGCAAACGATATCTGCCGCAAATTCAAACAGAATCAAATAATTTTTTGCATACAGCCCTGATTTGTAGAGGACTCGCGACCTATTGTTTTTGGTGAAGATCGGTTGATGAAAAGGGGTAGTTTACCTGCAACGGTTTTTTTTTTATCAAGGGAAATTTTTTTTTTTTGGCAAACGATAACAGCCGCAAATTCAAACAGAATCAAATAATGTTTCGTATACAGCCCTGAATTGTAGAGTTCTCAAGACCTTTTGTTTTTGGTGAAGATCGGTTAAGGGAAAGGGGTAGTTTACTTGTAACGTTTTATGTTTTAACAAGGGTATTTCCTATGGCAAACGATAACAGCCGCAAATTCAAACAGAATCAAAAGATTATTTGCATACAGCCCTAAATTGTAGAGTTCTCAAGACCTATAGTTTTTGGTGAAGATCGGTTAAGGGAAAGGGGTAGTTTACCTACAACGTTTTTTTAACAAGGGTATTTTCTATGGCAAACGATAACTGCCGCAAATTCAAACAGAATCAAATAATTTTTTGCATACAGCCCTGATTTGTAGAGTACTCGCGACCTATTGTTTTTGGTGAAGATCGGTTGAGGGGAAGGGGTAGTTTACCTGCAACGGTTTTTTTTATCAAGGGAAATTTGTTTTTTTGGCAAACGATAACAGCCGCAAATTCAAACAGACTTAAATAATGTTTCGTATACAGCCCTGAATTGTAGAGTTTTCACGACCTATTGTTTTTGGTGAAGATCGGTTAAGGGAAAGGGGTAGTTTACCTGTAACGTTTTATGTTTTAACAAGGGTATTTCCTATGGCAAACGATAACAGCCGCAAATTCAAACAGAATCAAACGATTATTTGCATACAGCCCTAAATTGTAGAGTTCTCAAGACCTATTGTTTTTGGTGAAGATCGGTTGAGGGAAAGGGGTTGTTTACTTGCAACGTTTTTTTAACAATGGTATTTTCTATGGCAAACGATAACAGCCGCAAATTCAAACAGAATCAAATAATGTTTTGCATACAGCCCTGATTTGTAGAGTACTCAAGACCTATTGTTTTTGGTGAAGATCGGTTAAGGGGAAGGGGTAGTTTACCTGCACCGTTTTTTTATCAAGCGTATTTTCTATGGCAAACGATAACAGCCGCAAATTCAAACAGAATCAAATAATTTTTTGCATACGTCCCTGAATTGTAGGGGTCTCAAGGACTTTCGATTTTGGTGAAGATCGGTTAAGGGGAAGGGGTAGTTTACCGGCAACCTTTTACGTTTTAACAAGAGTAAAGTACTTGCAAATTTATTTAAACTTTTTGAAACAATGGTAATTGTTAAAAATAAAATAATTTTGTTGCCAGGCAATAAAATTAAAATTTTTTAATTTTAATGTAATATAATATTTTTCATTTAATACGGCAATAAAAAGGCAGGTAAGACACAAACACACAATTCACGTTATTTCTGGCCTCACTCATGTTTATTTTCTTACGTTTGCACGCTTTTTAAATGGAAAGTGCCGAAACCCACACCAACATAACGCGTGCAAGCCGAAAAAATGGACATCAATTTGCTTACTGGCGAAGCTAGTAGTTAATGAATGGGTAGGCAAAAATCTTATCTTAAATTTTTTTTAAGGAATCACTAAAAGGACGGTGGGTCAAATCGGACGCTGAGGTAGAGTTGCTGTAACCGAATGGTTCCACAAACAGCCGTAAGAATTTTACTAGCAGGGAATCTACAGGTTAGCGCAACAGTGGAACTCATGTCTTAATGTTATTGGAGACTTCTTTTAAAATCGTTGAATAAAAAATGCTTTACAGCTCTATACGTGTGTCTATTGAACAGTCCTTGTATTAGTCATACACAATAATACAACTGATTGAACTTCAAATTTTTAAACTTGGTTAGTTTCTATATATATGTTTAATGTTACAAATAATTCAAATAACAATCTTGATCATCTGTTAGTTCAGCGGAATAACAGTGACACTTTTAATAACCGCATAAAATAAACACTTAGAAACAACACAGGCGCTTTAACTTAACTGTTTGGACCACAGAAGTGAGGCATGCCTCAACGCTCTATGTGTACAGCGCGGGACAATCCCCCCTCCCTACACTTCCCTATCACACCACTACATTGCTTACATACGATGTATACAAAAAACGCTGAGGCAAGTTCAGGTTGCCTCATTCGCTTTAAACGAACTATGCCGAATCTCACCTGTCACCATCTAGCGGTCGCTCAATAAAGCACGTTTCGGTTTAATAAATTTGACAGTCACAGTAACAATGTATAATCTTTACGTTATGTAGTTCATACGTATTTATAATTTTTATTCTACAGAATTTGTTAGGGTAGGCATTGCCTCAATTGCCTCCATGTAACTTCGCCACTGATATATATGTGTACAACGTTATCGGCAACAAAGAAGTAGTTTTTGTTAAAATTCCTTCCCGGGATATTTGGCCGTAGTCCAATGTTTTCTACAAAACCAGACATTTCGGCAATGCCATCGACTTCCATCATCAGTGAAAATCGAGTGCGATAACGTGAGGTGGTATACGTTAGTGACCACAGTACTGTGGTTAAGGCTGAAGCAGTAAGTAGAAAGAAGTAGTTTCTATGGTAATATTTCATTTCGAAAATGATTTTAAATATAAATCTTAGAATATGGAAGTCATGTATGGTTCTCCATACCGATATTTAAATACATAGACCAAAATTATAATACGAGAGAAAATGATTAATAAAGTATTACAATTTAGAATATTGATAATGCAACAATCTCTTAATTATATTTGTATTTTGTTTGAAAGTTATGTTTTTTTATAAGGTGTAATTTAGTATTTATAATTTTGTCTAGTATACGGTGAAAAGCGATGGTTTGTTTTTTTTGAGAAGGTTTTGTTTTCGAGAAATATAATTAAGGGATTATTACATTATCAATATTTTAAATTGTAATATTGTGTTAATTATGTTCTGGAGTATTATAATTTTGTCTATGTGTTTAAGTAAAACAGTATGTAATAATAATGGCTCCCGTGTGTACCACCTGAAGTAGTGTAGGAGAAGGCAGGGTAGGCTGCCTTATGTGAGCCGTACGGCATACAAGGAAGGCAGTGTGGCCAGCACTACGCTTCAGCCGCCCATTATTATCCCCAGGCAGGATGATATCCCAGGTACTCATTTTCAATAGGCTGAAAAACGCACCTTGATTTTATGGTGCGGGCCCGGGAATCGAACCTGGGACGTCTAGGTTAGTAGCCATGTGCCATACCCACTGGTCTACTGAGCCGCCAGAACAATATATAAGGATGTAATTAATTTGATGATATAAAACAAAGTGTGTCAACACACACACACACACACACACACACACACACACACACACACACACACACACACACACACACAGAGAGAGAGAGAGAGAGAGAGAGAGAGAGAGAGAGAGAGAGAGAGAGAGAGAGAGAGAGAGAGAGAGAGAGAGAGAGAGAGAGAGAGTGGGGGGGGAAGAGAGAGAGAGAGAGAGAGAGAGAGAGAGAGAGAGAGAGAGAGAGAGAGAGAGAGAGAGAGAGTGAGAGAGAGAGGCGCTCGCGCACTCAACAAACTCATTCGGTAAACTAATTGATCTTAGTGTGTTTGATATTTTCTCTTGTATCCGTACAGAGGTTCTGATAAATATTGTCGCAACGTCCACACAAATAACGTAAAATTTGTGTTTAGTTATTGACGGATCCTCGCTAAACCTAACATTCTAGAAGACAACGGTGGAGAGGTCTAAGAAGACCTAGGAAAATCTCGACTACGATGACGATGATAATAATTATAGTACAGTAATCAGGTGTAAATATAATGTCGTCCGTGAAAGCTATACTAAACTGATTTATCTAAGTTCACTAAACTGGCGATGTTTTGTCGTTAACAGGTGCATCCGAAATACGGGTAGTGTTATACCGTAAACCACAGAGTTAGCGCACTTGTCCGCCTGAAACAATGAAATAAATTGAAATTTTCCCGCAAACGGAGTTTGACGTCCTCCCACACAGCCGCACTGTCAGCGGGCAGCTGGTGTGAAATCCGGATTGAATAATAAGCTACGGTAATATTTGATGCCTCCGTAATAGGCTTGAAATTATTCGCACCCGTGTTTGTAATTGATTTCGAAATTAATTATTTGTGTGTAGTTAGTATGTAACGAGACGGTGCAAGTCGGTAATTAGGTAGTTGTATGTACCAGGTGTTGACTAATTGGACTGTAAATCCTGCGTCTCGTTGATCAGGAAGTTAAATTATGTACAGCAAACTATTTTGTTTTTTCCAAATAAGCAGTGTTCCTTTACTTTGATTTTTTTAAATTTATTTCTTCGCTTACACCCCTTGTGATTTAAAGTTCGTTGCTCAGTAGATTGATTCCAGGGCTGAGTGCATGCCAGTCACCTTTTTGTGACATTAACCCGAATTAAGTCTTCTTCTTCTTCAGCGGCGCAACAACCCATTGTCACCTTTTTGTGACATTAACCCGAATTAAGTCTTCTTCTTCTTCAGCGGCGCAACAACCCATTACTGAGTGAAGACCTCCTTTTTTTACGTTTCTGCGCATAAATGAGTTTGACAGATGGGGTATGTGAATTCTCCGATCCAACCCCCAACCTGGAGGACCAGGAACTTTGATTTCAGGGTGGTCTTCCCCTAGAGAGTTGCACATTTTTCTCAAAACCTGTTCAAGGTACAAACTTGAGGTTTGGTCAGCATATTCTGGGAAGGTATTTTAACCATCTGAACCAAAAAAATTACATTTTATTATCTCACATTTATTTAATTAATTTTTTGAAAAATTGTCTAAATATTTTAATTTTTTTAAAGAGTTAATAATTTTTTATAATTTTTTGGTTACTTTCTTCTTCTGTTTTTGAGGTTCAGTAGATACACTGTAATTAGCCCTACAACTTAAAAAACGAATCGTGTTTCTATCTTTTACAGAAGCTGAGAAAAAGGTACATAAATATGGTAAAAAGTCATTTTTTGAGAAAACTTACTTTATTGTCAATGTTACCATAGTTACACAACAAAGCTACATTTAAAATAGTCCTGCGCCGTACTGTGGGTCTTCCTCATTTTCTTCTGATTTCTTCTTGTTTTCTTGCCTTTTTATTTTACCTTCTACCTTACTTTGCTCTGTCATTTTCTTATCAGCTTCTTTTACTCTCCTCTCATCGATTCGTCTCATCCGTGCCCGACAAGACTCACTTACTTTCAGTCCCAGTTTCTCCATCACAGTACATTTGCTGTAAGCTCCGCTGTTGAAAGCAAGCACTGCATCATACACTCCCACTTTAATTGTATTTATCCCAACATAAATTGTCTTTGGTAACCTTTTCCAAATTAGGGCATTGAACGATTCATTCGGGTTTTGTGTTTTACCAAAAAGGCACTTGCTCAGTAAAGTTTCATTGCTTAGGTCCCTGAATATGTTTTATTTTATGAAGCTCAGGTAAAGGCAGTGAATGCTCATGTTTCTATTCCTCACCTGTAATAATGACAGAGTAGCCAACCTAACCTATAACACAAAAATTCCCTTTTGTATGTGAAAAAAAAAACAAATATATTAAAAGTTTCCAAGCCTGAAAATGCAAGCGCTCAACACAAAATTGCGTACTTTCTATTTATTTATTTTTGTAACTTTTATTTCTCATAGGTTAACAAATTTTATATCATTTTTTTCAGAATTAACTGTAGTTTCTGAAAATTTGAAAAACAGAAAAAGTGAAATTTTTAAAAAATTTCGGGTACATGATCCCCTTAACATTGTTGGCTAGACCATATCTACGGCTGCTTTCTGTCACTCTATTCATTGGTTGTTGCAGCCCCTCTAAGCTATCTGCGAATGTGAGGGTATCATCCGCATAACGTATGTTATTTATTCTTTCACCGTTCACAGAGATTCATCTAAAGCTTCTCTAAAAATACCTTTCGAGTAGATGTTGAATAAAAGCGGAGATAGTATACATCCGTATCTTAATCCACGCAGAATCTGTATCTCTTCAGTTTTCCCTTTATCTACTTTAACCACTGCAGATTGGTTCCAACAGAGTGTAGCTATTATCCTTAGGTCTTTGCCATCTAATCCTACATTTTTCGGGATATCCAACATTTTCTGATGTTGGACTCGCTCAAAGGCCTTCTGGTAATCGATGAAACTTTCAAAAACATCAAAGTTTACATCTCCTGCAGTATGCAGGTATTGGTTATCATTTAACGGAGATGACCGACACTGTTTTCGTTTGCCCCCGTTGTTTACGTCTGACGTGTTAGCGAATTAAAAATAATTTTCTAACGGAAATGTGACGTGTCCATGAAATGAGGACGATTTCAGTGTTCGCACCGTGGTCGTAGTTAGCAGAGTTATGAAAATTGTTTTCAACACGTCGAGCAGAATTAGCGAACGATTCTTAAAAGCTCGCGTAATAAACACGTGTAATTTGTAGAGTATTTTTATCATAGAAGTGTTATGTATGCATTAGTATGTAAACCTACTTAAAAAAAAAAATACACAGTGAAGGGAATCTGGAGTATTTATTCACTGCTGGCAAAATATGGCGTAATAAGCCTAAATAATATAAACAGTGTAACAAATGAAATAAAAACCCGATTCTATTTTGCACGTAAATCCTCAGTGTCATCGCGTCTGTTAAGTAAAGCAGTTAAAGTACGTAAGATCTAATTCGGGTGTGGCCACTCGTGTTGGTGAAGTTTGGGTGTGTACAAATACTTGTGTGTTAAGGACACGTGAAAGCAAAATGTATGGCCAGGTACGATAGGCTTATGGTTCTAGGAGAATGATGATGAGCCAGATCATTGCGAATAAAGATATTGTAAGATTCATTGAAGGACAAAGGTTCACATGGTTAGGTCGCTATGAAGAAGAACGGATTAAACACTGTAATAAAGGAGATCTCTATGTAGAAACCAGTTTGGTGAGATGACGAGAGGAACGCCAAGAAAAAAGTGTGATGTGTATTAGTGATGTGGAGGATGACCGGATAAGCGATTGGAAGATAGATCAAAATGGACGAAAACTGTTACAGAAGACGATAGCGGTACTGGGTTGTAGTGCTAGAATACGAGAATGGAATGCAATGGTATATCTCCAGTACTGTTGTGTGGCAGTGGAAGTTGGCTTCTAGCTAGACGGGACAGATCACGATCCACACAGCTGAAGCAGGATGTTTAAGCCGAGTCAAGAAATACATACGAGACGACCAAATCAGAAATTAAACTTTTCAGAGAAAGCTCGGCGTTTATTACATACAACAGCATACTGCGAGTAAAAAGCGTATACTCGCGTATACTTTGTGCAGAAGAAATAAAATTTAACTGTAAAAAGCGTATAGAGCAGCGCACACAAGACTACCCAGAATTGTTAAACCGTGGAGGGTTGACCAAGAAATATACGACTTTAAAGCGTATAGAGCAGCGCACACAAGACTACCCAGAATTGTTAAACATCATAAACCGTGGAGGGTTGACCAAGAAATATGCGACTTTAAAGGCGGCTTACCTAATCAGTGAATGGAAAAAGTGAAGGAGATATTTTGTATTTTCTTTCGGCGTACATGATTTTGTCTTTCGTCTTACCGTGAACTGTGGCAGGTTGCTCTACATAGATGTTTTATGATTACCTTCCCTCATACAGTAGAGCATCGATTATCCGGACAGCCATTAACCGAACGATCTATTATCCGAACTCAATAAAAAGTACAATTATGTACTGTACTGTACAGTAATGTATTGGACACGTGTAGGCGTATTGGATATTTATTGAACATAAAAAATTGTATAGACTACTATAAATTATTACAGTAGGTTAACTGTACAAAATAAATAAACGCTGTAGCTATACAGCCTTATAATCAATAAACAAAGAATCCGCTAAAGGTGGATGAGCCGATCCCGGTTTTCAGTTATTAACCGATGAAGAGATAGTTAAGTCATAAAATGAACGTAATGAAAACAAAACCGATTCAGATGAAGACGGCGAGAATGCTACTAATACAAAACCACAGACGCAAGCAAAAGCTTTTGACGCACTTGAGACGGCCGAAACAGAAGACAAGGTAGTCTGTATACAGCTTATGACTCTTAAACAACTTCAGTTTTTAGCAGCAAGAAAACGGGGTATCGGTTTGAAGCAGACAGTGATAGAACAATTCTTCAAAAAGTGTAAATCCATGGTACTGTATGTTTTGTTTTGTTTTTTAATTTTTAATTAATTTTATAGTACAGTGTTTGTCATTCAACTCTAATATTGTTTATATTAACTTTTGGTTTTTATTAATTACGCTCAGTTTTAATTCACTGATTTGTAGCCTTAGTAATACATTGCAGTACAGTATACGGGTTGGTGTAATTATGTAACAATATGTTAGGAACGATTTTGTACTAAAAATCTTCGTTTTTGTAAAGAGAAATAATGTTTTCAATTTACGATCTATTATCCGAACGGGCCCTCGTCCCGATCGATGGTCTACTGTACCTGATAGTTGACAACAAATTGGCGCGTGAGAGCCAAGAGTTTTCTTAGCGTAACGTTCAAGAGGTTTATCGAGAAGTGTGTTTGGCATTAGAGAAACATGTTCTTTAGAACTCTTACACTATGACTGAACTTCGTCTGGTAATAGGACCGTCGTTCTTACGTCTTGTAACAAGGTCCATCAACCGCCGCTCTCGGTGATTTTATGTTTGTAGTCTCTGAGGAAGACCACCAATTTTTGCGGAAGGAACGTTAAGGAAAAATGTTACGATGGAGATAGTTCGACAACAGGTTTTACGGGGTATTGTTTTTTTTCACATTTGTTAATACCATAAATTTTCTAGAGATTTTATGCCGTAATTTTTGTAAAAAACAGCTACAAACAGCTACGTTTTGTATCCTTAAGAAATTCTAATGGCATCAGTTGAACTCGCACACCAGCGAATTTTGACAGCACAGTCTCCGTAATTCTGCTCTCATTCAGCTATCAGTACGTTAGTGGTACAGTCTTAATGCACCACGATTGGGCAAAAATTTCAACTGTTCGTTTCTAGTCCTTTCACATCTTGTATTCGCAACCTTCAGCTTGTAATGATGCAAATATTTAGCATTTCCAAACCACTCACGTAGAGTTTTAGCTGGTTTCATTTCTGGTCGGACTTGGGTTCGTTACATTTTTCAGTTTCCAGTTCACAACCGTTTTTTGCCTTCGCTCACGCCTTGTGCTTCTCCTCCTTTCAAGAATTACTCTAAGTTATTCCTGGTCTTAAGATTTAGCCAGCGTTTAACTGGCATTGTAATATCACTGTTTTCAACAGCAAAATCCTTTCATAGATGTTTTCTCTATAAACGATGTATGAAACTCAGCGATTTTAAGGTTTAGTTATAATGCGTGAGTCTGACCAATCGTCGAGTTGAGTTAGAGTGAATCGGAGCAAACTATGGGCAGTAACGGCAAGGAAAGGGATCCCACAACATCTAATTAGAGCAATACAGAGTCTTTATGTGGAGAATAAAGTCTTAATAGAAGCAGGGAAACAGAGATCAGCTCCTAGAGTTGGCCTGATCAATTGTGGAGTACGACAAGGGTGTGCATTATTACTTTCTCTTTTTAATTTATATATTGACGATGTCACACAAAACTGGCAGACGTGTCTTCCAGAGCATTTTATGATTGGTCACTCTAGAATTGACACTTTGTTGTTTGCGGACGATCAGGCTATTCTGTCGGACTCTGAAAATAGATTGCAGATGTGTCTACTTTTGTTAAATCGAGTCTGCAAAGACTCTGGATTGCAAATGTCCACACTTAAAACCAAGGTGATGGCTTTTCGTGGAACTGATCCCGTACGGGCAAAAATTGTTATACATGGTACTTTCGTGGAACAAGTTAGCAATTTTGAATACCTGGCCTACAGTGTGTCTTATAATGCAAGGAACGACGTTGTGAATAAGTTGCATAAGTTCAACCTTATGTGCGGGACCATTAGGCGAACTATTAAGTCAGCAAGTAAAGGAACACGCTTAAAATTCTACAAGGTGATGGCTCTTCCCACACTTCTTTATGGGTCTGAGAATTCGACTTTTAACGAAATGCCAGGTCAATCGCATCCAAGCGGCTGAAATGAGATTCGTCAAGCACGTGGCAAGGTATACTCTCCATGATCATAGAAGAAACACAGATGTACGGCAGGAACTGAATATTCTGAGTATACTTGACAGGATCGCCCATGGCTTGACAGGATCGCCCATGGCTAACTGCCGCATTCCCAAACCGCTGTGGAACTATAAGCCGAGGGGACGGAGAGGTATGGGACGTCCGAGGAACCGCTGGAGTGACCAGCTGTAATCTTTGCATATTTGAGGCCGGAACAAACCATGCTTGGTTTAATCCTTGAAGATGGTGAGTTATAATGCGTAAACACATTAAAAGACTATCATGATTTCTGTGTTGTTCAGTGTAATATTACATTATATCTGTAACATGTTTTCAAATTCAGCGGCGCCTTACTTTCTTCATACGTTTTTCCATCACTCAGTTTGTTAACATACGTCGTGAGACGTGACAGATGTAACAGAACGGAGGGAAGGATATGGCGCTGACAATAATTTGGTAAGAGTTGTGAAGAATGTGACGTGCGATAGTGAATCGTTTTGTTTTTTGTTGCCGCCACAACATGTGCACAGCAGATGGCAAAATTGTCTGTCAGCGCCCCGCTTGTGCACAGTCGCCAACCGATTTTGTGATATCAGCCAAATATTAAAAGTATTTTTATTGTTACAGTGGCCTGTCACTTGTCCGGCTTGGATGGTACCGGGTAACGGTTGGATAATGGAAAAGTCGGTTAACAGAACGGTAGCTCATTTATGACCGTCGACAACAAAGGATTGAACAGCCAATATTTGAAGTACACTTTGTACTGTATCTATAAATGAAATGCGTACGATAAAATTGGATAAATGGTTTAATTATAATTGCTTTAATTATCTGTGAGTACAGTAAGTAGACCAGTAAATAAAATACATACGGTAGTGTACATGAATGACTTACCTTAATTATGAAAACGAGAAAGAAATTACGGCCTGCTTTCTTTTGACTCATGTCGGTTCTAATTTATAAAAGAACCAAGATTTTGGGTGTTAAAAAAACTATGTAGGCAGAAAATTAAAGTTGTAACACGAAAACTTGTTACGTATATGTTACTGCACAATTAACCTACGTAAAAACACACTTTAATGCACACTGTACACTAAAAAAGTTTAAACCCTCGTGTTTATGAGAAAAAGTCGGTCATTTTCTTTTATTTTATGTTGCTCTGACGTCTGTCAGCTGCATAATCTCTCCACTTTCTCAGATTCAGTACATCGACTGGCGTTGAAGTAGGCTGTTGTTCAACATACACACTGATTTGTGACACAGTAAAATATTTTAACAGTAGTAGTCATTAAGCATAGCTCAGTATTTCATCGTTAATAGAATATAATGTTCGTACTGTACATAATATTTATTAAAAATGATTAATAAAGTATTATTAGTGTACGTATGTATATAGTTAATTTTTTCCACCCTCTCTAGTGAAACAGTTGGTTAATGGAATGGTCGGTTAAGAGAGAGGCCACTGTGGTTGTTGCACCTAGATTCTTGTTGTTTTTGTTTCTTGCTCTCCGTTGTTTAACTCATAGTAAATTACCATGCTTGGAAAAATACAGAAAGTTTATTATAACATTGAGAATTACTCTCTTCTTCTCGTAGTCATCTCTTACACGACATGTAATTTGTAAAGTATGTAATTTACTAAGATTATAAAAATGCTTTTATAATTTTGAATGCTTCTGATGATTAAATAAGGAAGTCAATATTTTTACAAGGGACTTATGACTAATTCTGCGTTTAGTGACTCCCACGGCCGGTAGCAGGCCACACCCTCAACATCCAGTAAATTCATGGTCCCTGCGGCAGGAGCTCTATAAGAAGCTTGGGACGCAGGATACGACCGGGCGACGGGCTTGCCCTTCGTGCCGCACAACCCACGGTCAGGAGTCACTACAGGTCAGAAAGGTTCTTTAGTTGGAGACTGTTAGAAAGGATGCTGTTTCAAGACGGTGTCTTTAGCTTCATTGATAATATTGTCATACGCAGAGATCGCTGACAATCACTCGTAACGCGGACAAATCAGCCAGCATCCACATCAGTTGATCATGGAAATTATTGTATACATATAATATGTGTTTGCACGTTTTCTCGTTTGAACAGCTTGACTAGGTACTTTTGTGTGGTAAACATTTTCTTCTTTTAAATAATGATCTTCCCTTGGATCTTTAGCTTATCATGTGATCGTTCTGTCGAATCTTGTGTTCCTCAAAATTCAAATTCTTCGCACACTTACTGGTCGCAGCCAATCATTAATTTAAAGTATTTAATTGTAGTATTTGTAAACACTTGGTTATTCACCGTCTTGTGACTTCTTTAAAACTTCCAATAACAACTAGTTTCAAGGATAAATCCTCTTCATCATGTTATAAAAACACCAATCCTTCTGGAGAAGTCGTCAAAAAATCAAAAATGATTACCAAACATCACAAAGCACTTCAGGCCACGTCGCGACCTGGTGCGTACCACTGCAGGAGTGAAACCACGTGGTAAGTTGTAGAATGACAACGTGCCGAACTAACACCAGTATTAGTGTTCCACTTTAGACAGAGAGCGCGACGAGGAAGAGGCGGGCCCTTGAACACGTGTAGGTACACACATAACCAGAAAATATGAAAAGAATTATTTATGTGCCCGGTGACTAAAGTGTATCCTTATAATGTTTTTCCAACCGAGCGGCGACCGTAAATTTTCGTCTTTATTACGTTCGTGGAATGCCGGCGTTAACTTCTTTTAGAATGTTGGACAAATGTGGGAGCTTTATTATTAACATTTATTATGGCTTTTTTAATTACTCTTTACTGTGTAGGGGAATACCGATTGAGAGAGAGAGGACCTATTTTTTAGAAAACAAGGGGGTTAGAGAAGAACGGAGAACATGACGTAAAGTCTGCGACCGGGCGGCGGAGAGCGTCGTACAGTGCGTTTAAAACATTCTTGTACCGTTCGAAACAGAAGATAATAACACTTTTTGTAACAACAGGGTAACATATCTCTGTAATATCACGGACGCAAACCTTGTGAAGAAAAAGTGAACGTTTCGTGGCCGGTAGTACCTACACTTAATTGTTGTAGCTGTAGTAATATTATTAACATTAATAATATTGCTATAAGTATTATTATTTTACACTTTAGTCTCTCTCGTCAGCACATATTTGTTGGGGTAAGATTCCGTAATGGATACGGTAATTAAGGGAACGGTTATACAGCGTTGCACGGAGAGGAATGTCGTGCTTAGTAAAGTTATGATTTACGGCGACGGGATAATAGCAACAAACTCTGAAGTTTTTCTTGTGTTGCCAGTTTATTAGCGCCTTGTCTCCAGTAATTAAGGAAACGAGAAAAACGTCTCGCATCTGATGGATATTAAACCGTCTGAGCTAGGTATATTGCATTCCTCGACGTCAAACCACGTATATAATATTAATTGTGCCGTACTCGTCGGCGTACAAACTGGAGCTAAATTACAAAATTACAGTATGGGAAGTTTTTGTGTCGTAACGACTGTCTCTGTACCGTTTGCTCACGTCACACTGTCATTGCTCTGCGTCTTTGGCTTCGCTTGGTTATTTTATTTACTCTCATTTTAGCAAAGTGGTTTTTAATACACTAAACTAGTGGTACCCAAAGTGGGGTCCGCGGACACTTAAAAAAAAATAGAATATACCGTAATTTTCTCCGTTTTTTTATGCTCTAAAATCTAAACGTTGGAATCTTAGAACAATTAGTAGAAGATTCCAGTATTTTTTTTTTGGCAGAGGGATGAAGTAAAGCTATTCTTATTTGTTTCCAACTTCGACCTTAAAGACAGGTTCCATGACTTTAACTGGATTTTGAAGCTGTCATGCCGTGCTGATATCTTCAGTCGTCTGAATGGGGACTCACTTTAAACCTGCAAGGATCTAGCATCACTGTTTTCCAGGTTCGAGATAAAACTGAGGGGATGATAAAAAAATTGAAGCTTAAACTCGGAGATTAAACTCTGAAATCTCCGAAACATTCCCTTCCATGGCAGATTTCGTCTAGATGTCAGGAGAAAGTGTTCCAAAGGAGATCCTCAACGTTATTAAGTCTCACTTGAAGCAACTGCACTTGCAGCTAAGGGAATGTTTTCCAGTGACGGATGATAGTGACATGTGAATAAGGAATCCATTTGCTGATGGGCTGTCAACTAACCTCTCTCTCACACTACAGGAAGAAGATTCATTAGTAGAACTTTCAACTGACAGAACATGAAAATGACAGTTTTCGCAATTACAGCTAGCTGACTTCTGGTTTTATGTAATGACTGACTATCCTGAACTCGCAAAAAAAAGCTTTGAAATGTTCAACTGTGTTTCCCTCTGCCTATTTGTGTGAAACCGCATTTTCCCACCTCACGTACTTAAAGTCAAAGTTAAGAAACAAACTTGATGGCGAGAGTGATTTAATACTGAAATTGTTAGTAGACATTAAACCCAATATTGCAGACATAATTGTTCAAGAGCAGCTTCATTGTTCACATTAAACTATGTTTGATATTATTAATATTATAATTTTGCAAGTTAAGAGAATTTTGATTTTAATATATTTTAATTAAAATATAAGAGTTTGTACCATATTTACTGTTTGTTTTATTTCAGAACTCAGACGGGCTCCGTGAAATTTTTAATGATTTGGGAGGGGGTCCGCGGACTGAAAAGTTTGGGAACCACCGCACTAAACTGTCTCTTATACGGTTTTAGAGATAATTTTAGAGATTAAGTTTAAATTCATTTCTAAATGAGTCGTGTTTAGCATGCAATTGGTCGACAACGTTTGTCATCCGAGGTTCCTCACGCTAGACACGCATTGTGGTCTTCTTCTCTCGTTCTTCACAGGTTAGACGGTTTAGTCTGTTCCGGCTCCCAACCGGTCGGACCATGTCTTGTTGTACTTCCCAGCTCTCTCTTCCCTTTCGACTGATAGGCTACAATAAGGCTACCTTGGGGAATCTGTCACTGCCCACTCTGCTGTGTGTTGTTTCCAGCTTTCTCTATACGTATTGATGATTCCGTTTCCTTCTTCAACTTTCAGTTCCTTTCTTATCGGATTGTTTTTTTTTTCATGTCTAGTTTTGTGTACACAGCTATGGATCGCAAAAATTTCTTGATATTTGTCTAGCAGACATTGTCCACGTTTCTGAACCATACGTAAGGGTAGAACTGCCATGGATTTGTATAATTTTATCGTGGAGTCTTTCCTTGTCTTGTGTTTTAGAGCACGTCGGAGAGTTCCTATTATCTGGTTAAATTTGCCATTCTTCTTTTTTATATGTGAAAAATGTAAAGATACATTTGAAAAGTTACAAAAAGTATATGGGGAAGATTGTATGAGTCGTACACAGGTTTATGAGTGGTTTAAGCCTTTTAAAGATGGGCTTGAAAGTGTTGAGAGTGACGATCGTTCAGGAAGGCCTTTAACCAGCAAGACTGACCACAACGTTGAGTTTGTGCGTGGTGCTGTGCGAGAAAACCGCCGAATCACAATTCGTGAGCTAGCAAATGATTTAAATATTAGTTTCGGATCAGTTCAGTCCATTCTTACTGATGAGTTGGAAATGAGACGTGTTTCTACAAAGTTTGTGCCAAAAGTGCTCACAGCTGACCAAAAAGATGCCCGGGTGTCAGTCGCCCAAAACCTGCTTGAATGTGCTGAAAACGATTAGAACTTCAATAAATCGATCGTAACGGGTGATGAACCATAGGTTTGTGGATACGATCCAGAAACTAAGGCCCAGTCTTCAGTGTGGAAGACGCCAAATTCTCCAAGACCAAAAAACGCAAAACAGAGCCGAAGCAAAGTCAAGACCATGCTCACAGTTTTCTTTTATCACAAGGGGATTGTTCATCATGAATTTGCTCCACCAGGCCAAACAGTAAACCATGATTACTACATTTCTGTTTTGTGCGATTGAGGGATGCAATTCGACAAAAAAGGTCACAGTTCCATCAGGGTGGTGAATGGTGGCTTCAACACGACAATGCACCCACCCACACGTCACATGCTGTTCAGCATTTTTTTTGCTAAACACAATATTCCACAGCTTCAGCATCCTCCATATTCGCCAGCTATGGCTCCGTGTGGTTCATTTCAAGACATAGAAGAGATAAAAGAAAGTGCGACGAGAGAATTTGAGGCTCTTACAGAAGGTGACTTTAAGACATGTTTCGAACAGTTGGGAAAGCGCTGGAAGTAGTGTGTGGCTGCGGAGGGGGACTGTTTTGAAGGAGACAAGTTTACAAGTCTGTAACTCTTGTAGCCTATATTTATGTAAATAAAATCAATCCTGATACTTATTTGATCACACCTCGTAGTATTGGCTAACTACAGAAATGGAACATTTTACTTTTTTTTTTTTTGATACTCCATATTAAAATAAACGTTTAGTAATATATATAAATACATAACGAGGGTTACTGCAGAGAGGAGACATCTGCTGTAGTTCCCTTCTGACGAAGTCGTTAGTATCAACTTCATCTTAGTTACATATTGACATTAGGCTATATTGTTCAGGTTATGCATCTTAACGTGAAATTTTCTGTACATTATTAATTTAAAATTTCTGACCGAGATTATATAGTGTTGTGCTGTATGTAATACGGATAGTTTTACCTGAGTATTTAAAATTATTATCTGACAGCGTTTTAAAATCTTGTTATACAACGTTAATGATATTCTGCTTGTTTCGTGTTGAGGATAAATTTATACATAAATTGGAAATTACATGCTTTAATTTTTTAACTTCTGCGGAAAGGGGCCATTTGCTCCGTTATTGTATAGAAATTGACAGGTAATTAAAACAAATTCTGTGAAGTCCGAAAACGTTTATAATTTCTGTAGTTAAGCGGTAAGGTGTGTTTCAAAAAATAAAATTCTAAATGGATCGTAATATAATTAATAGCGTTTATTGTGTCTTCTGGGAAGTCGAAAATGTATTGTCTTCTGTCTGCAGTTAGCCATTCATTTGAAGAATAGTCGTTTATTTACGTATAAAAATAATTATTTTTCAGTTTGTTTTGTTTATAATTTAAAAAATAAATAGTGATATTCAAATGTTGACAGCCTGTGATAAAAAGATATAAAAAAATCACATCACGACTAAATACGAAATATAAGAAGTGTCTCATTTTCAATGTCTGGCGTGTGATATTGAGTATCAATCCTGCACGATAATCGTTAAGACGGAAAGATGTCAGACGTAAGTTTGTTGCAATCTCCGGGGGTTTTTTTTTTAATAGAATCTAAACATGGGTAATATGTAAAAAACATGTTCGTATATATATAAGGGTTACTTGAAAAGTTCGCAGAGCGACATCTACAGCTAGTGGTAGAACTAAAATATTTCGTGTGCTACAAGACGTATATTTCGCGTGAACACCTGTTAATTTCCAAATATATCTGTCAATTTATTAACTTTTTACTAGCTGTTTGAAATTTTCCTGTCACGCGTGTTTTTAAAATGCACAAAATCAAACATCGTGTTGTGATGAATTCTCTGTTAAAAACATTTTAGCGCCATTGGAAAATCAAAAAAGATTGTAAATGTGTTAGGAGATTTACAACGCCCGCAGCGCCTTCAGAAACAACGGTAAGTGGGGCACACTCGAGTTTAAACGTGGTCGTACAAGACTATCCCCGCAGTGGACGTCCAAAAACAGCAACAAAAAATGACATTATTGAAAAAATTTCATAGATGGAAGACCGCAGATTGAGGAGTGAATGACGTTGCTGAAATCATAGGCATCTCATATGAGCGTGTGCATCATACTTTAACTGAAGAACATGTTGTGAAAAAGCGTTGTGCAAGATGGCTGCCGCATCTGGAGTTGTTGCATTTTTGGGGCGTACAGTGCGACCACGTTTAAACTCATATGCCTACTTACAAACCGTTGGTTTTGAAGTCGCAGCATCTTCTGACACATTTACAATTTCGTTTTGAATTTCCGTTGGCGCTAAACAATTTTAAACAAAGAATCACATAACGATGTTTGATTTTGTCCGTTTTTCAAAAGACGCATGACACGTCAATTTTAAACAGCTTCTAAACAGGGAATAAATTGATAGATAGATTTGGAAATTAACAGGAGTTCACATAAAACGCAAATCTTGCAGCACACGAAACATTTTAGTTTTACCGCTAAGCTACAGATGTCGTTCCGCGAACTTTTCAGCTCACCTGTTTCATATTCGGATATATTGGAAGGGATTCCGATATTCCTAAAAATGAAAACTCCTTTCATTGGTACCTACTGGAGCGCCGATGTGTTTGTAAACGTAATAGCTGAGCTATAGGCCTGTCTAGTGCTTCACAGTACGCGTGTATCCGGGTGGTGTCGAGCGAGACACATCAGTGTGTCACGTTTGGCGTATACACAAGAGTTTTTGTTTTCTAATCGCTGCTACACGATTTGGGCTGGGCGATAAGTGACACAGTCATTTTTCAAACGTCCGTGCACTTGATCAAACGCTGTAATTAATCTGTTCCACAAGCTATAGACGAGGACTGTGCGCTGTGCGCCGCTTGCGGTTGCACGATTGTCCCGATTTAATTATTACTCGGAATACATAGTTATGATGCTGTCGTGGAGTTAACTGCCGATATTGCGTTACCTAGCGAATAGACATAAATTTCATACCGATTTTATTTCCATGTTCCATAAGGAAATGGAAGTATGGTGATGGCGGAAAAAATCTGTTCGACAGAAGGGTTGATTCTGATTGTACTACCCTCAAAACATGAAGAAAAGTCATTTTGTGAAAAGTGTGTGTGCGTCCGTGTGTGTTTGTGTGTACAATTTTTTCTATGCCGAACGATAACTGTCCCAAATTCAAACAGAATCAAATACTTTTTGGCATATGTGCCTGAATTGTAGAGGACTCACTGCCTATTGATTTTGGTGAAGATCGGTTAAGGGAAAGGGGTAGTTTACCTGCAACGTTTTATGTTTTAACAAGAGTAAAGTTTGATAAATAAAGTATCCTGAAAAGAACGTCATAATAATCCACTGTAGAAAGGTAGATGACATATCTATAAATGAAAAGGGGAGTTGAAAGTGGAGGGGGTAATTTTCTATAAATGAAAATGATAGTTGAAGCGGGAGGGGATAATTTTTGTATATGTGTACTACGTTATCGGCAACAAAGAAATAGTTTGTTGTTAAAATTCCTTCCCGCGCTGTTTGGCCGTAGTCCAATGTTTTCTGCAAAACCAGACGTTTCGGCAGTGCTATTGACTGCCATCATCAGTGATAATCGAGTGCGCTAACGTGAGGTGGTATACGTTAGTGACCACAGTACTGTGATTAAGGCTTAAGAAAGAAGTAGTTTATGTGAAAATATTTCATTTCGAAAATGATTTTAAATATAAATCTTAGAACATGGAAGTCATGTATGGTTCTCCATACCGATATTTCATTCTTGTGAGTCTGATAATACCAACGTGAAACATTAATGCTCAACTTGAACAGTTATATGAGTTCCGGCAATATCAGATTAACAATTGCAACTTTCATCGAAGGCCCTTTTCAATTATTTTATCCTGAAGATTCCTTCTCTAAAACAGTAAAAGTTTGTGTTTACTTCTGCTTGTATCTGTATAGTCCATCGTTACACCATGACTTCGCGCCAGTCTCCCCCCCTCGCACAAACACTCATTCCTATCCGACGCAACCCTCTTACTGTTTTCCAACCCCAAGGAGCTCTACAAGAGTCTCCCGTACGTTGTCCCACCAGCCAATTCCTTAATCTTCCTCTAAGCCTATTACCTAACATCTTTCCGCTCATTACTCATTCTGATGTTCGGTCTTCAACAGGACGCAACAAGTGCCCACACCTCTTCAGCGGTTGTATTTTCATAATTTTCAGTGCACTATACTGTCTCTGTTGTTACGTAATACCAGTACACCATTTACTGTTTCTTTCAGTTGACTCTGTTAATCAAGAACTCAGATAAATATAGCGTTTCTTCCATTCATGTAGTTTCGCGTCCGTATGTCGTGATTGGTCGTCTTAAATAATTTATATGTACAGTGGCCTCTCTCTTATCCGACTTGGATGGTACCGGGTAACGGTTGGATAATGGAAATGTCGGTTAACAGAACGGTAGCTCATTTATGACCGTCGACAACAAAGAATTGAACAGCCAATATTTGAAGTACACTTTGTACTGTATCTATAAATGAAATGCGTACGATAAAATTGGATAAATGGTTTAATTATAATTGCTTTAATTATTTATCTGTGAGTACAGTAACTAGACCAGTAAATAAAATATATACGGTAGTGTACATGAATGACTTACCTTAATTATGAAAACGAGAAAGAAATTACGGCCTGCTTTCTTTTGACTCATGTCGGTTTTAATTTATAAAAGAACCAAGATTTTGGGTGTTAAACAAACTATGTAGGCAGAAAATTAAAGTTGTAACACGAAAACTTGTTACGTATATGTTACTGTACAATTAACCTACGTAAAAACACACTTTAATGCACAGTGTACACTAAAAAAGTTTAAACCCTCATATTTATGAGAAAAAGTCGGTCATTTTCTTTTATTTTATGTTGCTCTGACGTCTGTCAGCTGCATAATCTCTCCACTTTCTCAGATTCATTAGCTCACATCGACTGGCGTTGAAGTAGGCTGTTGTTCAACATACACATTGATTTGTGACACAGTAAAATATTTTAACAGTAGTAGTCGTTAAGCATAGCTCTCAGTATTTCATTGTTAATAGAATATAATTTACGTACTGTACATAATATTTATTAAAAAATTATTAATAATGTATTATTAGTGTATGTATGTATAGTTAATTTTTTCCACCCTCTCTAGTGAAACAGTTGGTTAATGGAAAGGTCGGTAAAGACAGAGGCCACTGTAGTTACTTATGTGTTCTCTGAAGTGGTTTGGGTTGAGTAACACGACTATCTTTAAGCGCGTAGAGTATCCCGTTTCGCTCCGAAGATGCTACTCTTGATCTTCTGAGTACGAACATTATTCGTGTTCTTTCGCTTTCCTGATTGTTCTTAAAGAACGTGTATATAACCTATTTAACAAAATTTTTCTTTTTTTTGATGTTGCATGATTTGAACAGGTGTTCAAGCTACATCAGGTTCTTATAATCGTGTGTTCGGTCTCCATTGTCGGTAATACAGTAAAACTTCTTTTATACGTTTCGCACTTATACGTTTTTCAGTTACTCGTTTTTTCTCCAAGGTCCCGGCGAAATTCCCATACTTCCCGTTATATTTCATTTCGGTTACACGTTTTTCGTTTATTCGTTTCTTACACTTATACGATCACATTCTCAAGTCCCTGGAAATATAAATATTCAGTTATACGTTTGAATATTTACTCTGATTTACGTCGTGTAGGCCTATATCAAAAAACGAATGTCTGAACGCAGATATTTTGTACAGACTGTACATTTGTAGGACATCGTCAGTTAGTGCCGTTCGGCTGAGTTAGCAGTTGTGAACCTTTGAGCTAGCTTAGATTCCTAGGTTAGGTTTGTTAGGTTAGATGTTAGGTATTTGCACACTGCTCGTAGAGCGTCATCGCTTCGTCGACCATATCGGAGATTGCTGGTGGTATTCAGCAGGAAATGGACAGAGAAGATGACGTGGATGATGACGAAGAACCAACGCAGTCCCCCGTGTGTTTTAATGCGTCGTTAATGCCCTAGAGATAATTAAACGCTTTGTAACGCACCGTAATTATCGGACGAAATTATGACTCGGTTGTCAATAAATATGTCAAGGGATAGTTTATTCTGTAGCCGCGTAAAAGGAAAAACAGGGAAAGATAACGGATTTGGGGGGGGGGCATGATTAATTATATCTGTGTAGTTTTTCTCTCTTGTTTTATAAGTTCATTTTGTATTATTCCAAATTGTAAATTGTAGGTAATTTCTGTTCAGTACTACACCATTTAATTATACTATTTATGTTGTATTTCACGTATACGGTTTTCTCACTTGTACGTTTTTTCTTTGAAGTCCCCTGAAAAACGTATAAATGAAGCGTTACTGTACTTTATAACTGTCTCCTCTCAGAATACAGAATTAGTCAAAATACAGTGACGAGTTTGACCGTCCTTCTAGTAAATTATTACCATTTTAATATAAGCATATTACTAATTCCTGTGGACGAAACGAATTTCGTTCGTTCATACAATTCGTTTAGCTTTTGTTTGGAACACTGGAATGTCAGGGTTTAATTTACAAGAAGCCGTCGTCCGATTCACTGACGTTTTAAATGAGATTTGCTATCTTGATGACAGTTGTTTGTCAAAAAACGTTGCACCGCGCGGTCAGAGTCCTGGCTATCGATTCAGCAGCATTCGGAGTTCGCAAAAAGTCGCGTACTACAATTGGTGCTGCTTTCGAAAGACGCCCGCAAAGAAGAACCGATTTCTTAGATATCGAGTCGAACACGGTTTTTGCCCCGAATTCCGCAAACCGGTAAAATCAATTCAGGGAACGCATTTGATTGTTCTTTACAGTTTGACCGTTTAGGCGAGGAACGAGTTTTTAGTACGGCGCGTTTGAATTTTTCCTTTGGCAAACGTCTTTGTGGGACCATTAATCTTTAAGAGGACAATTGGCGGACGTGTCGGTCATGACAGAATGTAATCCAAAGTTGGCCGCTTCAAACGGCGTCTATAGAAATTGCTTTTACTGTAGTTTTTAATGATATTCCACGTTCTTTGGCGCGTGTTTCAAGCCTTAATGAAGTGATGCTTTTTTTCTGCGCAAGTTTTCCCTTATATGCGGCAGTATACGTGTTGCGTAATTTGGTGGTTGCGCGTGCGCCTGTTGCGACTAGAGTGTACACCCTTTTTCCAGTTTAACATCGTTCTCTAAACTCATAAATGTAAGTACTACGTTTAAACATTTTGATCGTAACTTACTTAATGTTTTGATACACGTAAATGGTAAACTTCTGCCGTATTATGTTTTCGCTTGTTTACACCACTTCAAAGGACTGCAAACGTCCTGGATTATTATTATTATTATTTGTATCGGCCATCTAAGGACCACATGCCAATTTCAATTCTTTATTCTTTTCTCTTTCTCCAATATTCTTTCATCTTTTCACTGTCTCTTCTTCCTGTCTTCAGTCGACTTTGAACCTGCGTTTTTGTCTCTCCTACCCTGGACTCCTTCCATTTTTAACACTTTTGCCCGAAAAACGTCTCTTTCAATTGCTTCTTATGCGTTTATATTATTTTTTTCTAAATCTTTTTGGACTTCTTTAATCCAACTTGATGTTGACTTCTTCCCCCACAGATATTTCAAGATCTGCTTTGTTTAACCTATTGTCGTCCATTCTATATAAATGTCCATAAAATAATAGTCTTCTTTTTCTCATTGTTTCTGTTATATTTTCTATACTTTGATATATTTCATCATTACGTCTTAATTTCCAACCTTCTAAAGTTTTTCGTGGACCTAATATTTTCCTAATAATTCGTCTTCCCAATATTTCTAGTTTGTCTAAATTATAATTCAGTGCTAGACATTCACTTGCATATACTGTCGGATTTTTTATTATGGATACTCGAGTTTAAGCGTTAATTACAAGTGAACCTGTAGGTCTACTTATAAACTAGTTACATCAAATTTTTGCGGATTTAATTTTGCGTTGATCTGTGTAAGAAACATATTTTTTGAAGGTTGATTTAAATTTTTTTTCGCGGTTAGAGTAAAAAAAGTCCATGTTTTTTGTGTTTTTCAAGAAACCGCTCTCTTTGAAATTATATAAATTAAAAACCCTTGGTCCGATCATAACTAAATTTTTATACAGTATGGGTACAAGTGTTTTCAATACATTACTTAAGTTACAAAATTGTTTTTTGATCCAAAAAAAGTTATCAGTTTTGTGAAACAACTTTTTCTCGGTACAGGATAGTCGTACAAAGGCAGACTTGGTCTCAAAATCCACAACTGCTGCAAACATACATTGAGATGCCGATTTTATACAGAGTGATATTCGTGCAAGGGTGTGTGTGTGCGCTGGACCGTGTGTAAGCGGGCCTTCCGGCGTCGAAAGCGGGTGCCGTGTTGCCACGTTCAATCACCCCGGCCACTTCACTGCAGTTGAACAGTTGCTGTTTGGATAATTTTAACACCTTATTAATGTTATAACATTATGTTTTCTATTATCCATTTCCCATCACCAGACGGTGTCTTGAATCCTCCTCGCCATCCATAAATCTGCTGAATGTGTCCTCTGTATTGATCATAGTTGTCAAAATTATTTTCTAATGCATCCAGCACGTTTTCTTGCCACCCGTACCTCATCCTGTGGTTCTGTCCGCACCAGGTCTCGTCTGTAAAGAATATCTTGTACCCCTGGGAACGTAGCTCTCTCATTTTTCTCAGGAAGGTATGCCGGGACGCAGCAACTGTCACAGATTCCATCAGGACTGGCTTCTTATTAAGCTTCTTATATCTAAATCCCAAGCTTTTAACAGTCTTCAAGAGAGTAGATCTTGACATCTCAGGAAAATCTGCCATATTTTCAACAAGTTTCGTGTGGAGGTTTTTGATTGTGGGAAAAATCTTGTTTATGTAAAAATCATGTATGCTCCTCCGTATTGTGCCCAAAGTGAAGTCATCAAGTTGGATTTTCGGACGTCCTCACCTGACACACTGCTTCTTTCTTGATCCAGGTGACGTATTTTCTTCGTTCTCGTTAGTAGAGGCACTCACTCTCTTCACAGACGCTAAGGATACTCCAAGACACTGTGATACTTTCTGGTATACAGGAAACCTCTTGTCGCCAATCTTTTCTCCTTCACTCTTAAAAAAACATAGCACTTAAAATCATCGCAACTTCACCCTCTGAGAGCGGAGGTCTCGGAGGCATCTTGACGTGATATAAACACAACGACCAACACAGCCAGAATGATAAGTGGCATGCGGACGAAGCAGATTTAAAGAACTGATGACTCAGACTGACCAATGTTCAAATGAATCGTTTTTAACGAGCAAATCATACGTGTCTGGGGGTAGGTCACAAAAGCCAGGGCAAAGTCCGGGTCTGGGGTGAATCATCGCGGAAACACCGCACCCGCCTTCACTGCCGTATGGCCCGCTTACCACACGGCCCTCATGAGAAAAGGTGATGGGAAATGGATAATAGAAAACAATGTTATAACATTAATAAGGTGTTAAAATTATCCAAACAGCAATTGTTCAACTGCAGTGAAGTGGCCGGGGTGATTGAACGTGGCAACACGGCACCCGCTTTCGACGCCGGAAGGCCCGCTTACACACGGTCCAGCGCACACACACCCTTGCACGAATATCACTCTGTATAAAATCGGCATCTCAATGTATGTTTGCAGCAGTTGTGGATTTTGATAACCACGATCAAGAGCTTTTGAAACAAGACCAAGTCTGCCTTTGTACGACTATCCTGTACCGAGAAAACGTTGTTTCACAAAACTGATAACTTTTTTTTGGATCAAAAAACAATTTTGTAACTTAAGTAATGTATTGAAAACACTTGTACCCATACTGTATAAAAATTTAGTTATGATCGGACCAAGGGTTTTTAATTTATATAATTTCAAAGAGAGCGGTTTCTTGAAAAACACAAAAAACAGACTTTTTTACTCTAACCGCGAAAAAAAATTAAATCAACCTTCAAAAAATATGTTTCTTACACAGATCAACGCCAAATTAAATGCGCAAAAATTTGATGTAACTTGTTTATAAGTAGACCTACAGGTTCACTTGTAATTAACGCTTAAACTCGAGTATCCATAATAAAAAATCCGACAGTAGGCATTCTGGCTTCACTACTGTACTGTAGTGCCTTATTTTCGCATCTTTAGATATGCATTTTTTATTGTAAATATCTTTAGTTATACCATATGATCTTTCCATTTTATGAATCCTTTCATCAGTAGCAGATTTTTCTAAACCTGTATTATTATTATTATTATAGTTTTATTTTAATGAACAGAGGTTAGTCGTAGCTTCATTATGGTTTTGGCTTGAAACTATGATCCCGAAATTTTGTTGTTTATTTCCAATGTTTAAAAACTATCGACAACGGAAAAGCACGATGCATAGACCTAAACCACGATACCAAGCAGTATCAATTCCTATTTTATTATAATTATTAAAGCTGATGAAGGTGTGAAATCGCTGTTTACAAAAACTTCATAATTTCACTACGTGAGTTATAAATATTGTTTGCCGATTATATCTAACGAAATTTCTGCCTACGTTTGTTTATCTATTAAAAAAGTATTTCAAATGCATTGCTCTTAATATAATCAGTAATTAAGTAATTTGCCCCAGAGAGCGGTTATAAAAGTGTTAATTTTGTATCTGTAATGTAAATGTAAATTGTTTTAGAGTAATTATACTAAGTCGCGTTCAAGTGTATTCGAAAGTTATTACTAATATAATTAAGTTTAGGTATTAATTTTGCATACTACCTTTTCTTCAGATCGTTCCAAGAATGTAAACATTCACGCCAAGTGACGCGACCCTTTGTACTTTTTAATACAACTAGAATTCCCTTACGGAATTTCGTAGATGTTTCCGGAGGACCACTACTGCGCCTTTTCCCTCTTCGTCCTAGGATAAGCTAATCGATATGTATGGCGGTCTTCTGAACTTTCTGTCATTCCTGCGTTGACAAAGTGTGTCCCAAAAATTGAAAGAAAGAATCTAGCTGTACTGGTTCCGTTCTTAGCTTAAACGTGATGTAAACAAATAGGCGTGCACATCTGAAACTCTATTTGCTACTTGAATTAGAGGCGTGTCACTCTGACAGAAGAAGTACAGACAGGGTACATATAATACTGATAAAAACATGTAAATTGTAATAAATTGCCCTGACCAAAGTAAAATTTGTGTGACAGTGTCAGACCGACAGTGAAACATTTTTTTTTTTTTATTAACCGTTTAAATATTGCAATAAACAAATAAAGTAAAGTTTAATTCAAATGAAAATAGAAGCTGTGATAATTACCAGTGTACTGAATACTACCATTTGCTGTCGGAGAGTAATTCAATGCCTTCCATGTCTGTGTCTGAACTGTATCACACTTGAGTCAGCGTTATTATTTATAAGATTGTTCATTGTCCACAACGACGTCGGTAATGTGGGCCAGTTGTCATAGCTTATCATCTTCTTTTATTATATGCTACATACAATGACTCCACTTGTCCCCCGTTGTTTCATTGACTGCCTTCACAAATAATTGTTTTATATCAAGTAGCAAATGTGTTGTGACGGGGAACATATCCTTTCAACTGGCTCCATATTAATTCAGTAAGATTTAGAATACAGTGATAAGGAGGAAGTCTTAAAACGACTTGCCCCGATTTAAATGGCAAGATACGTCTCACATGACTATACAGACATTCTGCGTATGCGCGTAAGACGTTACTGTGTGAATAGTGTCAACGCCCGTGACCAATACCGTTTCAGATTTGCCGCGTGTGTTTGTTTACATCAGGATTGAACTAACAACGGAAAAAGTATAACTTGCTATCACCATTTCTGTTTTTTCTGAACTAAAAACGGAAAAAATATAAATGAACACACATTGTTCTCCTCATTACGTAGTAATGTTGTCTGAGGGCAAAGATGGTATATAGAGGAGAACCTACTTATTACAGTTAACGTTAATCTTAAAAACATTAATGGTAATGAGTTACAAAAATATATATGGAATATATGGAACAGTATACACAGAAGTACAACGTGCAACTGATGTTCTGTGAAGCTGAACAATATAGAAATAACGAATAAAGTAGGCTATATAGACAAAAGAAACGAAATTTCTGTGAAGAGTGAAGGGATATTCACTGCTTGACAAACACAGAAACGTAGATATAAGAAATCAACTAAATGTTTTTGCATCAGTGATATAGTCAAGAAAACTTAAGGGATTCGAAAGAGTAGAATGAGCAGGAATCAATTTACCTGATTGAGCACTAAGTTAGTAATGGGGTTAGACGGAGAGAAGATGGTATGGGAATCGTATAACAGGTATGTGTGAAGTGATCCGCCAATTCTTAAGGGATTCGAACACATTTAATAAATAAATCAACTAATTTATAAGCAGGGGCTCCTGATTTACTTCTGAATTTCGTCCTAGAACGTATGTCAACTTGTTTTATCCCATTTTACATACTCATCGTACTTTAAGTCCTTAAAGGTGTGTAGGCCTATACCATTTTCGTGTTTATATTCGTGGTTCCTCCCGGTTAAGCACCGTCGTACAAGTGTTTCATGTCCGTTAGCCAGAAATTCTAACATTTTTAGAAATTTAAACTTACTGGTCCCATTATGTGGGATTAATTTTTGTAAAATAATTAAATTCTTTGAAGAGTCTAATTTTACTTCCATTGTTCCATAAGGAAATTGAAATATGGTGATGACAAAAAAATCGTGTCGAAATAAGGGCTGATTCTGATTGTACTACCCTTAAAACATGAAGAAAAGTCATTTTCTGAAATATGTGTGTGTGTGTGTGTGTGTGTGTGTGTGTGTGTGTGTGTGTGTGTGTGTGTGTGTGTGTGTGTTTTCTATGTCGAACGATAACTGCCGCAAATTCAAACAGAATCAAATAATTTTTTGCATATGTGCCCGAGTTGTAGAGGACTCAAGGTCTATTGATTTTGGTGAAGATCGGTTAGGAGAAAGGGATAGTTTACGTGCACCGTTAATGTTATAACAAGAGTAAAGTACTTAAATTTGATAAATAAACTATCCTGAAAAGAATGTCATAATAATCCACTGTAGGAAGGTAGATAAAATATCTATAAATAAAAAGTGTAGTTGAAGGGGTAATTTTGTATAAATGAAAATGATAGTTGAAGGGGGAGGGGATAATTTTTTATATGTGTACTACGTTATCGGCAACAAAGAAGTATTTTGTTGTTAAAATTCCTTCCCGGGCTGTTTGGCCGTGGTCCAATGTTTTCTGCAAAACCAGACGTTTCGGCAGTACCATTACTTCCATCATCATTGAAAATCGAGTGCGCTAACGTGAGGTAATATACGTTAGTGGCCACAGTACTATGGTTAATGCTGATGACAGAAGTAGTTTCTATGGAAATATTTCATTTCGAAAATGATTTTTAATATAAATCTTAGAGCATAGAAGTCATGTCTGGGTCTCCATACCGATATTTTGGAAAACGTTTCAACCTTTATAGGATAATAAACATTATCGAGTTCGAAATTCGAAAGCAAGCCTTGGACTTTATTAGAATAAAAAAAAAATTAACTACTTTGTTCCAATAAGTTAAGAATTGAGAGTTTCAGAAGAATACAATTTTTTTCTCGACCGTTTAGCGTCGTCTGATATGTACGTGTAACACGAAATGAACTTTGCTGTAATAGTTGTTAGTGTTTCGCTCTCCACCACCATACATATTTATAGGGGAAGTATTACGGCCGCTAGTTAACACAAGTGGAGAGACATCCCCGTCATATGCGCCAGCAACAGTTGCCATGTATATTTCAGTCCGGAAGTATAATTACATTGGAAACAGGAACCGCTCGTTGTCTAGTCGTTTCGAGAGATGGAGATAGTGGTGCGAAAATAACCGTCGAACCACCCTCCCCTCGTCTGCTAACGAGTCTACCGTTAGACACCCCCTAGGAAATGAACAGTTTTTTGTATCACTCTGTTTTGTGGTAGCACAACATTACGAGGTTAGAAAATAAGGAATTAATTTTCGTATAATTATAAATGATGATATAGTCGTTCTGTCTGTCTATGGGTGAAGGAACGGTCAGGGTTCCAACACGTTGAGAAAGGCAGACAAGAATTGTTAAATTAATTATAAAGTGTTTCATTATTGTAATTTGTTAAATATTTCTTAAACCTTACTACTTGTTAGTTATAAGTATTAAACTTCAACGATGCTTATTACTGTACGGTGTTCATTCTGTGCGTGATCGTTCGTCGCTTTATCTCAACCATTTATATATACATTTAGTAGTAGCCTTTGCCTTCATTCCAAACAAGTAGGCTTAAAGGTAAATAACAAAAAGACCAAGGAAATACGTATTAACCACAGAAATAATTCTGATTTGATACTAGACGGAAGACTAAATAGAAAGGGTTGAGGAATTTTGCTATCTGGCATGGTTAGTCAGGATGGACGTGCTCTTAGGGATGTGATAAGTCGTATAAATAAAGCAAAAGGAGCATTTGCACAGTTAAGACCAGCACGGAGATCACCCCCATATACGCAGGAAGACAAAACTCGTAATATTTGACTCAAATGTCAAATCGGTGTTGCTGAATAGATGTGAGACCTGGAAAATGACAAAGGACATTACCACAAGGTTACAGACTTTCATAAACCGTTGCCTGAGGTACATAATGAGAATCTGGTGGCCCAATTCAAATCCATCTCGAACAGAGATCTATGGGATGCCACAAGTCAGAGTACCATCCAACTACAGATAAAGAGAAGAAAATGGAGGTGGATCGGTCACACCCTGAGAAGACCACCAGAAAATATCGCCAGACAGGCACTGAATTGGAATCCGCAAGGTAGCCGCAGACGTGGAAGACCGAGAAGAGGAGTATGGAAAGAGAGCTAACTGGTGTCAACAAGACATGGAGGGAGGTGAAGGCCCTGGCAGTGGACAGAACACGATGGAGAAATTTCGTCGAGGCCCTATGTTCCACCTAGGAATTTAAGGACTTAAGTCAAGTAAGTCGAGTTTGCCTTCATTCTTGCCAAGTGGATTTTCTTCTGTTTGAAGATATTCTCTTATTTTAGCTAGTCATTTTTTCGCCGTATCCTTTCAAATGCGATTATTTCTCGTAGACATTTTTTTTTCGTAAGAATTTCAGTGTGTGTGTATCCTAGAGAGTGTAAAGATACGTGTAAAGATGTGAAATGAACGAAGCTATGGAATACGAGATCTCAGCTACGACGAATGGGAAAATAGAAACGATTGAAAATAAATCCGTGTCCGAGAGGGGGAAGGCAACGTCAACTCTAGAAATCATGTATACGAGGTCTGTAAATTAAGTAGTGAGACTTTCAGTAAAATTTTTTGTTTACAGTCAAACTGTATAAAGACTATCGCCTTCAAAACAGTTCCCTTGGGAAGCCACACTGCGCTTTAGACGGGGTTTCCACTCTTCGTAGCAGTGCTGGATCTCAGAAACTGGAATCTCCTTCAACTGGTCGATTACATTTTTTAAATGTTGTCTATTGTCCCAAAATGGTGTCCTTTGAGATGCTTTTTCAACCTCGGGAAAAGAAAGTAGTCACTGGGACTCAAATCACGTGAATAAGAAGATGGCTGAGGAACAACAGGGATATTTTTCTTTGCCAAAAACACATTAACCGAGAGTGCTGTGTGACAAGGTGAATTGTCATGATACAGCATCCAGGTGTTCACGCTAAATTTTGTTTTTCATAATTTGATAAACTGTAGTCTGGTTAAAATTTAATTGTTCTGCGATGATTCTGATGGTTAATCGACGGTCAGACCTCACCAAGTCCCTGATTCGATCAACATTGTTGTCAGTTCTTGATGTTGATGGTCTTTCAGAGCGTGGATCATCCTTAATTGATTCCCGGCCATCTGAAAACGCTTTAAACCATCTGAAAACCTGTGCTCTTGACAAAGCTTCATCTCCATACACCTTTGGCAGTTTTTTGAAAGTTTCAGTAGCATTGTTCCCGAGTTTAACACAAAACCTGATTGCACAACGTTGCTCGTAATTGATTTCACGCATTTTTATAGCCTAACGCACAACAAAAATTCACTTAACGAAAAGCTTGTTTATGTTTCACGTAGCAGTAATAGATAATAAAGATTAATACACTATATCAGTCATCTGTTTATCTGACCATCTGTGTTAATGGAAACCTTACAGTGTTGCCATATTGACTGCTACATGATTAGTCTCATTACTTAATTTACAGACCTCGTATATCCATTTCTATCATTGTCTGTGATATATTGTACGTTACGTGCATGTGTGCTGTGATTTCCAAACCCTATTTTCGCTTCTTAAATGAGGAATGTATTGTTCTATATAAGGTTTTTCATTTATCTAGCGATTCTTTTTGCTTTTATTAATTGCAAATCCACTTATGCATGTCTACATGTGATCAATGCTACTTGTAATTCCAGTTCCTTCGTAAGGTAGGCGTATCTGTATTACGTGTTCTATTATTTTGTCATTTATCGTAAGTTTATCTCTTAATTGTTCATAGAATATTGTAATTTATTTTTTCGTGTCAAGTCCATGGTGGTGTTGCGTTTTAACCTGGGGTGTCGGGGTTGAATGTATAAATATTGTTTTCGTTGATGTACAAATTAAAAAAAAAATATATATATAAAAAAAATAAGTGAAAGGTTTCGTTTGTGTCTTTGTGCTCGACTTAACGGGAGATAACGATGTTTGAAATAAACTAACACGTTCATTAGTACACTTTGTATGGTATTATAGTTCCGTGCGTGTGTTAATTATGCCCACAGATGTGCCAGCGGTAATCGTCATGTTAGCTCAGACATAACAAACATAATTAAAGAGTCAAAAATGTATTCCATTGTATAACCCATTAAATAAAAACAAAGTCAAAAAAAGAAGGCGGACTCTCACGAGAAACGAGTACGAAAGTGGATGGACGTATTGCATGAGTTTGGGTCATTAAACGGTCACAGAGGACCTTCAGCCAGAGTTATATGTAAAATAATTAAAGGAGAATTACCAGAGAAAACGAACAATCCTTTTTTGTGGTTAATGGACTTCATTTAATAACAGAGAAAGAAAGGAGGAGAGAGAGAGATTCAGAGTGACAAAGAGAAAGGGGAATTATCAAGCATTAAAAGAAGTGCAACAAAAGGAAATTAAAGAAGTATATAAAAAACCCAACGACTGGGCAGCAGAATCAGTTGATTGTGCGTACGTCTTTTTTACAAAAAGCACAAAACAATATTACAGTGGTGTTTTTTCCTCTTACAGTAAACTTGAAGGAATCGTTTTTAATAAAGAGATAGTTAAAACGAGCTGTTTGCGAGAGGTTTATAAGAAGGATACAGTATAAATAAATACAATAGCCGAAGCCAAAGCCGAGTCGGTTGGTCAGGTTGATTTAGCATTGATTGTATAGCAAGCATAGCGAGCGACCAGCCAAGTACAATGTAGTTTTATTGGTCGAACCGAACATAAATCTAAGATATTATTAGCTTGCAGCAGGTAGAACCGGTTTACACACACACACACACACACGGCTCATTCTACACAATCCCGATGTTTCTGTAAAAGCTAATACAACTACCACTGAGGATTGAAATTAGAACGGTTTGCAACGTTCCGACTCCTGTGTTTCACGGTCTGCCGTCCCGTAATCCGCTGTTCCCGCTACAAACTCGTAGCCTACTACTCAATATAGTAGTATTAGTACCTTGGAGAGCACATTGTTTCACAGTTATTATTTAAAGCCGTCTGCCGTTCATGTTTAATAATCGGCGTACTCTTGCACAGCCCGTGGATGATGTCTGTGTTCTAATGAATATACAGTAGAACCTTGTTAAAATGCTCCCTCTGTAACCGTATGTGTTACACGGATTTTTGTCGGTTCCTGCGCGTTCTATACCAGTAGAGTCTTTATACAACGTTATTTTCATTTCCTTGTTATTCTTTGTAATACCCTTTTCTTTGAACGTTCCAAATCGGTTTCGTCAATGAGATAAATTGACTCCTGAAGCAATGTCAATTTGTCGTATTACCAGGGTGTCAATTTTACATATTACAATTTTAAATACTCAGTTATCTTGTGATTTTGAAAACTTAGATATAATGTTTGTAATTTTTTTTATAAATCAAGATCTAAACTGTTCATTACAAATTTTGCTAATAGGGTAATTTGTTTAATATAAGAGACGGAAAGTACTAAATAAATGAGTGTATAGAAGGCATATAATTCTATAAAAATTATCTGAGTGTTGGTTTGTCACCTACCTAAACAGTTTTCTTGCGGTTGATTGTCAGTCGAGCATCTTTTGTCTTTGAGATTTAAATTTTGAGGTTTTAAAGGGAAATAACACCACTAGCATTTAATTGTCTTCAAATTGCTGTTTTGGGGACGGCGATTTAAAAATCTCTAGGGGTCAAAAGTTAACGCCCAGTCACATGAAAGAGCAACAGAGTATTCACTTGTTCCTGCTCGCTCTTGAAGCTGCCCATACACTATAAATATTATTGCACAATATACGTATTGTACAATATAAATATTGTGCAGTAGTATCGACAGTGTATGGGTTAGATTGAAGGTCTAAAATGGGTTGCACAATATGTTGTGTGAATTCAAAAATGTTTTAAATATACTGCACAAACCGAAACTATTGCGTAGTGTATGGGCGAGATTGCACCATATCGGCTCATTTCCCCCGCTTTCGTCGGCTAGTGCGCATCGTCTCGCTCTCGCTGTGTCGCTGTCGGAGGAAAGAATGTTCATTTTAGAGGTGATTGAAGTTTATCGGTCTCTACCTGCCTTATGGAACGTTAAAAGTAAAGATTACAGTAATAGGACAAAAAAATGAACAGTATGATCAGTTACTAAAAAAGTATAATGAGAAATATCCTAATGTACATAAAAAGGAACTGATTAAGAATGTTAATTAATTCCAAACAAACTTCAGAAAAGAGTTAAAATGAATAAATGATTCAGAAAAAAGTGGGGCTTTTTATCTTACGCGTAAACATTTTTAGCATTTCGTCGAATGATTCACAGACTAATCGCACAAAGCTTCGAAAATCGTTCAGCTTAGTTCATTCAACAGCCTTTCATGAGTATATTGATTCCTTTTCTTGTACCATTGTTTCATCCATATGCGGTCCTTTCTCTTTTTCTTTTTTAAACACAGAAAATTACCACACACCTTGACTCGATGTCACTCAACATTTTCACTCGAAAAAATTCAGGAGTCAACTAAGGTTGTACAATAATATTGCACAGCGTAGGGCCACCAGCTAATATTATTGTGCAATAATATTGATAGTGTATGGGCAGCTTAAGTGAAGGATTCAATAAGTTGCAAGTTTGACAGTACACAGATTTTATTTGCCTGTCAGAGCCAAAACATGAACTGTGTTACATCTGTATGTATGTGACTTAGCATCGGAGACATACCGACATACCGTGACTCGGTCAGTTGTTTTTACCACAGTACGAAATTTGACTGTAATAAAGTGCAAAAAAATATTTTTCTTTAAAGGAAGCAATGACTCCCAACTACCAGTGTCACCTACCCTGAGGAGCATTGACCGTAACAGTAGTCCCATAAACACCCGTCCCCATTCACAGAGTTTCTCTGTATTGAGTTAAGAAATTCTGGATCTAAACAACTATGACGAAGGGGCTGAAGACGGGGTATCAGTTAACGGGTCAACTCCGCACGGCGCGAATCGTTCGAAGTATGACAGTATTTCATTGCTTGTTCTGATGGCATCCTTCTTTTTCTGATAAAGATTTGTACTTGAATTATGTAGAAAATGTGATTATTCAGATTAACGTACGAGGCAAACAATTCTAGATTATTTTTTGTTTGAAAGAAATAGTGATTACAGGATAGTTACATATCAACGAATTGATTAGACAAATAATGAGTTCGGATCATAATTAAGGAATTATGTGAACAGAGTTGAGGAAGCAAAAGAAAGGGGAAGGTATGATACGAGGATGACCTTTGAATGGGAGACAACCGAGTTCTAGAACCGCAAGAAGAATAAAAAGGAGGAAAGCTGAGATCCGAATGGAATAAATAATTGAGGAAACGTTAACACAGTGGACATTTTCTCATGAGGAATGGAAGAGATTATTGCCCACTGCAAAACGAAAATAATGATCAGAAAACGGTATGGGTGAGGAGTGTGAGAGGGGGAGAGTAATCATCATCATCCCACGGATTAAACAAAGAATGTTTTGTTCCGGTCTCAAATAGGCAAAGATTAGAACTGGTCACTCCAGCGCTTCCTCGGACGTCCCACACCTCTCCGTCCCCTCGGCTTATAGTTCCATAGTTGTTTGGGGATGCGGCAGTCACCCATTCGGCAAAGATGTTCCCACCAATTCAGCCAATACTGGGCGATCCTGTCGGGTATACTCATAATATTCAGTTCCTGCCGTATATCTGTGTTTCTTCTATGATCATGGAGAGTATACCCTGCCACGGGCTTGAGAAATCTCATTTCAGCCGCTTTTATGCGACTGGCCTGACTTTTTTTCGTTAAAGTCCAATTCTCAGACCCATAAAGAAGTGTGGGAAGAGCCATCAACTTGTAGAATTTAGGCGTGTTCCTTTACTTGCTGACTTAAGGGTTCACCTAATGGTCCTGCACATAAGGTTGAACTTACGCAACTTATTCACAACGTCGTTGCATGCATTATAGCCCAGATATTGAAAATTGCTAACTTGTTCCAATTAGCAATATTGGGGAGAGTTATATTGTTATTAATCATGATATAGAATGTGAAAATCGGAGATATAATGGGACCTTCAATCATAAAGCTGATCGACGACGTAAACAATACAACTGTCCGGTATGGACTTATACAAAGTTTGTTCGAGAGGCGATCGGAAAAACAGCGTACAGCGTGCGGTGGCTTCCGTTGGGAAGAGGGAAAGAAGGGATGTTCTGGAAGTGTCTGAGGGAAGAATTATCAAGAAATGGAAAATATTAAAATAAAAACCGTTGAATAGATACTAGAAGATGTCAAAGACCTATTTGAACTGATACTTATAGACCGTTATATATTAACTTCCACGCCTGTGGTGAGACTAAAGATAAGTGGTGTCGTGAACTTTTTTTTAGCTGGGGACCTACAGTATATGCCGCATCGCGCATTTCGATCGCCATTTCTCCCTTTACTGAGCTATTCTTCAATAGCTCGATCTCTCATGCTTTTCCTAATTCCTGTTCTTCATTGTGTTGTCAGTCTTCTTTTCTTTTCCTGTTTTGTGGTGTGTAAGTCAATGCTTTCTTTGGCCATCGCTTCTCCTCCATCCTCATTACATGACCATACCATAACAACTGTCTGGATTCTATTCTTTCTGCTGTTGTAAATACACGCCCTGTTTTCCTTCTTATATCTTCGGTTCTAACATGTTGCATTGTAGAAATATTACACGCTTTTCTTAAGCAGTCTTTCCACAGTTTGTATCATCTTTTTCTCTTCATCTGAAAGTTTGCCAGCATTCGCAGCCATAAGTTAAAATGGGCTCCACAGTAGTTGTTTAGATTGTCAGTTTAGTTTGAAGTTTCATTTTGTTCGACCAAAGTAACTAGTTTAGCAAACGAATAGCCTTTTTCCCTATTGTATTCTATTTTTGATGTCATTTTTTTTTTGTGCCACCTTCTGAAGTAAATCCTCCCAAATGTTATGAAGTCAAAAATTTTGTATTGTAACGTTTCAGCGCCTTTACTGTCCCCTCTCCTGGGTACTCATTAAGAAAGATGTCACTCGCATACAGTCCATGGAAATGAAAGCCGTGAAGGGGCTGAAAGGATGTACGAAAATGGACAGGAAGAGGAATGCGCAGACCAGAAATGATTTTTTTACATTTTTTTCAATTAACGAAAAATAAGTGAACAGAGGGAAAGCGGAAGAATCACTAGACCGACTGGATCATAAAATAATGGGCGGGCGTCACTATAATAAACTAACGGGTGAGAACTGTCTGTAACCCTACGAAGCGCTGGGAGCAAGGAAGCCGGACAGGCCTGTACTTTATTAAAGGGGAGGAGGAGGAGGAGGAGGAGAAGAAATTGTATTAGCCAAGCATCCAACTATTGTATTAGCTTTTGTGATTTGTTGCTGAACTTATCTATTTGACTTCATCTTGCATTAAGCACACCGAGTTGGTTTACTTAATTTTCGTGTCCAGTTGATTCATTATTCATAATCAACTTGCGTTTTGTCATAGTCTGCAGCAGGGCTTGATTTCAGGTGGAACGCGCCAGAACTGCGTTCCGGAATCTCTTGGATCCAAAAATAAATTACCGAAAAAAAATATGAAAAGGAAAACCTAAGTATTACTAATATATACTACTACTTTTTAAATTGTGCCCCTCATCAACCCCACTACAAAACTAAACATTTGTCAAAGTCAAACACCAGCACTTTATCTTAACTACTGTCGTTCTTTTTTTTTTAATACGTTCTACCTGAAGTTCTCTGGTAAGTAGAACTTATTAAAACAAATTTCAACGAGGCTCCCTCGAAGATGACATTCGCAGTTAGCGGTGTCGACACGAAGCGACGACCGACGTTTATATATGCATTCTAAAATTTTTCCGGAGAGTCTTTCTACCGTGAAATATGCTGCTGAATCAATAGCAATATCTTCAAGTGAATGTGAGAGGGGTTTTCGCAAATGAATGTAATCATTAGATCTTTAAGAGCATCTCTAAAGACAAATACTGTATCCAGCCTCTTATTTGTGAAAAATAATGGACCTCCTCCCCGTTTATTTTATCCATCAAAGTACGTGGATTCGTGGCTGATTTCTGGCCACCATACAGCATTGGACACAAAGAGTAAGGAAAGGTCAAGAAACAAACAATATGACGACACAATGATGAAACTATGGAAACTTTTTAAAATGTCCGAACCACCGCAACTATCACTTAGCGTTTGATTGAGGCTCCGGGATGACGCCGTCATGAGTGACATGTTTTCTATTGTCGTGCGGCTAACCTGACGATGAAGCTCTTTAGAAATATCAGTAAACTTTATTGTCTTTTTAGATACATGTTTATGCGTATGTTACATATTTATAAGCCTTGAAAAATGTAGAACTCCTTTGTAATAATCTGATGTTAAAATACACGCTAATATAAAATTCAAGTATATTTGTGTGTGTGCAACTTTTGAACTGATGCGTTCCGGCACCTATAATTTTAGAAATCAACCATTGGCTTTTGTGATTTTTTGCTGAACTTATCTGACTTCATCTTGTATGAAGTACTCGGAGTTATTTTACTTCCATTTCCTGCCCAGTCGATTCATTATTCATAATGGACTTGCATTTTGAAGGTGGATAGAACGATGTTGTCATGGATTTTGTCATAGTGTGTAGTTTACAAGATAATCTGGAAAGTGAGTATGTAGTAGTACTAGTTTGGCGTTAGCGTATCTACAGTAGCGCATACAAACGTGCGTGGAATGAATACAATTAACAAACACAATCGCGCGGACCCTTGCGTCTTTCCGTAATTCGGCGTTAAATTGGTGCACTCCGTAAAGCGGATTTCACGAACGACAACTTTCCACTGAAAAAACAATTAAACAGTGTTATTTCGGTTATCAGTACAAAAAATATATAATTACACGCAATTTAAACGGACTTGGAACTCGATAAGGCTTTACTCCTTTTCCTTCATGGGCACACAGGTCGTCCAAGCGCCGCACACGGCCAGTAAAAAAAAAACATGATCGATTATTAAATGGGCAGGTGTTGCTGAAGAAACGAGTTATTGACGAAAAATAAACTAGTTTGTGTGTGCGCGCGCGCGCGTATGTGCACAAACAGCAAAGTCCAAATTAAGTAAGTCCAAGGTTCTGTGTTCTCAGATTGGTTTGACAGCAGCAGCACTCGAAGCACCGCGTTCGGTTCGGCGCCGTGCGGGGGGGGGGGGCGGACGTCATACCCTTGAACTTGTGTGAAACATTCATTCCGATTGGAAACTTGCCCAATAAATTAAAAATAAAAAAACAAAAAGAGGAAAAATTTACCATTATGTCCAGCCGTGTGTACATACAAAAAGGTTATAAAAAGAACAGTCTGGTGAGGAAATTTCATCTTGTTTTATTAGTCGGACAGTAATTGTTTGGGTATAACCGTTTACTTTAGACTGTGTCGTGTTTTTATTACCTGAAACATGCTTTGTTTATTATTTGGCGAATATTTTATTTTATTTTCATAATACAAATAATAGGATGGCTCATTACGAGCTGGGTGCGTGGGCCGATAACTTTAGAAACTTAATTAGGCTTGACCAGAAAATTGAATAAATTTATATCGTGTGATATTTTCAACGTAATAAAATTTGTTTTGTTACGTATTTTATGAATTTCTTAAAAGTCGACAATAATTTATTTTTTGGAAGTATACATTCATTGTAGGGTAAAAGTAAGGTAATTTGGCGATAAATTTTGATAAAATTTCAAAAATTCTAATTTTTAATTATTCATGTTATTTACCTGAAAAGATCTAACATCGGATATTCACATAATTGTTGTGTGGTGCTAAATTAAACACTTTATTAAACCACATGACCACATTTGTAGTTTTAAATAAATATAAAATTTGATTTATACGTATTAAAACTTGTAACATATTTAATTAACCTTTTGGGGTCAGGTTAATTGATAATAGTATAGGTTATTTGGTGACAGTGAAAAGATAATTTTGTTAAGTATTAAAATAGAACGCACACAGAAAATTTGTTTAATTTTCGTAAGTATTTATAACACCGGATTGACTTTGTCGTAATTAGAATGAATATTGAATATTACAAACAAACCAAAATTTGAAAATTTTAAAACTAATTATAATGGTTAATTTGTTTTTAGCATATTTTATAAAAAACAAATGACTATTATAGTGTTGCACCTCACATTGTCCTGGAACCAGTCAATATTCTGTCATAATAACTAGTATGCTTTTTAATTCGAAGCACTTAGAAAATGAAAACAACACACACCCTATAGCCTATATAAGCTTCGAAGATTAACTTTAACTAGCTCTTCAGCTTCTAGCAACTTAGGATTATCAGTATTACCAGCGTGTTTTATCATCACAATTTGATTTACTTTTTTATTTTTGATTGCATTATTAAAGGTGCTACCTCGTCGACTTTCTCGCAATACCTCAACTACATTGTATTACCGATGTTTATTGCCGCTCAGTTGTTTTAGTCAGTTCTGTAAAATTAGAACTTCCGTGATAGTCGCAATTCTTGACGGGACTGTTAACCTTTACTACAAATAAGTTTAATGTTGCGTGCGCACAGCGGACGCCGTACAACATTGTAACCGTTCCTTGATCGGTTGTTATTTATATATATTGTTATTGATCGCCCTTGTTAAAAGAAAAAATACCTCACTGCATAAAAGAATACTGTCAATAAAACTGTCGAATGTGGAATGTGCGAGTGCGTCAGTGAGCGAAGTTAGTCTGCACTGTGACAAGGCCTGAGATAAGAACGGATGCCAGCCATGTCTCACAGATGGATCGTACTCGCATAAATAGTCTTTCGTAGCACTTCCTCCTCGGTTCACATCACAAGACTAAAGAGTTGTGAACATTCCAGTACGTGAACAGCTGATATAGCTACGTTTCACATAAGCAGCACCGGCCCCAGCGCTTGTGCCGCCCCCTCCCTATTTTAACTCTAAACACATTCACGCACACTAGACCTACTCAAAAGATACGGCGATTGCCTTCAAATGACGACTAGGAATGTTTGCATTGTTGTGTTTATCAAATAACTAGGACTTTTTCGCGTTTACGATGCGGCGAACGGCTACAATAAAAATTGTAAAGACAGTACAAAGAATCGTGAGACAATAAAAATGTATGCCTATGTGATGACTCAAAATTAAAATCTACGATCTATGTCGAGGCATAGTGACGGGTCGGAGTGAGAGACAAAGAAGAAGGAATATATATTCGCGTGAAAGTCAAAATGATAATAGACCAAATGCAAATTTAAATAGTATAAATAGTATAACATTGACGGGTCGGAGTGAGAGACAAAGAAGAAGGAATATATATTCGCGTGAAAGTCAAAATGATAATAGACCAAATGCAAATTTAAATAGTGTAAATAGTATAACATTGACGGGTCAGAGTGAGAGACAAAGAAGAAGGAATATATATTCGCGTGAAAGTCAAAATGATAATAGACAATGCAGGTTTTGCAATGCAAAACATTTCGAATCTGAGGTCACTTTAGGTGAAAGGACTGCATTCACTTCATGTTGTCATAAGGGTAAAGCAATATTACCGGCCTTAAGTCAAAATGAATACTTTAAATCATTGTATGATGGACTTACTTCAATGAACCTTCAATAAAAAGAAAGTCAAAAAATTATTTTGAAAACATTCGTAAATACAATTCATCATTTGCTATGGTTAGCTCAGAAGCTAATATTTCGGATACAGTTACGCGTGGAGTGTATCATTTTAAAATACATGATGTTTTTTATCACAGATCAGGTCCAATGACTGCTGGATATGGTCGCTCACCATGTTATGCGCAATTATATTTTTATGATGTTGACACTGCTGTCAATTATAGATTACGTGAACACTATAATCAAACATGCAATAACAATATAATGCGCGAAATCTCTCTTGAATTGGAACGCATTAATCCGTTCGTTCGGTCATTCATTGCAATGAAAGATCATTGTCAGAGAGTTGAAAATCAAAATAAAGAAATTTGTATGCTCATTAAAGTAAATCGTGATTTAGATCTACGCCGTTATAATGATGCAGTTCAAACTGATGTAGCAGTAATATTTAGTACAGTTGATGGTGAGCCACCCTTTGAACGAAATATGGTTTCGTTTTCAAAAGTTAATGGTACCATTAAAAATATCTCTGTTTTGGATTCATCATTGGACCCTTTAGCGTATCCATTACTTTTTCCAAATGGTGATACTGGGTGGCATATCAATATTTCTCATAATATACCAACTACATCTAATTCAAGAGCGCCCAGAAATAAATTAACCATGCTTCAGTATGCAGCCTATCGACTTGCAATTAGAGAAGATTGGGATTGTTGCACCATTCCCAAAAATTATTTCTGCAGTGGATAGTTGATATGTATGGGAGAATAGAGGGCACAAGGTTACATTTCGTTCGACAAAATCAAACAAGTCTTAGGTCTGAAGTTTACAACAATTTAACAGATTATTTAGAATTGAACCCAATGCCAATAATGTTGGCCGTAGAGTAATTTTACCATCTTCATTCAGTGGATCTCCAAGAAATATGTATCAGAATTATTTAGATGCAATGTCAATTGTACAACATTTCGGAAAGCCTTCTTTGTTTATTACAATGACTTGCAATCCAAGTTGGCCTGAAATAGTTAGCAATATTGGTGTAGGTGAGTCAGCTAATTTTCGACCTGATATTGTTGTGCGTGTATTCAAGTCCAAACTGAAAGCATTAATTGAGGGCCTTACACTAAAAAAAATCTTCGGTAAAGTTGACGCACTCATTTATACAATTGAGTTTCAAAAGAGAGGATTGCCTCCTGCTCACATTTTACTCTCTTTAAATGAGCAAGATAAAATTGTTAACGCTACCGATATTGATAAAGTTGTATCTGCGGAGATTCCTAACATTCAAACACATCCTACATTACATGAATATGTTGTAAAACACATGATGCATGGTCCATGCGGTGTACTTAATCCAAATTCTGTATGTATGAGAGATGGAAAATGCACAAAAGATTATCCAAAACGATTTAATGAATTTACATGTGAATCATTGAATGGATATCCATTATACAGAAGGCGTGATAATGGTATTAATGCTGAAGTTCGCGGTAGTTGCCTCGACAATCGTTATGTTGTACCATACAATCCGTATTTACTTGCCAAATTTAATTGCCATATAAATGTTGAAGTATGCACTACAGTTAAAAGTGTTAAATACATTTATAAATACGTGTATAAAGGCTATGACAGTGCATCTGTTGAATTAGGTTCAGAGAGAAATGAACCAGGTCAAGAAATACAAATTGATGAAGTTAAAAATTTTTTAAATGGCCGTTATTTCGGATCAACTGAACCTGTATGGCGCATCTATGAATTTCCAATGCATTTTCAATCACATGTCATCGTTAGACTTGACATTCATTTACCGCGTAGACAGAATGTTTACTTTCGAGAAGGGCAAGAACGTCAAGCAATTGAAAATGCAAGACAAACAAAATTATTAGCATTTTTTGAATTGAATCGATCAGATCCATCAACGCATGAATATAAGTATATTGAAATTCCTTTGCATTATGTGTGGGAAGATTCCCGAAAAAAATGGAAGAACAGAAGGCGTGGAGGTGATAAAATCATTACACGCATATATGTAGTATCACCAAAAGACATCGAACTTTTCCATTTACAATTGCTTTTATTACATGTCTGTGGTCCAGAATCATTTGAGGATGTTAGAACATACAATGGAATTATACACACTTCTTTTGTTGAAGCGTGCCATGCTCGTGGCATTGCTTCAAATGATAATGAATGGCGCGAATGTTTAAATGAACCAAAAGAATTACATTCACTAAAACAAATGCGAAATTTATTTGGTTACTTTTGTGCATTAAATGTGCTAGCCAATGCACTGGCGTTATGGAATGAATTTAAAGTATATCTTAGTGAAGATTTTTTGAGAGATTACAACGAAGAAGTATCCTTTAACACAGCTCTATTAGAAATTGAAGATATTTTGAATGTTCATAATTTGTCATGTCAAGAACTTGGTTTACCAGTTCCGACGTATTCGCAGAGAACAGACGAAGCAAATGCTATTGATCCAATAGAACAAGAGTTTCTGTTTTGTGAGCATTATGAAACTGCAAATATTGAACAGCGTAATCTAATTGATCGTGTGATTCGTGAAGTTTTGCACCATGATACTGGATCTAATGTTTTTTGTTTAACCGCTCATGCAGGTTGTGGAAAAACATTCACACAAACAGCAATCATTCACAAATTAAATTGCTTAATCTTAGTTGCATTGCAACAGCGTTCAGTGGCATTTCTTCAACTCTATTACTTGGAGGTAGAACTTTACACAGTGTGTTTAAATTGCCTATACCCATTTTGGAAAATTCTGTAGTGAATATTACCGCAAATAGTAGCTATGGACGTTACATAAATTCATCATCATTGATAATTATTGATGAAATTTCTATGTGCCCACTGCAAGTATTGAAAATCATAGATATATTATTGCAGGATCTATGCGATGAAAATGATAAACATAAACCATTTGGAGTGAAAACGATACTTCTGTGCGGTGATTTTCGGCAAATCTTACCAGTTGTCCCACATGGATCACGTGCAACTTTAATTGAAAATTTTGTCACGAGTTGGCATAAATTTGTTTATTTTCATAAAGTAACGTTTACTAAAAATATGAGAGCCTTACCAAGTGAAATAGAATTTGTCGATTTCTTGAAAAAAATTGGTAATGATGAAGCCCCACAATTCCCTCAGTTTGGTGAAAATATTATTGAAATAGCCTACCTCAGCAATTAATAGGAGATGAAAATAATATTATTAATGAGGTGTATGGAAATATTTCCGAAAACATACTTTCAGATAACATATTGAAGTCAGTTATTTTAGCACCTAAAAATGATAATTGTACTTTTATTAATACTGATATACTTAATCGAATACCAGGTGAACAGAAAACATATCATAGCTACGATAAAATAATTTGTGATGATGACAATGAAATCAATAACTATCCAGTAGAGTTTTTGAATTCTTTGACTATTAGTGGTTTGCCACCACATAAGTTAGTATTGAAAGTTAATTGCATCGTTTTACTGATCAGAAACTTAAATACAAAGGAAGCATTAGTCAATGGAACAAGAATGCGCATCAAGTGTATGCATCGTAATGCTATTGATTGCGAAGTTTTAACTGGAACCGCATGCAATAAGAGAATTTTGATTCCACGTATAAATTTAACATATTCCGGTACTGTTTTACCATTTAACTTTCAAAGAACTCAATTTCCAATTATACCTGCATTTGCGATGACAATAAATAAGTCTCAAGGACAAACATTCGAAAAAATTGGAATTTTATTGAGGCAGCCAGTTTTTACCATTTTTGTACGTCGCAGCAAGTAGAGTTCGATCATTCGATGGTTTGAGATTTTATATTTCCGAATATAATGGCCAAGGGCATTTAGCAAATGATGAAAGAGTTTTTACAAAAAACATCGTTTACACAGAAGTTCTGAATCGTTAAATTCACTTTCAAACTATGGACAACATTTTTTTTTTACCGCCCGGTTTTTTTGATTTAATGAAAAATATATGAAAAAATACGAGGCACGTATTTTTTATTTCATTTTTTATTTTGTATTAATTTTTTATTTAAATTTTATATAATTCGAAAAAGATAGGCAAAATAACTGTGTAGCCTTGGGGAAACCTGGTCAGTAGAGCAATTAAAAAAACCCAAGGAAATGTCAAAAAACGCGTTATTGTTTTGTAAATATGGCTTAGCCAAGCTAAACCTCATTTTTCCTATTTTTCAAATAACTTGAAAATTAATGCGTAGAAAAAAAAATTAAAAAATTATATAAGCTTTGTAGCAGATAATCTTCAAACTGTTTTCGAATTTTGTACCTTACCAAAAATGAAATGTAATCCACTGGAATTGAAAACAATGTATCTTATACTTCTATGAATGTCAAGTCTCATTTTTATTAGCGTTTATTTGATTCAATAATAACATGAAAAAATTAAAACTGACAATGAATTTTATCAAAAAATAAATACGAATACAAGCTGTAATTGTGTTTTTTTTTCAACTGTTACTAACATTAAATTTTAAATTTCATAGGTATTGCAGGGAATTAAGGCAAACAACACACGCTAATGACGTATTTGTACACGCTCGCAGCTGACGTAATAGAACAAAATTCAAAAAAATTATATGCAATGATTATAGAGGTATGCTCTTTGACAAAAGAACCTCAATAACGTTCAAACTTAAAAATTTAATGAATTACGGTCGAATTTCGACCACTGGGCGACCACTAGTACTAACTAAAACTCATTATGATTGAAATATAACAAAAGTAATGTCACATATACCTTAGTTAAAGAATACTCGTCTAGCTTTTGCACTGGCAAACTCCTTATGACTTCGTTGTAATCAAGTGATTCAGCTAACTGATGTTCTATAGATATAGTCGCCAGACCATTCGGGCGAGTCTCGGACATACTCGATCTGAGATAAGTTTTAATAGGTTTGAACTTTGAAAAAGTCCTTTCTCCGCTTGCCACTGTCACAGGTAATGTTAGCAAAATTCTTAGAGTGACACCAACATTTGGCGCGAATATACTCTTGAATAAATTTTTAAGTCTCGACAGGCTATTACGTTCTCTCGTTCACGAGTTTTCGACTCTTCGTTGACTTTATACGTAATGTAATTCTTACTGATCTTACATATTGTGATGAAATTAATTGAATAATTTTTCCCCCTCAATTTCAAAACCTAACATCCCGGAATCTGCCGGCCTTTAAAATTTGTTGCCCTGGGTGGTGGCACGGTTCGCCCTTGTTTGGAGCCGGGCCTGCACGTAAGATTATTGGTTAATACACATTAGCTAACGTTAACAGTTTCTAATTCGAGGTGGTTAATTGAGAATCCTGCAGCTCGTTTTCTCGCACTATTTAACGCGACGCTATAATTGCGAGAGTGACATAAATAACGCATTATACTGTATAAAGCTGGTGCCGCCGCCTCAGTTAGTTAGTTAACTGTATGGCACTTTAACCGTGTTAATGAGTTTCAGTTGATTCATTATCGAAGTTTATAACCTTGTTAAGTGGACGCTTACGGACCATACCGTTGCGACCTCTCCTGAACTTCTCGCTGACGTGTATTCATTTTGTTAGAAATCTTAACACCAGAACCGACCTTTAAGCAACTTTATTATACGAAGTTCTCAGTCCTGACTAAGATCTTTGAACTTTGTCACTTCGTTTAATAGAAACACACACACACACACACACACACACACACACACACACACACACACACACACACACACACACAAAACAGTTACGTGAGCGATAAGTGGATTACAGTGGTGGAACAGAATCGACACCTGAGGGGGTGAAATGAACACAAACTGAATTTAATGTCCTCCTCTTCTTGCTATGGCGCCACAGCTGTAAATCGGGCCATGGCCTCCTGTAACTTGACCCTTCACTTCACTCTGTCAGTAGCTAAGAACTTTATACGTGGACTGCCAACATCACTGCCGCGGCTGCTAGCTTTTCATAGTTTGTTTAGACATTTGTTTTTCTTTTCACAAATGTATTAAATAGTAAACTATTCTGTTTCTTATTCGTTAATTGAAACGCGAATTTAAAATCAAAATGCTTGTGAATTTCACCACGTTCTTGAAAGTATTGTATGTATTAGCTTTATAATAAATTATGCGCAACAAAAATAATCGATAATGTTTATTTTTATTTCTTTTTATATAATCCTAACTTTGTTATACAAAGTTACAGAAAGAACCTTGCAAGTACAATGTAATTTTGTGAAGTTTTTTATTTGTAGTTTTTGTATGATTTTTTTTTTTAATCTTTAACGAAACGAACTTCAAGCATACGTTTTATGCGAGATATCATTTATCGGTAGTAGCAACCCCCGGTATATTCTCGATCGCCCAACTCCTCTCTTTCCAAGTACTTTTCCCTGTAGTATGGACTGCAATAAGTAAAATCTCTGTTCATTTCTCATGAGATGTCCCAGATACTAAAGCTTTCTTCATCTTTCTAAAGAACTTCAAAATTAGTTATATGTGCTGTACATGAAATGCTCAGTATTCTGCGGTAAAGAAACATTTCGAAAGATTCAAATTTTTTAGTTGTGGCTTCAGTCAAAGTCCAAGATTCTACACCGTAGAAGAGGACCGAGAATACGTAGCAGCGTAGAAGTCTCATCTTTGTGTTTATTGTTAAATAAGGAAGAGATATGAAGATGAAATGAACGATGACGTCAGAAATATTCTACAAATATGTTTGTGGAATAGACATACTGAGAGAAGTACTGAAGGTATCTAGGCCCCCCGGTCTGGGCTGTTGAGTCGTACTATGGATGCACTGAACTATGAAAGGTCGACAGTTACGGAGGATAGATTAAAAGCCCTCGTACAGCACAGATTGTAATGTTCGACAGTTAACAGTGACGATATTAAAATAACGAGATTTCTAATAATACGTGTTTGATAATTATCAAATGTACTGCTCTCACTTCATCATATCATCTCTTATAACACCAATAAATAAACAGTTCTATTATAAAATGTACTTCTGTTTCAGTAACAAATCCATTTCCATTTCTTTGTTAACTTTTAGTAACAAATAAATTTATTAAATTAATGTAATTTATTTGGACAGACACAACACACCATATGTATATTACATTATACATTATTAGATATACTACATAGGATATAACGCTAGACAATAATCGGTATATATTGTATACAAAATACGTGTGCATTAAACAATGTATAGAAATCTCGCTGAGACCGTATTACTTAAACAACGTATACACTAACAGCATAATGATGACGACACGACGGGTCGGTTCCATCGAATCTGATAAGCTGCAGTTGTTGAATCCTAACTGTGGCAGTGCCGAGTCCATTTTGATAACGGAACAATCTGATTGGCGTAACAGACAATATCAGTGTTTTATAAGATTATAATAAATTAATATGTACGATAATTCTTATCAAAGAAAACCCGTTCGTCGCGGACTGCATACGTCCTTCACTGTCCGTTCTGCATTCTCCATCGGCACGTTTATTTATTAGCTCGCAGATTGGTGTAAACTGTTCGAGGTACAACAACGTTAGTAAGGCACGTGAGAATCCTGTTTAGTGAGTGGGCGTGTAAGGCAGCGAGATTGAGTGTGAATGTTAGCGGAGACTGTACGGCCGAGAGAGAGAGAGAGATGCGACGCGACGAAGAGAAAGCGAGAAGGAAATTTAATGAGAATTTCGAGGTGTTTAATGTAAACGATACCCTTTCATTTGCATGTTATAAAACAAGTTGTTTAGAATTTTGTTCTTGTTAGTCATTTGCACTCGGTGCAGTCATATGTGTTTGCAATTTACGATGTTGTTTCTGTTCTGTTAATGCGGACAGGAGACGGTTGTGTTGTGCATTCACGGTCATGACGGAGCCGCAGATAAATATGGTCGACAGCGGAGCGCTGCGCATGATCAGTTTATTCTCGGTTAGCACGCCAGCGATCGTCTTATCATGCGATGTGTATTTGCGGATACTATGTCTGTCTTAGTTTCCCATGCGTTATGATATTCGAGACCGCATTACGGCTGTATATTGTTACTGCCTCGCACACTCTTTGCAGCGATTCTGTATCGCAGATAATTTTTTTTGTGAACACACGGGTCACTCTCCGTGAACATTTGTGAACATTTTATGATTGGTTACTCTACAATTGACACTTTGTTGTTTGCGGATGATCAGGCTATTCTGTCGGACTCTGAAAACAGATTGCAGATGGGTATACATTTGTTAAATCGAATCTGCAAAGACTCTGGATTGCAGATATCCACACGTAAGACCAAGATGATGGTTTTTCGTGTAACTGATCCTGTACGAGCAAAAATTGTCAAGATGGTACTGTCGTGGAACACGTTAGCAATTTTGAATACCTGGGCAACAGTGTGTCTTATAATGCAAGCAACGACGTTGTGAATAAGTTGCTTACGTTCAACCTTATGTGCGGGACCATTAGGCGAACCCATAATTCAGCAAGTAAAGAAACATCCCTAAAATTCTACAACGTGATGGCTCTTCCCACACTTCTTTATGGGTATGAGAATTGGACTTTAACGAAAGGCCCAACCAGTCGCATGCAAGCGGCTGAAATGAGATTTCTCAGGCACGTGGCAAGGTATACTCTCCACGATCATAGAAGAAACACAGATATACGGCAGGAACTGAATATTATGAGTATACTCGACAGGATCGCTCAGTATCGGCTGAATTGGTGGGAACATCTTTGCCGAATGGATGACTGCCGCATCACCAAACAACTCTGACGAGGGGACGGAGAGGTGTGGGACGTCCGAGGAAGCGCTGGAATGACTAGCTCTAATCTTTGCCTATTTGAGACCGGAAAAAGCATCCTTGGTTTAATCGTTGAAGAAGATGATAATGATGAACACACGGATATCGTTAGAGAGGCAGATTTTCACCGAGTTTATAGCGTATATAGATAAAAGAGATTTTGACGTCCTACTATGAGGTCATAGTTAGCGACTATAGAGTCTACGGGTAAATACTTATCGAGATATCTCAACACAGAAGCTGACAGCCGAAATGTCCGTATCAAAAAGAATTTATATTGGCAAATGAGAGTTGTCTGGATATCGGAAGAATAACGCACGAATGTGAGATCCAGCGAGTAGTTAGACGAGGATGTATCATGTATCTCGGTTGTTATTGAAGGAAGCCCCCGAGGGTGGGGGACTGGGGGCTGCGGCGCCTGGGGGATAACATAGGGCGAACCTATAGCGCCATTTCCGGTGGCTCGGACCTTGCCCTCCCCACCTGACACCCACCGCCTCATCGCTGGCACAGGGATGAACCGCCGAAGTCAGCTGAAATTGGGATAGACAAGCCGGGCCAAGGTGAGTGTTACTTTGCGAACGGTAACCAGGGCATTGTCCCGTCCCTGGCCAGTAGGTGCACTAACCAACCACCCCTCCCCCAGTGGACCTAACTTACATCGTACGGTGAAGCCTAGTAGGAGAGGTCGGCACGCGACACACCTCTGCATGGTGGAAGAGGGCCGTGCAGGCAAACACTGCGCTGCTGACCGAGCCTCGCCAAGTGGGGCCGGGTGAAGTCCCAGGATGATCGAGAGTTGTGCCATACCGCTTGGCTCAACTCCTTCCGAGAACATCACCCTGGCATACGCTGTCTTACGGGGCGCGGGGCTATCCGTTTTTCAGCAGTGTCAGTGCTGATAATCGTAATAAAGCGTACGTCCAGCGCAAGGGGAACGCCGGCGATTGCGTCGGTGTGTGACCTGCGCTGCTGCGAACCTGTACCCGACACGAGTGCGGTAGCTGGTCCCCATCGCTTGGTGCGATTGGGTACGCCTACCGAACCGGCGCCTCAATATGCGAAGGTTGATGTTTAAGTAATAATAGCATGAATATCAGTATTGTTACGCCATTACACAACATTCTACGTGTTTCTCGGCTATTCCAGCGGAGCCCGGCTATAATGTGTGTGTGTGCGCGTACATTCCAATTGCTGCTACTTTGAGATTAAGGACGATTACGTGACACTTGTCACGCGTCCGTAGCCGAGACAGATCCAGACTTCACCGGTCCGCGCACACTGTGTTCAAGGCGGCAAGCAATTACGCTCTAGTGTTTTCTAGTAGCGTTGACGCGTAGTATGGATCATTCTGGAATCTCAGCAGGGTATAAATACAAACATTCAGCGACGCTTAATTCAGTTTGAGTGGCGATTAATTCCAGTGAGGTTCGAAGTATTGTGGCGAATTGTGTTTTATAATTTTGCGGGACTCTATTAGTTGACATTATTATTGCGTGAGGACAAATTAATTTGAATTATTGTACGAGTATAATCTTGTTGAATAACGTGTTGATTATAAACTGTACTTTTGATAATTAAAGCTGGTTATTAGTGATTTCATTGGTGTCTTGTATTTTGTTTTCCACATACGACGATCAGTGAGACAGTCGTAACAATATTAATATACAATTATGATATATTAACACTCGTTAACAAGATTAAAACTGTAAACTGTACAAAATTCAGGAATAGTGAACCTTCTAGTTACATAGGAGATAGTCGCTTTTTTGTCTCTCATTATCCAAAACTGTTGTACGTACCCACAAACAGTCGTGAAGTTAGAAAAACGTTTCTTTGTAAACAGATCGCATATTGTTTATGTGAAGTTAGATTCTGTCAATCGTGTTTCATCTAAAAGTCTGGCAACTCGTAAAATCACGTGCGCACATACTGCTTTTAGCGCTAACGTGATAAAAGTATTGCCAAGTGATAATTTTTCGCGTCTGTAGATACTATGAAATTTCCTAATTGTCTGTAAAACTGTTAACACTTAAAATTCTGTTTAAATAGTCACTTTTATCCGCGAAATCAAAAAGAACCGAAAGAAGGTTTAATTATAACGAATAAATTAGTACGTTCGAGGTAATTAGTATTTTTCGCGTCTCCATAAGAAAGTGTTATTTGTTACGAGAAGTGCCATCAGATGTATCGGGCGGTTCTAACATAAAGATCTGTCAGCTCAGCTGTCGCTGTGCAAATTACATGTTTACTCTGAATTGACTATTAAAAATGATTGCATCTTTCCGGTTGTTTTGTTGTAATTTTGCAACACTGTAATTGAAGGTTATCAAGTCGAAATTATTTTAGTCATAAACGCGATAAAGAGGTTTTTAAAATAATTACTGCTTGTTTTGTCCACAACTATGTTTATTTGTGTGTAATGAGCGGCCTTTCCGTCATAATTTCATTCTGTTGATGTTTTATCATACAGAGAATAATTATAATAATAAAAAACATTTAAAGTTATCATTTTGCTGTAGTTAAAGACATCGTTTGGAAAAGGCTTGATTAAGCAATTATCTCCAAATACGTCAAGCGTGTCAGTAATTGGCCCATCGTCAACACTGTAAAAAATGTCATAGGGCGTATCGTTTGAACTATATGAACTATATGGCATCTTCGGCAGGTTTCGAACAAACTGAAATGTTCAATTTCGTAAAGTTTCATGGTTTTCGTTGTACGGTTTATTCTTGTAAACTCGAATCGTTTTGCCTATTTTACAATTAAGTATTCTCATTGCCTTGGTTGGGACTTGAAGGGTGCGGATGAGTCTCAATCGATTCATTGAGATGTATCACTGTACGATGTGGGAGACGTTTGATGTTGGTAAATTATAAAACGTCTATTGTCCAACATAGTTTCCAGTCAGTGTGCGGTGTGGTATAGTAGATAACCAGTTAGTTGATTGGCACTTTCACATTAAAACATAGCATTTCAGGTCAAAAGTATGTAGGCGTTTTACAAGTATGTTGCGTCTAGTAAAAAATATTTAAATAAAAGTGGTTTTATCAATCGCCAGTCGTTTCGTATAAAAACAGTATATTCTTTGTTTGATTTAAAATCGTAATATTTTTTAGTTAAAGTCGAATTTTTCTAACCTATTTTTTGTTTAAATCAGTTTTATAGAAATAATTATTAAATTCTCTGGAGACGTTGTTCGAAAATTTGTGTGAGGTATTAACAATGTAACACTTGTATTAGGCCTACTCTAAACTTAAATTTTTTTAATAAGACTGTTTTTAGACGGTTTTAATTCAAAATTTAATTTTTAGACTGTTCAGCAATTATTTCTTGGGAACTGCTGAAGACGTACCTGTGCGATCCCGTAATTGAATAGTTCAGATCAAGCAACCTAAAATGAAACCACTAATTTTCATTTTCCCCCATAATTGGGGTTCCATCAATTTGTGTATCCCATTAAAATCTTCGGAACAGATATACCCCATTCGGGAAATTTTTACCTTGGCCGTTACTCAAAAACAAAGCATTTCCGGTATACGACTATATGTGTCGTATAAGACTATATTTCAGGTATAAGCACCTATGTGTATATGACTTTTTTTCCTTATTTTTAGCTATATACAATCACCTACTTCCCTGTATGGCGCTCTTCTAATCAAGGATATAGGAACAGACAGGTAGCGAATGGGAGGGGTTATAGTTCGCCTTTGAATACAGACTTAAAATCTTACATGGTTTGAAACGTGTAAGCATTATCGACCTGAATTTTAAGTGTGATCGATGCTATATCGTGAACAAACCTGTACTGGTCCGAATCAGAACCAGATCGGTACCAAGACCAGGCTTCGTTGCTGCTAAAGTCTTAGTCCGTCTTTTATAATATAATATTAATCCACACGGGAACAGCTTTACTGGGGCGTCAATATGCGCCTGACAGCGAAATGTGTTGATACAATCTCGGATCGTTTGAATGAACTACATTTGTTGTGATACAGTTTATTCACATTTAATTAATATCTTCACAATTAATCATTAATTAATTACAGTGAGCAGATTAAGATGAAATAAGATACGGTAGGCTCCCGATTTTCGGCGATGCTAATATTCGCAGAAACACAAAATAAGTCATTCTCCGATTAAAAATACTCCGAACAGATTTACATCTTACTTTAAAGTCTAAGATTTGAAGAGTTAACTATTACTAATTGCCGCAAGTTAAGTAGGAATCTTCGTTTTTAGAAAACTATGAAAACGGAAGTAAACCGAATGATTTAATCTAAATTTGCTAAATGGACCTCTAAAACAACAACGTTAAAGTTTAAAAATAATAAACACAATCAGCTGTAAACGACATGAAATTCAATAACTGTTTTTTCATTTAATTTGTTTTCAGTAGTTCAACACAACTTAAATCGTTTAATAGTTTTTTTTTTTGCTAAGTATCTTTTGATTTTGGCTTGTGGGACTTCGTTTTTAGTTGACAACGAAATTTCCGTATCATTATTTAACCCGAACTGTCAATCACTTTGACATTCTAGGTAGTTTAGAAGACGATCAACGTAAACAGAGTAGAAAATGTGTTGTCTCTTAATTATTCCTGATCGTCGTCCATTTCGCGTTCATTCTTGTTATTACAATAAAAAATAATTTCATTAGGCTACAAAAAAAATTTGTCAGCTGCACTGGTCACCGTCGCCGAGTCTCGCGAGTCTACTCTATAACATGATATAATACTTTAATGTAGTACATGTATAATGTATAAACATGTATAATGTAATATTATGTCGTAACATTAGTTTAATAATATTGTCTTCTGTTTTGTTGCAGGTTTGTTGGAGTTCATTTACTCTATTTTCACTGGGTAAAGTAAGTGATGAATATTGCGTTATGCTTTTGCTTAATTTTGTAACGAGTTTCGCCCAATAGTCGTCTTGTAAAGAACAGACTGCCTGTTTTCAAATAGATTGACTTTGGATTACATAGGGAACGTGTGTCAGCGTGTACAGAAACGTATGTGAGCTTATTTCAGTATCGGGGTAAAGCCCTATGAAACGCTTTGGACATGTGTACTAACGCCGCTACAATATAGGAAACGACTTTTCCACCGTAGTTAGCTTTGTGTAAGGGGCGTTTGTAAGCCCTATTTCGCCCATGTTAATTTACTAGATTTCATGACCCGTTTTCTCAAACAGCAATTAACTGATCTGTTTGAAACTTTTACCATTGATTGATTTGGCCTCAGTAGAAACTTTAACACAGAGGTTTTAGGACATGCTTACGTTGAGCCATTTTAGAAATTTTAATCCAATGCAATGTTCAACACTTCAAAAAAATCGCATATTATAATTTTGTTCTCGTTGTATCATTGTATCACATTGTACACAATTTCCTGTTTTAAAAGTTGTACTCTTTTGCTTTACACATGTACAGAAAATGTGAGCTTTGTATGTCTAGTAGTTCCAGAGATGAAAAATAATAATTTTCATCTTTTGTGTGAAAAATAATAATTTTCGGAAAAGAGTAGATGAAGATTAATCGATCATCAATATAATGAATTGTGTGCATTGCCTAATAAAGTTCTAATGCATATTGTAACAATTCTCGTTGTTTCAAAATAAAATCTGTGTGCTTGCTGTTAAAAAATTTGAAATAAAAAAAAATAATTTTATTTAAAAAAAAAATTTGTTATTGAAAAAATATTTTTTGGTGTAATTTATATTCCTAATATTTAAAAAATAATCGTGGTTAATAATTGAATGTTATTATGTTTATTAGTGTAGTAATGTCACTTTCTGTAAATTCACTTTATGACAATCTGGTTAACTCCAGTCCTAGTCGAAAGACGGCTCTCTTCTTCTTCTTCTTCTTCTTCTTCTTCTTCTTCTTCTTCTTCTTCTTCTTCTTCTTCTTCTTCTTCTTCGATGCGTTCGTTATTTCTTATGTACCGCCTTTCGGTTAATCTGAGTTCTCTATTAATTTCTTAGTTAAGTATTTCAAAGAAAAATTAAATCCAAATTGCATAAACGGAAAGTTTATTAACAAATTATTTAAGTTATCGATAAGAATCGATATTACACAGCAGTATCGACTCACTCAGGGCCGGTCGATAAAAAAGTTACATTGATTATATATAATAATATAGTTCTTTGAACGATTATTTAAGAATAGCCAGAGAAGGGTATGGACAGGAAAGTATAACACGTACAATGATAAATGCCTTAATACTAATAAATACAATGTTATAATTGATAAATAAAGTTTATATAATAATTATTTCAAACCAAATGCAGTCTAGAAATTCGCTGCCTTGCTGTGGTAAGAACGGCGACGAATCAAAATGGCCGACTGGCGCATGCGCAGTGGAACGTCTAACCTCGACGAAATATTTGTTCCAAATAAAGATGTCTTTTATCCGTTTAAATGGTCTCAGCAATTGTGTACAATGGTTCTGGATTTAATTGAGTGTCACTGGTGTATTGTTTAATAGTTCACTTGGTGTAAATTGTTGTGATTATGTCTATTTCACTTTGTCTATATGTGTCGGATTAACCTTGTTTGTTCGTCTGTAAATTTTATTGTATTGGTGTTATTTTAATTAATTAGGCGTGTGTGGTTCTGTTTATTGGTGATGCACTGTTCATAGTTTAATTTCACCGGTTCACAAATAAAAAAAACAATATAAAAATTTATAAAAATTTTCACCGAACTCGGTTTACTTATAGTTCGCCATTTGTTAAGGTTACGTAGAGCAAAAATCTCGTTTAAGTACACTCTTCAACGGATAATAATGAACTGTTCTCATTTCCTTCGTCTCCTGAAAATCTTAGCCAATTTAATATATATTATACATTGTTTCAAATTATCTTAGCTTCCGATACATTTTATACATTTTACATTTTACATTATACACGGAAAATATTTTCGTTATTAATTAACTGTATGAAATACTAAATACATATTCGGTTTCTTTATTCTATTTTGCTTATTTTGATACTAATGAATATAGTTTTATAAAGTTTTCATTTAAAAAAGTTATATTTCTTACATTTTGGAAAGTATGTTCAAATATGTGTTTCCTGTCTCTGAGCAGATAATAGCCATTTTCTCTGATATAATTATTATTCTATTGAATCTGAAATTGATATAATTGTCTATTTTTACTTAATTTCTTGCAATTTAGTTTATTAATTATTGTTTTTAAATATAATTCATTTATCTATGACTCCTCCCCTGATAATGCTAGTTAGTCCATTCCATTTTTATTTATAATTTTACTTATCTTCTGACAATATCTTTATTAAGTATTAGTTACATGGTATTACTATATGGTGGGTTTATCTTACATAAATATTATTAGTTTAGTTGGTTTATAGGACTAGATTTGTCAATTATTATGTAGTCTAAATTTACTATCTGGCCTAGATTTTATCTGTTGCTATTTGCAAAGTTTTTACTAATATAGTTAGTTTGTACCCTTTTCTGGCCTTCTATTCTAATATAATTTATTAACAATTTGTTCCTTTACTATTATAACATTGAATATTGATTTTAAACAATTAAAATATAACACTTATTGATTATTAAATCTGGTACTTTGAATCATACCTTTTTTGTGTACTGATTACACACAGTAACTTAATAAAAACATTTTATAATATAGGGATGGTATCTACATACAGATATTGCATTCCTACTTTAAATTACTAACAAAAATAACATTTTATAACTTCAATACTGCTTAATACTAAATCTTATGTATATAGTTAATATATGGAACTAGGAACATAACATTTTGGTTCCATTAAATGTTTAACATCTTCTTAAAACTATTTATTTACAGTCTTATCTGTACTTCCCAATTTTAGGAATGTATTCCCCGTCACTTTGTGCTAAACACAAGCTATCTGTTTATATTATTCATTCTATGGAATGTTCTAATAAAATCAGTGGCATTTCATTAGCAAGAGTATTCCTTGCTCCTTCACCATATTATTTGAGTAACTATTATCATGATACTGTTTAAAAACACTTAAAGTTATTTACTTGCACGGTAATTCCTGTACCTTTTCAAAGTTTATTGATTATAATTTAATAACTTGCACTTGTCCCTGGTTATTTATTGATATTATCACTAGTCCTTTTATAGTTTTACAATATGAAATATTTAACCATGGGGGGACTGTTAAGATTTGTCTATATAAACTATACAATAACTTTTTTTTGGTGCACTGTTACTTAATACTCTAAACACTTTTGGTTTTTATCAGTTTTACATTAGTATATGGTTTTTTGGGGTGTTATACTTTCTTTTGGGACATTCATTTATTTTTGGGGTTTTTTGGTTTTCTCCCTATGGGGTTTCTATTGGGTATTGTTCGAGTTTCACTTCCTTTATTCTAGTTGATCTTCACTGGTTTATGATTCTTCAGTATATTGGTTCATTCTATATTTCTTCTTTCTTCGTTCTTGGTTCTTCAGTACCATTTCGCTTTATATTCTTTTGTTTACTCTGGTCTGTTTTCTTTGTCTGGGTATCTTCATTGCCTGCTTCTATCCTACCTGGGTAATATTGTTATTCAAATTTTAGTTTTCTGGGTTTTTAATTTGTAGTATAATTATATTAGTTGTATATTTTATCTTTATGCTTACTTTTCTTGTTATTATAATAATTTATAGTGCTTTTTAATTGATTTTCATTTGGATCTTTTTGGATATTCCATATACTTGAGTTTTATTAATGATCATTTAGTAATTGATTTATGTGGATTATCTGTCATGCTACAGGACATTAATGTTTATCTGGGTCTTCTGCATGTTGAAATTCTTCTTCCAGCTTCCTTTTTTTGCCATTGCTCTCTTCTGCCGGGCTTCTTTCTGTAGTTCTGCAGTTGCTTGTTCAGCTCTCCACACTCATTTCATATCAATTCCCAACATAGTTTCAGCACAGTTCTTTCCTACTGACATGCCTAGTTGTTTCAACACTAAGCACTTGGTTAAGTAACCTCTATTAGAGCATGAAACTCCATCATAAACCGCAAAATTCAGTGTTTGTAGGGAAGCAAAAACAGTTTTAGGAATGCGCGACCAAACTATGTTGTTTACCTAAGCTTTTACCATGGAGACACTTTTTTAAAGTTCTGGGTTAGCCAGGTCTCTGAATATAGGTTTAAGCTCGTCCATATGTGTAGTATAAATACAAAGAGAAGAACGAAAATCAATAATTCTGTGTACTATAACAAACCGAAATATGCATAAGCTCGATGGGTGACATATTGGATTGAGTTTATCTTTGACATCATCACCTAAAAAAAAATCGTAAAACTTTTTCTAGTTGTACGATTAATTTAAAATTAATATCAAATGAAAGTAGATATTACATACAATATTTTTGGAACAAAAAAATCAAAATCGAATTTTTTTAACAAAATGCCTTACAGACACCCCTTACTTGTAGACCCACGTCAGTTTGTGCGTTTAGTAGCACGTATTAACGTTAATAGCCTACAGGGATATCGTGTAGACAGGGGCGGATCCAGCAGGGCATATGAAAAGTTCGACAATTCTTTAATGTTGTAAAGTATAAATGATGGATGAATGAAGATAAAAATATAGCGTGCTATTATCAACACTGTAAGTTTATTAACGTACAAGTATAAAATCATGTCTGTGTCGATAGTTCATTATTCTTTTAATAAATCACTTCCAGTTTAAAATACGCACTACTCATTTAAGTTATGTGTCATACAAAAATTAACATGGTGTTAAGGTACAGTATACATTTAAATACAGTATAAATTTAAAGTAATTTTAGAAAAAAAGCATGAACCTACATAACGTGATGTTAGTTCTCTATCAGACTCACAATCACAAAACCATTGTACAATCACAGGCAAAGAGAAAAATTACTTCTGATTTAACCATTTGAGGTGGGATTCCCCCATCCACCCCGAAGATCCGCGCCTGTGTGTAGAACTGTTTTATGTAATGGATACGAAGGGTTGCCATGTGCAAAAATGAAATAGTCGGACAATCGTGTTCGAGAACTAGGAGAATCCTTCCTGGTCATGAAACATGTACATGCAGAAGAACAACAGAATTGCGAAACTCATGATATGTCATTACTATCTTATTCACAGTCAAAGTATTATTTGTAGAAATACTTATTTTCAGTTGTTCACTTGATTTGAAAACATTGGTTTATAAAATACTCTTAAAAATACACAATTTTTAAGAGTAACTTATATTTATATTTAAGAGTAACTTTAACTTATATTTTTTGTTCCGAAGTGACAGTCAATATTTTTGTTGTGTGCTCATTCTTAAGATTATAACGTACTTATTGCTTTGAAAATTTTTTTAATTTTTTTTTTGATATTCCGAGGGAGATACGCCAGCAATTAGAGCCCGTCAAGAGTGACACGAGTTAGCATTGTTCGAGGGTGAGCGACGGAAGGAGCAAACCTCTCCTTTCTACTTAAATGATATAAAAGCCGTTTAAAAGACAAAGCGTGCTGCAACACGTGTTACGACGAAAAGGGTCATGCGTGGGAACACTTGACTTTACAAATATGACAAAGGAACATTACCCTTGCATCCGTTTCAGTAGCGAGAGAATAGATAGGCCTAGCTAAGAGCATTGTTCCAAGCATATGTGAAACTTACTGAAAAACAATAACTGGAGCACGGGAAGCTTGTTTTCATGCTGTGCAGGAGACAAGGAGGCGTCTGCGACGTACACAGATGTTTGCCACCCGTACGTTCGCTAGAGGAAGTCGTCAGAGTCCGAACAATACTTTATTTCGACACGCTACACCAAAAGGGGCAGATGTGACTTCAGTAGCAAGGTCTCGATGCAGATTCCGAGAAAGTGGCAACGTCCTGATGACAGCAACTCTGGACTATGAGAAATTCAAGTAGAGAAGCCAGCCAGCCAATTAGAAACGAGGATTCAGAAGGGAGTAACTGTAGGGGATGATCTCGAAGGGAACCGACGACCAGATAACAAATCCCGAAGAAGAACGTCCCTCTCCAAACGGCGCTGGGTGGAGAATTCACAAGAATCACAGATTAGAGGCGAGAGTACCGAGAGAAATCCGAGCAATTGTCCTATCAGAACTATTTTGGTGGGAAAATGAAGCGTTCGAAGGAGTAGCGAGAGTAGGAAAGCGAAGGGCATAAAAACTGTATGCAAGAGGAGACGCTCTCGCAGTATTACTCTAATTTTCTCTCAGTTTCCATAAAAATTTTGTTTTGTGATATTCAAACTGGTGTTCGGTATTAGTGGAAGTTCGGGAGCAAGACTTGAAGCGTTGAGCCGAAACAGTGGTATTCGCGACGATGCGCGACTAATGAACTTTGTAAAACTCTAAGTAGTACACTAATACAATTAGTGCCGTAAGAAGTTGTATAATGCAGTAGTAATATACTCGAACTCTTTATAAACGAAATGAATCGGTATACAATATAAGACTTAATTTGTGATACAAAATTATTTCGTAGAATAGAGACAAGTGCCGATGATGTTTTATATGCGTCTAATGAACTTGAAATCAATCTAGGCGTTACGGAAGAGTCGAACATGTATTTAAACAATACCAAAGTGCGTGGAAGTATTGAACTAAAATACGCATAAATAGACTGACACGATACGAATAGACAATATAATCCTTAGCGCAAGTATCGCGACTTAAACTGTAATAACATTATAAAAACTTATATCGGATTTCGTGAAGTGCGAACTAGCGTTCCGAAACAATGTACTTATAACAATTGGAAGTGCGAGTTACGAGTGGTTCCAGGACCAGCACCAATCGTCACCCAGCGGATCCAAGCGGACACATGCAACGGGAGCGGGACACTACGATGACTTGAGTAATGTACCAAAATAACCATTTATTATAATTCCTAGTTTATCGTAATCCGCTGACCTGTCACTTAGAACTAACTGCCTGAGATATTTCAAAATAGAGCCATTATAAATACGAATCCATGGTTAAGAATAAATACTCTTATAGAATATTACATATGTATTATCTTATTAGTGTAGGTATATGAGTATTTCAGATGTGTATGTGTTTGATATGTTTACTGCAGGTATATGAGTATTTCATGCGTATATGTGTTTAAATATGTTACGAAATGTATCACTTAGTGCAAATCTCAAGCACGCAACATTGATAGTTCTTAACGTCATCAACTATGTCTTATTTCATGATACAATAACTACACACGAGTATGTGTAAGCATTTGATTGTTTTTCTTTCAGATATTTTAGATATGTTATAGAGTTTAATTATCTGTTTGAAATAGTCGTATAGACTCTTGTTACATAATTTCTTTTATGCAATGAATACATGCAACATGCATTATTATAATAAATTTAATTTATAATGGATTCGATAGTGTTGAGTTAATTTATTTTAAGACGTGGCATACAAGACAATTCTTTCAAAGTAAAATCCACAATTAATGATTTAGACTCAATATAATTTAACAGATACCATATTCATAAATGTTTTAATTCTTGGAAGTTTTATTCAGTAGTATAAGATAAGATTAATCACTCTTTATTGATAATTAGACCACTTGATTGATAGCATTGTCGATTACCTATTTGAATAATTTGATCAAAATTTATTAATTAACACTTGATTAATAGGAACACCCCTATTAACGTTATATATGGCTGCCCAACGCGTGGCATGATAAGATTAATATTGCAGGAACTAGACAAACTAACCTGTAGGCCAATCAAATATTGATTAATTGAATTGAATATTAATTAATCAATAGGCATAACGTAATATATGGCGCCCAACCTGAATGCCGATTAATAAGGTCAATTCTTATTAATAAGCTGGTTAAGTGCAGGCAGCGGTAAGCTAGAGTAGTTTGTAGTTTGACAGAACAATAGTATAAATACTAATATAAGACAGATTATTGTAAACCAAAATAATTCTGAATGATTATGCGAAGTCGGTCAAGAATGGCGACTAATAATCCCGAAAGCCAAGAGTTTGATATCAACAACGAATTGAATATAGAAGGACAGGAGGAGAGTACGACGCCAAGCGACGACGTCAGCGCGGGAGAATCAGAGACAAGGGCGAGGGGACAGATGTCCCAACCCGGTGAAATGAATTTACAAATGCTATTTGAATTCTTTAAACAACGAGATGAGAAGATGACTGAGAAATTAGAGCAGCAAAACGAAAAACAGAATAAATTAATCACGGAGAAATTTGAGCAACAAAAGAGTGAAATTAAACAACAGACGAGAGATGATCTGAAACAGATGCAGGAAGAACTGAGCGAGAAGCAAGACGAGACGCGTGAAGAGATGAAACAGCAGCTAGAGCAGCAAAGCAAAGAACAAAAACAAATGCAGGAGGAATTAAAACGGCATAATGAAGAACAGATTAGCAAAATAAAACTAGATTTACAAGATTACTCTAAGAAGTGGGAGGAGAAGATCAGCGATCTACAAAAGACGAGTGAAAGTGGAATAAAAGAGTTGAAAAATGAACTGAAGAAACAGGTAAGAGAGAATAAAGAAGTGAGAGAGGAGGACCGTCATGAGTGGCAGGAAGCCATAAATCATACACAGAAAACAGTCGAACAGATCGATCAAAAACTGGATAACCATATCCAAGACACAAATAATAGAAACGGAGAATGGAGAAGAGAAATACAGAATAACATAACACAACAGCAACAAGAACAGGGAGAAGCCGTCAATGTACTTAAACAGAAAATCGTTGAAGTTGACGACCGACAGCGTACAGCAGAACAAAAGACCACGATGACGGAGAAAGAGAAAGACGTAATAATTGAAGAATTAAAAAGCCACATCAACCACATTAAAAGTGGACAAGAGAGGCTGCAGCGCCAAATAGCTGAAGCCGAAGTTGGACCGTCTACGAGAGTGAACGGGAACAACAACTGCGAGCGTAAGTACAACGGAACGGACCGTTTCCCCATTGAGTTTTTGAAGGAACTGTCCGAACTTCAACACATGTACTATCCATCAGACAACGTTAAATGGATCGGAAAACATCTTGAGGCTGTTGCAGCGATATGGTGGCGCGTAGTACGTGATCAAATAAAGAACTTTGAAGAATTCAAGGAGATCTTCACGCAAAAATATTGGGGCCTGGAGAAACAAGACGATGTCAGGAATAATCTAGAGTACGGTCGTTTTGATTGGAGAGGAAGTATGAGCGGAGTCCAATACATGGAGCGGCAACTCTTAGAGAGCCGACAATTAACACCTACACTCACGGACCGCCAATTAATTAGGAAAATTACGCGTCATTTCAGACGTGAATTGGAAATTGCCTGCGTGACGAGAGACGTACGAACTATTCAAAACTCGGAGTCATTAATTTCAGAATATGCGATGATTCGACAGCGAAATCATAGAGAAGACGGATTCGTACGACACGGAGAGAAGTTGAATGACCGAAATGTGAGAGGGGTGGCGCATAATCAACACGCCGCTGTAAGCAAGGTCACAGAACCGAAGCCAACCCACTGGCAACACAGAAAGGGTGATGGTGGTAATTATAGACAATTCCAAAAATTCGGTGAAAAGCCGACTGTAAATACTATAGAATTTGTTAACAATGGCGCCTCCACGTCAAACGGTAAGGAGAGCGAGGTGAAAGAACAAAAAAATTAAGTGGGTCGTCTAAGGAGATAGCCGCACACGAGCCCACGTTACAATGTTACGAAACTGACATACTTTTACCTGACTTGCGACAAGAGTTAATCCTTGATGAACAGACACAATTGGAAAGACGCATTTCTAAATGTCCAGAAGTAGTAATAAAATTCAATAATGAAGTTACGGTAAATGCCTTAATAGACACGGGGAGTGCCATCAACGGGTTAGCCGAGGATTGGTTTGAGAGGAACAAACAACGCTTGCGCCCTTACGAGGAACTCCGCATGAATAACACACTAATCGTAAGTGCAGTTGGCGGGAAGTCAAAATTAATCCGTAATCAAATTATGTGCGAAATTATTATTGATAATGTTAAGTTAGATTGTGTTTTCTTAGTAATACCGAATTTAATTAGGGACTGCATACTAGGTATTAGTTTTTAAAAGAAGAGGGATGTGTTATTGATATGAATAAGGGAACCGTCGAATTCAGAGGGAGGACTGGTGAACAGGAACTGCAATTACCTATCATACACATTGAACTAGTAGAAGAAGACTTGGACGGGATCGAAAGAAGGATTAATCAGAAAGTTGACAGTATGACATGTGAAGATGAGGCGATGAGAGGGGAACTTAGAAGAATCTTGCTAAAATGTAAAAATGTATTTCGGGAGAGTCCAGGACGAATGGATTGCTATGAACAATCAAGGTGACTGATGAAACACCATATTTCCAACGCGGGTGGCCAATCCCGATAGCATACAAGGAAAAGGTGGACGCCGAAATCAGCAAAATGTTAAGGTATGGCGTGATAGAGAGATGTAATAGCCCGTATGTTAATCCAGTGGTCACAGTAATAAAAAAGGATGGAAATGTGCGACTGTGTTGGATGCAAGAAGAATAAATGGCGTGACAGTTTCCGGATTACGAAGGACCGACTCCCATTCAAGAGATTTTAGCAAGATGCAGCAATATGAAATACTTGTCAACGATTGATCTAACGAGCAGCTTCTGGCAAGTCCCGTTGAAACAGCAGTGCCGAAATTACACAGCGTTTCTCTAATGTTACAGATACACCGTCACACCATTTGGACTAAGCACCAGTTCCCCCGCCCTGACGAAAGGTTTGGATATGGCCTTAACGGATAGAGTGAAGGAAAGCACTATCATATACGTCGACGATTGTCTGTGTTATTCATATAATATACGAACACATCTGGGAGACATTGAAACATTGCTCGTAAACCTATTAACGGCAAACCTAACGATAAATTTGGAGAAGTCACAATTTTTCCGCAAAGAAATCGCATACCTGGGGTACCAATTAACTACAAACGGTATACGTACAACCGAGGAGAAGGTAGCGGCGATCAGGAAGTTTCCAACCCCAAAGAATCAAAAGCAATTATAGGGATTCCTGGGTCTTACAAATTTTTACAATAAGTTTACTAACAAGTACGCAAAAACACCTTTGTTACATGTTAACCTTTGTTACACCTTTGTTACGAGTTCCAACCTTTGTTAGATTTACTCAAAAAAAGGTAAGAAGTTTAATTGGACGCCCGATCTTGACCGATGTTTCCAAGAAGGTAAGGATCTATTTATCGACACCGTCATATTGAGTTTTCCAAAGATCAATAAGAGATAATTCCTGCAGTGTGATGCGAGTAATTTCGCATATGGAGGTCAGTTATATCAGCTGGATGATGACGGAAAAGGAGCTGCTAAGCATAGTTAGGTGCTTGGAGAAATTTCGAATCTACATTCTGGGACAGCCGTTGACTATAATAACGGACAATATAAAGCACCAATCTTTATGAGTAAATGTCACCTGAATAACTCTAGGATCACAAGCTGGATACTCAGCATTCAGGAATACAACTTCGACATCCTACACTGCAAGGGGAAGGAAAATATCGTCGCTGACATATTGAGTCGATATCCAAAAGATATGACAGAGGAAGACCCAGTCGACGATAGTTTTTAATATCAAATAAATCACATAACAATTAAGATGAGTAAGGAGGTGAGCAAGATACTTAAAAACATCGAAATGTACCAGTCGGAAGACAAGAAATTACGGCAGATAATAACTGATCTGATGACAAATGGTAGTAATAAGTTGTGTAAATTTTATAAATGTATTAATAATAAATTATATAGAAAATGTAAGGGAAAATGGAAGCTATACGTACCGGACAGCGTTACGGATGGACTCATTGAAGATATACATAGAATGTACGGTCATGTTGGTAGTAAAAATGCACAAAGCTATTACAGGAGCATTTCACTTTTGACCAGATGACAAAACGTGTACAGGAATATGTAAAAACGTGTGACACGTGCCAAAGATGTAAGGATACAAACAGTCGTAACCTATTTGGTGGTACTAAACCATTTGTACCAACGGCGAAAGGCGATTTGATTAGCGGTGATTTCTATGGGCCTCTTCCAACCGCAGCAGCAGGAGCAAGATATATTTTGGTAATAGTAGACAACTTCACCAAGTACGTAAAATTATACACACTCAGAAGAGCCACAACAATAGCTACGCTTCGTAGGCTCCAACAATATGTAAATGAATTTGGGAAGCCGAAGGGGATACTAACAGACAACGGCACCCAATTCACATCAAAACAATGGATCAAAGTACTGGATGAGCTTGGGATCATACCTAAGTATACTGCAATAAGAAACCCATGTACAAACCTTGCCGAGCGTATCAATAGACAACTAGGAAACTTGTTCAGAATATTCGTTGGGAATCAACATACGAAGTGGTCTAAGTTCATAAATACAATAGAATGCTGTACCAACGAAGTTTACCATGATACGATAGAGGTAACGCCATACGAAGCGCAACACGGAAGAAAGCCGAATCGCGTGTGGGAAAGATTCATAAAAGGAAACGCCGAATCAAAAGACGAGTCAGTAGATAGCCACCTAATCTTTGTGAGAATTAAACAAAAACGAGAGCGACATGCTAAGCGAGTAAACGAAGCATGTAAACTGACGAAATTTCAATTGGGAGACTTAGTATTAGTGCGTACGCATTACCAGTCTGATGCGATGCAAAAAAAAAAAAAGAAATCTTGCAAATTATACGCTGGACCTTTTAAAATTAAAGAACCTCTAGGAGTATCTACTTATGTCTTGGTTGACGGCCACAATGAAAACAAAATCCTTGGCAAATTCAATATAAGACAATTAAAACTATATTACCCAAAGAAAGATAAGAGTGAAGAAGCGGAGAACTAGTATACATGCAAGGTGAAGGTGTTTGTTATAGAGTGCGTATGGGTAGAATTAGGGTCGACGGCCAAGTGAGAGTTGTAAACAAACAGAGAGAGAGGGAAGATCCAAAACCCCTACTGGTGATAGACAAGTTGTAAACATCTTTAAATGTACAACGCCGCTAAACGTTTGCGGACGAAGAAGGGAGGAGAGTGTGAAAGCGGTCATTCACCATAGGACCGGTTGACAAGGATTTACAATGACAAAATACCCCAATTCGTAACTGTTGCCGATAGACTGAGTTGTGTAAATTAAATATAACCTTCATATGAAACATTATTATAAGAATGGTAGATTAGCAGATAACTAGATGATAGTAAATTAAGCGTATCAATTATAATGGGTTGATACAAGAATGGTATTAATTAAGGAAGAAAATGGAATATTAATAAATGTATGTAATAACCAATTGTGTATATATATATATATATATATATATATATATATATGTAAACTTCATTACTATACAACTATGGGAGCAGTAATCAAAATGTCACAAAGACAAGAAGAGAAGAAAAAAATGTGTGGTTTGAGAACAGACAAAGGTAAAAACGATGAAACAAAAGAGTGGTAAACCTAAATGAGGAAGGTATTTGTAGTAGGCGCGAACGCAACCTACTGAGTGGTTCATTCAGAGTTGTCTTGGTCAATTTGAACTTGTATTGATAATAACTAACAATACAAAGTATGATACTATGTAATATAGAAATTGTATATTAATTGATAAATGTATTTGTTATATCATTATGATGAAACTAAAAGTAGCGTTTGAAGGGGAAGTACAAGCAACAGAGTTGCGTAATAGCAATAAATTGCTAAGATTAAATTTTGTAAAGAAAAATTTTTATAAACATAGACAGAACGATTACGAGGTGAATTAATTTGAATTTTACAGTTGTACACATTTAATTTAATTTGTTGTAAATATTTTATACATGTATTCAACAAAGCTAGGTTTTGAATCACCTAATGATAAGAATAGCAATGAATGGTTGTAATATAAATGTATCATGTTTTAAAATTAATAACGAGTAATTGTGAAAGGAGCAATAAATTTTAGTAATGTTCGTGAGTAGCTAATAACAATAACTATTCACATTGTATATAGGTAATGATCGTATACACATAAAGAATAGCCTGTAGGTAAGTTAATTGCTATTTATTTCTTTGATGTATGTAGTGGTTAATCAATTAACACACTAAAGCATAAGCTCATTCCATAACTATGTATATCATTGTGAATGGATTCGTATTTCAATTTAAAAAGCAATAAATTCAATACTCAGGGTAAAACCAAGAAAACAGTTGGTTAGGACAGTAGGTCAGACGGAAGGAATATGTAGGTCACTATACTTGCTCCAATGGGAGATGACCAACACACTCGATGATAGTATGCAAGCAAGGGCGTGAATTTGGGTCCCTCGTTTTGAGAGTCTTCACGACGCACCCAAATTGGGGACTCTATAACGTACTTATTGCTTTGAAAATTTTTTTTTTTTATTTTTTTTTATATTCCGAGGGAGATACGCCAGCAATTAGAGCCCGTCAAGAGTGACACGAGTTAGCATTGTTCGAGGGCGAGCGACGGAAGGAGCAAACCTTTCCTTTCTACTTAAATGACATAAAAGCCGTTTAAAAGACAAAGCGTGCTGCAACACGTGTTACGACGAAAAGGGTCATGCGTGGGAACACCTGCCTTTACAAATATGACAAAGGAACATTACCCTTGCATCCGTTTCAGTAGCGAGAGAATAGATAGGCCTAGCTAAGAGCATTGTTCCAAGCATATGTGAAACTTACTGAAAAACAATAACTGAAGCACGGACAATGTAGGAGAACCACGGGAAGCTTGTTTTCATGCTGTGCAGGAGACAAGGAGGCGTCTGCGACGTACACAGATGTTTGCCACCCGTACGTTCGCTAGAGGAAGTCGTCAGAGTCCGAACAATACTTTATTTCGACACGCTACACCAAAAAGGGCAGATGTGACTTCAGTAGCAAGGTCTCGATGCAGATTCCGAGAAAGTGGCAACGTCCTGATGACAGCAACTCGTCATGTCAACGTGGACTATGAGAAATTCAAGTAGAGAAGCCAGCCAGCCAATTAGAAACGAGGATTCAGAAGGGAGTAACTGTAGGGGATAATCTCGAACGGAACCGACGACCAGATAACAAATCCCGAAGAAGAACGTCCCTCTCCAAACGGCGCTGGGTGGAGAATTCACAAGAATCACAGACTATAGGCGAGAGTGCCTAGGGAAATCCGAGCAATTGTCCTATCAGAACTATTTTGGTGGGAAAATGAAGCGTTCGAAGGAGTAGCGAGAGTGGGAAAGCGAAGGGCATAAAAACTGTATGCAAGAGGAGACGCTCTCGCAGTATTACTCTAATTTTCTCTCAGTTTCCATAAAAATTTTGTTTTGTGATATTCAAACTGGTGTTCGGTATTAGTGGAAGTTCGGGAGTAAGACTTGAAGCGTTGAGCCGAAACAGTGGTATTCGCGACGATGCGCGACTAATGGACTTTGTAAAACTCTAAGTAGTACACTAATACAATTAGTGCCGTAAGAAGTTGTATAATGCAGTAGTAATATACTTAAACTCTTTATAAACGAAATGAATCGGTATACAACATAAGACTTAATTTGTGATACAAAATTATTTCGTAGAATAGAGACAAGTGCCGATGATGTTTTATATGCGTCTAATGAACTTGAAATCAATCTAGGCGTTACGGAAGAGTCGAACATGTATTTAAACAATACCAAAGTGCGTGGAAGTATTGAACTAAAATACGCATAAATAGACTGACACGATACGAATAGACAATATAATCCTTAGCGCAAGTATCGCGACTTAAACTGTAATAACATTATAAAAACTTATATCGGATTTCGTGAAGTGCGAACTAGCGTTCCGAAACAATGTACTTATAACAATTGGAAGTGCGAGTTACGAGTGGTTCCAGGACCAGCACCAATCGTCACCCAGCGGATCCAAGCGGACACATGCAACGGGAGCGGGACACTACGATGACTTGAGTAATGTACCAAAATAACCATTTATTATAATTCCTAGTTTATCGTAATCCGCTGACCTGTCACTTAGAACTAACTGCCTGAGATATTTCAAAATAGAGCCATTATAAATACGAATCCATGGTTAAGAATAAATACTCTTATAGAATATTACATATGTATTATCTTATTAGTGTAGGTATATGAGTATTTCAGATGTGTATGTGTTTGATATGTTTACTGCAGGTATATGAGTATTTCATGCGTATATGTGTTTAAATATGTTACGAAATATATCACTTAGTGCAAATCTCAAGCACGCAACATTGATAGTTCTTAACGTCATCAACTATGTCTTATTTCATGATACAATAACTACACACGAGTATGTGTAAGCATTTGATTGTTTTTCTTTCAGATATTTTAGATATGTAATAGAGTTTAATTATCTGTTTGAAATAGTCGTATATACTCTTGTTACATAATTTCTTTTATGCAATGAATACATGCAACATGCATTATTATAATAAATTTAATTTATAATGGATTCGATAGTGTTGAGTTAATTTATTGAACCAAATAATTTAGAGAAATAAAAATTACATGTGTGCACTCTACAATACAGTCCGGTTATGTATACCAAATTTTATAACATTCGGTGGAGTAGTTTCGGAGGAGTTCGCGGTCTAAGTTGTGCACCGAGTCATGGATAGAGGGGCTAGACTGCTTGCTTACAATCTAGGATAGACTGCTTGCGTACAACTGCCATGGAGGGTGTCATAGAAGGAGAAAAAAGAAGAGGGCGTAGAATAATGAAGTTAATAGTTAGCATTAAAATCAGAGGGTGATACGAAGAAACGAAAAGACTGGCATGTGAGAATACAGCTTGGAGAGCTTTTACCATTTGAAGTCCTGCCTTAAGGCAGAACACCAAATAATAATATAAGTTTACAAAGGATTATCTTGCACTGAAAATTATTCATTAGTACGAAGAATTTGTGTGTATGTGTGTCGTGCAGAAGGAGGTCATAATGATAAAATAATATTGAAAAAAAGTTATTTTTTGTTGTTGTAAATCGTAAAACGTGCACTTCAAGGTTTCTGGCCTCGGAGGTAACCTTATAACCGCCCTGTCTAGGGTTATTTTGACGGGGGCCCCAACAGCGGATGTAGCAGATGAAGTGGAGACACCACCCAGTCTTGACGGCGAAAGAGCTTTCGTAGCGAAGACTTGAAATTCAGTAAACAATACTGTTACAACACGAAATTTACTTCGTACTAAAATGCCACACGTTGTTGGCGTCAATCTGTTACACGACAAGTATGTGTCCTTTAAAACTCCAAGTATGTTGATTAATAAGTTTATGGATTTTATGAACAATAACCCCTATCCTGGATGTATGATCGGTTTATCGTCTGTTTCAGGGGTTTCCGCTATCTTACCTGCTGTGTGTATTCAGAAAAATCCCGATCTTTAGGCGCCAAATTGTTTTACATACAAAACAATTAAAAGTATTAATAATTGATTCCCTTAATTTTTTCAATATTTTTCGCTACAATCGTATTTGCCGCCGCCTGACGTTCGAATTTGAATCACTCTCCTCAGCGTCAGGATTGCCAACTTCAGTCTTCTTGTGGCAGCGCTATCCACTTAACTATATAAAAAGATTAACATGCATACAATTCTCTGAAATGAATACACAAGTTTTTATTTTACTGCAGGTAATTTTAATAGCAGTTTTATTAATGATTCGAATTCAAATTATATAAACATCAATGATAATATAATAATTTGCCTCGGCGATAAAGTCTTACTCACTCAGAGGTTGGCAGGATCGTTGTAATCCAATTTTCTTAGGCTATGTTGATTTTTATAAATATGTTGGATTACAGAGTTCTTGTGACTACAGAGAAAGATAAGATGTTTTGAATGTACAAACCTTTACTATATACTTATTTCTAATTGGTGAAGTTTTTAGTTTTTACAAAATTAAGTTGTGAATCTCTTTAAAATTGGTTAGATTGAACGTCTTACAGATAGGTTATAATTCTTTGTTACTGAATAATAATAATTTTATTTAAATAAAGTGTTGTGTTGTTAAAATTCTTAAGTGAGATATAGCAATTAATAAATTTTAATAATGTTCGAAAATATTGTGGTTGAAACCAAGTGAGGTGTCTTTGAAAGTGTCGTGAATTCCAAACGTATGTTGTCTTGTAGTGAAAATATATTTTTAGTTATACTTTACAAAATTCCTTTTCATCTGTTCCTCAGTATGGTTGATTTTGATATATTGGATGTCCTTGGTTATATTTCCTTCCTTCGGGATCGTGATTTTGTACTTTTCGGAAATTTGGAATTTTCGTTTATAATTTATTTTAATTTTAGATTTTAATTTGGTCGCATTCTTATTTTGGTAGACATATGCTTTACTTGCAATGCTTTATATTATGTTTTTTCATTTATTTTAAGTTTTATACTGATTATTATTCGGGAGCAATTAATTTCTCATACGTTCTTTTCAGAGTTCAATAAAAAACTTGGTTGTTTGTAACGTATTTTTCGTTACTCAGCGATAAATCTGTCCTCTCATTGGTCGTTAGTTTTCTTATTACATTGTTATATTCGGCTTAATTTTCTATAAAACTGTCGAAAATGTTTCTAATTTAAATATTGAGTTTATGATACATTTAATAAACTTGTTTTGATTATCTTTGGATTCCTTTCTTTCTATAAATTATTTTAAGACCAAACATGCTTAGTGTGTGATCTATATTTACTGAATTAACATTTTACTGTATAGGCCTTGTGTACCTTTTATACTTATTTCTTTTATTAATGAGTTTTGTTAGTATTATTTGTGATTTTACTATTCCCCTATCTATTTATATTATGTTTACATGCTTTTGTTTCACTTAAATCTATTTACTGGTTACAATTTGCAATAATCTTATCTTTGATCTAGGCTTACCTAGGTTTACAATTATTAGTAATTTATACAATTTAGTCACCTTTTAGTAGTTCAATTTTATATACTATTGCTCTATTATTGTATACTTAATGAGAATTTCAACATTTTTCTTTAGGCTTATTCTTATTTTTTAACAATTTCTTAATTTTGATACCTAGTTTTGCTACCTTTTGTCTACAACACTTTTATTCCTGCCCACTCATTATATAATCTACTGACTTATTAATTAAACTTAGTTAACATTTGAACAAAATTTACTTAACTGTTAACATTCTTTACCACATAGTATAAATATAACTTAGATACTGAACTTTACTAAAATGAACATACATGTTAACATAACCACTTTGATAATGACTATCTTTTAACTTGGAACTTCTTGAAATTAATATTAATTACCTATTTTTTCTTAACACAACTTTTGAAACATATTTATAATAATATTTATAGTCTTAAAATTTACCACACATTTGTTGAAAATGCTTTTACAATGTATGTCAATTCACTTCATGAGTCTCCTCTTCCTTCATCAATTACAACTTTCAAATATATCATCAGTTATCATATACAATACCAAATAATTGTGATTTCTTTATACTGATTATTGTCACTCCATGAGCCTCCTACTTATCCATCGTTTACAAAGTCAGACAAACATATTTTATATATAATACAAAGTTGTTGTGAACATTTTATAATGATTGTTAATTCCCTCTAAGAGTCTCCTGCTTATTTATCGTTTACAAAATATAAATAAAACATCATTCATACCTTATGGAATGTAACGTTTGTTTTGTTTTCACACGTGATTATGGGTTACACTTGGTTTATTTCATGTATTTGAGTTAACTTTTACTTTAGTGTTCAATACTTTTTGTCCTTTTAGTATACGCTGTGATTGAGTACAGTATTCTCAAATAGATATTTGTAACCACTCACTATTGTATATCAGTTATTACAATGTTTTTGTTCACTCACTGTGTACCTACTTATCACTTGGTTTCATTGATTTGATTTATGTGAATTATTTTTATCATTAATACTATTATTTCTTTGTCATTTAATAGTATTATATTGAAATTATACATACATTATTTTATTACATATTTAATCAAGGTAGGTATTGTACTTTCAATGTTTGTTATAATCAAACATGTTCTCTTTTTCATCTATAAAGTTATTTGATATTGACTGTCATTATTCATGCCAATCACTTGGGGTGGGGTCTTGTCTTTGTCATCGTCTTGTCATTGGTCATCACTATATTTTATTATTTAAAATGACTGTATTTTTCTCATCTTCTGTGTTACTAACTGTATAGTGGTTGTTAATCCTTAACGTTGTTTCATTTGTTATTCTGGTGTAGGTTTTGTAGCGTAACAATACTTAACGATATTTTTAAAGTTTTAAACGAGAAGCCTCTTTTAATTACCCACTTGTGATGAGACGACATAATTGAAAATCGTCTGCTTACATTATTTATACATGACGTATCTACAGGTCCAAATATAGTTGGTGTTTATTATGTACAAGCTAAAGCTGGACGGCTCTGTGGCGTTAATTATTTATAGTTAAAGCACGGGATATACGTAAACTAATCCCTGCCGAAGCGGTCAGTAATTTAATATTTATTGTTATTAATGTCTGTAGGTTCCTAACCTGATGTATTACAAATTTACTCTTCATACCGCTCATGTTAATTACATGTTTACGTTCTCTTACCACTTCGTATTGTTTTGTAAGTAGCCATCGTCATAATTAAAGTTCCTCATTTCTGCCAGCAGGAAATCAGCTTTGCTTTTCTGTTTCTGTCGTCGTTCGCGTATTTTTCTCTACTCTGTAGTGGATCCAGCTTCCACCTGAAAGCGGTTGTTGCAGTCGCTCATTACCTTTTTCTCACATACAGAGACTGCTAATTCAAATAAGAAGATGAATTATGTTTACATATATATATATAAAACATTTTATTAATTTTTTGACTGTCTATCTGTCTCTCGCATTTCTTCTCTCTCTCTCTCTCTCTCTCTCTCTCTCTCTCTCTCTCTCTCTCTCTCTCTCTCTCTCTCTCTCTCTCTCTCTCTCTCTCTCTCTCTCTCTCTCTCTCTCTCTCTCTCTCTCTCTCTCTCTCTCTCTCTCCCCCCCACCTTTATTCTAGAGTTTTCAGTGTCATGATAATTTATGAATGCATGAACCGATTTTCGTAAATCTTGGCATGCATGTGCACACTTGTACCGTTCGTAGCTCTATTTTTTTGAGAATTATCCAGGTGCAGGTAATAATATCCAGTGACAGGAATAAACAGATAGGCGCAGGTAAAAGTGTGTGGGGGTGAAAATTGTGAAAACTTCGTAAAAATACATGTGGGGCTGTCGTATTAAAGAGAATAATATAAGCAAAATATTAATACAATTAGAATTTTAAAAATTTCAAAATTTAGCGACACTTTGGCCCACAAAATGTGTCATAATGTTGATAAAATTTTAAAAATCCAAACGAAGCATTACTTTCTTTTATGAGTTACATAGTTTCATTAAAAATCTGAATGTACTCCTCTAACTTTTCGAAATTATAATTGTTGGAACTGTAAAGACCAAAAAGTAGTTAAACATTTTATAAAATCGCATCATTATCAAACATCCGTGTAAGTTATTAAATTGTCAAGATTTTTAATAAAAATTTGCATATAGTGGAAAAAGTGTAAATAGTGTTCAACTTGATTTATGTGACATGAGTCATTGTCGCAGTTAGAGCGATATTTGGGGTAGGTGTCAAATCAAGAAGTAACAGCTGCTTGCGATTTCGAGACTCTGTTTTGCGCATGCGAATTAAAGCCAGTTTCCACCGAGTTTTGAGTTTTATCGTGTGTCTGAGAAGAGCAAGGTCGATATATTGGTAATTAATATTTTGACCTTAGGAGAATTCGACCTTAGAATAATTGTGTACGGTTTCTAGGACGCTTTGATTTTGTTAGGTACACGATCATGTTGTTTACGCGATTATAGTGTCGCGAACAATATTTAACGAAATACACACTTCTGCTGCATGCAGGTTTGTTTTTAACAAGTTGTTTTAACATGGAATGTCATCATCATCATCATCATCAGCAGCATTATTACCACCACCATCACCACTATGACGTTCTGGCCTGTGGCAAATCCCAGAAACCAGCACGTTGAAACGCCCCCTTGTACCCCGAATATTTTTTCACCCACCTTTTCTAATCACCAAAAAAATAATAATAATTTTTTTTTTCTCTGGGGGAGGCGTAACTTAATATTTAGGACTAGGCAAGTGGCCTAGATTGGAAATTAAATGTGCTGAGCCATAGTGACAGGTCTTGCAAGAAAACAGCTGATCAACAGTAACAGTAACAAGATTTATTTAAGTTTTTTTTTAACAATAGTTTACAATCTTTCTTTTTTCTTCTTTTGATAATAGAGTTCCATTCAGCTCTTTCTTTAAAATTCACATAATGGTTTAAGTCACAAACGTGTCACAGTATTTGCAGTCACTCGGCGGAGTAATTACATGAAATATTTCAAAGTATTTTCTACAAATATAACAATGGCATGCCAACCTACCTAAATTATTAGTATTATAATTCTGAATTTAACTTCCTCTATTTTATAACAGTTTGCATTGCATGAATAATGCAGGAACTATTTATGAACACATAATAAGTATAAATGTCTGGAGCAAATAATCCATGATAATTAATAATACAATAATAATCGATAATTAGAAAAATAATGATTAATAAGTAAATTCAAAGAAACATTACTCAAGTGTGCCGCAGTACTTACATCTACCTGTTCCCCATCACTAGGATTAATCACATCAACTGAAAACCGTGATCACAGTAACCGAGGTTTAAGTTTGTTAATTAAATAAAAGTAATTAAATTAAACTAATCAGTTAATGAATCCAATTAAAGTAAACTAGTAGTTGAAATAAAAATTAAGTATCGCATATTAAGTTAAGTGTAAAGTTAATTAAATTAAAATAAGGTGTAAATTAAATAAGTAGAGGAATTAACGGAATAGAAAAATTTTGAATAATAACTCTGAACCAGCAAAATGACCAAATAAAGAAAAATTTTAAATTTTGAAAAATCAGAGTACAAAAGAAACATGCAGGATCACGGGTCACATGGCAGGCAGATGCAAGCACTCTGCAAGTACTGTACTACATTTTCTTAAGCGCAGAATATTGTTAAAAAAAAAGGTTTTAAACTGTTTTGTCTTTTTACAGAACTAGAATGAAATAGTTAAATAATTGAAAGGTAACCCATGACTCTATACAAACCAAAGCACAAATGCTTATAAGCTACTTATAACACAGTCAGTAATGTCCACACTTCATCGTGTTTTCACTAAACATGTTCAGTAATGTTAAACATGAGTTTAATATTGAGGTATAGATTTTAGCGTGTGTGTTGCCCGACAGTCTGCTGAGCACTTCGAGTGTGATTTCAGTTACATAATGGAATTTTCCCACGCGATCTTTCGGCGGGCACTACAGACGTTCCTGCATGTTCGTGGCGTGTGAAAGACGAGGTCGGATGGCGTGATGGCGTTGGGGGTTTTCTTACGCAGGCTCTGCGGATGGGCGTAGATGAAGCGTGCCCATGACCTGGACCTCTTTCCCCTCGACTAGGCGGAGAAACCTGAAGCTCTTTATGAAGCTTATCTAAGCATAGTCAAGTACGCCATCACAATCCAGCCGCCCCCCGAGGTTGAACGAGAAAAGAGAGCACGACGCACGTCGCGACGTTAACTTATACAGACACCGACGCAGCTGACTAAATTTCGTTAATAAGCGAAAACCACCGCCTTCCCAATGACGTCACCACTCACGGTAGCAGTGGACAAACTTGATTTCAGTATCAACGCTGACATCGAACAAACCGCGATAGCGCGCCGCACGCACGGAAAATAAATTTAAGTGGCTGTGGTATTTACTTTTCGATATAACCACGGCACAACGTCTTATTAGCTTTTCCTTCCATTGTTCCCATAAGAACTGTTGTCAGCAATCATTTTGGCTCGTTATATGTCTCCAGCGCTTCCCATGTTCCTCTTTATAATCCTCAGAAAATTTCTGTCCTCGTTGATTCTTTCGAGCACCTCCTCATTGCTTATTTTAACTACCCACCAACGTAGTATGTCGACTAAAATTTTACCCTTCATATGTGAAACCCATGGTGGCCGTAGCGTTAGGGATCATGGCGGTTTTTACGCGATGTCGTTTACAAGAACTGATAAAATGTATTGTATTTCTGTAGTTAATATGTGTATCATCGTCCTCCTCACTTTTGCTTTGTCTGTCACAGTGTGAACAGTTTCTGTTTCTCTACCATCCGTCCACTACAGATCGTTTCATATAATCTGGCAGCTGTTTTATTATTCGGAATTAGCAAATTAGAGTAATCCTACCGCCACTGCCGAGTAATAAATTTGCGGTCAACTATTCCTGAGACACAGTGGATACCGTCAACCTTCAGGCGAGCAACCGTTCTCCGTTCCTCAACTTTCGTAAGCGCAGAAAAACATTCGTTCCGGGAGCCGTAGGAGAAATTAATTACATGAATTTACTTATCGCTTATCGTACTTCTTTTAAGGATAATTACAATGGACTACAAGTAAGACGGGACCGGAGACCGTGGGCGAGGAGGGATGGTAAGAAAACCACCGCGTGCATATTTAATTAGCCACACAAATTAGTTGTTTTTAAACAGAAACAACGTAGAAAGTTGATGCTCGGTCGCGATACGTTATGCTAATATCGAGACACACGGTGGGTGAGGTAATGCCCCGTTGTTATGCTCTCGACATTATTATATACATTTGCATCGCTAATTGTTACTTTATGTCCTGTTTCGTCGACCGCAGTAACACATTCTGCGTATGACTGGAACTTTGAAGCGTTCTCTAACTTATAGTTAGCTGCATTAGTCCAGCTTGCCTCTGATTATTGTCCAGCATTCCGCATATACTGTTTCTGATCAGAGATAATATGTAGGTAATTGAATGCGAGTAGTTCATGATTGGACGGACGCGTTTTGTGAGAGAACTAGCAATAATGCAGTGAGAAACTATAGAATGTTATTCTCCATTTGAACTGGCTGAATTCTGAATTCACGTAGGGTAAAAGTAATTTCGCTCGCACTTCATAAATAAAAGAAAGTTCACGATTTTGTGTTCTGAAAGTGGTTCAGCAGAGAGTGCGTTCGTTGCCATATTTTTATTTTTATTTATTCTTGAAGCATTACTTTAATTAGGAGTAGATAAGAATCTTACGATGAGTCCAAAATGAGACTTATTGTTAGTGAAACAACAAACTACGGCATTAATTTCGGCTTGCGTAATGTTTTACAGGTTTTTTTTTTTAATATAGTGTAGTCGGTAGTGGAGTGACTTGACTTAAGTCCTTAAATTCCTGTCTGGAACATAGGGCCTCGACGAAATTTCTCCAGCGTGTTCTGTTCACCTCCCTCCATGTCTTGTTGACACCAGGCAACTCTCTTTCCATAGTCCTCTTCCAAGTGTTCCTCGGTCTTCCACGTCTGCGGCTACCTTGCGGATTCCAATTCAGTGCCTGTCTAGCGATATTTTCTGTTGGTCTTCTCAGGGTGTGACCGATCCACCTCCATTTTCTTCTCTTTATCTGTAGTTGGATGGGACTCTGACTTGTGGCCTCCCATAGATCTCTGTTCAAGATGGTATTGGGCCATCAAATTCTCATTATGTACCTCAGGCAACGGTTTATGAAAGTCTGTAACCTTGTGGTAATGTCTCTTTCTAGGTCTTACATCCATACAGCAACACCGATTTAACATTTGAGTCAAATATTCTGAGTTTTGTCTTCCTACGTATATATGGGGTAATCTCCATACTGGTCGTAACTGTGGAAATGCTCCTTTTGCTTTATTTATACGACTTATCACATTCCTAAGAGCACCTCCATCCTTACTAACCATGCTACCCAGATAGCAAAATTCCTCAACCCTTTCTATTTAGTCTTCCGTCTAGTATCAAGTCATAATCATTTCTATGGTTAATACGCATTTCCTTGGTCTTTTTGTTATTTATCTCTAAGCCTACTTGTTTGGCTTCTATTTTCCGATCGTTCAATTTAAATTCCATATCTCGTAGGCTTTCTGTAAGAAGGCACCGGTCATCAGCATAATCCAGTTCCTCCAAACGGCTGTTTAAGCCCCACTGAATCCCCCGATTTCTATTTGTTGCCTCTCGCAACATGCTGTCCAACGTAACAAGATAGGGGACAGAAGACATCTTGTGAAGGGGTAATGTAGTACTGGGATCTTAATATTGATATTCTTGCTTACATATATCTACATCTTCTAATGACAGATTGATATACCTGGCTTTGTCCATTCATCATACTCTGCACTTTAATTTTTCTTCCTGTGTACAAATTTTTAAGTTTTCAGATACAATAATGTTTAGATCGACTTTGATATTGTATTGTACGTAGTGGTTTTGCAGAGGTCAGGTCCGGGCATATTGACTGGCACACTGGGTTCGATTCCATTGTGCATCAGGGGAGGATCCACGGAGGGGGAATCCCCCCCAAATGGGCGCATAAGACATTTTTTCGTTGCCTTGTGATTGTAGAATGGTTTTGTGATTACGAGTATAATACGCGAAAATGCATATCACGTTATGTAGGTCCATACTTTTTCTCTAAAATTACTTTAAATTGTAACTGTACCTTAACACCAGTGGCGGCTTTTGGGGTGGGCAAGCTGGGGCGGCGCCCCAGGGCGCCAACTGGTTTTGGAATTTTAAGGTAATAAAATTCTTCAGAAGAATAAGAATGTAGGTAGAAGTTGCAGTAATGCTATAGAAAAATATCTGCGAAATTCGGGTATTAGCTATTGAGTGCGCCTAATTAAAAATTATTTTTATTTTTATCAGCAGAATTTAATACTAAGAAAGTTTTGTGTTCTTCCATTTGGATCGATTTTTGTTTTTATTCAATCTTGACTGTAAAACTAATTTCTCAAATTAAAAAAAAATTTTTTTGAAATAATTTAATTGTAATAATTTATTTCCTCATTCTTTTCTTTAATTGCTTTCGGGTAAATTGAGGATTATGTTATTTATTTTTTTATAAAACTTTACAAAAAATCTCCAGCAAAAATGATTTATAAAACATTATCTCAAATATACAAAGTATATTGTATATTTGGCAGTTGGCAGACTGCACCTATCACTCGTGCGCTGCGGACGACGCGAATGTTCTGGCCTAACCTAAGAGTTTTGTGAGCGATACCTGCAGATTGATATTTATATAGATCACGTGCTCTCGTTGAATAGTCGTCGGATTTGCTTACCTCTTGATTCATTTAATCTTCAAACATTTTACAGGTAAGGATTAAGAGTGATATAGAAGCTAAGTGAACGATTTGATGTTTGGACGTGATACCTTTCATGCATTTAGTGATTGAGAGAAAATCAAGGTAAAAAATATTATACATTTATGTTGTATTTATTTCTGATGGCGTAAAGTTATTCTAATTTACCTGAAAATTACCATAAGTTATAGAAATTTATAATTTATGAAACGTAAATAAGAAATGATTTTTTTGAATTTTTCAAATCTTAATATATAAAGGAGAATGTCCTGACTGACTGACTGACTGATTCATTCACTCATCAACGGCCAGCCGAGACTATTAAAGTTAGAGACATGAAATTTATAGGATATGTTCCTATTAGTGTGTAGAGGTGTGCTAAGAAAGGATTTTACGAAATTTAAATTTTGAAGGGTTGAAACGGGGTAAAATTGACATTTACGTTTTTTACGATTTTCTCAGAAAGTAAATGGTGTATCGACTTGATTTTTATTCTAAAATACTCTTTACACAAATACCGAAAAAAAACAATTTCTGTTTTTTTAGAAATTCCACCCCAAAAGGGGTGAAAACGGGGTAAATTGTTTTTTATGACATTTTACATTTTTGCGCATTTCTCGGCAACGAATTAAGATATCAATTTAATTGTTGGACCGAATGTTCTTCATATTAATATCTAAAAACTAATTTCTGCTTTTTTCGAAATTCCACAAATAAAGGGGTGAAAACGGGGTAAATTGTTTTTATGACATTTTACATTTTTGCGCATTTCTCGGCAACGAATTAAGATATCAATTTGATTCTTGGAGTGAATGTTCTTCATATTAATGTCTAAAAAGCAATTTGTATTTTTTTTTTCAAAATTCCACCGCTAATGGGGTAAAAAAGGGGTGAATGGTTTTTCATTTTGGTTTGATCAGTGTCATGTTGTTTATTTTTGGGAATTCGTGTCCGGTTCTTATAGCGTGTGTACAGTCGACTCACTGGATAGCTCCCATGAAAACTTATACACAGGAGCATAGAGAATAATAGATTTTCAGACGAAAATTTTTTCTTTATTCCCTATGCTCCTGTGTATAAGTTTTTCATGCTTTCGCTATTTAGCTGTTCATGATTTCGCGGGCGAAGCCGCGACGGGTAGTGCTAGTACTTTATAAATATTAAACTGATTTCATCACATCAAACTGCGTTTGGAATATTTATTAGTTTTATTAATTATTATTCCAAGTTTTTTTGGCAAGGCTTTGCAGTTTAGTGAAAGGGCATTTATAGGTACTAGGTACGGAAAAAGAATATATTTCAAAGACGATTGGATGAAAGGTATCTTCGTCCATCAAATTTTTTGTATTTGTAGTCTGTTCTATCCAGTGTCACATGTCCAGTACTAAATGTAGTTTTCAGTTAATTTTAAATAGGTTAGATACCTGATAATCCTTCATGCAACTTACTTGGTCGCTATGCACGACGCGTTTCAGGATCAAGGTCCCATCTTCAGGTGCTCACTCGGGTCGAGCTCGTCAATTCATAAAAACACACACATAAAACATAAAAAACACTGAATTTAAAACACTCATACTCCGCGAGAGGGGACGATGCGCATCGTCCCCTCTCGCGGAGTATGAGTGTTTTAAATTCAGTGTTTTTTATGTTTTATGTGTGTGTTTTTATGAATTGACGAGCTCGACCCGAGTGAGCACCTGAAGATGGGACCTTGATCCTGAAACGCGTCGTGCATAGCGACCAAGTAAGTTGCATGAAGGATTATCAGGTATCTAACCTATTTAAAATTAACCATTGCAACTTGGTGACCATACACACAATGAGTAGTTTTCAGATTATTATAAAATATTAAATTATATGAAATTCAAAATTATTTTTTTTCCTATCTACATTTGTTATCCTTTTTTTTGTACGCAGGCTGATAACATTTCATTTTAACGATGGAGAGCGAGAATTCTAAGAAAAAACGTAAACCTTCCGGACATGAGTATAGAAAAATAAAAGCAGAAAAAGAGGAAGAAATTCGAAAAAAACATAAAAGCCTTGATAATTATTTTAAGTTACCGACAGATACAAATCTCTCTAATGACTCTAATACCAAAGCGCCTTTAGTCCCTACGGTCAATATCATTGATAATACTGTCGCTGCATCAGAACCAATTCCAATTTATAATGAAGTTAGATCTGAATCGCCTAAACCAACTTCGGATGCAAATGAGTTTAACGTTGATGATGACAAGCCCAATAATCAAGATGTGGCGGATGAAGGTACTTGTAAAAGTATAGAAGAAATATCCGAGTCATTAAACTTCTCGGATTGCGCCTTGTGGCCAGTTCATCGTAGCAATAAAGTTGTTGATTATATTCTTAAAATGGGTCCCAATCAAGTCATTTTTGGATAAATACCCTATTGATGAAAAGGGTCGTCATTTTTCTAGTTTTTATTACAACCGAAAACTTCCAAATGGTGAAGTTTTTCCTCGATGTTGGCTTATTTATTCAACATCTAAAAATGCTGTATTTTGTTTTTGCTGTCGACTTTTTGAGAGAAACAACACTTCAAATTTAGCAGAAAATGGATTTAATAATTGGAAGAAGCTATCTGAAACTCTTCGATATCATGAAAATAGTGCGGCTCATAAAAATGCTTATCAGCAGTGGATAGAGACTAAAATACGAATGCAAACAGGAAAAACAATAGACAAAGAAGAACAAAAATTAATTGAAAAAGAGAGCGCACGATGGCAAAGCGTACTTGAGCGATTGATAAGCATTACTTTGTACCTGGGAATCAATAACATGGCTTTCAGAGGAAGCTCAGATAAATTATACATACCAAACAATGGTAAGTTTTTAGGACTCGTTCAATTGCTGGCTAAATTTGACCCTGTAATGTCAAATCATGTGACGCTCGCACTTAATGGCGATATTTCCGATCACTATTGCGGAAAAATAATTCAAAATGAACTGATCGACTTGGTGGCAACGAAAATAACTAGTACCATTCTAGCCAGAGCTTCACTAGCAATTTATTTTGCTATTATTGCTTACTGTACTCCTGATATTTCCCACAAGGAACAACTCTCTCTCACAATTCGATTTGTTGATATATCTACCGATATCATCGAAATCAAGGAGCATTTTATAGGATTTTTTACGGTGGACGATTCTATGGGTTTTGGCCTTTCTGAAATTATAACCGATACATTAATAAAATTTGGACTCAAACTTAGCGATTGCAGAGGTCAAGGATATGACAACGGCGCAAACATGAAAGGCAAAAATGTAGGCGTACAGAAATGGATTTTAGAGCTAAATCCTTTAGCTTCCTATGTTCCCTGCGGAAGTCATTAACTCAACCTTGTTCTATGTGATGCTGCAAAGTCGTCATTAAATTCCGTAAACTTTTTCGGGATCATACAACGACTATTCACTCTTTTTTCTGCTTCGACTTATCGATGGAGTGTCTTAACTAGTCATGCAGAAATTTTCGCTCCTCAAAACATTGAGTGATACACGTTGGGAGACAAAAATAGAAAGCTTGAAAGCAATACGTTATCAAATAAGCAGTGTACATGATGCTTTGATAACATTAAATGAAAACGAAAAAAAAATCCTGCCGTAGCGCACGAAGCAATCACCTTGGCAGAACAATTAGGAGACTTTGGATTTTTGGTATCTTTAATTGCTTGGTACGATGTATTGTTTCAAGTCAACGTTGTAAGTAAATCACTTCAGGCAAAAAAATGGACCTTGCACAATGTATCAAAATGTTGGAGAATTGCATTAAATTTTTAGAAAATTACAGAAAAGGTGGTTTTAAATAAGCAATGATTGGAGCAAGAGAACTTGCAGATCAATTGCAAATTAAACCGATATTTAAACCGCTTAATAGGGTAAGACGTATAAAACATCATTTTGATGAAAACACATAGGATGAACCAATTGAGAGCCCAGAAAAAAAAACTGGAAGTTGAATTTTTTAACCCACTGTTAGTTACGGCTATTTCATCCATCAAAGAAAGATTTAAACAATTGAATTCATATTCGAAATCATGGAATTTCCTCTTTTGTTTGGACAAATTACCCAACAGAACGGAGCTTTTAAAATCGTGCACAGACTTACAAAATAAGTTAACTGTTGAAAACTCCGCCGATATCAATGGCATTTTGTTATGCGATGAACTGATTAGTATAAGAGCTTTTTTGAATGATAAATTAGACAAGGAAAAAATCACGCCTCTTCTTGTGCTAAATTTCATTAAAAAACATTCGCTTCAAGGATTATATCCAAACGTATGGATTGCGCTGCGCATTTTATTGACGATTCTTGTAACTGTTGCCAGTGGGGAACGGAGCTTTTCCAAGCTCAAACTTATAAAAACATATTTAAGGAGTACGATGCTACAAGACAGACTCAATCGAGAATGAAATTGCTGAAGAGTTAGATCTTGCTGATTTAATAAAAGATTTTGCCGACAAACGCAAAAGCCTAAAGCCGGCACTGCTTACCACTATGTTAATTTTTGTTTGAACGTAACCTAAATGACTAGTGGGTGTTTTAAACTGTAAGTGAATGTTATTAAAACAAATTGAAGAACAGTGAACTGATAAACACATATATAATTTAGGCCTATAGTTGTACGGTAATAAGCTTACTGTGTTGATAATAACACGCTGTATTTTTGTTTTTATTCATTCATATGGGCGGCTGAAGCGTAGTGCTGGCCACACTGCCTTCCTTGCATGCCGTACGGCTCACATAGGGCAGCCTACCCTGCCTTCTCCTAAGCTACTTCGGTGGTACACATGGGAGCTATTATTATTTTTACTCATTCATATGATTTATACTTTACATCATTAAAGAATGGTCCTACTTCTCGTATTCCTCCCTTTTCCCCCGAAATTTTGCTTGCTGGATCTGCCCCTGTTGTGGATGGATCGTTTCCACTACACTGCGTCCACGCAGTCTTACCTCTAACGTTATCATATGTTATTGTAGAAACACAAAGTATTGTAGCGTGACCTGCATTGAATTCCAAAACGAATGTATTCTTTCCAATGAGGAATCTGTGAGGGATCAGTTATTTGTGTAGTAGGAAGCAGAAGTCAAGAGATTAACGATCCAGCGTTCTGGTTCTCTAGGCATTTTATTTGGAACGTGCTTATTAGCGGGTTCAACAACCGCTATAACTAACGAACTTACTGTTTGAGAAAATAATGCAATCGTAAAAACTATTTAAAGAGTCCTCCTCGTAGATTACGAGAACAGTAATTTCATTAACGACGCGGATTAGGGTGAAAACGTGTGTGTGTGTGTGTGCGCGCGTGCGTGCGTGCGTGCGTGCGTGCGTGTTGGGGGGGAGGCACAGCGTCATGTTTGGGTTTAACAACCGTGTTTTGAGTGCCCGTACCTTTTGTTCTTTTGTCGTGAAATGTCAGCAGACCGACCTTCAAAGCCAGGGTTAATTGAGTGCCAGGCTTCAATAAAGAGACGCCGTAAAATGAATTATTTTTAGCGACAAATTCTGCAGTCGCACACGCCAATGCACGTTGGCCTATTAGGCGCGCTGATGCAGACGTGGCGGTCGTTGTGTATCGGCACTTTCGCTAATTCTTAACATCGAGTTTACGGGAATCGAGAGTCTACACCTCTGTCTGTCTGTCTCTCTCTCCCTCTTTCTCTCTCTCGCCCCCCTATCCCACCTATTCATTGAGAAATTCCTCTTTCAAATTATAAATTGTGAATCACATTTTATAATTCCCCGATTGTATAAATACGAAACATTTCTGCATAACATGCGTTATCGGTGTACCAAACTTTACTTTCTGATTCTGTTTCTTGCTCTGCGATAAGCGTGTCGATTTATGTATGGAAGGCGTTGTTTCCTTGTAATAATTCCGTGCCTTATCGTCTTTAAACTATTACCCTGTCGGTTTGGTATGCGAACGCTGCGGCCGATGATCCTTTCGATTCCCTAGATCACAAATCTGCATCGTGATTTGGGGGAGAATTGTTCTCTAAATGTTTTTTCCCTACACGTCTATTAATGCGTATATTTATTCAATGTCCATGAATATAGTTCATATTACATTATGTATGTTTACAAGTAGGATGATAGTTTATGCTATGGTATTAGAATATGTGATACGTTATTGTATAACATGGCGAGGGTTTAGTTGTAAAGTTACAACGTGTACGCAACATCTCTAGCGTAGTGGTAGATTCGTATTTGACGTAAAAACCTGTTAATTTCCAAATGTATCTGTCAATTTATTAATTGTTTACCAGCTGTTCGAAATTTACGTGTTTTGAAAATGGACAGAATTAAACATCTTGGTTTAAAAAAAAAGTCTAGCGGTAAAGGAAATTCACAACGAAATGGTAAATGTGTTGGGAGATGCTGCGCCTTCAAAAACAATAGATTGTTAATGGTCACTCGAATTTAAACTAGTGGCCGTACGAGGATTGAAGATCATGCCTTCAGTGGACGACCAAATATTGCAAAAACTCAGATGCGGCACCATCTTCCACAAAGGTTTTGTCCGAAGTTCGTGAATTAAAGTATGATACATAATCTCGTGTGAGATGCCTACGATCTCGGCAATGCCATCCACTCTCAATTGCTTGGACTTGCAACATCGTGTATGGAATTTTGTTTATATCTTCTGAAGGATAATGCTCACATTCAAATAAACTTGGAACTCCATCACAGCTGATATTTAGAGGTGAGATTCGTATTTAGAAGTTGGCTAGACTCAGAGTCCAAATGAGCCACGCTTTGATAGATTTGCACTCGTCTTTGAGTGGGTGCTGGTCAGTTTGTCGGCCGCACTCCATAGTACATTCGTTTATCTGCAAAACAATTATGTGCAAAACAAAATTGGATCGAATTGCTTGGAATTATTGCAAACATTCTTCCTATTAACACACTAGTACTGTCCTTCGTGAATCTGTACGGCTGATTAAATGGCTTTCTGGTGACGCTCGGCTAGCGTGAGTTCCAGTTAATGAGGTTAGATTATCTTGAGTTTGGTAATTATACCGCGTACTTGGTCTCCGCTGAAAGCCACGCGTGGCATCTCCCCAACTTACATAGGGTATTACAGCCCGTCAGTTACCGTAATAACCTGGCGTATTACTGTTAATGCAGGCGGAACTCAGATCGCGTATTTTCAACTCCACCATAACGACATCGTTACCATACTCCAGTCCGATTTGACCCTCGTAACATTACCCCATTTACCCCAAAGCGTGCTTACAAATATCTTACCGTCACGCTTGTTCTGCACCAGTGTTACCCAGCCATATGAAAACAGTCGTCTCCCATATGTTCCGACGTCTCCGTAATTTGAGTCTAGTAGTCAGATGTTGGTTACGCCTTCTCCAGTCAGACCCTCACTACAGCCTCACCGTTTGCCTGGGTCCAATGTTTACGTATTCACACTAGCTGCCAGAGGCTTACAGGATAGGAAAACGGCGGGTGCTTAGTCACCCACCTTATATTCGCATCAGCTACGTTGCCCTTTATTCCTTAAATAGAACTTTCGTGGACCAGGGCTCCTTAACTTCAAGTACGCCTTGAAGGCGAAAATCCTTCCATCGTTCCTAGCTACCACGCTTCCTCAGCAAACGTCCCACTTTCCTCATCAACCGTTTGCTGTAGGTAGCTAACTTTCCTTAGCCTTGTCCTCCATAATCTCACGTCAGTTCAGAAGGCAGCAGATATTGTTCTCTAGGGAAATATTTAATCACTTTATTTGACCGATTTTATTCACTGCTGTGTTATACTTCCTCATTGTCGTTTCCTTTACTAGCCTTATCCACGAAACTCTTTGGCACCAGTCGGTGACGCTAAACACCGACTATAGCGTCCTCCTACACATGTGCATGCCTTATCGGTTACACGACCATCTACAGCGGTTTCACTTCAAACTACCTGCCCATTCTACATTGAGCTCGCACCCCTCTCTCTCTCTCTCTTCTCCCCCTCTATCTTCCCCCGCACTGACGTTTATTTTCTATACTCTTTCCGTTCTTAGTTCAATCCTGATGTAAACAAACCCACGTGGCAAATCTGAAACTCTATTAATCAGGGGTGTTGACAGTGTTCACACAGTAATGTCTTTGCGCATGTACAGAATATCTGTATAGTCATGTGAGAGTTATCTTACCACTTAAATCGGGGCACGTCGTTTTAAGATTTCCTCCTTATCACTGTATTCTGAATCATATTGAATTAATATGAAGCCAGTTGAAAGAATATGTTGCCCGTCACAATACAACATTAGCTGCTTGATATAAAACAGTTTATTGAGAAGGCGGTAAATGAAACAACGGCGGACAAGTGGAGTCACTGTATGCAGCATATAATCAAGGAAGATGATAAGCTATGGCAACTGTCTCATATTACCAACGTCGTTGTGGTCAGTGAACAATCTTATCGATAATAACGCTGACTCAAGTGATGATACAAGTTCAGACACAGATATGGAAGGCATTGAATTACTCTCTGACAGCAGCTGATAGTATTCAGTACAGTAATTATCACAGCTTATATTTTCATTTTAAATAGACTTTACTTTTGTGTTTGTTGGGATATTTAAACGGTTAATAAAAGAAAAACCTTTAACTGGTGTTATATAATGTTTCACTGTCGGTCTGACACAGTCACACAAATTTTACTTTGGTCAGGACAAATTATTACAATTTACGTGTGTTTGTACAGTTCAATATTATATGTACCCTGTCTGTACTCCTTCTGTCAGAGAGACACGCCTCTAGTTCAAGTAACAAATAGCGTTTCAGATGTGCCACGCCTGTTTGTTTCCATCAGGATTAAGCTAAGAACGTAAAGAGATTATCATTATCCTCTGGCTCAAGAGTTTGTATCCAGATCAGCACGATCCTCATCATCTGATTATTCCTGTGGTTACTGCTTAATATCCGGCCTCATGTCGTTATGTACAGATTCATTTCGTATCGGCTTAAAATTTAACGACCGAACGAAGTATTGACATGTTTGCCGTACGAAGTGTCTGAGATGTTTACGTCAGTCATTTGCTTATCGCTTGATTTTGGTAGCGTGTGGGACGGGGGGGGGGGTCATTAGCAAGACCGATTAACTCGAGTCAGACGATGCCGTGCAAAACCGTATAACCAGGTAGTGGTGAAGACAGCACTGTGGGGTAGTGATGGGGAGAAGGTCTCGCAGGTTTGACCTGTGTTTGTCACATCGTTGTTGAAGACACTGAGCAGACGCTGCGGCACGACTACCGCCACAAATCATTTATCATCCCTGCGGGAGAAACCGATACCACCCCGGAGGTCTGTGTATCGTTTACAACCGTTAATGGGCGTTTATGTTGACCCTAATTAATCTTTGCCTCGTTATGGGTACTATAAGCAGTGCGAGGAAATCCGCCCAGCAGAACAACATCTTGAAACATCTTTGTAACGTTATTTACATAAATGATTTTTGTATTTAATTTTTTTTCTGGAAAGCTAAACTGTTAAGGTACTGTTTGAATAGATTTGTAAATTATAATAAAAATATTGAGTGTCTCTTAATGGCTTCAAACGCAGCCGATTAAATTCAATAAAACAGTAATAAATACGCGTGCGCATTCTCCACATCCATATCAAAACAGCGTGAAGTCGTTAATACAGAATAAAAAAAAAGATTTTAAGCTGTTCTTGATTTCTATTTGAATTTCTTGACGTAGTCAAACGAAACGTGTATGATTTCACTGAAAACAATATAGGCTCAAGGTTCAAGGTAATTTTCCTGTACACTTTTATTAAGGATTTCTCTACGAAATCTGGAATTAAGATTTGTAGAAATTCAGGCAGCTGTTGAGGTGTTTGAAATTTAGGATCACATGGATGTTGATACAGGATCAGCTGTTTTACGTTGTGAGGGTGGTAAGGTAGAAACACAGGATCATTTCTTTTCCAGTGTTCGAAATACCAAGATCTTTATATAAGTAAAGTTGTAGGATATATATATATATATATTGAAAACGCTAGGAGCTAGGAGTATTCCTAGCTAAAACGCATTTGTAGAAAGAATATTCTCTCAAATTAAATTAAAATGGACAGTTGTTAAAAATCGTTGCAACAAGGAATTGATTGAAGAAGAACTAAAGTTGTATACTTTCCCTTTTTCTGTAAGGAGTTTTTACAGAATAAAAAAAACATGTTAATAAATTGTTAAGAAGGGCAAAATGTGAAGACTAAGCCTATAATGAGGTAACAACAGTAGAAGCTAGTAGGACATGAAGTCTTTCGAAACCTTTTAATTTAATGATGTAATATGCTTAGACTCTAACAAAGAATATTATTGTATATGTGCACAATCATAGTCTGCTATTTCCAATAATTTACTTGGATTTCGAGTTTTTGTTAAATTTTCTGATGTCTGAAAATGTTCTTTTTCGTCAAGGCACGCTGGATGCATGTAATCTGGTAACCTTACATACCGGGCTATACAACTTAGATGACCTCAAGACCTACTCTAAAGTGTAAATGGTGTGAAAGAGGGGGAAGAGACGATTGATTAATTAATTACTTCTATTTGTTTGGTTTATACTGTACGAGTTAGCAGAATGTCGTTATCAGTTTCGTTATAGGTGGGACCAGCTAAATAAACGACAAAGAAGATAGCCTAAGTAATGTGTACGGAGATAAATATTGCTCTGCGCGGAAAGCTGCACAGGGATAATCGTGTCCAGTTCTGTGTTGTATTTTAGTCGGTTGGTTGTTGTACGTCATGTACAAGTCGGCTACGGTAATTATTGTTTGATCGAAAAAGCTAGAAAGCGATTTTTCAAAACAACAAAAATTACAGTCTAAGTGGAAATCGTACACTCGTATGTAATAAATTTCTTTCGTAATACCAATCGAAGTGTACGTGTACTACTATTGCGACGAATTGATCGCTCATTTTATGTACGCCGGTGAGAAGGAAAGATCAGTGGTATACCTGTATGAGGAACGTTTAAAAATAAATCAACCGCTTCGATTCCATGCGAGACCGTAATTGAGAGTTGCACCGTGTTTATGAAGGTCTCGTTATCGGTTCGGACGGCCGCTATGCAGAATACTGCCGTACCGTATTCTCTGCAAATCTGTAAGCGTTATTATTACTACTGCGGTCGTTATACATGAAGTTAACTGCGCGCCGAGAATAAGGAGTAAAACACAACAGCAAACCGACATCTTCAAAACGCACAGTGAGAAAATGTAGTGCAGCAATTAGTACTGCTTGACGTGTGAAACGGCCGTAAAAAATAATTACAAAACCTTGACTGAAGGCTGCTGGAAAGCTATGCTAATGCCGTAGACAGCTGGCGATGAAAAAACTACTAATTATATGTACTCCATGCGTTCTGCGCTTCACACGAGCATTTTTCATGTTTATTTATTGTACTGTATGTGTTCTTTCTTTTTCTAGGAAGTTTTTGAATTTTAACATTTTTCAACATGTACGCGTATGCGGCTGTTTCGTACGCGCGAGCACGCTTGTACAGCGCTTGAATTATTGAATCGTTGGGCGTTTACACGTCGCACCCTTCCACGCGTGTGAGGGCAGTCAAAGCGGCTACCATATGAAGTCATCCAGCCTTAGAAAATGAAATCTTTTAAAGCGATGCTGACTAGAAGTTATGCGATCCGAGCATCGGATTTTCGGCAACATATGTTAAACTGCCTGAGTGTATGATGATCAGCCTGTCAGTGAAATTAACCAATGACCGGGGCTGGGGGGGCTTTTTCCCAGCTACGGTTTTTTTATCGTGTAGGTATATATTTTGTAGTCAACAAACTTGACTTTTTCTCGTTTTGTACAAGAGACTTGTCGTTTCTTGATTATATGACGTAAGAGACCAATTTGTGATTATTCTTTAAAAACAGAACAGATATTTTTATTGACCTTGTACGTTTTACAAACTTTTTTGTCGTTTTTTTTTCAAATACTGATATAAAACTCATTGTGAATTGTTTATTTTTATATAACGATGTAAAACTCATGTCAAGGATAAATGTATTCTTTTTTTTTTTAAGATTCTGTTTGCTACCGTCGCGTCGTTGCGATGGATTTTGATATTATTGTTTCGTGAATTGTACTCATGTTGATAATCGCGTCGTTTTAAGTAACTCGTTTAAAACCTCCTTCAGCCTTGAGGAAGATTTTTCATAACTAAAGTATTCTGTGAAATAAGGTGGAACAAATTGTGTAGTATTGTGGTGAAATATTCCACATTTCCACCGAGCACGGCTGTATGTATACAAATTGGGAGTAATATTCAGATATTGAAGTGTTGCAAGTGTTTTGCCGTTTGCGAACAAGAACAGTTTAGTGCAGTGGTTCCCAAGGTGAGGTGCGCGACAATGTTTCAGGGGATCCACGGGCACTTTTAAGAAAAAATAGAATATACCGTAATTTTCTCCGATTTTGTATGCTCTAAAATCTAAATTTTAGAATCTTAAAACAATAGAAAATTCCAGTATTTTTTTTTTGTTCAAACTAATAGTAATTGTAAAAGTAATTTGAAAGTAATGGCTTAAATGATGTCTGTAAATCATGTTGTGTAGCAGATCTGTTTGTCAGCCGAACTGACTAGAGCGCCGCATCAACGCAGAACTGATCACGCTGTGTTAGTCCACGTATATGCGTTGTATCTTGTTTATAAGCACTTTTTTTCCGTGTAGCTGGTTTTACGCTTAAGTAGCTGGATTTCGACACATGTGGCTGGAAAGTCAGAGCCGAGGTTGGCAACTCTGGTTACGCAACTGGAACGTAAAGACTTAATATTCAAATTATCAGACATTAAACCCAATACCGCAGAGCTAAAATTGTTCAAACGCAGCTTCACTGTTCACTGTGCACATTAAAGTATATTTGATACCATTCATATTATAATTTTTTAAGTTAAGAGTAATTTTAATTTTTATTTTATTAATTTTAATTAAGTTAATTTTGATTTTAATTAAAATGTAAGAGTTTTGTAACATTTACTGTTTATTTTATTCCAGAACTCAGACGGGGTCCGTGAAATTTTAATTTTTTTGGGGGGTCGGCGGACTGGAAAGTTTGGGAACCACTGGTTTAGTGGATAGTTTATTGTTATTCCTTTGTAGGACAGTTTTTGTGTACAAGATGCAAGTTTGTTCAAGTTAGGAGTTGTGTAAAAGGGCATCGTGCGTATGTGTCTGACGTATTTAGTTTTGTCTTATATTAACAGTAGGAAATTAGTGTCGCCAAACGGACAGGACAAAAGCACACACGTGGTACAGTCGGTGTCACTGCTAGTCCCCAGTCTTATTGTTCACGGCCACCCCAGGACGGTTTAAAAGGTTCCCCCCATACGTGTTGCACACTTCACGTGGAGTTCTTGGTGTTTTTTCTTTTCTTTTCCTTTCTTAAGCCGACCGATGAACTGACGTTTTCCGAAATTTATTACCAAATGTTCGCTTTTGTTTTCTTTGTCACTAAGCACGTGATTATAGTCAGGGTGACGAGGCGGAGTCACCGACCCTTTCTTTCAGTGTATTTTGAAACTTTCACCCTACCCCCATTCGCAGCGTTCTTTTTGTCAACACGAAACCTAAACGTTAAAGGACTCATTTCGTGCTTGTCTTTTGTGAAAGTATTCAGTGCGTAAAAGGTATACGAGGAATATTATTTAGAGAGAGTCGGCCCCTGGGCGTGAAAATCGTGTTTATTCTGCGCGTTATGAATTTGTCAATTTTGTTAGCAATTCGTATGGCCTTTCCTGACTATGAACATCACCTTATGAGGAAACTTACTAAAAACACTTTCTGTAACGTAACTATTGATTTCGTCACTAAATGTAATTCATGTTTACTATCAAATTTAACTGAAATATTCTTCTTAGTCCATAGTGTTACACGGATATAAACATTATAAAGTACAAGTAAATGAACTGAATGAAGAAAGCTGTGGTTTTGTTGAGTGTAATGGGCACTGAATTTGTAGGGGGAGGTGAACAGACACGGCTAGAGACATATAGAGGAAACTATGTTTTTGTGATATTCTTATACTGTTTCCGTTCTTAGCTTAATCCTGATGTAAACAAACAGGCGTGTCACGTTGAAACGCTATTTGCCACTTGAATTAGAGGCGTGTCACTCTGACAGAAGCAGTACATATAATATTGATACTGTATAAACACACGTAAATTGTAATAATTTATCCTGACCACAGTAAAATTTGTGTGACAGTGTCAGACCGACAGTGAAATATTTTATAACACCAGTTAATGGCTTTTTTATTAACCGTGTAAATATCGCAAAAACAAAACAGTAAAGTTTATTTAAAACGAAAATAGAAGCTGTGATAATTACCAGTGTACTGAATACTATTAGTTGCTGTCAGAGAGTAATTCATGCCTTGTGTCTGAACTTGTATCATCACTTGAGTCAGCGTTATTATCGATAAGATTGTTCATTGTCCACAACGACGTCGGTAATGTGAGACAGTTGCCATAGCTTATCATCTTCCTTGATTATATGCTGCATACAATGACTGCACTTGCCCGCCGTTGTTTCATTTACCGCCTTCTCAATAAATTGTTTTATATCAAGCAGCTAATGATTGTTGTGACGGGCAACATGTCCTTTCAACTGCCTGTATATTAATTCAATACAATTCAGAATACTATGATAAGGAGGCAGTCTTAAAACTGTGTGCCCCGATTTAAGTGGTAAGATAACTCTCACATGACTATACAGACATTCTGCTCATGCGCGTAATACATTACTGTGTGAACAGTGTCAACGCCCCTGACCAATAACGTTTCAAATTTGCTACGTGGGTTTGTTTACATACAATTGAACTAAGAACGGAAAGAGTATACTTGTGTACATCTTGTCCAAACTACGATCGTATTGTAGACCGTATTCCTTCTATATCTGAGCCTCCACGTTTCTCCTTGTTGTCTGCCCTTTGAGAGTTTCTTGAAGGTTATTACGAACTTTTGTACGTGTTTGTTAACGTTCAGAGCTCTGCCGGGGCCAAATATACTGTCATGTAGGCCTTTAATCTTTTTTACCTGCTGCTAAACGATTTTCCGGTTCTTCTAGTTATATGCTCAGAGTACTAATTTTTTTTCTGATGAGCAGGTTTTACTAGTATATTTTATTATCTTTTAATGTGGTAGCATTCATTCTGCTTTTTATACACTATTTTTATACTTGAACCTTACTATTTCAAGTATAAAATATTATAAAATATATTTCAAGTATACTTTTATACACTATTTGTATACTCTTATTTGAAACTTAATTCATTATACCAAAATCTCTCTTACTCCAAATGCATACAAGCAACTTCTTCACGTTGAATCAGTTCACTCGCCATTGGACACTGAACTGTGTCCCACGACACATCCATTTTCTTTATTGTGTGTGCATTTACTTGTATTCTATAATGTTTACATCCATGTAACATTAGTATGCACTAAGAAGAATATTTCAGTTAAATTTGATAGTAAAAGCGAATTACATTTAGTGACGAAACGTTACAGACAGTGAAGTACTACCAACGAGAGTTGGTACGACATTCTATATTTTTTCGTGATAACAATACCTACAATGCAACTAGTGCACATTAAATTTCATTGCTATTAGAATAAAATAATCCGGGGTTACGTTAGTGTTTTTAGTAAGCTTCCTCACAAGGTGATGTTTATAGTCAGGAAAGGCCATACGAATTGCTAACAAAATTGACAAATTCATAGTGCGCAGAATAAACACGATTTTCACGCCCAGAGGAGCCAACTCTCCCTAAACTATAAAATTATAATAATTATGATTGTTTTACATCATCAAATTATAATAATTAAAAAAGATTTTATAATTAATTACAACTACCATTACATTATGAGTAATTTAAATTGCAATATTGTATAAATTAAGTTCTGTATATTATAATTTTCTCGTTGTCTTTAAAGAAAACATTTGATGATGTAAAACAGTCTCAACTCCTTCGCATATACAAGGATATACACAGCCTACACTTTTCTGTTGTCAATACCAAACCAAAGAAGAATGGAGTGAAGGTCCAAACAATTTGTGTTAGTAGTAGTAGGTGGACGTTGTGTCAATATCCGGATGAGTAGTTCTCATGACAACATGTGCTGTCCGCATGTGTGTGACGTGTGAGCCTTGCTGACAGTTTGGTGCCAGCGTTAATTATCCGTCTTCGGAGTTTCACACGACCCCGAATCCCGTGATTTACACCCTTCCGATCGTAATCGTGCCTTCTGTATCGGTGGTTGCTATTGATTATTTTCAAAGAGGAAAAGTGATAATTATTTATTATCATTAGGTATCATTAATGAAGAACTCCTTAAATTCGTAGTGACCGTCAATGAATCAATGAATTTTTCCGGTGAAGGGTTTGTGTGGATCGGTCAAAAATATAACACAAATTTTAACGTATTTGTGTCGACGTTTCAACAGTGTTTATTGTCATCATCGGGACGTGTGTATGAATACAAAAGAAATGTCAAACACAACAGAACAGTTATTTGGGTGAACGTGTTCGTGTATGTGAGTGTGTGCGCATGTGTATCCTTGTATATATGAAGGAGTATGTTGAGGTAGTTTGTTTTACATCAAATGTTTTCTTTAAAGACAACGAGAAAATTGTATTATCACAGAACTTAATTTATACAATATTACAACTAAAATGACTCATAATGTAATGGTATTTGTAATTAACTATAAAAACAGTGATCAACAATTAAATATTAGAATTGGTACAGAAAACGTTTATACATATAGGCCTACCTGTCAACATATAGCATAGTAAAACATATTATAGCTAAATACAGATTATAGGGCTGTTCAATTATGTAAGTATTAAATATATGAATAAAAATTAAAAATATGAATAACATTTTAATCATCACGTTTCATTATTATTATTTTATGCTCGGGTAACACTAAAAAACTGCGAATAGGATTAGACATGGATCTGCGTATTTTCTTCAGATGATAGATTTACACATTCACATTGCGCTTCATAATTATTAAAACAATAACAAAATCCCCGTAACGATAACAGTAACAATGTTATTTTAAGTAAATTATCAGTATTCCTCGCCACTGCGTCAATCCAGCGTGTCTTGGGGATCTTCCGACAGACCTTCTACCTTCGATTTGACTAAACAGTACCTTCCTAGGTATTCGGTTGCCTTCCATCCTAATGATGTGTCCTGCCCATTGCAATCTATGCAGTCGGATGGTGGTTCCGACAGACCTACCTTCGATTTGACTAAACAGTACCTTCCTAGGTATTCGGTTGCCTTCCATCCTAATGATGTGTCCTGCCCATTGCAATCTATGCAGTCGGATGGTGGTGGCCAGATCATTGTCTTTATTCAGCTTGTATAGCTCCTCATTGTGACACATTCTCCATATCCCATTGTCAGTGACGTTCGGAAGACAAAAACGAATCGTTTGATACCTGATTCATCTAAATCGGTTCGTTTATTCAAAAGCAGGTGCACTTCTGACAACCATTGCCGCCTTTCCAAGGTAAACCCCCATTAAGATACGGATTTATAAGGGTATTTCTGAGACCATTGGGACTTTCAGATCAGAGCGCTAGATTGACACAAACAGAGACACCTGAAAACTAAGGCCAATGGGAATGAAACGACTTGCTGACACAGATGCTTGCAACTCACAAGAAGAAGCAGGGTAAAGAACAGCGAAGTAGAAGAAGGATATGCATAGACCTGTATGTGAATGACACGCAGTAGACTGGACGAGGTCGAAGCGGTATTGTGGAAGAGCATCTCCAGCTGAAGAAAGTATTGGAATGTATCTCTTCTTGACGCAGAAACAGAGGATAACCAGGAGCACAATTCGGAGAGAAGTGGATTGTGCCATGGAGGGCGGATGTCTATAGGATGTGGTTACGAGATGTAAATCACGAGAAGGGGAATCTAAATTACGAGAAGTGGCGTTAGCCGTAGCTGAGTGGTGTTATTGAATGTCGGACAGTGAAATATCGATCTGTCGGAATTGTAAATCACAATAATAAAGATACCATTAGTCAGTATCGGTAACCCTCTCTATTCGATATTGGTCGAATAGAGAGGGTTAGAAAATTTAAGTATCTAGGGGAAATAATTCAGGAGAATGGTTTAGAAAAGCCTGAAAAGTATAAACGCAGAAGAAGCAATTGAAAGAGAAGTTTTTCGGGCAAAAGTGTTAAAAATGGAAAGAGTCCAGGGTAGGAGAGAGAAAAACGCAAGTTCAAAGTGGACTGAAGACGGGAAGAAGAGACACAGTGAAAAGATGAAAGAATATTGGAGTAAAAGAAAAGAACAAAGGATACAGAATTTAAATTGGCATGTGGTCCTTAGATGGCAAAAAAAAAAAAAAAAAAAAATGGTTTCTTTCAGACCATATTTTCTTAAAGCCGCCGTACAAAGTAATCATGACTTTGACCTTTTTTTTGTGAAGGAGGGCATAATAATACTGATTTCGATATTTATTTTGGACAGTGGTTGATTTCTAAAATTATAGGTGCCGGAACGCATCAATTCAAAAGTTGTACAGACACAAATATACTTATATTTTATATTAGCATATAAGTTTACATCAAGTTAATATAAAGGAGGTCTACATTTTTAAAGCCTTATATAATATGTACCATACGTATAAGCTTGTATCTAAAAAAGGTAATAAAGTTTACTGACATTTCTAAAGAGCTTCATCGTCAGGTTAGTCGCACGACAATCGAAAACATGTCACTCATGACGGCGTCATCCCGGAGCCTCAATCAAACTCTGAGTGACGGTTTCGGTGGTTGGGACATTTTAAAAACGTTTCCATAGTTTCATCACTGTGTAGTCATATTGTTTGTTTCTTGACCTTTCCTTACTCTCTGTGTCCAAAGCCGTATGACGGCCAGAATCAGCCCTCTCACATTCACTTGAAGATATTGCTATTGATTCAGTAGCATATTACAAGTTAGAAAGACTCTCCGCACATATTCTCGGAAGCTCCCAATCAGTTGGCTTTCATGTAGTTTTAATTTTGAAGCAAGTTTTTTTGTTTCATATTCTACAGGTGATTGGGACATTTTTCGAACGACAGTAGTTAAGATAAAGATTAGTGCTGGTGTTTGATTTTGACAAATGTTTAGTTTTATGTGGGGCTGATGAGGGGCACAATTTAAAAAGTAGTAGTAAATTTTTGTAATAATTAAGTTTTTCTTTTCATATATTTTTTCGGTAATTATTTTTGGATCCAAGAGGTTTCGGAACGCCGTTCCGACGCGTTCCCCCTGAAATCAAGCACTGCTTGTAGGTGTGTGTGTCTGTGTAGTCGGGCTTGGAATGTAGAGCTGCTACCCGTATACTGTAAAGAAGCATCGGAGAAAGTACGGTTCGTAGAACGAGTGTAGGCCTACAGTACATGCACCTCGGGTGAATCATACAGTTTGAGCGTAGGAGGTCCAAGTGTAAGTCACTAGGTCAACTTTGGTTAAGTGGTTAATAGCTTTACCGCCGCAGCGCAGACGGAGTTACACGTGGCCCATTTGTGACGAAACTGGATGACGAATTTCTAGAGTCATAAAGAGATATTATGTTATCATTAAGTTGTGTGAAATAGACTATACTGCCAGTGTTGTGATTTTTTTTTAACTATGTAGAGAGAAGATTATACGAATACAGGGGGAAAAAATAATATCAAAAGTCAATATAATCTGTAAAATTTAGATAATGACATTTTATTACAAATACAATGTAAAGTCTAAAATTAACAAATGAGACAATAGTGTTGACAAGCGTGCTAAATTTAAATACAGAATATCACATATAGATATTTTAAAGTTTTATAAACCAATACATGTCTACATGGGAATGATAAGACGTATGAATACAAGTAATGACGTTAAACTGCAAGGAAATGAAGTGACATTTTTATTAAAGATAAAAAAATCAAAATACTTGAACTGAATATAGTGACAGAATATTACAATAATGTCGCTGCTATCTTCCTATTGGTAGGGCTATATATTGCACGTGTAAACGTTTCTTCAGCGGGGCAACAACCCATTACTGAGTCAAGGCCTCCTTTAACAGCCTCCGCCAGTTGTCCCGGTCAAGTGCAGCTGCTCTCCAGTTCCCAAGGATATGGCGCGCATCGTAGTTTGGGTCTACCAACTCTCCTGGTGCCATAGATCTGTTCTGTGAGCGCCTTTCTGGGTATTTCATTCTCCCCCATTCTGATCACGTGTCCAGCCCACCTGGGTCTACCAACTTTTACAATTTTCACAATATCTGGTTCATTCAGAAGAGTGTTCAGTTCTTGGTTGTTTCTTTTCCTCCATTCACCTCCTACACATATTGGACCAAATATACTGCGGAGGATTTTGCGTTCATGAACCAGCAGGCTTGACTCAGACTTTCTAGAAATGGTCCAGGTCTCAGAACCGTAGGTGAGAACTGGGCGGATCAGTGTTTTATACAAAAGCAGCTTGATGCTCCTGGCAATTATTCTGCTCTGGCACAGGAGTCTAAGATCAAAGACGCACTTATTAGCTGAGGTGATTCTTCGCTTTATTTCATCTGTTGTTTCCCCATCGGAGTTAACATAGCATCCTATATAAACAAAGTTGTTGACTTTTTCGAAGGAATAGATGCCAATTTCCATGAGCTCTCCTTCTCTAGCCTCCTGTCCTGTTGTCATGTATTTTGTCTTGCTTTTATTTATTATGAGACCCAGCCTCATAGCTTGCGGGACCTTCAAGAGCAAGAATGGCTTCCGTGACTGCTCGAAGGGACCTCCCGATTATATCTAGGTCATCGGCGTATCCTAGGACCTCCACCAACTTGTTGAATACAGTCCCGGAGGAATCTATTCCAGCGTCTCTCATAGCTTTTTCTAAGGCAAGAATGAAGAGGAGGCAAGCAAAAGCATCGCCCTGGACGACTCCCTTTCCATAGTCAAACTCTCTTGATAAGTCATTCTGAATCCTCACCATGCCCTTCACTGTCAGCATTGTCATCCTACACAATCTAATTAATTTATTTGGTATGCCCAGTTCTTCAAGAGCAGTGTAAAGTTCTTTTCTGTCAATGCTGTCGTATGAATTTCTGAAATCTATGAAGAGGTGGGTTTGTAGCTTATGCTCCCTACCTTTGTCCAGAATTTGTCGGAGTGTGAAAACCAGGTCTGTTGTCGATTTTCCTCTTCTAAATCCGCACTGATATCGACCAATCACCTGATCAGCATGTGGAAGCAGTTTTTGGTACAATATATGGGACATTATTTTATACGCCACAGGGAGAAGAGAAATGCCTCTGTAATTGTTACAATCTAGTTGATCTCCCTTTTTATAAACCGGACATATAACTGTCTTCTGCTAGGCTGTTGGCAGTTTCTCTTCTATCCATATATCAATGACAAGGTGAAGTGTGATTCATGCGGTCTTGAATTGTTTTGAAATCCACTATTAACTTTTTATCACTTTAGAAACTATTATCTAAATATCATTCAGACAGGTGCCCGTGCGATTTGAGAGTGCGAATGTTTATTCTCACAAAAACCTTGCCACCAATGTTTTTGGCGAGGATTAATTTGTCGATTAGTCTTATTATCAAACCTTCAGTTGTGAGACATTAGAGCTATAGGCTTCGTCTAAAATTACGTATGTACCCTCGATGTAAATATCGTCTACCCTGACCAAAAAGGACTTGGATGTGCCTTACCAAAAGTGTCAATTGCATCATGTAGTTTAGTAATCACAAGCGGACGCGATGGCTCCTCCACGGTTACGCAGCGCACGATTTCGAAACTTCCGGCTACGGAGGGCATTAGAGAACTACTACTAGTCAATAATTGAATCGTTTTCAGCCTGGGTTTTTTTTTTTAGTTTGTCGTTCACCGTCACACACCTGCTTCATTCAACAGTCGTAAACGTGTTTTATGCTCGTCAAGCTTGAAGAAAACTTAGGTGAGTCATGCGCGGAAACATAAGACGGGGCGGCGGGAGATCGGCCGTATTAGTTAGGGTGGGTCGGGCAAAGGGGACGCCGAGACATAATGAATTTACATGAATAGTAAAATCGATTACAAAGCTACTTACGACGGACGACGAAGAGAAGTTACAAGCGATTTATCTCTTCATCTCGTTATAAAGTAAACGAACACACACACACGCACACCGGTTGGTCGGGGTCGGTTATTAGCGCGATACACATACATCGTCGTAATGACCGTTCCCTCGTCAGTCTGAGTTATAAATAGAAGCCAAGCACTCGTTAACACCGGCATAATGCGTTCCTCCGAGAGATTGATTTATACTTGAACCGACGCCCTTGGACGCTGATTATGGTTATGTACATATGCAGCCGTCACTGCTTACAGTAATTTAAATTGAAAACAAGCTGGGATAACTTAGCTGTGACCAATATGACTGTGTCCAGTGGTTCCCAAAGTGGGGTCCGCAGACACGTTTAAGAAAAATAGAATATACCGTAATTTTCTCCTATTTTTTATGCTCTAAAATGTAAATTTTAGAATCTTAAAACAATTATTAGAAGATTCCAGTTTATTTTTCTTTCTTTTTTGGTTTAAACTAACTGTAATTGTAAAAGTAATTTCAAACTAATTGCTTTAATAATGCCTTTAAATCATGTCGTGTAGCAGATCTGTTGCCAGCCGAACTGACTAGACCTCTCTCTTACACTACAAGAAGAAGATTCATTGGCAATCACAATTACAGCTAGCTGATTTCTGGTTATATGTAATGACTGACATTTCTGAACTCAGAAAAAAAGCTTTTGAAACGTTTAACTGTGTTCCCTGTACTTATTTGTGTGAAATCGCATTCTCCCTGCTCACGTACTTGAAGTCAAAGTTAGGAAATAAACTTTATGTCCAGAGTGACTTATTAAAATTATCAGCAGCTAAACCCAATATTGGAGAGCTAATTGTTCAGAAGGATCTTCATTGTTCACATTAAACTATGTTTGATATCATTAGTATTTCTTAATTTGCAAGATAAGAAAATTTTGATTTTAATACATTTTAATTAAAATGTAAGAGTTTTTATCATATTTACTGTTTGTTTTATTTCACAACTCAGACGGGGCCGTGAATTTTTAAATTATTTGGGGGCTCCGCGGACTGAAAAGTTTGGGAACCACTGACTGTGTCCGTTTCGTTCCCTTAAAGCTGTGATCTGTTGGCTGCTTTTTCCTGAGAAGAAATCAAAAGATGTTAAGAGATATCCGTAAGGAAATTTGTACACACAGCACTTTCGTTTAGACGTGGAATAGATTAGGCGTCGTCTTTGACGAAAATTGTGTCTTGTGTTTGTTCGTGAATTCCTGAGTGTAACAGTAATTGATATGAAAGTCTTATGCATTCCTCATGACTGGTTTGTTAAAGACGACTCTTTTATAGCCTTGGGATTGCTAGAGTTTAGGGTCAATCTTGCTAAAAAACGATACTTTAATCATAAGCTGAAGCTGTTGTACAAGGGTCACAGCGTGATGGGTTTCGTCAAGTTTCAAAAACGTAGATGGGCAAGGGACATAGAAAGGATGGAAGAGAATAGGATTTCAGTGAGGGCGACAAATACAATTTGTGGGAAGCAGTAGGCCTAATAAGGGGAGGCCACCAACACAGTAGCGGTCGATATCAATGAGCTGCTGGGTATCATTGATTGGCAGCCCCAGCCAACAGAATACAGACGTTTGGAGGTGGATGTCGAAGGAGTGTAGTCAATAAAGGACTGTCAAGCCGTTTGTAGAAGAAGTAGGTGGGACTACGTTATCTTAGCCGTACGGTACGCAAGTGGCTACTCTAATCTGCGTTTACTTCTCCACAATGCATTAAGACAAAATCGACTGATAACAAGTTGCAAGCCGGACGATCTGGTAACAGTTGGCCCAGCTTTTGCCAATAAGAAGTTAAAAATTGTTTAGCTCGAAAGGAATTTATCACGGCTAAGGACTGTGATTGTGAATCGATCATCATCTTCTTCTCCACTTCCAGTTCCAGGCTCGCCAGGCCTGTTCCGGTACGTGCTGTTTCCTCGGCCTACCTACGTCTTTTCTTGTACTGTTAGTCTATTGTAGCCTGTTTTAATAGTCAATTCTGTGGTATTCTTTGGATATACCTACTCCACGTCCTTTCATTTCCTTTATTGTTTCATGCTTTTACTTCTTTGCATAGTGCTCTTTTTCTAACAGCGTACAGCCCTTAAGACGTAAGATGGCCGTATCATCTTATCTTGCCTACATTGGTATCGAAACTTTACTATGTAAGAACATCATACGCGATTCCTTTCGGGATTTAATCCTAATCCGAATGAAGCGTTCCATGTATTCCATAAATGTTCCTAATGTTATTAGTTTCTTATCTACGTCCTTACCATAAATGAGCTGTTCCCCCTCCCGCTAAGATAATTAAAACTTGCTCTAAGACTTACTCTAATAGACAATTCCTACTTAGTGGCAACTGTATCCATTGTCCTTTACCTTTATTTTATTGCCTTTATTCAGATATCAATCTTACCGTCCTATTTCGGATGCCTGTTTAAGAGTACTGCAAGTATATTAATTTTCACATAAACTGGTTACTAGCCAATTGTACAGCCCAACCAGGAGAACCAGGAATTTTACAGTGGCGTTATCTTCTAGGAGAATCACAATTGCTCCCTGTACAGCTTAGAGCCAGATCTGGTGTTGGGTTGACGTTGTTACGTTACGTTACACTGGGCCCAAGCGAACGTAACACAAAATACATTTAAAATAGTCGTAATATCTAACTTAAATACAAAGGGAGGGCGGTGCGTTAGAAAACAGTCAGTACCACTAACTAGTGAGCAGGTCAACGTGAACTTATTTATTACACAACGAAAATCAGCCTCTTACTTTCATAAATTATGAGTCGTCAGCCAGCGGTGCAAAAATCAATTACTGAATAAATCAATTGCTGTATAAATCCATAACTACATATATCAATAACTGCATAAATCAATACTAGTTTACAATATTGTTGCGCGTAGCGCACAAGCTATAATCTGTTCATGAAATTTCAACACCTTCGTATATTAATAAGTTCTTGTAAAAGATATAAGTTCGCATCACACAAAGTAAGGAATTTAGTTCATTTTCTTTTCAACTAGTAATCTGATAGACTGGAAATTCCTGCTGCATGGTAATTAATGATTAATAATGTTACTTGGAAATTGGAGATGTGTGCTCTCGCAGCCTGCTGTCGCCGGTCATGCCGTGCGTAAACCCGTTGTGGGCACGTGTTTCTCCGCTGGTCCCACGGAGTGCTGTCTATGTTCTCAAACGTAGGCCGAAGAAATACTGGAGCAAGTCAAAATTCTTTGGTATACTTGGACGCGGTCGTGGAACCAAGCTTTATGCTTGGTAGATGAGGCTCCCAACCAAAAGTGCCGATCGGGCAACAACGAGTGACTCTGCTCACGGTCCGGGTGTAGGCGGGCGACTGAACTCAAATAGCTGGCGAAACAACTTCGTTAGAAAAGGTAAGGGGGCGTGACGTCAGGGAAGCACTGACCGATGTACGGATAATTATCTGTCGCGCCACTATTTAAACTTATTTTTATTTAAATTAATGTTAACCGTTGCCGCATTCGGCAGGGATGCCGAATAACTGCAACAACGTGTCAGTGTATTTGGGAAACCAATCCCTTACATATACAAGGTGGTATGAAACAGTACTTATTACAGTACACAGTACTTATACTGTGTCACAGCATCAATGCGGCACCAGTGGCCCCACCACATTGTTAGTGCTGCCGCCTCAGTTCAGGACTGCTTCTTTGACATAGACGTATTCACAGTTGCTCACCATAGCCGATGGGACTTTCGCTGTCCGTCGTCTGCGACCCGCCCAATAGCTCAAGTTTGCTTTGGCACTCATTTAACAGTACACTGCTTCGTCAAGCAGCTAGGATCATGAGATATATACAAGTATTCATCGATGTCCGTTAGTGGTGCGGTATAACGTCTCGATAGTAAAGGGACTCTAGTTACTGTTGTTATTACGATTTTATTATTTCGTGTACTTGGAGGGAGCGCACAACCAGTCTGAGAGAAGAGTAGTCAGCCTTGAAGACTAATGAAGCTGGTAACCACTGTATATAGAAGGAAGGGCGGCCCAGAAAACGATGGTTGGATGATCTTGAGGACGACCTGCGCAAGCTCGGTGTAAGAAGATGGAAACTGAGAGTAGAGGATCGAGACGTCTGGAGTGGATTGTCCAGGAGGCCAAGGCTCTCTAAGAGCTGTGGCGCCAATTGAGAGAGAGAGAGAGAGAGAGAGAGAGAGAGAGAGAGAGAGAGAGAGAGAGAATACATTTGGGGTTAAGATTGGAGGAATAAGGGGAAATGAGGAAAAGTGAGCTCTGATTTTCCCAATCACCCATCGTGGCATTTGTCATCACTGTCAACAAAACATCACTGCCGTCTCACAAAGTATTTACCAACAAATTTTCTGGTCAGTCTATGTGTCTTGTCTTTTTTCCCCTTCAGGTTTATAGATAAGGCTTTCATGGTAATTCGATTTGAGACTTTCCCTTTTAACGATCTACTTTTCGTTGTCCAGAATCTTTACAAGCATGAGCCAGGCATAGTTCGCTGTGGAAACCATCAAGAGGAAGCGAACATTGAGAAAGGAGTAAGACAGAGATGTTCTCTGTCTCCATGTTTGTTTAACGTGTACGTCCAAGAAGCGATCATAGCGTAAGGGAACACACCCATCTCGGAGTAAACATACACGGGGAAAAAGTGGACATTCTTAGGTTCTAGATGACATAGCAGTGACTGCGGAGAGCAGCTAAGATCTGCAAAATACAGAAGAATATTCTAGATAAGCTGGAGGGAGAAGATAACGAATGAGGAAGTCTTTAGAAGAGCTCGGGGGGGGGAGCTTTCTACGACATTTAAAAGGCAGAAGAGCTAAGTTTATGGGGCATATACTACAACAAAATAGGTTGGTTAAGAGAATAATAGAAGGAACAATTTAAGGGAAGAATCACAGAGGTCGACTCCGTTTAGACTACATGAAACAGCTTATGGCCGATATGAACTGCACATTATATTGTGAGTTGAAAAGAAAAGCAGAGAAGCGTGAAGAATGGCGAGCTGCTGCCAACCAGCCTATGGGCTGCTAACCTAAAAGAAGAGACACTTTACTCACTTCAAACGTCTTCATTCTGTACCAGATCTCTTTCTTATTTTTGTTTGTTATAAATTAATTTTTATCGTTTTTAACGGTCATTATTAGCCTACTGATACGTAGTCTATAGGGTATTCTATCTTCCTAATTGATATTGGAATAAGGATAAAGTTACACTAATATGTCTTCAGCACATTAACAAGGAGTAGTAATTACGGTACACACAGTGTTCGTTTTGACTGTACGTCCGATGATTCCCTTTGTGTCGGTCTATTGTTTTTGTTCCCAGGGCCGGTGGAACAAGCCATTGTCTTACTTGAGCCGTGACCGAGTAATTACGCTTCTTCCTATATTTATCAGCCGACATTTTGGCAGGAATTAAAAAATGTTGCAACAGTTAAAGCGGGGGCGGGCATCTACCTTGACTTCTCCGTGCGGCTGGTAGCCGCTGTTTCACTTCGTGCCGTCACTGACACGAACTGCCGTGACTGACTGATGGTGATTTTACATCAGTTTTGTTCTTCATTGTTTCTTTGACACCATTTACCTGTGGTACTGCTACTATGGTGATGACGAAAAAGTCGTGTTCGAGATAAGGGCTGATTCTGATTGTACTACCATCAAAACATGAAGAAAAGTCATTTTCCGAAAAGTGTGTGTGTAGAATTTTTCCTATGGCGAACGATAACTGCCACAAAATCAAACAGAATCAACTAATTTTTGCATATTGTTGTAGAGGACTCAAGGCCTATTGATTTTTGTGAAGATCTGTTAACGGGAACGGGGTAGTTTACCTGCAACGTTTTATGTTTTGACAAGAGCAATGTACTTAAATTTGATAAATAAAGTATCCTGAAAAGAAGGTCATAATAATCCACTGTAGAAAGGTAGATGAAATATCTATAAATATAAAGGGTAGTTGAAGGGAGAGAGGGTAATTTTCTATAAATGAAAATGATAGTTGATGAGGAGTAGACAATTTCTTACATGCGTACTACGTTATCGGCAACAAAGAAGTAGTTTGTTGTTAAAATTTCTTCTCCGTCTGTTTGGGCGTGGTCTAATGTTTTCTGCAAAACCAGACGTTTCGGCAGTGCCATCGACTGCCATCATCAGTGAAAATCGAGTGCGCTACATGAGGTGGTATACGTTAGTGACCACAGTACTGTGGTTAAGGCTGAAGAAAGAAGTAGTTTCTATGGAAATATTTCATTTCAAAACTGATTTTAAATATGATGACGGAGAATCCTAACATAGTGGGACAAACTATTCCAGGAAAACTAAAAACTGACCTATCATGAGTAAGGAAGGCGTGAACAGCGCGAGAGACAAAATTTTGAGTAGGGACGAATTAATAAAACTATATGTCCAACACAGGGACGAAGCCAGTAATATTTCAAATTTTCACGCGTTTACTTTAAATTCGGAGCCAGTATATCTTAATTTTTCAAGTAATACACTTTAATTATTCGGAGAGTATAACTCAAGTTTCGGGAGTTAGTACATCAAACCGTAACTTAACAGACTTAGTGAAATCATCATGTCACGATAGTCAGACTTAGTAAACTTTTAATAGTGAATTTCGAAGTGCGATGTAACGGACTTAGGTAATAATCATTCAAAGCGAACAATAAGATCGCAACACGTACACATATCATCACATATGTATTATACAAAACAGATGAACTTAAATTGATTCAGTGTTACTACATCTCATTAAAAACGGTATAGAACATGAAACATTGAACTAACTAATCAATCACACATATATTGATAAAAAGGTGATATAAGTGGCAAATAGACATAAACGGTAACGTCAAAATGAACATACAACACTCAGAGCAAGATGAATTATTCGAACGAACACTAAAACATTACTTATTTTCCTAACTCTACTTCGACGCGAGTGATCGTGGGTGTGTGCAAGTGTTTGTGATATCAGCGGCAGTCAACGAGATATGTCTTCATGTCATCATCACCACCGAGACCGGACATCACAGGATACTAATGGATATTTCATAAACTCAAGTAATCATTATTTTAATTATTACTATTAAGCTGCTGCTACTGACCTGATTCTTTCAAAGAATTCATCCCTGGGAAATTATTAGTAAACGTAATGAATATAAATCAGAATTAAAAACGTAATTAACGAATATGTTAACAAAAAATTATCTGGGATTAATGAACGCATCAATAACTAGAATATGAATTGTTATCTCATTTGATTTATATATGTATGTATGTCTTCTTTGTTTCAGCAGATATTTAAACTTGAATTTGTTTTTATAAAAATATGTATGTATTTACAGGTACATCGATGTTTTATATGTATGCTTATAACTTACTATGAATGATAAATAAATTAGTTATTTAAGTGATTCTACATATGCGTTTATTATTACTACAGATAACCCAGATGTTAACTTGATTTTTAAATAAAATCACGAAGTAGAATTTTAAGAGTTTCTTTTGCTCAGTAATATAAATTGATTTACAATATTAATTATTAAATGATATGTGTTGAGCTATATATAATCAGAATAGTTATTCATTGTATTAATGACGCATCCAATGCGTGACACGAGAAAATAGATTCGACTAGATAATCATAATTAAAAGAAGTTTTTTGTAATTAAAAGATGATTAATTTATGCAAGTAATTTGCATATTATTCATTATATTAAATGGCGCTCCAAGATCGTGGGGCACGGCAAACACAAATAAATTTATTAATTCATTAAATATTAATATAATATTCATTGTATGATTAACCATAGAAGATAAACGAATTTGCTGGAATAGATAAGAAACCGCGTCGACCGGCTGATCGGTGCGCAAACCTCGAGACGATCGTCATAAACGTGATGTTTATTTTCTTTTCACATTCGTCATATAAAATTGTAACACAAGTAGTAAAGGAAAAAACAGGGTGTTTGTATAGCGCAACACAAGTGCTGTTGGGTTTTGTTTACAAAAGCGTGTAAACACGGAACGCGGTATTGGTATTCAGGCGCGGCGCGGCGCATATTGTATTGCGTATTTGGGTGTCGTGCCGTAATTGAGACGCCGTGCAGCACACGCAGTTCTAGTCTGAAGGTCGTTTGAATAATTACATGTTTAGAGTAGCGAACAATACCTGAGAATTTGTGACACATACGGGACGAGTTTGTACTGACGCCACCGCGATGAATTTCGTCAGATTGGAAATTTATTTTACCAAACAAAACATCATTGTATTTTATGAAATTCGTAATACTGGTTTTTTGTGTTTTCTCTTTCGATTCATATTCCTCTGTTTATGTAAGGTTGTTAAATTGATAACTCGATTTATTTTACTTGTGTAAAATTTAAATCAGTTCGTTAATATGTTACAAAATAACCAAGTTGATAAGTATAGAATGGCTTTTGTACGTTTTGAATAAAATGACTACGAGGCACGCAATGGGCTCTCCGATGTTGTATCCACGTGAATTTACTCATATTATTTTGTATTACAGTTGGCCCACAAGTCGCTCAACACTAAATGAAGAGATCTTAATTTTTTAATTACAAACTTGAACCAGTGTTTTACGTCTTCTTCTCCAAAAAGTTCACAGCAATAAGCGCTCAAATTTTACCAGTCTTTTATCGTTTTGACCAAGGTGCCGAAGTTACTACCATGGAGACTGTCAATAAAATCTACCGCAACCGCTAAGTACAATCCGTGTACTAATATTTTGAGTAGAATTCCGTAAGTAACAACGATCGAAAGGAGATTTCATATTTAACCCACCGTTGGCACTTGTCTGATTGTCTTGTCTTTTTGGAGTATGTCTCGATAACTTTTGAATGCATCAACCTATTTTCGCAAAACTGGGCAGGCGTGTCCATACCTTAAACCTACAGAGCCGTATTGTTTTTGAGATTTATCTACCTCCCCTTCCCAAAAGAAAGCGACAGTAAAATTTGAGAGTCAAAATGTTCATAAAACCATAAAAATACGTTTGGAGTATAAATGTACACTTTTTTGTAGATAGTGTTTTCACAATGCAATTGTTGTGCTCGGTTTTTAAATTTTCAAAATTTTGGGGTATTAGGGCCCCCCAAAAAATATATAAATTATGAAAAAAATCGCAAAAGCTTAGTGGGGTTGTCATATTAAACAGAATTTAAACCAGTATGAATATAGTGTTTTGGTTTGGAAATTTAAACATTTTAGGACACCAGAGCCAAAAAAATTTAATACAAATTTTGTCTAAAAAATGTGTAAAAATTCTTGCCTGATATCAGACTAAAGAGAGTGATGTCTGAGCGAATTCTGCAGTTCAGCAAGCTTACTAGTTATTACAACGTGCAGCAGCATCTGTATGGGTCGTAACATTAATATCACATATTGCTCCAAAAACAGAACAGTCACGTCTCAGATTTTTTTTTTTTAATATTACAGTTATAGTAGTTTATGAGAAGGTAGTTTGCCAGATCGATTTCTCCATCCATTTAAAGTACATTACTAAAAGTATTTGTTACTACACGTACAGTAACCGTTGCATAGTGTTGCCGGAAACTCGCGTAACAAATAGCAATTTGCATACGTCTCGCATGATATAGACGAGGTCGGTGGCAGTTATGGTAAAATGAAAAGGCATTGAGTTACTGTGTCACGATTGGTTAGTATCGTAACTATATGTTTTCAGAAATTAATTGTGGATTGCACTCTGCCGGAGGGCGAAGAAAACGAAAGGCATTTTATAAGAAAGAATGTTGAACTATATGTAGTTGCAGCCGTGAGCTTACTGCTACTAAGATACGAGCTTGACGTGATTGCGGTAGTGTTCGGAAGAAGACTATTCCGTGATACATGCAGTAACAGAGAAGTGATACTTTACGTATACTGTGCTAACTGTAGGAAAATAGTCTGTCTGCTTTTTCCTTCTTGGATTTTTTTGTCTTTGGACTTGCATTTTTTCCTACAATGTGTTTGGACTTAAACGGCATCTACAATATGTTTTCACCGTTATCCGCATCTTCTTCTAGGTTTCCGTTTTCATTCGATAATATCTAAATTCTATCTTCCTGTTTATTTTCAAGCTTTTTCATTATTCATCATCATCATCATCTTCACAGATTAAACCAAAAATGGTTTGTTCCGGTCTCAAATAGAAAAAGATTAGAGCTGGTCACTGTAGCGTTTCCTCGGATGTCCCACACCTCTGCGTCCCCTCGGCTTATAGTTCCATAGTTGTTTGGGGATGCGGCAGTCATTCATTCGGGAAAGATGTTCCCACCAATTCAGCCAATACTGGGCGATCCTGTCGAGTATACTCATAATATTCAATTCCTGCCGTATATCTATGTTTCTTCAATGATCATGGAGAGTATACCCTGCCACGTGCCTGAGAAATCTCATTTCAGCCGCTTGGATACGACTGGCCTGGCCTTTCGTTAAAGTCTAATTCTCAGACCCATAAAGAAGTGTGTGAAGGGTTTTAGGCGTATTCCTTTACTTGCTGACTTAAGGGTTCGCCTAATGGTCCCGCACATAAGGTTGAACTTACGCAACTTGTTCACAACGTCGTTGGATGCATTATACGACACTGTAGACCAGGTATTCAAAATTGCTATCTTGTTCCAGGACACTACCATCTATAACAATTTATTTTATTATTATTCTTAATTTAACACGACAGGAACTAAGTTGTTCTAGACGTTTATGTTTGGACGAAATCTTTGTCCCTGTTTATGTTTTGGCACGTTTCATAATAAGTATGTTGTTGAACTGATTCGCTGACTGCGCCAGGTCTTTCTGCAGAATACTTTCAGTATGTAATCCAAGTTTTGGATGTTACAACAAATCTGAGAGAGCTTGTTATAAGAAAATTCAATTGATATGTCGTCTAATGCGTTTTGATTTTCCTAGTTCGTATTTTCCACTCCAAAGTTCTGCAACATCTTGTCTGACTTTGTTGCAGACAAAGGGATAAAGTAACGTAATATACTTCTTGATTCCTTTCGCTCATAAATAGCGTAGGGGGCCCCTCAAATAATTCAATAATATATAATAATATATCGATAATTATTCAAATAACAGTAGTAATTTAATAATGATGTAGTTGTGTAGTGTACAATTTAATTACCGAATTTGAAATTTAGGTCGGTACATTAGTGTTGTAGCGTGTTTATTCATGACGAAGAGCGTTTGTCTGTGAATATGTTATTTCGGTTTTACATAACCGAACGTGTCGACGCGTTGACGTCTGCTGTTGAGATCCGAGTGAGATCTGCTGTTGTTGTTAACTCATTAATATTCATTAGACAGTGCAAATGTATGTTAGAACAGTTAGGTGCTGGTTTGGCAGTTATATTGATGTGTTTTCGTACATGACAAACGATGGCGGAGCGCGCTGATAGCTGTCACAGCTGGTGTGCAATGTATTCACGCGCGGATTCATTATCAAATCTGTTAGGGAAATCACACTGCTACTAAATGCGTTTGTGTCAATACGTAGAATTGCAGTCCCCTGTTGAATTGTATTTACCGCCGGCCCTGCTGCAACGTTGGTCAGCAAGTCAGCAGATCTGTAAACAGATTGTTGGCTTCCATTGTTGTGGCTTAGATGTCGAAAACGATCGACGATAGCACGATCGACCATGTCTTCTTGAAACATTTGAATTTATTGAGCTAAACCGATACTCAGTTCTATATATTTTGAAATAATAAGACTGGTACTTGCAGATGATGTAAGGATGATCTAATCTAAAGGATTAAAAGAGAACTTCGATTGTATAGAACTTGGTTTTAGAAGATAATTTAGCAAAAACTTTCGCTAAAATTTTTGAACCTTCTTAATCGAGTCATTGTGAAAAGATTATTTTAATTTTTAAAAGCTCACTTAACAAATGCTACTCTCTTTTTTCATTTTTACATATTCCTACTCTCTTTTGTAATCGTACTCAAACTGACATGTTTATTACTTTGTTGATTATCTGAATCAACTTTTGATTTGTGAAAGGGGTTAGTATAATTATATTAGTAATTTTTTTCTATCTTTTGCTTGATCATCAGCTTGCAGTGATTCTTCTTCTGATACTTCATATCCGTCTTCTGATACTCCATATCCGTTTCGGATGTTGGATCTCGTAGAGAATATTTTAACTTTCTGTACTGCTGCACGGAATAAGTCAGTTGTGTTCATGCCAAACGAGGTCCTTAAATTTCTCAACCATGAGATTCTCGGTCGCCCAACTCCTCTCTTTCCAAGTACTTTTCCCTGTAGTATGGACTGCAATAAGTAAAATCTCTTGTTCATTTCTCATGAGATGTCCCAGATACTGAAGCTTTCTTATCTTCACTGTGTTAGTAACTTCCCTTTCTTTCTTCATCTTTCTAAGAACTTCAAACAGTGATTAAGCAATTCTAAACACTTGTTCTGAATTCAAAGCTCAGTGTATCCTCTTTAAACACTTTTTCAAAATTCCGTTATGCCAACGAGAATGCTTGATGATTCTTAACAGATTTTCTCTGTTTACCACATATCTTACGTGCCATATCGTCGTGACCTATTAATCACTTACAGATAATGCTCATTAATCTCCGTATCCACGGATCGTACTCTCTAGATAATCGACTGTTTCTGATCCTTTTTAATACAACTTTCCACATTCAGCCTAACCTATGACAGCGGGAGAAATGCCGACGACCTTATAATACTTTTGCTTCAGTTTTCTTTGCCAAAGTCTTCCTTCTTTCGTCACCGTATGCAAGCCTGTAACAGCACGGCACAAGAATCGGAGATCAACTTGTTTCAAGAACGATTACCGGTTTCGGTTTCACATCCGGTTAGCCACTTTTTTTGGACGCTGTTATTTTAATTTTTACAGGAGAGCCACCGTCTTGTAATTAGTCGGCGATTTTTGTGATAAATAAATGCAAATTGATGCCATAATAGAGTCTTGCGATACTTTTTACGCCCCCATTAAGGTGCGGTTTCATTATGCAGCGAACATGTGCGTCGGCGGAACGCAGTTGTTACGTAGAGGCCACACAGAGGCGTCCGTCCACGTGGTTTTGTTTGCACAGAAGTCGCCCGCAGCAGACGCACAATTTATGTCTCATATAATCTGTTTTTCTTTGCGTCTGTCCTATTTATTACCATATTAAGAGGATAAGAAGCGAATAATATCGTACAAGGAATGAAAGCTGAAACGGAAACTCCTAGTGAGGGGCGTGTCTTCAAAAGAGCGGTAAAATGTTTGTTTGTTTTTTGTTCAGTGACCTGCACATGTTGCAGCATCAGATGAAAATGTGAGACAACTGGAAACTGCGTTACGCGCAAATAGGCGCATCAAAGTTAGAGAACTTTTTCCAATGTTGAGCATCAGTATGGGAACTGTTCATTCCATCAGTCATAGTCTTGGCTATCACAAAGTTGCTGCTCAGTGGATTCCACGACTGCTTACTGATGAGCAGAAAAATTTGCGTTCGGCCTTATCATTACAGCATTTGATACGCTATCAACAAAAAGGTAATGTTTTCTACACCGAATTGTTGCCGGTGATGAGTCTTGGTGCTATCACTACGAACCAGAATCCAAACGTCATAGTATGCAGTGGAAGCATGCACAATCTCCGAAGGCGAAAAAATGTCGGTCCCAACCTTCGGCAGGAAAAGTAATGGTGACCGTAATTTTTGATTATCAGGGTGTGCTGAGATTTTAAAGAACATCAACATCAACGCTGAGCGATATGCAGACAGCTTACGCTACGCGTTTACGGGTCAGCATCAAGAATAAACGTGCAGGGAAGCTCACAGATGGTGTCATTCTTCTGCTTGAATGCTCGACCCCATGTTGCCCAGACGATTAAAGATCTGCTTGGTCGTATGAAGTGGGAAGACTTACAACATTCACCTTACAGTCCCGACTTGTCCCCTTGCGATTATCATGTTTTAGCTCATTAAAGAAATCATTAAAAGGAGGGCGGTTCAAATCGGACGCTGAGGTAGAGTTTGGTGGCGAATGGTTCCGCAAACAGTCGCAAGACTTTTTCCAGCATAAAATCTACAGATTAGTGCAACAGTGGGACTCATGCCTAAATGTAAATGGTGACGTCTTTTAAAATCGTTGAATAAAAAGTGTTTTGCAGCCTCTAAACGTGTTTCTATTGAACAATCCTCGTAGTACCGTGTACAAGTATATGCAGAATACTGCGTTACACCATATGCAGAATTATTTATGTTCAGAATCATGTTCAGCGCACGCGCGTGACTAAATGTCCGTTATTTTGATACAACCTATTGTGTGCTGTCCATCTTCGTACGACCCGTTGAACTCAGGGACTCAGGATATTAAGTTATTGATACACCAGGTATTCTCCTGTATACTTTTCTCTTGTATGATTCTTGTCCCTTGTAGACCTTGCATTTTTCTCATATCGTCTTTAACCATGAGAGCCTTCTTTTTATGGAATCGATTGACATGAGTTGGCACTGTTGGTAACAACTGACATTAACTATTACACGCAGGGGTGTCCATCCCCCCCAAGGCCCAATGCGCAAACCCCCCCCAAAAGTCTCAGCACTCCCCCCCCATTTTTCTTTGTACACTTGTGGTTGCAAATTTGTTAATGATTTCTTCGTTTTGTATCTGGCTCAGTACGTTATTTTCACAGGATAGAATCAACAAACTTGACAGCCAAGAGTCTCCCATGCTGTTCCGAAGCCGATTTTTCACTATTTACAAACGGCTCATCGTTCTCTCTGCAGAGCAGCTGGTCACGGCAAGAGATAACAATATTCGGTACATCACTGTCAGATTAGGTAGAGCCGAAAGGTTAGCACACGCACACATTTTTACATTCACGATTTATTATTCACGAACCCTCTGACTCATTGACAGGATGTTGCTGCAGGCTGCCAGGGTCAGTTTTCCAAATTCCAAAACAAAATTTACTACTAGTTGTAGCCTACTGGTAGAGACATTTATGCCGCAAGTTCGTTAAAACAATCATAAAGATATGCAATTGCTTTAGTTCTTTACTAATAGCTTAGTTTGTTGCAAAAACACGGTAAAAATTTCCATCAATGTTGGATTTAAAATGTATTCTTGAAAAAATCCTTAAAATACACCCGAAAAATCGCCCCCAAAAATTCTCAATGCGCAACTTGCGCTATGATCCCCCCCTGTGGGCACCCCTGAGTACACGTTTATAATTGAGTAAATCTGCATATGAGGATTAAAAACCTTTTTCTAAACCTTTACGAAATATCGGTATTGTTTATAAAACTGGTTTAAAAGTATTTTCTTTTTATTCAGCGCAACCGGCGTACGTTAGCAGAGGCTGTAGTGTACGTGCGTTTGTACGATTTCAGCGTGTAACTAGTAGTTGACCTATGCCGCGGTCGTTTCTTTGTATTTAGTAAGTCACACAGAAACAGTTTTCCCACAATTATCGTAATGCTCTTTTCCGTTCCCAGTTATTAACTAGTTTTTTTTTCTGTACGGATATTATTAACGAACGTCATGTATGCATTTAACCGTATGATTATTTATATTTTCTGGATTGTGTGTGGGACTTAATAATGTTAGAATGAACGTTTAAAATCTCAGTTTTGAAGGTGACGATATTGTGTTCCCTCGGTTTGTGCGGCTGTCCGGTTTTTGTTTGACGGTGTCAAGTAGGCAGATTAATTTTCACACGTATTTCATATTAAACGTATTAACAAAATGAAGCTGTTAATTACATAAAAATAATAAAGTAGGTTATTTGAAGACTAATAAAAAGATAACTTTCTTTTTCGTGTAGGCCTTCGTCATGAAAAAGCTCGGTATGATTAAATGCTATCACCTGATCTAATTTTATAAGTCGGTGACAGGGATGGTCTCTGTCTTCATATTTGTTTAACTTGAACGTCTAAGAAGCGATCGATAGAGTAAGAGAATACACCCATCTCGGACTAAACATACACGGGTAAAAAGTGGACATGCTTAGGTTCGCAGATGGTATAGCAGTGACTGCAGAGAGCAACGAAGATCCACAAAAGATTCTTGACACAATGGATCAAGTAAAGAAGAATGAATTCAATATGAAAATAAATGAACAAAAGATCAAAGTCCTAGTCTGTAGTCGGAAGGAAGAAGATCCAGTCAGAATAACTCTTAGAGATAATGTTCTCCAGGCAGTTAAAGAATATAACTATCTAGGAAGTAAAATCACAAGTGATGGACGTAGCAGTAAGGAAATTATAAGCAGAATTAACCAGACTAAAATTGCTTTCAACAATCAGAAAAACCTCTTCACGTCAAACACTATCACCCTAAAAATAAGGAAGAATCTAGTAAAGACATACGTGTGGAGTGTTGCCCTATACGGGAGCGAATCTTGGATAATTGGAGAACGTGACAAGAAAAGACTCCAAGCATTTGAGACCTGGTGCTACAGAAGAATATTCAAGATAAGCTGGAGGGAGAAGATAACGAATGAGGAAGTCTTTAGGAGAGCTCAGGGGGAGAAGAGCTTTCTACGAAATTTAAAAGGCAGAAGAGATAAGTTTATAGGGCATATACTACGACACAATGGGTTGGTTAAGAGAATAATGGAAAGAACAATTGAAGGGAAGAATAACAGAGGACGACCCCGTTTAGACTACATGAAACAGCTTATGGTCGATATGAACTGCACATCATATTGTGAGTTGAAAAATAAAGCAGAGAGACTGAAAAATGGCGATCTGCTGCCAACCAGCCTATGGGGTGCTGACCTAGAAGAAGAGAAGAATTCCTGCGTCAAACTCATGAGACATTACCAGTAATTTGCCTCAACAGTCTGGTGTTTAGCATATGAACTGATAACTCCGTCTGTGCACTTTTGCTTCAACCAAGTACACTTGTAGTTGTGAGTGTACGTCTTCATATTGCATACAGTATGCCATCGCGTAGTCCGATCGAGAATTGCCCTAGACTGGTGGCTTCCGGTCGTTACGTAACTCCAAACCACTGAATTGCAAGGTAAAAGCGCGGACCTCCCCATCGTATTAACGACCGCAGCTCCAGTGGACTCCTAACCAGGATCTACACGACATGTATTAGATATATCCTGACATATGCACACCCGATCCTGCCGACACCAGACCCAGCTAGACTAGAACCCTACAGGATCACAGAACGACGAGCTTTACGCTTATACATCGCCGACCTCTCCGCACCAAAACCTCCAACACTGCTTTATATGCCTTGAATACAACATTATTCCCAGACTTGGACACCTTTCTACACAAAATACACTGGAAATACGCCACAACAGCCAAAACCCGCACAACAATACAGTACATCACCACATCAATACACCAGTCCGAAATACCCGGCGCCCCCACTTCCTCATCAACCGTCTTCTGGCTCTTGCGGATGAGCCTCCACCCATAAATCAACGAAGAAGAACCCGACTAATGAGCGAAAGTGGCTTCGCCACTCTGAATAAAATTAATTAAATTAAACTGTACTCAACTCCTCCGCCCCGTCCACAAACATCATCAGCTCCAACTACGATATAATAAAATAAATAACTAATTCCCACATAACATAAATCCCTGAACAGCCTAAGTCTGGCCCTAACAAGGACTAGTCTCGAATAACTCGACAACAAAATGTTATCAACAATTTTTGGCAGCCAGGAACTAATTCAGTTAACTAAAATTACGTTTGTGAAACAGAAACTGTTACTACTTTAGTTCGATAATCAACAGCCGGAAGTGAAAAAGCAGCCTGCAATCGTTACTATCTTACTTGAGACCAATCGTTGTGGTTTTTGAGCTTGAAGTTATTTCACCACCTGTGGAATTCTTCGCTGTTCGGAACTACTCGTATGTCGTTGCGCACGTCCAGCCGAATTCATTGCTTACTTTTTATCAGTAGCTAATCGGTCGCCTTTAATTCTCGTACGCTGTAGATTGTTTACGCTGGATTGTAAGTGTACACTAAAATGCATATGTTTATTTTTTCTGTATTGTTGTATTTACGTCTTGATTAGCCCCACGGATCTCTTTGTCTCGCGGACCACTGGATGGGGGGGGGGACCATTTACAGTGTGTTCTGTCAAGACTTTCCTATCCTTGTATGGCTTTTTTCTTCTTTCTCATTCTAGAATTGGCCTACAGACATCGGTTATATTTCGGTTATGTAGATTTTCCTGATTATGTAACTTTCACTTTTCCGGAACCTACCAGCGACTCCTGTCCTCCATCGGAATCTACAATCCAATACTTCCTCTTTCTATCCTTCTGCGTATTTTTAATTTTTATTATTTTACGCGGTACGGTAGTGTACCCGAAAACTTCATTTCTGGCACGACCCTCACCTACAGGAACTGCGTTCATTTCGGCTGCGATAATCCTCTCCCCATTTCGAGAGTACCACTACACGAACTCTGAAAGCTGGTGAACCAGCTCCGCCGCTGAAACTTCCTTTTTTCTGTCTTGGTCGTTTTCATGTGTAACACTGGATAAAGAGTAGGCCTATATTTTATGGGGGAAGAGAGAAAAATCCGGAAGGTAATAGAAAATAGGAAAAGGAATTGTTTAGGTCATTGTTTAAGAAGAGACTGCTTGCTTACAACTGCCATAGAGGGTGTGATAGAAGAAGAAGAAAGAAGAGAGCGTAGAAGAATGAAGTTAATGGATAGCATTAAAATCAGAGGGTGTTACGAAGAAACGAAAAGACTGACATGCGATAGGACAGCTTGGAGAGCTTTTACCATTTGAAGACCTGCCTTAGGGCACAACACCAAATAAATATAGTTGATGGTACCGTTTACAGTATATAGAAGTCAGATTAGAAGCCCTTAATGTGTTTCGTTGATGCCGTTTCAGAGTTCTGAATCTTACATAGACATTGTGGTTTAACCATCCAAATTTCTTATCCACATGAACGGGCTGGATCTTTACGACTGGAGCTGTGTTTGTTTTTCGCAACGGTCTTCTTACGGCGCCGCTATACTCTGGAAGTGAACAATCACACTGTCCACATCCTCCTTATAATAAAAAGAAAATATAACACAGCCTAAATATTGTGTGTTACCAACTTGATTGAAGCCACGATCGTGAATTCACGATTCATGACGTCAATTTTAAATTCTATTATTTGGTGTCAAGAGAACAATTCTCGTCTTGTAAGTCTCTATGACTTTTCGGAGGAAAATAACAGAACTGCGACTTGAAATTAAACAAACGTTATATTGCGCGGGATATAACCTAGTCATACTTCGTGGAACAAAACGTTATCAGTGAAACAGGCGCCAATAAATAACTGACGGGCGAAAAATATCGTACTACATTGCTACGCGGAGGATCCCATAATTTTGTTATAAAACTGGAAATATATTTCTCTAGACTGCATGAAAACGATACCATAATAATCAGATGCGTTGTTTAGTACTTGATCCATTCAAATTACGTCAAATGAGGTTAATTATAGACGATTGAGGACGTTTATGTAATGCATGACGGCAGTATGGCACTTCGTTGTGTACACCAATAAGACAAATATGGTAAACTTGGGTAAACTCGTGATAAAGTATATAAAATACCAATTATGCCAACCAAAAATTTTTAATTATTTTTTCTGTTTTAATCTTTGGAAAGAATGGTTTCTAAGGACTTTATCGCACTAAAATTTTTTTGGATAAAGCATTATATTTATGCTACACTCACTTGTGGCACACACCACTAGTCACTGTGACCCCGATTAGCTCTCTCGAACGAACCCGATGTGGCAGTTACGATCTGATGATGAACGGGTTCGTTCGAAAGCGCTAATCGGGGTCACAGTGACTAGTGGTGTGTGCAACAAGTGAGTGTAGCATAAATTTATTTAACCACTAATAAAATTTGTAGTTTAACATATTATATTTATTTTAATTAAATTTCAAAACAATGTTTTTGCTTGGTAATCTCGCGACAATACTCCGCTATACTCGTGATATCACGACTTTATCTGGATTGAGGCAGTCTCGTGATACATCAGGCATACTCGTGACATCTAATATCATAAATAAAATAAAATAAAATAAAATCATACGGTCAAAAAACATGAAAATTAAAAACGCCATTAAGATTAAAGTCGTACGGAGAAATCCAATCCAGGAAATAAAAACTATCGAAAATTTTAGTAGAAAACAATTTAGAAGATTTATATTTAATGGAAGTCTTTTTCAGAAGTAAATGTCAAAAATTAAATAAAATTGTACTTTACTAGGAAGCTTCTTTACTTGGATAACAACACAAAACATTTAAGAAACTACGATCCGGAGATAAGCTCCTACAACGTATACGCCGTCCATAACCTATCAAAATATGTACCATCGTAATCAGTAGACCTATGTATTAACCGACAATTCAAGACTAAATTTGATACTTGATATAGTGAATTTCAATTATTGTAGAGTCACCATACATAAAATAATATAAGCGTTGCATGTGTTTCTCCACGCTTTTCCTTAACAAGCTGTTCAGAACTATAGAAAGTGTTACCACAATACAGTACAGTTTTTAAAACGGAAAAGATCAGACAGGTGATTATACTTTTCTATGTATATTGTAGGCACGCGTATGAGGAATTGGTTGTTGTTGTTGTTTCAGTTACTGAGCAGGCTGCCTTGATTTTTTTTTATAGAAGACAACTTATTTCAACATTTTGTGACATCGGATGATGAACTGAAATCGAACGAAAACGCTTATGGGGTGGCACTAAAATGCAGTAACTGGAGTTCTGTGTAAAGGACCTACAATCCACTAGTAGAAGCTGATTAATTGAACGTGTTATTGTAGTTTTCGAACACTAGTTTCTCGTACCGTAACATTGTCCTCTTCTTACGGGCGATGATTATCTCTACCGCAGGAGTTTTCTCGTCTATATAACCTTTGCTTGCTCTTATATTTTAACATATAGTTTCTCAGATGTAATTAAGATTTTAGTATTTATTCTAAGACTTTCTCGGCCGGTGTCAGTGTGTCAGTTGTATTTGAAATATCTACCGAGCTGTTTGGCCGTGGTCCAAGGTTTATATTCAAACCAAACGTTTCAGCAGCAGCAGTGGCTTCCATCTTCAGTAGATATTCTTGTCTACCTAACCCGGGGTGTCGTACGTCAGGCCCACAGTACTGTGGTGAAGGCTTCACGGCCAAACAGCCCGGTAGAATTTAAAATACAATTGTAGTATTTAGTTTTATAATTATTAAATGTTGCCCTCATTATCCAAAAGTTTGTTGGATATCGTCAAAGTGACAGCTAAAACTTACTGAAAGACGAGCTACATGTATGACGATGAAGGTGTTGCTCCCTGCGTGAGTTGAAATTAATTTTTGATGAAGTCTCTGACCGGACCGCAAATTCGAACACACGACGCATGCGATTAACGTTTAGAAATCGATGGCTTAACGTTTTGTTTCCATCGCTGTATTCTATCATGGTTTCGCCTAGGCATAGTAGACAGGTATAGGGAAAGTAGTGGGGTCCCACTTAAACCGTTCAGTAGCATTATCATTATTAACTGCTATGTCTAACGATAGGTCCTCTCACTTGATGTGCGAATTTTGCTTTCCATCTTGCCCTGTCCGTGTTTCCTTCCTTCCTACTTGAGTTCCCAGGACTACAATAAATACTACAGTGTATTAGAATTGTTATGGTGTGCCTACAGCGTTATCACTTATCACAACCGTGACCGCGACCACAAAGTAGATAAGGACTGTTGAGTTGTTAGATAGACCTTGGTGTTTATATTTTATTTTAATTTTGCGATGGATCCTGCCAAGAAGCTGTCCATGTCAACAGCCCCAACAACTATGCTTAGAGCTCTAACAATATAAAATTTGATAGATAACTGGTCTGGAGATGGTCCTGTATCAGCGATGGAATTCTTTAATAAAACAGACCTTGCTGCTAAGTTGGGAAATTGGTAGGACACTGATAAAATTACAGTCAAGCTTATGGGATCAGCTGCATTATTCTTAATGAGTAACGAGGACGCTACCCATAGTGAGACCACTTATCAATGGTTTCGAGAAATTTGTGTTGAACAATTTAAAATTAAACACCTTGACTAATTTCATTACAGCGCATTGCAGAATGCGAGTCAATACAAGCACGAGACATCTGAATAATTCGCCAACAGGTGCAGACGTTTATGTGCTAGAACAATTAGGCAGGTTTCTGACCCCACTTAACAGGCTGTAATAAATGAAGAAGCCGAGAGACGTATGCTACCTGCATTCATGTATGGTCTTCACGGTGTTGTAGGTAAACTAGTTAGGTATAGAATGGTTTCAACCCTCACTGAGGCTACACAGATAGCCACAATAGTCTCCAACATTGAAGCAACGGAAGCACGAAAGGTGGATCATAAAGATGATCACTTTTTTGCTGTAAGTTTCAATTGTAAGGAACCTACAGTTGAAACAGTTGAGTTTCCCTGCTTGTTTCCTTTTCTGCTTTCAACCGCCCAGCAGCAGAATTTTCTTCGTCCAAACTCTGGTAGTCCTACCGACTTTCCCTCGATGACAATATGCGGCAGACAATTATTCTCGGCTTTTGTCCGTCCAGTTTGCTTTCCCATGACGAACTGTGCAGTATTGGACTCTTCTGAGAAGACAGAAGATGCACGGAGCGTCTTGCGCCCTGGTTTGTGTGCGTTGTCCAGCCCGGAGCCTGATGAACGCCAGGTTCTAACGGTGCAGTTAGGTCGTTTGCTCAGCACAAGGAATTAGAATGCGGACATAGACGATTGGTTATGAGAAAATGTGATGCGTTCGGAAAGGTTAGTTCAGCCTACTGCCACGCCGGGGACGCGACTCCGTGGCCTCTTAGGGCATCGTCCGCTTGAGCGTAGAGAAGCGCTGGTATGGTCGATAGGCTCGACTGCACAGAGGCGAGTCGGCCGTAACGATGGGTTGCCACGCCAGGGCGGATGGCTCCCGCAATTAGGTACTTGCATACCTCAGCCCAACTAATGCGGCAAAGCAGATGCTAACTGTAGTATGTTAAAAAACTGACTGACTGCTATGGCAGATGCTGGTTTGCGAACCCGGTGTCGGCAAGCCACCGTCTAAGGGTTTCAAGGATGCTCAGAAGATGGTGAACGATTCTATACAGTTCTTGAGAAGACTTAAGGAGGATCGTTTAGCAGCGCTAAAGAGGATCATTGTCCATACAATCCAGTTGACGGAGGTGCTGGAAGGATGATTGGCAGGCCATTGCGAAACCTGCAAGGTAGGAACTCGAAGTCCTCGATGGAGAGCGTCATTGATCACTTGTCATCCACTCTTCTTAGGACGTCTTCATTTGTTACCTTGCCTTAACAGCTTTTCCATTTTTTTCCCTTAATACATTTACACACCTTTCAAGGCAATTGTTCACCATTTTCTTAACGCTAGTGTTTCCGATCAATAACATTGTTAGTGTAACGAGCAGAAAATTTTAAAATTTTTAAATTTCACCTCGGCAGAGTACGTTCACACGAGGCAAGTGTCAACGACTTATGGTGGAGCAATAAATAAGGAGTAATGAGAAGGTGTCAGTGAAGCGTTGCTGACTTGACAATAGAAACGCATTAAGTTCAATCCAACTATAGAATTTGGTGGCGTAAGATGACAGGGAAAGTTTCGTTCAGAATTATTGCTCTCCGCAGCTGTAACAAAGTAAGAAGGACATTCACACCCGTACCAAGAATTGTAGCAGATGTGGCCGTGTTACGTCAGTAGACGATAAGCGACAAAAACGAGTGATGCTCCATACTACAATGAAACGGATACGCTGCACCTTAAGTAACAATACTGGAAGATAGGCTGACAAAAACTAAAGTCATGTTACACAGCTGGAGGTATCGTCTAATTGACAGACAAGAATTTACGAAGGGAAAGTTGGGGTGACTTCAACGACCAGCAGATGTTCGAAATTAGTAATAGCCAGAAAAAAGGGGTAAGAGCATAGAACAATACGCCAGGAAGACTGTAAGTATAGATAATGGGAATCTATAGAAACGCAGAGTTTACTCAGACAATAGGCTGATAGACAAGTTGTTTATAGCCATAGTTTCTTCGAAGCGGGTCAACGATCGTCAAGCCAGAGAGCAGGGAGACCTAAGGACCTATCAGAGACCTTCAGCCAGCGAGAAATTTGATGGTGAGGGATGTTTCCATAGCAACTGAGACGAAGAACCTATCGGAAGAACTATGACGTAGGATTTTGACAGAGTGGGACAGTATTTTCCGAGAAAATCAAAAACTGACCAATCTCGAAAAGAAGTGGGCGTGAAGCGCGCCAGAGACAAAATTTTGAGTAGGGACGAATTAATAAAACTAGCTGTCCAGGAAGACGGAGAGGCAGTCATACTCAAATTTTAGACAGTGATATTCAATTTTCAGACAGACAGTCAACACTTAAATTTTGAATAGTTATACTAAAGTTTTTACAGTTAGAATTTTCAGACAGTTTACATTTCAATTATCAAGTAGTTTAACTTCAAGTGCGAGAGACGGTATATTATAAACTTTCCATTGTTTACTCAAATCATTCGGAAGTTAGATAAATAACAAGGAACTTAAAACTTAATAATACATTCATATCGCGGTAGTGGAACTTTTCCAGAGTGCGCAGTAACGGACTTAGTGAAATTTACACCAAGTGAACAATCAGACCGTTACACTAACAGACAGCATCACTAAACGATATACAAATTATTGGAACTTAATATTGTGTATCAACAACATAATGAACACGAAACATTAAACAAACTAATCAATTATAGGATCGTTTGTTGAAGCAGCGACTAATGAAATTAGACATGTATATTGACTTTAAAACGAACTCACAACAAACACAGTAAGATAGAACATTGATTGAACACTGAACTTCAATTACCCACACATATACAAACACCTACGCGAGTGGTCGGAAGAATAAAGTGATAAGTGGCAGTGATAAAACAACTTACTACGGAATGTATCTACGAGCCATCTCCATCACCAGAACGAGACTTCATCAACAACTAATGGATATTCACTAACCAAGTAACCACTATTATAATTACTTCTAATTAATAACTTCTACTGACCTGGTTTCTTTCAAAGAATTCACACCTGAGAAATTTATTAAGAAAAGTAATGAGTAAATCTGATAAAGTATTTAATGAACGTATAAACAGAAGCTTATTTGGGATTTAATGAACGCATTAAATAAGTAGAATATTGAATTGTAACATCATTTGATTTATATATGTATGTATGTTTTCTTTGTTTCAGCATATATTAAGATATATCTTTGTTTATTATAAATATGTATGTATTTCAGGTACAGCGACGTAACCTATGTACTCTTATAATATGTCATAAATGATAATTAAACTAGTATTTTAGTTAATCAGAAACATGCGTTCATTATTACCAATGCAACCCAAATATTGACCTAAAGTTTGAAAGAATGCAAATAGATTTTAAGAGTTTCTTATGTTCAATTAAATAAATGATATCACGTATGTGTTGATAATCATAGATAGTTAGAATCATCAATAAGATTAAATTATACACATACATGTCAGAGATTGATAATTTTATATATTTAATAATTAATTTATTGTGCAATAAATAACCCATTAACATTGATTGTTATATTAGATAATAAAGTTTAAAACGGTATTAAAATCAGATAATAAAAGGAACTTTTTTTGAAATTAGTAGTCCTGAATATTCACACACACACGCATACCATAGACATAGGATGATATATATTCAATTAAATATGTAAATTGGTTGGCAGGTGTCATCGCTCATACGCACACAACGTTTAATTAAAACTGTTTGGTAACTTGGCTTGTTGTGTAGTAGTGAAACGTTCGCACGCAGGCAGTTGTTTGTTTGGGTTTAGCACTTAATTAAAACAGAATAAGAACACGTGTGCGGTTGCTCCGTCGTTTGTTCTCGTTTTATGCAGCAAGTAATTCCATCAGTCCTACTGTTACTCTTAAGTAATCCGATTTATCGGTCCCTCTTTCTTCAAATTTTCTTCACATGTTATGCAAACGGCAATAATTCAATTAGGCTGTAGCATCATTTTCACTCCCATTATAATCTCACTAACGTGCTTTGTTATAGGTTTATTACGTTTACTCATGGGGTTTGACTTTTCTCAGGTACCTATCGACGTCCAGTTCTTTGTATATCGTACCTGTTGTCGTCTCAGGAGTAGAGGTTGGCCGATATACCTATAACATGTATTTTGGAACGATATTTTTGTGGAACGGATTAACAGTGACTGAAAAGTTGAAATACCTGTTCCGATTCAACGATAACTGAAAGTCGAAATACCCGTTCCGACTACTCGCGACCTCCGACCGACCCCCCTACGCAACTAATGAATAAACGAGTACAAAGTCACAGTTATTGGTGCTGAATACTTGATTCTGCGCATGTGCCGATTACCATACAAGTACGAAGCGAAGCAGAACAGCGAGGTTCAGAATATCTCTATGCCAAAGAGACGAAGCTGTTTTTAATAAATGAGAAAAATTCATACTGACGTTACATTTAATCTCGTGTGTTATGCAGATATATAATATAGATTATAATAACAAATTATATATTAAACTGGTCACCAACTTAGTAAATTAAAAAAAAAAGCGAATTATGTTGTGTTGTAACGTACAGAGTACAGGGTGGCTGATAGGCCATATTTGTTAATGTGATTTCGGAGATGATTTTAACTTCACCGCACATCTCTCGTAAATTTTTTTAACATTCTGTTGTGCTAGTACGTGCACTCCAAATTTAATTGCCTGAGTTTCGCAGCTGATTTGTCTTACCAAAATGTAATCAATAATTTAATATTAAATCTGTCAGTTTGTTTACTCCCAGTGAAAACTTAAATTAGTATTCCCAAAGGGAGATAGGCCTATTAAATTCTCTTGTTTCTTATTTTCTTTTAAACAGTAACAGCTTAATAAAGTCACAGTGTAAAGTAACACTGTTAACACTTTTAGCTTCAATTTATTTCTTATAACAAATTATATAATACAGGTATATGTGTAATAAGTATGTAATAACCGGTATTTGTACGTGTCTTTTTATTGGAACGGTATCGTTCGTACTTGTTATTTTCAAATATTAGTTTAGCACACCTCTACTCAGGAGTTCATTTAATTCTTCCTACGCAGTTGGGTATGTAGGGGTAAATTTTATGACGGTATGTTTTCCATTTTGCCAGCATTGATGTATTGGAAACATGTCGACAGTTTCCATTATCGCTTGCTCATGCGGTAACGATATATAAATCACAGACTCGCAGTAGATTAAGCAGTTCTTGACATTGGTCGAAACAAAATAACGCACGTTTCATGTGTCGCTGTTAATGGAGTGGAAAAGCAACCAGATGTAATCGTTTACCTTTATTTCAATGTAGGCAGGAACAAGTTCAAAATACACAAGTTAAACTTCGAGAGTATAATTTACGAGATTTTTCTTAGGATTCTATTTACATCTTTCAGTTACGGAAAAGTAAATTTAAATCACAGTGGGAGCAAACAAAAGTTTTATTTCGAACGTGCGGGTTCTGTGAACTAATGATTTTCTGTCTTCATCTGAAATTGACAAAATAAGTGTGTTGTTTAATGTAAAATACATATGGATTGTTTTGCTCAGACGATACTCAGAAATGAAAGTAAAAACACATTATCTCGACTGGTTGTGCACTCGCAAATGAAAACATTCTCTAAAGTACAAACGGGTTGAAAAGTGTATTGTACCAATATGAATTGAATGTGCGCTCGCCGTCTGTAATGCCCCCGTGGGGACTGGTGAAAAACCCGGTTTGAGATTTGCAGTAGTCGCGCAATATTTTAACGATAAAACCGACGAGTGCGTGCATACTGTTGGTATTTGTTGTTGAAATACCACTCTGATTACTGACGGAACGGGTGATGAGATTTTAACGAGCAGTAGTTGTAGTAATTTGGTGTTCATCACGGATTACGCGGGCCATAATAATTGTGCTCAATACTGTAGCCTACTACAATACTCGTGTAAGCCGATTACAGGGAAATTAATATTAATTGTGGCCGTTCCCACAGGGCTGATAATTGTTTGATGTTTAGTGCCGGCGTTGTGTGCATTGGGAGCGTTTTCATTTGCGGCGAATCCGTAAATCTGGCGTAATCCTGGAATCAAATGTGACTTTCAGCAGCAACATGAGCGCTGAGTACTGTATAGTGCATTGTCTACTGAAAGCTGTTTCCCAGTTTACGAAAATCGGTAGGAATCGTGTAAACGACGAAAAATATTTCGTTATAGCTTTGTCTTTTTTCGACGTTCCACCACGGTTTTACGTAGATTTATTCATGTTGACGTAGTTATCTTCGCGTGTAATCGCCCTCCGATCCGGAATTTGAAACACTGACCTCGTGACCTCGAGCGACATTTTCTCGTATAGGTGAATTTTGTGATAGTAGTCTGCAAACATGAATGCATGTACAGTCTCCAGTTGTATGATTTCAATACAAACACGAAATAGATAAACAGAAACTTGAAGTAATAAAATAACTTAATACAATAAAGTAAACAAAAACAGTCAACTCAGAAATTGCACAGAAAAACAGCAACACAAATCATAATCTCTCAAAACAGAACGCTGTTACGATGCTTCTAGTGGAAAAACGTATGAACTACTGGAGATGGCCGGTTTTGGAACAGACGCTACATTTTGCATGTCATTTTTCTACAGAAATTGGCCGATTTTCGTGCAGACCAATCACTCACCAATCACAACCATATATTAACATTAACTTTACATATAACAAATAAAACAGTTTTTGCAAAAGATGGGCTGTTTTGGAACTATACGACTCAAATAAAAAACGAAGTTGAGCCGTTAATGAGAATACAGCCAGACGTTCCAAAACGAATTTCTGAAGAGACCAATTATAAAAGACAAAAAAAAGACAATATATAAAGTCACTTTGTACATGCTACCTAGACACCCGGCATAATCTGGAAGCGAACAATGCCGTCTACGATCATCGTTTTTCATGTTCTTAAAAGAACTTCGCGACACCGTTACTCGTTTTGGCGAGTATGACTTACTTTAATTGAAAGTCAATGAATACCGTCGATAGGAGATAAATGGTCATCATCATCATCATCATCATCATCTTCACGGATTAAACCAGGGATAGTTTATTCCGGTCTCAAATAAGCAAAGATTAGAGCTGGTCATTCCAGCGCTTCCTAGGACGTCCCACTGCTCTCCGTCCCCTCGGCTTATAGTTCCATAGTTGTTTGGGGATGCGGCAGTCATCCATTCGACAAAAATGTTCCCACCAATTCAGCCGATACTGGGCGATCCTGTCGAGTATACTCATAATATTCAGTTCCTGCCGTATATCTGTGTTTCTTCTATGATCATGGAGAGTATACCCTGCCACGTGCCTGATAAATCTCATTTCAGCCGCTTGGATGCGACTGGCGTGGCCTTTCGTTAAAGTTCAATTCTCAGACCATAAAGAAGTGTGGGAAGAGCCATCTTGTACACCTTGTAGAATTTTAGGCGTGTTCCTTTACTTGCTGACTTAAGGGTTCGCCTAATGGTCCCGCACATAAGGGTGAACTTATACAACTTATTCACAACGTCGTTGCATGCATTGTAAGACACAGTGTAGCCCAGGTATTCAAAATTGGTAACTTGTTTCAGGGGAGATAGATGGTACTCGTGGCAATTGTTCCTACAGTAATTCAGTTGGACATGGTTTCATTCCTTCATCCCCAATCTGAACGTAGTCGGCCGTGTTTACAAGCTTAGAATTTAGCTGTACCGAATGAATAACATTTTGCACCGTGATGTTTTCACTAGCGTATAGAAGCGCATCATGTTAGTTGTGCACGCAGATGGGCTGAATGATAAATTGCAGTTATTTTATAACATCACGTTTACCTGACTTTCTCGTCCGTGCACGAGCTCGTGTTGTGTAATTTTTACTTCCGCGAACACAGCGTCGCAATCATTACTCGACGAACGTCGAATGTTCGTTAGTTACAAATTATTTGGAATAGAGAACTCGACTATACGTAAAAATCTACGTATGGTATCCGCTCAGAATGTACGAACTTATATTTCACCGTCGAAAAGTCAATCATTTTTTGCAATCGCGAGCCCTCTGCTGTCTGAACGTTTCCTCAGATATATTTCTCTATTATGTGTGTCTCGCTGCCTTGTCCAGTTTACTTATCAACGTTTGGTGTTCTTCCGTATATGAGGTCCCAGACGCCACCGTCGCCCCTCCTGAATCTGCTCCAGGCTTGAGCCTTCACCTCTTAGACGACACCTCATGTTGTTTGTCATCCTAGATCTTCGATTTACTCCTCTATCCCTTCTCCTGTAACTAATGTTGCCTCAGAAGCTGTTAAAACTATCCTGGAGAATATGTCTGTTCCGGTTTATTCTACCTATCGGTTTAGTCCTTAGAAGTGGTCCGTCTTCCTTGATCCTTTTCTTGTGTCTTCATTGCGTATTATATCCACGAACTGTTCCTTCCATGAGACTCTCCATTCTTTCCATGTGATACATTAATAAAGAGCGAGAATAGAGTAAAATTTTCGAATGCACAGAAAATTAGGTTGCTGGAGTTTGTTCACAGAACGCAGAAGACTAGAAATTCGAGAGCAACAACAGAATTGAAACTCGTAAAGAGTCTAGCCCCAGAGAGAAGTAAAGAAAACAGTTAATTGAGTGTGTTGAGGAGGACCTAAAGAACATGGGGATAAGGAAATAGAAGAGCGTTGTTGTGGACAAGAGGGAATGATGAAGGATTGTTGAGGGATCTAAAACAAAAGGAGAAGAAATCCTTTCTCAATCTCATTTTCATCATGTCTATAACCCCTAATATAAAACACTCCATACGAAAGTCTTCACTAGTCTGTTCCTTAGGTCCTTGTTTATTCTGTTACAAAAAATTCCTTCTTTTGTGTTCAACGCTTTAGTCGCAGTGGTTGTTCTACTCCTACTCTCTTGTTTACCTCTTCTTTCTTGTACGTTGGGCTGAATTGGACAGCATCCGAGTAGAGACCACTCATTAGTGAATGCGAGTCTGCAGGGGAAGAGAATCAAATTTCTTGGACGTTCAAAATTTGCGGTATAATGTTAGCATACCCTTGTGAAACCTTACTAACTCATAGGCATCCTAATAGATTCCCGACAACTCTAGAAATACCTTATTACTTTATTTTATTTACTTTTTTCTGTAACTCTTCGAGTTTCGTGCAGGATTGTGATATTATCGAATTATAATTACTTCTGCAGTTAGATTGTATTATTGTTATGGTTTTAATTAGCTGACGGACGTTTCACTAATTGTATCAGTATCTTGAAAGGTTTCAAATGAATTAACGAATAATCGTTTTGATTCCATTTCAAATCGAATGGTGTCTGGCTGTGAGTTGGCAGCGTCTGTGTAAGACCCGAATTCCGACAGTTACACCTCATTTTTCTTGGCGTTAAATTTTGTTAAACTTGGTCAGAAATTCATAGGTTACGGTCATCATAAATATTTCTCTTTTCGTTTGAAACCTCTGAAGATACTGACTGATACAGTCGTGGAAACGTGCGCCAGGTTAAATTAAAACGATAAAAATAATGCAATCTAATTGCAGAAATAATTATAATTGGATGATATCACAACACTGCAAGAAACTCGAAGAGTTACTTACAGAAAAAAGTAAATAAAATAAAGTAATAAGGTATTTCTAGAGTTGTCGGGAATCTATTAGGATGCGTATGAGTTAGTAAGGTTTCACAAGGGTATGCTACCATCATACCGAAAATTTTGAAGGTCCAAGAAATTTGATTCCTTCCCCTGCAGACTCGCATTCACTAACGAGGGGTCTCTACTCGGATGCTGTCTAATTCAGCCCAACATACAAGAAAGAAGAGGTAAACATGAGATTAGGAGTAGAACGACCACTGCGACTGAAGCGTTGAACACAAAAGAAGGAATTTTTTGTAACAGAATAAAAAAGGACCTAAGGAACAGACTAGTGAAGACTTTCGTATGGAGTGTTTTATATTAGGGGTTATAGACATGATGAAAATGAGATTGAGAAAGGATTTCTTCTCCTTTTGTTTTAGATCCCTCAACAATCCTTCATCATTCCCTCTTGTCCACAACAACGCTCTTCTATCTCCTTATCCCCATGATATTTAGGTTCTCCCCATCACACTCAATATAATGTATACTTTCTTTTATACATTATATTTATAATGGTTTTCTCCAACCATTCGCTGTATTCAATCTTTTCCCAATTTTATCTCGTCATTGTTTCAAACGTCAAGGTTTCCTTGTTATCGTTTATTTACGAATAAACTTTTCACTTCGTAATTGAGCACTACCCTTTCTAATTCAACTGCATTGTCACTGAGCACCCATAGAGCTCAGATTAGAATGATAAATTCCATGTTTCTAATTCCGTGGTGTACCATTAAAATGATCTGTTACAGAGCGGAAACCGTTTGGTCGTAAGCTATCTTCTTGCTTATTCCTAAGAATGAGTGAGGTAGTTTATTCAATGGTGAACGCAGATTGTCGTTAATATCATTAAAGGAACACTTATCGTTGAGCGGCATAAAGGCGTCCGTTATTGTGTTGTGAGATTACAGAGTAGATTAAGCTATAACAAAGTAGTTGACTCCGTTCATTGAGCTTTGTGCATAACATTATACAACTAGGTCAGTACGTAACATTAAACATTTATCGCAGTTTGCATGATAATCGTATGTTTATTGAAATGCGCGTAGGATTCGTTTGTAATGCCAGCTGGGAACCGTCGGTGCGATCTGGGCCGATTAACATTATACAGTACAACTCCTGTATGCCACCAATATTGGTTATCGGTTTGGACAGGGCGGGAGGGTTGTATTTACTAGCGTGGCGGCAAATTACTCTTCAAATAAAAATATCGGTATGGAGAACCATACATGACTTCCATGTTCTAAGATTTATATTTAAAATCATTTTCGAAATTAAATATTTCCATAGAAACTACTTCCTTCTTCAGCCTTAAACACTGTACTGCGGTCACTAACGTGTGTCATCTCACGTTAGCGCACTCGATTTTCACTGCTGAAGGCAGTCGATGGCACTGCCGAAACGTCTGGTTTTGCAGAAAACATTGGACCGCGGCCAAACAGCCCGGGAAGGAATTTTAACAACAAACTACTTCTTTGTTGCCGATAACGTAGTACACATGTAAGAAATTGTCTACTCCTCATCAACTGTCATTTTCTTTTATAGAAAATTACCCCCTCCCCCTTCAACTACCCTTTTCATTTATAGATATTTCATCTTCCTTTCTACAGTGGATTATTATGACTTTCTTTTCTAGGTACTTTATTTATCAAAATTAACGATCGAGACAATAAATAAAACTTTTTTTTTGTGAAACATGTAGGCCTAGTTATTTTTATTTTTGATAAAATTATTATGTTTATCAATTATTGCTTTGCGAGACACCTGTAAGGGAAATATACAAAACCAGTTACTACAATAAATCGTATAACAGGTCGCGTTGTTGCTATGGCGTAGAAATAGTGGAATCTTCAGTCTTTCCAACGACAACTACGAATTCCCTCGTGTTTTGTAGTATCGAGGGTATTATTATTTGGTGTTCTGCCTTAAGGCAGGTCTTCAAATGGTAAGAGCTCTCCAAGCTGTCCTATCGCGTGCCAGTCTTTTCGTTTCTTCGTAATACCCTCTGATTTTAATGCTATCTATTAACTTAATTCTTCTACACCGTCTTCTTTTTCCGCCTTCTATGACACCCTCCATGGGACTTGTAAGCAAGCAGTCTCTTCTTAAACAATGACCTAACCAATTCCTTTTCCTATTTTCTATTACCTCCAGGATTCTTCTTTCTTCCCGTATTTTCTTAAAACTTCATCTTTCCTTACTTTATCAACCCACGTCACTTTTTCCATTGCTCGCTAAACCCACATCTCAAATGCTTCTAATCTTTTCTCATTCTACTTCCTCAGTGTCCATGTCTCTCCACCATATAAAGCAACGCTCCACACATGACATTTGGCCAACCTTTTTCGTAAATTCTTATTAATTTTGCCACACATCAGTATTTTCTACCATTAAATGCCTCTTTCGCTATACCAATTCTTGCTCTAATTTCACGAGTGCAGGACATATAATCAGCTTCACTTATCAACCTTCCAAGAAATTAAAAAACTCCACCTGTTGTATTTTGCCTTGCCCTATCTTTATGTTTGCCCTTTTGATGAAAATACAGTAGTAGTTAAATATAGTACAGATTTGTTACGTTCACAATGCGAATACTGTTGGACGAGAAACCGTTCTGCGTACGGAACACACAATGGTGTAGTGGAGCAAAGGGTCACTGCAATTTTAATGTGGCATTACAGTCGTCCTTTAGTGTTGTAACCGATACTATCACCAATGCATGTAGAGCTTCTTGTGTTTCCTATTAGCGGTCGGGCCCAACCGCAGCTACTGCTAAGCATGCGCATACCGTGTAGTTTCAGATTCTCTATACTGTTTCCGTTCTTAGCTTATTCCTGATGTAAACAAATAGGTGTGGCATATATGAAACGCTATTTGTTACTTGAATTAGAGGCGTCTCACTCTGACAGGAGCAGTACAGACAGGACACATATAATATTGATACTCTATAAACACACGTAAATTGTAATAATTTGTCCTGACCAAAGTAAAATTTGTGTGACAGTATCAGACCGACAGTGAAACATTTTATAACACCTGGCAATGGTTTTTTTTATTAACCGTTTAAATATAGCAGTTGCTGTCAGAGAGTAATTGAATGCCTTCCATATCTGTGTCTAAACTTGTATCATCGCTTAAGTCAGCGTTGTTATTGATAAGATTGTTCATTGTACACACGACGTCGGTAATGTGGCCAGTTGCCATAGCTTATCATCTTCCTTGATTATGTGGTGCGTACAATGACCCCACTTGTCCGCCGTTGTTTAATTTACCGCCTTCTAAATAAATTGTTTTATATCAGGCACGTTGAATACTATGTTGTGTAGTGACAGAACATATCCTATCAACTGGCTCCATATTAATTCAATACGATTAAGAATACAGTGATAAGGAGGAAGTCTTAAAACTATGTGCCCCGATTTAAGTGGTAAGATAACTCTCACATGACTATACACACATTCGTCACATGTGTGTAATACATTACTATGTGAACAGTGCCAACGCCCGTGACCAATGCCACGTGGCATTTGATTTGCCATGTGGATTTGTTTATATCAGGATTGAACTAAGAACGAAAAGAGTATAGATGATTTCTGTTTAAATTTTAGCTTTGACTCCCTTCTTGCTTTTTAATAAGACACATGTGACTGTTCAAGTATCAAATTCGATACGATGCGTTCTGTCTCTATGTTACGGACACGTTTAGAATAGGCCTATATTCCGTAAGAAGGGAAAGTGAATTGTTGCTCTCACGTCACTGCGTATCAAAAAGAGAGTCGGCGACCTGCGTATTTAACGTTTACCAGAGGATAATTAAAATCAAATTACACGGTTCGGTGCAACAGATGCTTAGAAACCACAACGTGCCTTTTGGAATGCGAGGTCGTGTATTTTTGCGCGGTGCCTGTGATCAAACAACTAGTGGAAAACCGTAAGTGGCGTAATTTGCCAATCTAATTTGGTTTACGCTTAGGTAAAACTTCCATCACAGCGGTCGGTAGTACGTTGCGAATGATTTTACTGGCGCGATTACAACGTCACTAGTGTCTGGCGGTTATTGATAAAGATTATTGAGCCTTATGGTAAACCGCTTTATTGCATTTTTTGAAAACTTTCCTCTACATTATGTGATCTAAATATTTGTAGAGTTCCAGCTTCTGCATGTGAATTTGTAAGTAATGAAAATATTACGAAAGCAGGAATAGGAAGAAGTCTTGTCTTTGACATCAGGGCGTTTTTAGATTGCACAAAGCAACAGAAACTACATAAATCCCTATTACTTCAACTTGTGGTAACTGATCCAGAAATTGGTTCATTAGGGGAAACTGTTAAGTATCCTAAATGTATTTGAGACATACATTTTAAGTAATGTACGTCTCCTTCTGGGGTAGCAGCCCGTAGGCTGGTTGGCAGCAGCTCGCCATTTTTCATGTTTCTCTGCTTTTCTTTTCAACTCACAATACGATCTGCAGTTCATATCGACCTTATGCTGTTTCATGTAATCTAAACGGGGTCGACCTCTGTGATTCTTCGCTTCAGTTGTTCCTTCTATTATTCTGTTAACCAACCCATTGTGTCGTAGTATATGCCCTATAAGCTTTTCTGCCTTTTAAATTTGGTAGAAAGCTCTTTTCCTCCTGAGCTCTCCTAAAGACTTCCTCATTCGTTATATTCTCCCTCCAGCTTATCCTGAATATTCTTCTGTAGCACCAGGTCTCAAATGCCAGGAGTCTTTTCTTGTCACTTTCTTCAATTGTCCAAGATTCACTCCCGTATAGGCCAACACTCCACACGTATGTCTTTACTGTATTCTTCCTTATTTTTAGGCTGATAGTGTTTGAAGTGAAGAGGTTTTTCTGTTTGTTGAAAGAAATTTTAGCCTGGTTAATTCTGCTTATAATTTCCTTACTGCTACATCCGTCACTTGTGATTTTACTTCCTAGACAGTTATATTCTTTAACTGCCTGGAGAACATTTATTTCCAAGAGTTATTCTGACTGGATCTTCTTCCTTCCGACTACAGACTAGGACTTCGGTCTTTTGTTCATTTATTTTCATATTGAAATCATTCTTCTTTACTTGATCCATTATGTCAAGAATCTTTTGTAGATCTTCGTTGCTCTCTTCAGTCACTGCTATTTCATCTGCGAACCTAAGCATGTCCACTTTTTCCCCGTGTATGTTTAGTCCGAGATGGGTGTCTTCTCTTACTCTATCGATCGCTTCTTGCACGTACAAGTTAAACAAGCATGGAGATAGAGAACATCTGTCTTACTCCTTTCCCAATGTTCACCTCATCTTAATGGTTTCCACATGGAACTATGCCTGTCAAATGCTTGTAAAGATTCTGGATCAATCTTCGTTCTTTGTAAAGCACCGCTGTTTTGTGTAGGATACTGAACACCTTGTTCCACTTACCGTTATCGAAGGCCTTTTCTAAATCAACAAAAGCTATAACTGTCGCTTTGTCTTTCCTCAGTCGTTTTCCTATTATCTGTCAATGTCAAAATTGCCTCCCTTGTTCCCATATTTTTCCTAAAACCAAACTTATCTTCTGTCAAACGGGTCTCTATGTTACTTTCTAATCTCGAAGGATGATTCGGTAATTATTTTCGATGTATGAGACACCAGGCTTAGCGTTCTAAGTAATATAGTGTTACGAGAAGCCTGCCGAACAACCCAGAACATTCTCCACTACCCCCGTCCAGTGTGGCAGCTGTGCGTCATTTAACTACGTGATTCTAGTGAGTTCCAAGAACACTTGAGATACTACGCATTAAGCCGCCGGCGTAGTGCAGTAAGGAGGCAAAGCTGTACTGCATCTCTCCGGGGCCTATATAAAGCCGTAGCAGGCGGATTTGTCAGTTCAGTATAGTGGTGATATATTTACAGAGCGGTTCGAGTTATTATCGGGCGAGATTACTGTGTACGTTCAAGTAGTTATTAGTGAAGTGTTGCGTTTTATAATCGGGGGGGTATAATTGTAATAAAGTTGTGTTTAATATTAGTGACATTTTCTTGCGTGTGAACAATTTTTATTTGATTTGTTGTAGTAGACTGTGTTGTGTTAATTACGAACTGTTTAACTGTAAAAATTAAAGCTGGTGATTAGTGACTTAATTGGTGTCTTGTACTTATTTTGTTTCCAATGTACCTAAGACGATCAAGTAGACCGTTGTAACAGTGGTGTCAGAACTGGGATAGTACAGTGGAAACAGAGGACACTTCGTAGAAGAGTGGTGTTAGTGGTAGTTGAAAATAAAGAAGAATGGATACCAGTCAGATGATAGAATCAGTCAAACCAATGCTACTGCAAATCGAGGAACGACACCACCAGGAGGCAGAAGAAAGACGCCGACAAGAATGACAGAAAGCACTAATGGAAGAACGACTAAAAGAAAAACGTAAGCGTGAAAATGAAACACCAGATAGACGTCAAAAAAAAGAATTTAGTCGTCAATCAGACGTTGTTAAGGCGTTCGTACAAGACGGTATCACTGCAAAATTCGTTCTGTTACGAGGTGAACTGAACAAGCAAGTTGACAGAATATCTGAAGTTCAAAAATCTGTGTCAAACAATGAAAACAAGTTTGTCAAGTTTAGAAGATTCTATTAAAAATTCAATAAAACAAATTAAAAAAGAAGTCGAACATTTAGTAAAAGAAATAGTTGTCAATGAAAGACCATTAATAAATGCTGAAGAAGATTCAAAATATCAGAGAAATCTAATTGTAGTAGGCCAGTTTACGTAAAGACCCCAACATTTGATGGAAGCACTCATTGGGCAACTTATATTCGCCAATTTGAAGCTGCCGCTCGCTTAATGGGCGGAAGAAGAGAAAGGACTTTCACTAATTCTTGCTTTAAAAGGGGAAAAGGACCTGCCGAACCGAAACAGAAAGTGCCATCCGACAGTCAGAACATCTATGCCGAATTAACAAAAGCTCTGGAATTACGGTATGGTGACAAGCATTTGTGCGAAGTGTACCGTGAACAACTTAAAGCGAGGCGACAGCGTTCCGGGGAAACCCTCCAGGAGTTTGAAGCGAATGTCGATCGACTGACGAGATTGGCTTATCCTGAAGAATCGGAGGACTTCCGGAAGTGGATTTCTCTCATTATGTTTATTGACGGTATCAGAGATAGTCAATTACAACAAGTGTTAAGAATGGGACGGCATGATAATAAATCAGACGCTCTTGTTCATGCTCTCCGTTTTGAAGCTGCCAAGTCGGCAACCTACATTAATCAAAGTGTGCCATCACGTTGTAGCCAAGCGGATCCAATACCACAGTATCGTCATAGTGGACGGAATAAAGAGACGATTCAAGATCAACAGTTTAAGAAGTCAGCAGCGCCACAACGAGCTTTCGAACCAAAGGATAAAGACAGAAGACCGAAGTGTTACAACTGTGGGAAACGTGGTCATCTACAGGTGGACTGCTGGAAGAATAAAATACCGGGAGAAGAGAACGATCACACCATTTGGAGAAGTAAAGCCCCAGAACAGCACACAGTTTCTACGCTACATAAGATTAGTGGAAACCTGATCGTTAATGGATTCGCGGAAGGTAAACGAAGATCATTTACAGTTAACACGGGCGCTACAGTATCTATTGTACGTCCTGACTTAATTAGAAACCTACTGCCTCAAATTAGCTCTTGTACAATACAGACTGTGACTGGAAGCCCCGTCAATGTGTTAGGAAAGATAGACGTACGTGTACGCCTGGGTCTTCTCGAGTTTAGCCACCAAATGCTTGTTGCAGACATTGTTGATGAAGTGATTCTTGGCACGGACATTATGAATGCCTACGGATTCGTTGTGGACTTAAGAGAGAACGTCCTGAAGGTTGGCAAAGAGAAGATAACGCTTTGCATGGCTAAAATGTCAAGGTCTGCCAACCATTCAATCAAGCAAGTGGGATTGGCCGAAGAAGAAGTCCACAGATCTGGTCAAGAGGAACCTTTCCTATTCCAGGCGGAAATGGAAGAAGAACTAGCAGTGGAAGTACAAATACCTGAAACGGCAAAAGAAGTGACTGGAAAGCCAACTATGGGTGTCAAGGAAAACCCCTTGTTTGTTCGTGAGTTAATAGAAGCGCCCGGGGGAAAAGTTGCTGAAGATGAAGTTACGCAAGAGGTTGTTGGCGAGAACCAAACAGACTTGGATCAGCTAGTAGTGTTTAGATCATCAATACATGACGCAACGTGAGTGATTCCAGCAAAACTAGCGGTTGCGCGGAAGACTCGTATTCCTGGGAACTTGATGTTCGGATCACACGAGGCTGAATTCGAAGAACCGAAGAACAAGCAAGGACGTCTACCTATATCGCCTGGGCAAGTGTTACTTTAGAGACGGTTTACCAGTTCGGGACGAACAGGGTTAAGGAGGGGGCAGTGTTACGAGAAGCCTACCGAACAACCCAGAACATTCTCGATTCCCCCGTCAAGTGTGGCAGCTGTGCGTCATTCAACTACGTGATTATTCTAGTGAGTTCCAAGAACACTTGAGATACTACGCATTAAGCCGCCGGCGTAGTGCAGTAAGGAGGCAAAGCTGTACTGCACCTATCCGGGACCTACATAAAGCCATAGCAGGAAGATTGTCAGTTCAGTATAGTGGCGATATATTTAGAGAGCGGTTAGAGTTATTATGGGGCGAGATTACTGTGTACATTCAAGTAGTTATTATGGGGCGAGATTACTGTGTACATTCAAGTAGTTATTAGTGAAGTGTTGCGTTTTATAATCGGGCGGTATAATTGTAATACAAGTGTGTTTAATATTAGTGACATTTTATTGCGTGTGAACAATTTTTATTTGATTTGTTGTAGTAGACTGTGTTGTTAATTACGAACTGTTTAACTGTAAAAATCAAAGCTGGTGATTAATGACTTAATTGGTGTCTTGTACTTATTTTGTTTCCACTGTACCTACGACGGTCAAGTAGACCGTCGTAACAGTGTGTATAGAGCAGAAGAGGATGGAGGCACTTTAAGGGGAAGAACAGATGAATAGATGAACTTATCTATAATTTATTGTAAGATACAGTTAAGAAAATAAATCTGGAGCAGCTTAGCATGCCATCAGGTCCTCTGAAATTGGGGAGGAAGAAGCCATAGTATTGTATAAGCGGAGTTGCGTCTGTGCTAGTACTCTCCATACAACTTCATACTTAGCCTACTAATTTGTTTGACAAACTCCTTCCTTATCTTTTTTAGCTTGACATCATTTTCAAGCTACATGCATTTGTCTCATGGATTGTCTCTTGTAATAAATTTGGTTTGAACCACCTCTCCCCCCTCAGTAAGCAATGACCTTTGTCTTCTCCGCTCGTACCTTCATCTTACTTAGCTACTATTTTATTTAAGTAACGCATATGTCGTTGGAGACCGTCCTCAGTTAGTGTAATCAATACTTGATCATACGCAAATAACACCGTGTTCAAAATAAGTAGCGTTCATTTATTTTGATCCATTATGGAACCACGCGCTCCCAGTTTGTAAATATTAAAAAGTGTGGGCACAAAGAAGCACCATTGTTTTACACCTCTGTTTATTGCTGCTTCAAACAGAATTCCTCCAGATATTTTGAAGCTTCTGTCCTGATATTGAAGCTTTGTGTTATCCTTATTGGGTATGCTAGAAAGTCTGTGTTTTTCAGAGCTAGTTACAGTTTTCTCCCATCCACTGAGTCAGAGAGTTTGAACTTAAAAGCAGCCGATGTCAGTTTGGTTTGGGCTGTGTTTTGCAATCGTTTTTCGATAAATGAAAACTAGGATCACAAAAATATCGGTATGGAGAACCATATATGACTTCCATGTTCGAAGATTTATCTTTAAAATCATTTTCGAAATGAAATATTTCCATAGAAACTACTTCTTTCTTCAGCCTTAACCACAGTAATGTGGTCACTAACGTATACCATCTCACGTTAGCGCACTCGATTTTCACTGATGATGGCAGTCGATAGCACTGCCGAAACGTCTGGTTATGCAGAAAACATTATACCACGGCCAAATAACCCGGGAATGAATTTTAACAACAAACTACAGTACTACTTTGTTGCCGATAACGTAGTACACATATATATAAAAAAATTATCCCCTCCCCCTTCAATTATCATTTTCATTTATAGATATTTCATCTACCTTTCTATAGTGGATTATTATGGCATTCTTTTCATGATACTTTATTTATTATAATTAAGTACTTTTACTCTTGTTAAAACATTAAACGTTGTAAACTACCCCTTCCCGTTAACCGATCTTCACCAAAATCAATAGGCCTCTACAATTCAGGCACATATGGAAAAATGACCAAAATCAATAGGCCTCTACAATTCAGTCACATATGGAATATCGGTATGGAGAACCATACATGACTTCCATATTCTAAGATTTATATTTAAAATCATTTTCAGCCAAACAGCCAGGCTGTGTCTTACCTGCCTTTTTATTGCTGTATTAAATGAAAAATATTATATTATAAAATGAAAAAATTATAATTTTATTGCCTGGCAACAAAATTATTTTATTTTTAACAATTACCATTGTTTCAAAAAGTTTAAATAAATTTTCAAGTACTTTACTCTTGTTAAAACGTAAAAGGTTGCAGGTAAACTACCCCTTCCCCTTAACCGATCTTCACCAAAATCGAAAGTCATTGAGACCTCTACCATTCAGGGACGTATGCAAAAAATTATTTGATTCTGTTTGAATTTGCGGCTGTTATCGTTTGCCATAGAAAATACGCTTGATAAAAAAACGTTGCAGATAAACTACCCCTTTCCCTTAACCGATCTTCACCAAAACCAATAGGTCTTGAGTACTCTACAAATCAGGGCTGTATGCAAAACATTATTTGATTCTGTTTGAATTTGCGGCTGTTATCGTTTGCCATAGAAATACCCTTGTTAAAACATAAAACGTTACAGGTAAACTACCCCATTCCCTTAACCGATCTTCACCAAAACCAATAGGTCTTGAGTACTCTACCAATCAGGGCTGTATGCAAAACATTATTTGATTCTGTTTGAATTTGCGGCTGTTATCGTTTGCCATAGAAAATACCCTTATTAAAAAAACGTTGCAGGTAAACTTCCCCTTTCCCTCAACCGAACTTCACCAAAAACAATAGGTCTTGAGAACTCTACAATTTAGGGCTGTATGCAAATAATCTTTTGATTCTGTTTGAATTTGCGGCTGTTATCGTTTGCCATAGGAAATACCCTTGTTAAAACATAAAACGTTACAGGTAAACTATCCCTTTCCCTTAACCGATCTTCACCAAAATCAACAGATCTTGAGAACTCTACAATTCAGGGCTGTATGCGAAACATTATTTGATTCTGTTTGAATTTGCGGCTGTTATCGTTTGCCAAACAAACAAAATTACCCTTGCTAAAAAAAAACCGTTGCAGGTAAACTACCCCTTTCCCTCAACCGATCTTCACCAAAAACAATAGGTCGCGAGTACTCTGCAAATCAGGGCTGCATGCAAAAAATTATTTGATTCTGTTTGAATTTGCGGCAGTTATCGTTTGCCATAGAAAAAAAATCTACAGACACACAGACAGATAGATAGACAGACAGACAGAAGACAGACAGACACACACACAGACACTTTTCGGAAAACGACTGTTTTTCATGTTTTGAGTGTAGTAGAATCAGAATCTGCAATAATCTCGAACACGATTTTTTTTGCCATCACCATACTTCCATTCCTTAAGGAATATGGAAGTAAAAACGATTTGATTCTGTTAGAATTTGCGCCAGTTATCGTTCGCCATAGAACAATTTTACACACATATATACACAGACACTTGACTTTTCTTCATGTTTTGAGGGTAGTACAATCAGAATCAGCCCTTATCTCGAACACAGTTTTTTCGCCATCACCATACTTCTATTTCCTTATGGAACATGGAAGTAAAATGATTGTACGTAGGCTACTGGTAAAGCCATCTGCGTTTGCTGAACTTCTCTTCTTCAGGTACCGTTATTGCCTACGTTGCAGGCGCCGTTCGTATGGTGGTGCAGAAAATGGCTCAATGTTCGTGAACACGGTTTGTTCAGGAACCGTAATAACCGTTAATAACGACGTAGTAACGGTTAATTCATATTCAGTTTTGAACGCCAAACGTCGATTCTTTATTAATAAACCCGTCAAAAGTCGTGAATCGCGTTAACTGTACAACATCTTAATTATCATAGTTTCAATTAAAGTCAGTAGTTGACATTCTTTTTCCTTTTTAAGTGTACAGTAAATTGGTCATTATAACTGAGAATAAACGATGAAAACAGGAATATTCCAGTGAAGGAATTGTTGCGGGGATATTTCGTGCGAATAACTATACGACGTTTACTCTTTGAAGGAAGTGAGATTTGTGAATAAAGCTACGATTTATCTTAGTCTCTCTCTCTCTCTCTCTCTCTCTCTCTCTCTCTCTCTCTCTCTCTCTCTCTCTCTCTCTCTCTCTCTTCCTCTTTATTCTTATGTTGGTCTCCCACATTCTCTTCGTCTGTCTGTTACCGTTCATTCTGTATAGATACGCCCCCATCCTCACCAGCTTAGCGACCTCTCTTCTATATACTTCAGTAACGGCCGCACTCCTAAATCATTTCTTATTTGTGTATTTATCATTAATAATAATAATAATAATAGTAGTGGCTCCCATGTGTACTACCGAAGCAGCTTAGGAATCAAGTAGGGTAGGCTGCCATATGCGAGCCGTACGGCATACAAGGAAGGCAGTGTGGCCAGCACTACGCTTCAGCCGCCCATTATTATCCCCAGGATGTTATCCCATGTACTCATTTTCATCAGGCTGAGTCGACCTGGGGGCTGAAAAACGCACCATGATTTTATGGTGCGGGCCCGGGAATCGAACCCGGTACCTCTAGATTAATAGCCAGGTGCCATACCCACTGGTCTACCGAGCCTGTTTATAATTCTTTCCTTCTTTTTAGTAACCTCTATCACGCGTCTCATATTTCGTATTTGCATATTGTAATCTAGTTTTCTTATTTTTTGTTCGATGGTTATTTTGATGATTGTGGATATGCAGTGTTTGCTCAAACACTTACCAGTTGCCAATGACAAACCCATGTGTACATACAAAACGAATCCAGTTAATTATTGTGGGCTGATAGTCGTATTGGGACTAGGATTTCAGTATATATTCAGCTTCGACCTTACCGCGGAACCTAGTAGAAAGGAGGTTTGATGCAGTGTCCTTTCGGACCTCCCATATTTCTGTTTCCCGCAGGTCTACTATGCTTCCAAACTTTAAACATCTGTATTCTGTTAATCCAATCATCAATCTACTGCAGGCGTCGCTGTTCAGCGTTAACACGTTACCCGACATTGACCGCACCGCACCGTGTAATTAGAGAGATGTTTACTGCATTTGTATATTTCAGTTATTATGAAGACTAAATCTTCATTCGTTAAATACTGGCTGCCCCATTTTGCCTCGAGTCTTTCCGATTACCGTGCGCGGTCAGTGAGCCGGCGGGTACTTGTGCATCTCTTTATTAATTACACGTGTTCGTGTCCCCTCGCTGTCTTCGCCAACCGTTTCCATTTTTCTCGGCTCTTCCATCAGCGCTCACCACTCACCACTCAGATTTTTGTATCCATCCCATTAAAACCTTAGGAACAGAAATATTCGCGGAATTTGTACCGTGGCCTTTCCTCAGAAACAAAGCATTTCCGTACATAAGTGGGTATGACATTTTTTTCTTTATTTAGCTCTATAGATTCACCTCAGCCTATTCAGTTACCGTCGCCGATAATATCGCGAGTCTACTGTATGTTATGATAAACATGATATACTACTTTAATGTAATACATTTTTTAATGTATAAACATGTATAATGTAATATTATGTCGTAACATATGTTTAATAATATTGTCTTCTGTTTTGTTGCAGGTTTGTTGGAGTTCATTTACTCTATTTTCACTGGCTAAAGTAAGTGATGAATATTGCGTTATGGTTTATCTTAATTTCGTGACGACGAGTTTCGCCCAATAGCCGTTTTGTAAAGAACAGACTGTCTGTTTTCAAGTAAATTGACTTTGGATTATATAGCGAACGTGTGTCAGCGCCTACAGAGACGTATGTGAGATTGTTTCAGTATCAGAGTAATATCGTGTGACACGCGTAAAGCCCTACGAAACGCTTGGGACATGTGTACTAACGCCGCTACAATATAGGAAACGACTCTTCTATCGTAGTTAGCTTTGTTTAAACCGGCTCACTCGATCTGCGCCTCAACAGGGACGATGAGCCAGGTATTGAGCATTAAGTGCGCCTCGAACCCAAAAGAATCCCGCGAGGGACAGCATGATTTGCGCCTCAAACGGCTTACCTCGGGATTTTTATTTATCTCTAACTGTACGAATTTTAACGGTCTTTTGTCTATACTGTCAGCCTTTATTTTAATGGAATTAGATATGGCTTCTCTGTTAATTACACTCACCGGCAAAGGATCATTATTATGCTCGTTAATTCGTTGTGAAATAATCTTCCCCATCTTCCAAAGTAAGCCTTGGAAGTCTTGCCTTGCACTTCTTGTTTAAACACTTCTAGAAGTCTTCCTCGATTCCTTTCACTGTAAACACTTTTCTAAATTTGAAATTTTCATGAACTATTAGATTATTTCCTCGCCGACTTAACACATTTTTCATCGACGAAGTCATCGTTCACTACACAAACTTGATACACAATGGCCGAATGTCAACTCAACAGTGACTGCTAAAATTCCAAACTTTTCCTTAAATATCAGGTATGTAACCAGTTTTGTGAGTTTACCCTCTCGCAACTAATTCTGGAAATGCGAATTACAAAGAGGTGCATAGTCGTGAAAGGTGGTTGTTGAACTCCCCCCAATGGTCAGCTGCCTGCTATTTTACGAGGCGCAGATCATGCTAAGGATTATTAGACCCTTTTTCGAACCTTTCGCCGGCCATAAAAATGAAGCGCAGAGCGTGCTTGCCCCAGATTATATCTCACGATTTCGCGCGTTTTTCTGTATCCGATCATCCCATTTTGATTTCAGTCTCCCTCTTGATCTCCATGTCGAACCCTTCATTATTGTCACTTCCTTCTCAGCTTGCATCTTCTTATACACGCTTCATTTTCAGTCTATGTACGCTTTGCAGTGTCTTTACATTTTTCATTTTTTGAGTTACTGCTGTTCCTGTTTAAAAATTTAATTTTTTCAAACGCGTATCCCTCTATTTTTCAACGTTTGACTGTCACTGTACGTCGCATTGACTGTACCCTGTATTATATTTCAGCTCGGTTTATCGTCAGCCCTGTTGTTTCTGCTTCCCTTCATACCCAGTCAGCAAATGCATTCTGTTTTTCGCCAGATCCACTACATCGTCCTCGTAGGTAACATTTTGTGGTTAGTTTTGTACGATAAATATTTCCTCTACCCTGTAGAATGTTGGTATGACTATTTCTTGCGATATATGCATTTTTTATTTTATTTAGAATGCATCTAAATACGAGAGTTTAATCTGTCCAATATCGTCAGAGTTTGTAAATCTTTTTTCTACTAAGATTTTATCTGTTTTCATTTATTTTAAAGACAATTATGTTGACGTTAGATTTACGAAGTATGCTTAAAATGAAAACTAAAATTACCACTTGCATTTATAAACGTGTTGAATAAAATAAAAATTATATATACAATTCCGAATGTATACATCACAGTTTTGGGTGTTTAATATTTCTATGTTTAGTGTTCATGTATTGTGTATTGCGAACGTAATTATAGAATCGTATTTTCTTAAAATTATACAATAGTACATTGTGTCGTGCAAGGTAATATTTTCATTTTTGCCGATGTTCGATTGTTTGGTGACAAAAAGGTCTCCAGGAGACAACACGCACGTGTACTTTGGTTGATCAATAAACTGTAACAGAATATATTTAGCGGACAAGGTTGGCCGCTGTAGAAAGGAAGTAGGCGTCTTGGTGGAGGAGATACCATGGAAACACGATATGAGAGCTTTGTTTCTGTTTCCGAATCATTTTTGTAGCAATTGCATACGCCTACGCGCCGTTTCCCAAACAGCCATTACTGTGAAGCGTAATTATAATGTTTAGCCGACTGATTGTCGTTTCCGCTCTCGGGAAATTCAATTCTTCTTGCGTTTATTTTCTATATACAAAACTTATTATTATTTACTGCACACTCGCATCACGTATTACGTGAGGGCGGGCGCGCGCCTACTTAAACTTACATACATTTTCATTAACCACTACATTCCATTTATTGAGAGTTGAGATTAAATGGTCACGGAGAAAAATTTTATGATTGGCCGAAGGTAATGTGAATGATTGTGTACATTAAATTGGGCCGGTCAGAAAGCAACTGTATGCAGGGAAGATCGTTATCATTGGTCTAACGATTGTTCAGAAAATATTCGGCCAATGAGAGTATTTTAGTTTGTTTACGTGTAGTCTCGTCTCTCGTCAAATTTAATATGGTCTGTATATCGTTGTTTGCCTTTACCGGAACGATCTTTGTTGTGCTGTTCCATCGGTTATTGACTCGGCGGCCAGCTGGATGTTGCTATCCACGCTGAACGGTGTCATTTATAAGTGTTTCTGACTCTGAACAAATAACATCACGCTTGACTCCAAACTTACCTGGCGACCTCGAACCTTGCCCGTGCCCAAATTAGGACTCTAAATAGATAAACCGCTGCTCTAATGAATTACTTAGTCGCATTTACACCGCCTGCATCCGCCCGATTATCACCTATCCTCACCATGTTCTCCCAACCGCTGACCCTGCCTACCTTGATCCCCACCGACTCACAGAACAACGAGCTTTACGACTGATCTATCGCAGACCTCGCCAAACAAAAACCTCCAACAGAGCTGTGTATGTTTTAAACACCTTATTCCCTAACCTGGACACCTTCCTAACTAAACTGAATTGTAAATATTCCAGAACGGCCTCACAACGCACTTCCCTACAATCAGTAGTCCCATGCATCAACATAACTACCCGCAATACTAGTAGACCTTTCTTCCTAATAAACCGTCTCCTTACCATAGCCGATGGACCTCCACCCAGAACTCCTCGCCATCAGCGTCAGAGAAATAGACACATTTAGCAGCTCTTAAATCCCAAACTACAAAAATTTCACACCTATCAACCTTCTTGATTTTACTATAATTTAAATTCCTACCACCTACTACCCAGGTCTTTAACCCACTACTATGTGTCCCCCGCCTACCTTGACGCTTCCCTATCGCCACCCTCCAGCATTGGCGACCTGCGTTACTCGTCCGTGTCTTGGCCGCCCTGAAAAATAAATAAACAAAACACTCAATATTGGCGCCTCCAACTGCCTCTTCCTTCACGCACCTGGCTACCAACTACATAGACACACAAATACTCCTACATGCAGTACTCTTCCTTCTACGTGCCTCCACCTTCTCAACGCCCGGCCTGCACTGTCGTACGACTCCCTGCAAACTCTTTAAAACTGCTTACCATGGAAGTAAATCGTGTGACGTCGATGCAGTACTTTAAGGACTTTATAGTGATCATATTATAATTAAAAACACAGGATTGGTTCGCATAGGATTCATGAAACCGTAAGTTTTCAGAATTTCATACCGCCTTCGGGGATTAAGCTACTTGACAGGGACGACCGAGACCCGTAATTTTGCTGTGTACTAGCTTTCAAGTTGGACCACCCAAGTCATAATTGGAAACGAGGGTCTTTGCGGAAACGCTATCGACTTGGATCAACGTGTGATTACGTTGAAATACAGTGTCGTGGTCAGCGGAAGTCTAGTCTTGATCGGGTTGTTCTGGAAATAGGCGAATGGCTGTGAGATCGTACCGGTGTTTATCGAATGGTTACTGATGGTGGCGCGAATTTTTCAAGCGTCAGAATGTACCATAGATTCTGATGCATTTGACCAGGTAGCGTTTTGTGGTATTGCCGTGAAGAGGGAGCGAAACGAGTACAGTTTCGCAAGTTTTTTGCGTCAGAAAGTGATACAGTAGGAATCATATAACTTCTTGTGGTACAGTGAACGTTTATAAAAGTTGTTCCTGAGCGGTTTAGGCAAGGCTAGGTTGCTTTATGTGAGCTGTGTGGAAGTAGTGTGGTCAGCACTACGCGTCAGCTGCCGATTATTGCCCTCATCGATGTATACTATATGGATCGCGTGCTATATGGATTCACTGAATTCGGTCCAATTGCTGCATCAGTGGAGGGCAAGAACACTGCGTATGCTATATACTGTACCTGTACAAAGTCCGACTTTTCTGCTTTGTTATTATACCTTTTGTTGCTTTAGCGGAGGAATTTTGCGTTAAATGGTATAGCTATGTCATTTTAAACAATTAATGACTCCAAAGTGGGAGGTTTTTAATAAGTTCTTTTCCAAAATAAACACATTTGTTTCACTGTTAGAGTTCTGTATTCTGACACATTATTTCAGTTTATCGCTAAGTTCTGGTGCGTTCATAAACAGTTCTGTTGCGTTCTTATTTTGAACATTTAATGTTGAAGCCAGACGAATAAAGATAAGAATGAGGGAAACAAAGAATAAAAGACGTGAACCGTAAACTTTAAAATGTCAAAATATATTTATAGTGTAACTCATCCAATAAAATATGCGTCTTCATAAGCACAAATTTTCAGTAGAACTGTCCCAAATGTAATATTGTAAGGTGTCAAAACAAGTGCATTACTGACTGAATGTCTCGTTTAGTACACGTGTTAACTTGCGCCAAACGGTTTATTCCCCCGATGGTGGGGGAGTACGTGCTTCGGAACGTTTCTGCCGTTCACTTTGCCTGTCAGCACGCGATCCATATAGTATACATCGATGATTGGCCCATGGTACCCCAGTACTCATTTCCACAGGGGGACTGAAAACGCACCTTGAATAAATCCTGCGCCCGGGATCGAATTGGGACCTGTAGAGTAGCAAACACCATAGCCGCTAGCTAAGCCGTGTCTATCATGCGTTCCACACGGGACTTCCAAATCTTCCCGTATTCCTTCATTCTGTCCAGAACCGACTGTAACTTCAGGTCTTTCCTTATGTCGTCGTTTCGTAGATGATCTCTCAAACTACATCCCTTAACTGCTCTTAAAAATTTCATTTCCGAGGCCTGTATTTTTGAAATATCTTTTTGCCGGAGAGCCCGTGTTTCACATCCATACATTAAAGTCAGCACAGCCACGACCTTATAGAACTTTAACTGTGTCTCTCTCTGCGTTTTATTCTTCAATAGTCGTCTTATTGTTCCACAGGTATAACTAAATTTATTTAACTTATTAACTATTTATCCTTTAAACTAACTTATTTAGCCTTTTATTTTAACTATATATTTTTAGAATAATTTACAACCAGCATAAACACAATTTAATATTCGGCCCTACTAAAAGTTGTCAATAGTTGTGCCTTCATGTTCTGACCCACCCAGTGTGTTATTTGGAATGGGATAATTACTCTTATCTTAGTAGGAACATCAGACATTGAACCCCCAACTGTCTGAACAACGAGCCGCCACTGCCTTCTCTATATCCCAAATAATTAAAACGTGATAATTCAAAACACGATTATTAATACAATTTTTGATCTTGCAGGGTTCTTCCCAAGGAAGGCCATTGTTTTTGTCTTAGTATTTGAGATCTTAAAGTTAATGTACATTTAATGTAGTATATTGGGCAATAAACAGTACTAGTTTGTCGTTGCATAGTAGTATAAACTTGATAACAGACATTACTTTGTTACTGCAGTAACGATTTCACGTTTGAGTTGAGTTTTGTGTAGGCGGGGGCAACCGTGCGTCGTGACGTATGATACTACGTGAGGGGGTGTAGAGTTGTCGTTGCGTGTTGGTTTGGTTAGTCTCCGGTCTCGTATTAATTTAGTTTTTTATTATTTGTGGAAATGAGAAATACATGTGGCATTCACTGCCTACACGAGCTGTTTTACACGTTATGTGCCGATGAAGGGAGGGTCGAGGGGGAGGATTATGTTCGGCCGGGAGAAACCAGACGAGACTACTGCCGGCTGAGTCATATTAAAATCAATTTTAATATCCGATTCAGTATGTGTGAGTGACTCATGTTTTGTTCCGTGTTGCGTTTTTTATTGCCCAGAGTGTTTTTTATCTGTACTTTTATTAGAGTGAGTTTTCATTAAACCGGACGGAGTGACCGTAACATAGGACATTGTACTCTCTGACTTTGTTAATTTTGGAAGACGTCAGTATCCACTTTCAAACTACGGTTGTTCTTTCTTCATTTTTCATCATCATCATCATCATCATCATCATCATCATCGTCTTCAACCTGCGCCTTCAGATCTCTATTCTGCGTCGCTGGCTGCAATTCAGCGACATCCAACAACTCTGTTGTATCCTTTCCGATGTTGTCCCGCCACTCTGTTCCTGTTCCCTTATTACTCCTTTCCATCAGTTGTTCCTTTATTATTCTCTCCTCATCCATCCTTTCTATGTGTCCTACCCGTCGAAGTCTCTGTAACTTGACAAAATTTACCAGACTAGTACAATGATTTCAGCTTGTGACTGAAGCGGATTCTCAAAGTATCGTTTTCTTTAACTGGGTGTATCTTTCTTTCGAAAAATCCAAGCATTTCACCATACTTTACTGTGAGTGCTCTAGTTTCTATCCCTATATATATAGGCCTGTATATATATACTGACGTTATTATTGTTTTTTTCAACGTCAGCTTCGTATTACTCTGCACTGACTTGGACTTAATAATCTTACGGTATGCGCCAGCATGTGTCTTATTTCTTCTATGACGTCATTACATCTTTTATTTAATAACTATACATAATGAAGTGCTCTTTTTCTAGAGTTATTACGGCGTTATTTTTTTCAAGAGGGAAAAATTATGTAAATACCGGAGTGTCAGAATTTGGTAACCGAAATTTTCCCATCCTATCATATTTCTAGCCTCTGTGGCGACTGTCGTAGTTGTTAGCAAAATGAAAAGCAAATGTTTCGTCAGTTTTGTGATGTGTCATGCTCAGTACAGCTAGCACATGGTTTTAATCCCATGTCACGTCATACTAAGGCGTCACATTATAAATGGTTGAGATCTTGATTGATAGAATGGGTATTCAGATATTTGCAGGTATACTCTTTCCGTTCTTAGTTCAGTCCTGATGCAAAGAAACCCACGTGACAAATCTGAAACGCTATTGGTCAGGGGCGTTGACACTGTTCACAACAAAGTAATGTCTTACGCGCATGTGCAGAATGTCTGTATAGTCATGTGAGAGTTGTCTTGGCACTTAAATCGGGGCACGTCGTTTTAAGACTTCCTCCTTATCACTGTATTCTGAATCGTATTGAATTAATATGTAGCCACTTGAAAGGATATGTTGCCTGACACAACACAACATATATAACGTGCCTGATATAAAACAATTTATTGAGAAGGTGGTAAATGAAACAACGGCGGACAAGTGGGGTCATTGTATGGAGCCATGGATGTTAATATAACTGGATGCCCGACAGGGCGCTCTCTAGTGAAGCAAGTGTGACGTCACGCCGCCATCTTTAACGGGCAAAAATAATGTAAACAGACGTGGTGTTAGGTTGATTTGTGCGGACCTTTTGGAGTGTAAATTGATTTAATGCTTGCTTGACTTATCACTTCGAAAAGAAGATAAAATGCCTGACTCTTGTTGTGCTGTAGGTTGCACAAATCGACGGAAAAAAGGAGAGAACTTGCAGTTTTTTGCGTAAGTGCCATGTTTTGTTTTGCAGCGATTTTTTGTCATCCACCTCCTTATATAATGCAGGAAAACTGTCGGCGTAAGCCTGAATTGAACAAAAAAAATCTAAGTAGTCTCGATTTTTGAGGAGTAGTTGTTTATAATGTATACAAACATTTTTTGTCTAATCACCTGCCAGCGGCGCCCGGGAAAAATTGTTATAAACAAATTAAAAAAAAAAAATTCAGTTGTTCGCTCATATCTCCGTTAATTTCGCCCGTAGCTTAATTTTACAAGAGTTAAATTTTAAAGCTGAAGAAATTCTACACAAATTTCATCTTAAAAATATTTTTGTGCGAGGCGGGAGGTCTAAATGTTTATAACGTATAATTCTGTCGTGGTGGGGGACGAGGCTAGCGAGCGGAGGCGCGCGCGCGCTTCATTAAACGTTATAACTCTTGTTTAAATTGAACTATTTTAACAAAACAAAGTGCCTATCGAAAAATGATAGTTTTTTACATGCGACTATTATGAAAAAAGGTTTAGGATTTCATTATGTGTATATTGTACAAGAGATGAAATTACAAAATGCTGTTTTTTTAAAGAATATGCAGTTAAATAAACTATTAATTTTATAATGAACTTTCCCGTATAAATTCATTGTCTAGACCAGTGGTTCCCAAACTTTTCAGTCCGCGGACCCCCCCCCAAAAAAATTAAAAATTTCACGAACCCCGTTTGAGTTATGAAATAAAACAAACAGTAAATATGATATAATATTTTATATTTTAATTAAAATGTATTAAAATCAAAATTCTCTTAACATGCAAAATTATAATATTAATGATATCAAACATAATTTAATGTGAAAAATGAAGCTGCTTTTGAAAAATTAGCTCTGCAATATTAGGTTTAATGTCTGATAATTTCAATATTAAGTCACTCTAGATATTAAGTTTATTTCTTAACTTTGCCAACCTCGGCACTATCTTTCCAGCTACACGTGTCAAAATCCAGCTACTTAGGCATAAATCCAGCTACACGGAAAAACGTTATGCTTAGATACAGTTCTTATAAGCGAGTTACAGTGCTTTTACGTGGACTAAAACAGCGCGATAAGTTTGAAATTACTTTTACAATTACAATTAGTTAAAAAAAAAAAAAACTGGAATCTTCTACTAATTGTTTTATGATTCCTGAATTTTATACTATAAAAAATCGGAGAAAATTACTGTATATTTTATTTTTTCTTGAAAGTGTCCGCGGACCCCACTTTGGGAACCACTGGTCTAGACCCTTTGGTTGATTACTACAAGGAATAAAAAAAATTACAAAAATTTAGTTTTTAAGATTCGCCATTTTTAAAATCCACTTTTTTGGAAAAATCGTAACTAAAAAAATAACTTAATTTCAAAATATAATTATGCGATAAGTGCAATAATCAGAACACTTCTTTTTGGGCTATTTCGAAAGCTTAAACCTTGCCCTTTAAGATTTAATTGTAATAGGTATGAAAATTTACGGTTAAATTGGGATAATTAATAATAATTAGTTGCTACTTCAGCCGATAGCCGCGCGACTCCAAAATTTGCCAAAAAATCGATGCCTGGAAAAGTTATAAAAAAATATTTTATTTTTGTGCAACTTACAGGTGTTGTCGAGCATGTTGTGACGTTCAAATAACCACCGTTTTTAGGTGTTTGCAATAATAATTTTTAATAATTATTAAATAAAATTAATAAATAAGGCATGCATAATCATTAAATTTTATACCATTAAATTGGTATCCAATCACTGATCCAATCAAAAAAATTTGTAATAAAAAAATGTTATTCTAATGGAGATCTAAAAAAAAGTACTCTAGTAATTTTTTCGTAAAATTAATATTTCAGCCGTAAATAATAGTTTAATTTCGTCCGTTTGCGCTATAGGTAAGAGAGAGATGGAAGATGCAACGCGTCTCGCGCTTCAAGCGTTGTTCAGCAACTTTTAGTAATTTCAATTCGACGATGGTTATCTATTTCTATATACATTTCTCTTTTTAATATGAATATTTTGAGATTATGCAAGTATATATAATAGAATGGTGGGGAAACGTTCTATTATTATATATAATAGAATGGTGGAGAACGGCAGGTTCGCGGTCCCCTCTAACTTACAATTTTTTATAGTGCGCTTATTTTTGCTCGTACAAAAATATTTTTAAAATGAAATTCGTGTAGAATTTCCTTAGCTTTAAAATTTAACTCTTGTAAAATTAAGGTACGGGTAAAATTAACGGAGATATGAGCGAAAAACTGAATTTTTTTTAAAATTTGTTTATAACAATTTTTCCCGGGCGCCGCTGGCAGGTGATTAGACAAAAAATGTTCGTATACATTATAAACAACTACTCCTTGAGGCCAAGTTTCTCAAGATTTATAATTTCATTTATCTCTATAGAATTTTCCAAACTTTTACATCGATCTACCTCCCCCGGAATTGAACTCGCGAGTTCCTGGTGAGTACCGGTAACTTTTCATACAGATAAATAGCCCTAATAATAATGAAAGTTGGAAATACAGCCTTTTATTTCTAATTCTTCGTTGAGAAACTTCTGTTTTTAAATTTCATTTTACGTTCCCATAACACTATGATCCTACGGTGTCGGCTAATAAATTCTTTGATTACGAGTGGAAATAGCAAAAGATTTAACAGGTAAGTGAGAATTACCATTCGGGCTGATGGGTTTGACAAAAAATCGTATTATTCAGGACGTACCGTAGCATGTATTTATCATCAAAAAATAATTAATTGTCGCGTAATTAATGGCACAATTATGTACCAGTTGTATAGGTAGAACTGTGGGCTCGAGATCTCTTGCCCGTTTTAAAGATGGCGGCGTGACGTCACACTTGCTTCAGTCTCGCAGGCATACAGGGTTGGCAGTCGGGCATCCAGTTAGTATATAAACATCCATGTATGGAGCATATAGTCAAGGAAGATGATAAGGTATGGCAACTGGCCCACATTACCGACGTCATTGTGGAGAATGAACAATCTTATCAACAATAGCGCTGACTCAAGTGATGATACAAGTTCAGACACAGATACGGAAGGCATTGAATTACTCTGTGACAGCAACTGATAGTATTCAGTATACTGGTAATTATCACAGCTTCTATTTTCGTTTTAAATAAACTTCATTTGATTAATAAAAAAAATCCATTAACTGGTGTTGTACAATATTTCTCGGTGTGTCTGACAACAGTTACACAAATTTTACTTTGGTCAGGACAAAGTGTTAGAATTTACGTGTGTTTATACAGTATCAACATTATATGTACCCTGTCTGTACTCCTGTCAGAGTGACACGCCTCTAATTCAAGCAGCAAATAACGTTTCAGATGTACCACGCCTGGTTGTTTACATCAGGATTAGGCTAAGAACGGAAACAGTTTAGCTACGTGCAATGTATATTCGAGCCTCAAACGTGGACTGCACCCCGGTGTGCGATATTCAGATGTTTTTAGTATTAAAAACCAGTAGATTTTTGTAAAATCAGAAGCTGTGAAAATGGTCGTTGCCTTTGAAAACGTCGTTGTTTCGCTTTTGCGCTCTGTGTCACTTGATTTGATTCGGGCTGTTTGTTGACTGACGTCGTTTGACACGTGGTGAATTGGATTTGGAAACAAAGAAGTAACACACCTCACTCTCGCAGAATTTGTTTGATGTCACACGTATGGCAGGAATACGTACTAACGAACAAGTCTCGCATGAGCGCGAACGAACACACAAGCGCTGCCAATATGATAATCTTTGATGTCGGTTGAATATTTTCACGGATTATGTTTTTCGCAGGGTTACTTAATCGTAATAGAATAAAATACGGTAAGTAACGTAAATCGCCATGAAATGGAAGTATAATAAAAGAAGGTTCGTTAATTAAGGCGAATAGTCTTTCCCCTTTTTAAATAGAATTAATGTAAAACCATTAAGTTTAACATTTGTTTAAAATAATAATATTATATTAGCTTATTTGTGACAGTTTCTCAAGACCGGTGTACAACTGGCAGTAATACGTTGTATTCAGTCGTCGATAACGATCCTTTGTCGTACGATGCAGTACAAATTAAGCGCATTGTAGGCGTACAGTAATCGGATGGCACGTCATTAGCGTGTGTCGCAGTTACCCAGACTGATTACGTACGTGTGAATCCGATAGATTAACGCGACCCATATAGACTGACACAGTTTGAAGGGCAGATCGACAGTAACTAATTAACTCGCTCAGAACTTTGTAACGACGCAGCTTCTCTAACGTTCTACTTCGTATCATATGTTTTACTTTCAGCTTTAGCCTGTAAAAATGTCTTTGTCATCGTCGTATGGTATTCTGCAGTGTAGCAGGTCCCAGATAAACCGGCGTCTGTTTACGTTTTCCAACCTTGAGCCTTCGTCTCTTCATTCGATTCCTCACAGTGTACCTCCACCGAGAGCTTCACAATCTTCTGTTCCTTCTCTTCGTTTCTCCTTCTACTCTTGCCTCAGGAACCGTTTTTAACAATAAATTTTCCCTTACCTCTTTTTACAACGTGCAAATCCGGCCGCGAAAGTATAACTGTAAACATTAAATTAACAGAAGGAACCTGCGTGATGATGTTAGATCTTTTTCAAGATATTTAATCTTTCAAGATCTTTTAAGATCTTTCAGCGATCTTCCGTTGAATTTTCTGCCCTTTCCCGTTCATCTCTTTAAAAAGTTATTTCGGCTGTAGAGACAGTTTCTCATCTCAGGGACAAGAGAGCGCTCCAAACACTACCCTACCGGGAGACAATCATTTATAACGGAGCGCACCACATGAAGTTGAGGTTCGCAGTTGAGTGGGGAAGCTGTTAAGAGGTTCATCATCGCTCTGATATAACAAAGATTTTTCAAGGTCAGTGAATTCTTCTGATGCCCTTCAGATTTGGTTCCGTCCTCACTTCAGACTTTTGTCCCAGTACTTTGTAAACCTTTCTTCTCGGGAGCGTAGTGGCCCTCGCCTCTGATGTAAGAAGCTGCAGGTTTTAGTATAAGCGGTCTTAAGAGTACGTGCATAGCGCGGAATACCAGCATAGGAGCTTCGCATAGATGATCGCACATAGCATATCGCACATGTATGAGAGGTGTGCGTACCGAGGATGAAATAATGTCTGATACATGAGAATAGTGAACTGTGTCGAGTTCTGTGCATGCCGCCGTAAGCACATTTTACAGCAGATTAGAGACCGAACTGTTTACACTTTACCGGGAATTGTACATTGGATAGAGTTACGTGTGGTTACAGTGCGGGAAATGTCCTTGAAGCAACCAATCAGAGCTCAGTAGTATTCCATGTGCGATGTACAAAAACAAACTTGTTTGCTTTCCGAAGAGGATCAGCGATGATATTCTCTGGTATACGACGTGCGATCTGCTTCGCTATGCACGGTGTCATATAAATATATGAGTTTGGTTTCACACTGACTGTAACCTGTGTGAGTATTCTATGCTAGTATTCCGCGCTATGCACATACCCTTAGACTCGTCTCGGTACAAAGCGAAACGTTTGGTGCCGTCTGATAAGCTTAAACGCGTCGTATCTGCCAGCATTGTCTTTGCATGTTACTGTTCTGTGTTCCTTCCACTTTCGAGTGTTTGTGAATACATGCCAGAATCTCCTCGTACGACGAATGGTCTCGACAAAACGACGTTGTTAACTAGTAGAGACGTCGTCCCCGTCGCGTGCTGCAGACCGTTTATGTTGGTAATACAAGCGGCTTGGGGGGGGGGGAGTCGAGTAGGGTAGGTAAAATTCAGTCGCTACGTTGCGATTTTTTCCGTTGTTAATGTTGTCACACTGCGTCTGTACGTACTACGCGTATTGATCTGTCCATGATTGTTTGCTTTGCAATAAAGGTGATTAAAGTACAGACACAATTAAACCACCGGCGTAGACGCGCAGCGGCGCTTCCATTCAAACGAACGACCGTTTCATATTGAATTTTTCAACAATATGTTACTCGTTTGGTTCGACAGATCTCCCCCCACCCACACATACACACACACGAACAGTTTAATGAAATCGCATTCACATCAACGTTGTAAATCCGGATTTACTGCAATAACTGAAAAGTTATTTTATTTATAATTAAATACGCTGTACGTACGGAATTTTTATAGTTATGATTGTAACATTGTAACGCTGCTCCGGCATACGCGCAGCGCCGCGCTCTACTGTGCGTCCAGTAAAGACCTCTGATTTATAATTAAAATTAGTTTCGTGTTGGTGTTTATAACTCCGATATTTACACAATATTCATTAAATAATTCACCGCTGGTGAGCTTGTGCTTTTTTCGGCTCTGTTTGTATTTTCACAGTGAATTTTTTTCAACTTATTTCATTTCACGTGTGTATGTGTATAATAACGGAATTCAATTAATTCGGAATGACGTCTCATAACGACCTGCCCCCCGACTCTTTGACTCTTCGTTTATTTTGCAGTCTAATTTGGTTACCTTCGTTCCGCATACTGTGGAGGTCACAGAATCAGACTACCTGGGAAACTAAGGCCTCGTTTATACTTCCAGGAGACAGGGGACGGGTGGCAGGTGGTAGGTGGTGAAGAGGTAGGCGTCAGGTGGTACAGCATTTATACTTCAGGCTGCAGTCGAGCCACTACACATGGGATTCAGCAGTCACGACCGAGATGTCGTTTAGAACACGTCAATTGTTTCCCAGTCGTGTAGTGTCACAGTGCGCATCTTCACTTACTTAACAACACCGTACTCGTAAAGTTACGAGTATTTGATACGTGTTTGTTCAAATACTTAAAACTCAGATGAACGCGAAAACCTGAGGGTTATATTATTACCATTTCACTTGACTTTGGTGTTCGTACGATGGGGTCAGCATCTATTCAAGGTTAATTTAATTTATTAGTCACAGCATAAGGTAGTAGCTTAGAAGATATTATTTGTAAGCGAAGATTTGTTATTTAACTCGTGACGATTACTACGTATTTATCATCAGCGGAGGCCGAGGCGGAACACGGCAGGATCGCCTACGCTGACAGCAACCGTTGGAATGTGGGACCTTGGTTTCTCAGCAGAACTTCACCTGTTCGCAGCGAGACACGCGACTACTTGCTCGGCTAGTATCGAGTGTTCATTGTGGCATGTTAGTCATTGCTCGTCGGCTGTTCCCTCCAGCATTCCGTGTGAGTTCGTATTTTCTTCGCTAAACTGTCTCCGACTCCTGCAACACTGTAGCGTACTTGTTCTCCCATTAGACAGCCTTTAACTATAGTTACCATACGTCCTCTTTTTCCGGACACGTCGTCTTTTTTAGTGTTAAAAACCTGTCCGGGAGGATTTTTTAAAAAACAGGGAAATGTCCTCTTTTTTCGTAAAACTGAAAAATGTAGTCACGCGCAAGAGCGCTCCCAGCGACGCCGCTCAGAAATGTACCATTGGCGTCATATGTTGCTTGCCTACCGCTGTTTCCCGCGTATTCTGCAATTCTAATAGGCGTCTACATTCGTGAGTTTTTAAGGTTAGTCTATTGATAGTTCTGAATTGAGTTGCTTATTTTCGTGGACATTCTGAGTGTAGTTTAGTCAAGCAATCAATAGTTTAGTTTAGAGTATAGTAATAAACTACTATTTCTATTATGAATTTGCTAACTGCTATAATTTTTATTGTTCGACTAAGCTTTTCGTCATCACTGACATCTTCAGGTCTTAAACAACCTATTATGAATTTGCTAACTGCTATAATTTTTATTGTTCGACTAAGCTTTTCGTCATCACTGACATCTTCAGGTCTTAAACAACCAATTATGAATTTGCTAACTGCTATAATTTTTATTGTTCGACTAAGCTTTTCGTCATCACTGCCATTTTCAGGTCTTAAACAACCTATTATGAATTTGCTAACTGCTATAATTTTTATTGTTCGACTAAGCTTTTCGTCATCACCGACATCTTCAGGTCTTAAACAACCTATTATGAATTTGCTAACTGCTTTAATTTTTATTGTTCGACTAAGCTTTTCGTCATCACTGACATCTTCAGGTCTTAAACAACCTATCATCTTCAGGTTGTTTAAGACCTGAAGATGTCAGTGATGACGAAAAGCTTAGTCGAACAATAAAAATTATAGCAGTTAGCAAATTCATAATAGAAATAGTAAGGATGGCTGCTAATTTAAACAATACGAAGAATAAACTACTGTTTATTCTTCTATGATTGGTTATTTGGAAAAGTGGTTGGCACAGTACGAGCAGTTTCAACCTTTCAAATGGATGAGTTTTTCAACCTCCTTCTTGGGATGATGTAGAGGAAACTTTAAATTTCCTTGGAACCAGAACACACATCTACGTTGATAATACGAATGTTTTTATCAATTCTGATATTTTCAGAAGTTTTAAAGAATTACTCTGATTTGTATGATAACTACCTTTGTATGAACCAACAAAGACTGGTTTGTTCCGGTCTCAAATAGACAAAGATTAGTGCTGGTCACACACCTCTCCGTTCCCTCGACTTATAGTTCCATAGTTGTTTGGCGATGCGGCAGTCATACATTCGGCAAAGATGTTCCCGCCAATTCAGTCGATACTGGGCGATCCTGTCTGTGTTCCTTCTATGATCATGGAGAGTATTTCAGTCGCTTGGATGCGACTGCCTTTGCCTTTTGTCAAAGTCCAATTCTCAGACCCATAAAGAAGTGTGGGAAGAGCCATCACCTTGTAGAATTTTAGGCGTGTTTCTTTACTTTCTGACTTAAGGGTTCGCTTAATGGTCCCGCACATAAGGTTGAACTTATGCAACTTATCACAACGTCGTTGCTTGTATTATAAGACACACTGTAGCCCAGGTATTCAAAACTGCCAACTAGTTCCAGGACAGTACCATCTATAACAACTGCCTGTTCTCTCTACATGTTATTCTTGTTATTGTATACATGTAAACTGCCCCGTACATGTAAATTTTCTTTTGTCAGACAATACAGTGGATCGTAATAGCGATGATCGTAATTTTTTCACGTGGTTTATGCAAAGCTTGAAATTCCGTTGGGTTAACGTTCGGTAACGAACACGAAAAAGTTTAAATTAAAACTTGTGTTTTCGTGGCGGTAGAAATTAATTCTGCATTTTGTTTTACACGTAAATAATTGCATACATTTGCATTCGTTGTTCTCTTTTTTTGTATTATAAAATTTTGTGTAAATTGTGTTGAAATATTGTATATCAAATAATTGCTGAGTTTATATTCATCGTTGTCTAATGTAAATTACACTGTCGTGTTTTTTTTTTTGTCTTTTCTAGCTTACATTGCGTGTTATTAATAACCGGTCGCGTTTAGCATGTACATATTAAATAGTTTTTTCTTTTTTCCCCTAACAAGTGGGAATATTATTATAAATTTAAATACAATACGCTGTAACGGCAGACGGCGACACAGTCAGAGTGGCAGTCTCTCCCGATCCGGCCGGTCTCTCACTCGACGAAAATAATTCGAAACGATTTCGATAATAACAAGAGGAGTATTCCAGTTGCATCGAACGTTCAGTCGACGTGAAACGGAATGGTATAATAATATATTTTTGGTGCGCAAATAGCCTTGATGTGTTATGCATGTGACCTTCGGTGTCCAAACTGTTGTGTGCGGATTACGTCATTTTTGTTCGTCGTAAAATTTTGTTCTGTCGTTAGTGCGGTGCTGCCGTCACCGCTGCCTGCCTCGCACTCTGTTCGCATAAAATTAGAGATGAGCAAAGTAGTTCGTCGAACGAACTGATCGTATCTCGGTCGGTCGTACTAGTGAACTAGGTCACTAGTTCGGTCTGTCGGGCCCCTTTTTTCTAAAATTTTTATAGATGTTAAAAGAACAAACTGACTTACTTACTGACTTAAGTCCTTATTCCTAGGTGGAACATACGGCCTCGACGAAATTTCTCCAGCGTGTTCTGTCCATTGCCAGGGCCTTCACCTCCCTCCATGTCTTGTTGACACCAGCCAGCTCTCTTTTCACAGTCCTCTTCCAGGTGTTCCTCGGTCGTCCACGTCTGCGGTTACCTTGCGTATTCCAATTCAGTGCCTGCCTAGCGATATTTTATAGTGGTCTTCTCAGGGTTTGACCGATCCACCTCCTTTTCTTCTCTTAATCTGTAGTTGGATGATACTCTGACCTGTGGCCTCCCATAGCTCTCTGTTCGAGATGGTCTTAGGTCATCAAATTCTCATTATGTACCTCGGGCAACGGTTTATGAAAGCCTGTAACCTTGTGGTAATGTCCTTTGTCTTTTTCCAGGTCTCACATCCATACAGTAACAAAAAGAACAAAAATTGACTATAAAACCTTCTTCTTTCTGTTTATCGTAGGTTATAGGCCAGGGATGACTAGCTTCCTTATGCACTTGAGATAACGTCAAAGCGCATGAAGCTCAGCTGAAGATAACTTTTTTTGCTGTTTCAACAAATCTGATGCAATAAATTATTATTTTAATAAAGAAAATTATGAAAGCAATTTTATTCACGTCGCCGCTTCTTCCAGATTGGTTCCAGTACAGTGTAGCTCTTATTAGCTATTTTGTATTGGAATTTTTCGAAATTTGGCTTTACCCTAGAATGCTGAGCATTTCGTGGACAGCATATATAACTAATGTTGAAGTTGTTAGAAAGATGAAGAAAGATAGGGAAGTTATTAAGACAGTGAAGATAAGAAAGCATCAGTACATGGGACATCTCATGAGGAACGAACAGAGATTTTACTTATTGAAGTCCATACTACAGGGAAAAGTACTTGGAAATAGAGGAGTTGGGCGTCAGAGAATGTCATGGCTGAGAAATTTAAGGACCTGGTTTGGCATGAATACAACTGACTTATTCCGTGCAGCAGTACAGAAACTTAAAGTAGTCTGTATGATATCCAACATCCGAAACGGATAGGAACTATCAGAAGAAGAATGAAACGTTCGTGAAATGAAAGAAATGAATACTGTTTGCATGGTATCTTGTAATTGTCTTTTAAATGAAAAGTATCCTCATTCTTTATTGCAGTTTAACAGACAAAAACTTCAAAGCAAGTTAAGAATGAATTTGAAAAAATGCTGTATACCAGTGGTTCCCAAAATGGGGTCCGCAGACATTAAGAATATAATTAGATGTATAATTAAGAATAATTAGAATATACCGTAATTTTCTCCGATTTATTATGCTCTAAAATCTAAATTTTTGAATAATGTCTTTAAATCGTGTCGTGTAGCAGATGTATTTGTCAGCCGAACTGACTAGACCTCTCTCTTACACTACAAGAAAAAGATTCATTGGCAGAACTTTCAACTGACAGTTCATTAACATTATAGTTTTCGCAATTACATCTAGCTGACTTCCAGTTATATGTAATGACTGACTATCCTGAACTTGCAAATAAAGCTTTGAAGCGTTTAACTATGTTTTCCTCTACTTATTTGTGTGAAACCGCATTCTCCCTGCTCACGTACTTGAAATCAAAGTTAAGAAATGAAATAAACTTGATATCGAGAGTTATTTAATATTGAAATTATCAGACACTAAACCCAAAATTGCAGAGATAATTGTTCAAAAGCAGCTTCATTGTTCATATTAAACTATGTTTGATATCATTAATATTAGGGTCTATAATTTTGCATGGTAAGAAAATTTTGATTTTAATACATTTTAATTAAAAAGAGTTTCTATCGTATTTACTGTTTGCTTTATTTCAGAACTCAGGCGGGGTCCGTTAAGTTTTAAATTATTTAGGGGGGTCCGCGGACTGAAAAGTTTGGGAACCACTGCTGTATACAGTTCCATAAGGTAGGCTATTGTATTGAAAGCAGCGTCCACGCGACCAAATTAATCACGTTTTCCTGTCACATTTCGTGCGCCACCTACAGGCGCGACAGGTGCGTGATACGTCGTCTTCCCCTCCGACATTTATATTAATGCTTTTGAATTAATTATGTAAATATGTTAATTTATGTAATACCAACAGATGTTGTACGTTACCCAAACAGATTTTCGTGTTTATTATTTTTAATTAATGTTAATTAAATTGCTTTTTGAGAATAAAGGCTGCCTGTGGCACGGCAAGTAGAGTTGGGGGAGAGCGTGAGTGAGAGAGAAAAGTCACGTGACAACTAAACACGTTTGGCCGTGTCGCAGACTTACAGTCAGTATTAGAGGTGTGCTAAACTAGCGATTCAGTTACATAATTAGTACACTATATAGAAACCTGAAGAATAATGTAAGGAAAGATACATTAGTAAAATTTTATAAAACTATGGCTATCCCGAGTGTATTGTGCAGTGAAATATGGACACTCACTCGCAGGAACAAATAAAATAAGAATCCAAACAGCAGGGACGGAAATGCTGTGAAGGAACACGGGGTGCACAAGGAGTGGCAGAATGAGGAATACAGAAATAAAGGAACAGTTACAAGTTGGCAGCTTTAGTGATCAAATTAGAGGGTACAGGACTAAACGGGAACAACGATGTCAAACAGTATATATAGATGTCGACCGCAGGGATGGAGATCCCTCGGAAAACCAGTAAATATGTGGAATGATCAGGGCGCAACAGGCTATTAGGAAGGAGATTATCCATCTCATTGTCGGTGTACCCCTCCACCTCGCACGCGACCTGTGCGGGATTCTATGGCACGACTAGCCACCTGAAGAGGTGTGCTACACTAGTATTTGAATATAATAGGTACGAACGAAACCGTTCCAGAAAATAACTCGTACAAATACCTGTTATTATATACTGTATGATACACAGGCTATATATCTGTATTATATAATTTGTTATAAGAAATTGAAACTGAAAGTATTAACAGTGTTACTTTACACTATGACTTTATTAAGTTGTTACTGTTTAAAAGAAAATAAGAAACAAGAGAATTTATAGGCCTATCTCCCTTTGGGAATACTAATTTAAGTGTTCACTAGGAGTATAAACAAACTGACATAGATTTAATATTAAATTATTGATTTCATTTTGGTTAGACAAATCAGTTGCGAAACGCAGCAATAAAATTTAGAGTGCACGTAATATCACGACAAAGAATGTCGAAAACATTTACGTGAGGTGTGCAGTGAAGTTAAAATCATCCAGCCACTCTGTAGATTATAACACAATATAATTCGCTTTTTAAAAAATTACCAAGTTGGCGACTAGTATAAAATATAATCTGTATTATATATCTGCATAATACACGAGAATAAATGTAACATCAGTATGCATTTTTTTTCATTTCTTAAAAACAGCTTCGTCTCTTTGGCATAGAGATATTCTGAATCTCACTGTTTTGGTTCGTTTCGTACTTGTACGGCAATCGGCATATGCGCAGGAAGAAGTATTCAGCACCAAAAAGTGTTTTCGTACTGATGTACTCGTAATACTCCTAATACTTGTAGTAGTCGTTTACTTGTTACTTGTGTACTTGTTTACTAGTTAGTTGCATAGGGGGTTGAATCGGAACAGGTATTTCAACTTTTCAGTCACTTTTAGAACCGTTCCACAAAAATATCGTTCCAAAATACCTGTTATACGTATATCGGCCCACCTCTAGTCTGTATCGTTCCTAAGGGAGTCGCAATACCTCAGGTTACCTTGGTTTAATACGGTATGAACTTGATACGGATACGAACTATAGACCATATTAACTCCGATAATTTCAAACCGCAGGTGTTGACACTTCTGTGTACCAATCAAATAATCATAGTAAAAACTATAAGCATTACAAACACGTTACGGATGAAACAGCGTCGACCCCTGAGGTACACAAGACTATCACTAGTAGTGAACTATATGTAGCGCCGATACGAACCACTTGTTCACAACCAGAACTTCCGAATTGGCTCCCTTCATTTTGTCCAGTAATAGTTCGTGGCTGACGAGGTCAAAAGTTTCTTTTGCATCAGCAAACTGCCTCGCAACTCTAAATGTATTCGTTGAGACCACTGTAAATTTGGAAAATGCAAGATTGTGAAAATTTGATACAGAATCTAATAAATTTGTATATTTACGAATGTTTACAAAATTTAACAAGCGTTTTCGTACAGACTGAAACAGTTTTTATAATTTAATAATTTTCTTAAACTGATCATTGTAATCTTCTCTTAGGTTTTTGTAAAGACCGGTACAAAACTAATTCGAGGCTCATTCGCAATACTGTGGTAACTTTTTATTCGTAAAAATTGGAACTACTTTAGGCGTACGCCTTGTTAAAGCGTTCGGAAAACTATTTGACTAAAACTTAAATTTTTCGTAACATTAGGATAGCCACCCTTCCGGATTTTCCCGGACAAGTCCACTTTTTAATGTGAGAACATCCTTGGGGGAGCGGGATTTTAGTTCAAGTCCGGGATTTTTTCAGTCCTTAAAAGTCAGTGTGTAACGTTGATTTTAGTAAGGATGTTAACAATGTCTGTTATGAAGCACGCAGTGTTGTTGAGTGTTTATGGTCAAAGATATCATAGTGTCACTGAATCAGAAAATTGAGAGACATCTTGTTAAGAGAATTGGCACATTCATATGGACCGTCACAAAAGAGCAATTACGTATTTTCGTTTTTCATTTATTTTCTCCAATTAAATTTAACTTATGACGGTTTCCTATTTAATAAATATATCGTTTCCGTAAAGAAAATTACACCATTTCAAAATAAATAACAGCGTATTGTAAAGGTATAATTTTTATTATCAATAAACGTTAAATATTAATAATGCAAGAGAATGGTTTAGAAAAATCTGCTATGAAGAAGGGATTCATAAAATGGAAAGAGCATATGGTATAACTAAAGATATTTACGATAAAAAATGCATACCCAAAAATTCGAAAATAAGGCATTACAGTACAGTAGTGTAGCCAGAATCCCTATATGCAAGTGAATGTCTAGCGTTGAATTATAATTTACACAACTAGAAATATTGGAAAGACGAATTATTACGAAAATATTAGGCCCACGAAAAACTTCAGAAGGTTGGAAATTAAGAAGTAATGATGAAATATATATCAAAGTATAGAAAATATAACAGAAACAATGAGAAAAAGAAGACTATTATTTTTTTGGACATTTATACAAATGGACGACAATAGGTTAACAAAGCAGATCTTCAAATATCTGTGGGGGAAGAAGTCAACTTCAAGTTGGATTAAAGAAGTCCAAAAGGATTTAGAAAAAAATAATATAATCGCAGAAGAAGCAATTGAAATAGACGTTTTTCGGGCAAAAGTGTTAAAAATGGAAGGAGTCCAGGGTAGGAGAGAGAAAAACGCAGGTTCAAAGTGGACTGAAGACAGGAAGAAGAGACACAGTGAAAAGATGAAATGATATTGGAGAAAAAGAAAAGAACAAAGAATAAAGAATTGATATTGGCATCTGGTCCTTAGATGACCGATAGAAAAGAAAACGTTAAATATATTTCATACATTAAAATTTCTTTCAAAAGAAAATATCGTATTGATAATTATTTTTTCCCGACAACGTAGTAATTCTATTATGAATGATACACCTAGGTCCTGTCCATCAAATGTGTCGGAGTTTTTTGATTGTTTTGTATATACAGGTTTCATGTCCGGGATTGTCCTAATTGTGAACACCATTGTTGTAGGCGTCAGTTTTAGCGTAGCGTCTCTTAAAATATACGATTATTGGAACAATACACGTCTTTCTTATTAAACCGAATAGAGAAGTTACGAGGATCATCTCAAAAGTAAGTTTTCGCTGTTTTAGGAAAAATAAAAAGCACATGTAAAAATTAAAAAAGAAACTATACATTTATTCAAAAACATGTAGGCCTATTTATTTTTCAATATAATCTCCACGCGTGTCAATGCACGTTCTGTAGCGTAAAAACAGATTTTCTATTCCTTCTTTGAACCACTGCGTGCCCAGATTTTGGAGGCAGGCGTCAACCGCCTGTTTCACTTCCCTATCCGTTTCGAAACGTTGTCCTCCTAGGTGTTCTTTGAGATGGAGGGAAAATATGGAAATCACACGGAGCCAAATCGGGTGAAAATGAGTGATGGTCGAAAATGTCCCATTGAAAGGACTCTTAACAAATTCACTGTGACTCGCGGGGAATGAGGACATGCGTTGTCGACAAACCTTTCCCTTTCAAGAACAATGTGTGCCACCAGCGGGCCATTTGTATGCTCATACACTCAGGTCCGTACACAGCAACTAACTGACAATAAATTTCAGCCGAAAACTGACGATTTTGTCTAGCAAAAACCGAATCATACATGCACTTCGCAATCGGACACGCTGGTAAATGGAACGTCCATGATTTCAAATTTCGTGTTGTTGTTACGTTGGTACACAACGGATGAAGTTTTGGCACTACTGCCATTACAAATAAATAAAAGTTTTCCAACCTTTCTCAGGTGCTTAGCGTAATTTCCCTTTGAAAGAAAAAATAGGGAAACTTACTTTTGAGATGACCCTCGTATGTTATTGACTGTGAGTGATACGAAAAAGTACGGTAGGTTGGCGCGAACATCACGATTTCAACATTCTCACAAACGTAATAATAATAATAATAATAATAATACAACGACGAGAGAATGGGATTGTTAAGGTCACCAAAACGCGCGGCAGCCTGTACGTTGAACCGTGTACCACGGTGAACGATGAGACAGGAGACAAGTGAAGGACGGATTGAAGTGAGAGAGCAGCGTATACAAATTGTTAATTAATTATAATGTAGTTTGCATAGAGCGCGACTCTTTGTTGGCGATCGCAACGTAATGGGAATTTTTTACTCCGCTTTTACCTTGAAAAATTCTATTAACAAAAAATACACGTGTCAGAGTTCTTTTTATATTACGTAACGTTTTACGCGCGCGCGCGCGCGCGCGCACACACACAGCACACACGAGGAGAGATAGATAAGAGAGAGCGCGCAAATTATTTAATTATTCAATTTTTTATGTATACAGTACGTTAGAATTAATTCCTCTCCTTCAGTTCGCCCGTCTTCTCCCTATTCTGTCTGCGTCTGACACACGTGTTCTTCACTCCTTTCGGTTTGTCCTCTCTTAAAGATTTAGATGACATATAGCGTTTTTGTCCGCATTTTTTCATAGACTACAAAAATGGCTTAAAAAAGAATCTCAGCGTTACCACTGAGGATGCCACATCACAAAGTGGGGGCCAAACGTATAGTAGTCGTAACGATAACAGGAAAACGTGGTTGTCAACCGTAAAGATCCGACCACTAAAGTCTACTAGTGACAGAAGAACTGAATTGCAAACGCATTTATGAAATTTCGTTTTCAGTTATGTTTTAAAAAAGAAGTAGGCTAAAGTGCTAGTCTGTAGCATACAATACACTTTCTGTAGCGTGAACACAGTTTTTCAATTCCTTCTTTGAACCACTGCGTTCCCAGATTTCGGAACCAGGCGTCAACCGCCTGTTTCACTTCCGTATCCGTTTCGAAACATTGTCCTCGCAGGTCTTCTTTGAGATGGGGGAAAATATGGAAATCACTCGGGGCCAAATCGGGTGAATATGAGGGATGGTCGAAAATCTCGCTTCGAAAGGACTGCAACAAAAACTGCGTGACTTGCGAGGAATGATGACGTGCGTTATCTTGGAGCGCAAGAACTTTGTTGCTCAACAAACGTTTCCCTTTCAAGAACGATGTATGCCACCAGCGGTCCAGTTGTATGCTCATGCACTCAGGTCCGTACACAGAAACTAAGTGACGATGAATTTCAGCCGCTTATTCATTTATTGTAGCAAACACCGAATAACGCTACGCACTTTGCAATCGGACAAGCTGGTCAATGCAGCGTCCCTGATTTTAAATTCGTGTTGTTACGTTGCTACGGAACGGATGAGGTTTTGGCACTACTGCCACTACACACAGATAAAAGTTCTCTAACCTTCCTCACCTTTCTTGCGCAATTTACCTTTGAAAGAAAAAATAGGTAAACTTATTTTTGAGATGACCCTCGTACAAAAAATAGAAACATGCAGCCTTCTAGTCTCGTTATTCTTGCTACACCATAGTATACAATAAGAGCTTCATTATTTTTATATTTCAGTATATCGCTAAACGTAATGTAGCCTGGATTTTACTGATAATCAGGCCGTGGTGATTGTGGCAAAGGACCAGATGATAAGAACTACATAAGCAGAAGTAGCAACAATACGAAGCACGAGGTCTCCCAAGTAGGGGCAGGACGATGAAAATTGAACACTTGGGTCTCGATGGACAGTAGACAAACACCTCTTTGCGAGGCTAACGAAATTTTCAGTTATTTCGCACATGTGCACAGCAGTCTTGTACAGTGTGTCATACCGTGAACATCGGCTGTAACAAGACTGGCGAGTACAACGGAAGCATGTGTGTGACAGAGAGGGAAATAATATGGAAGTGAACGTTATAGCGTCGTCTCCCCTCTCTCTTCTCTCTAGATAACTTAGTTATACTTGGAAGTGGAGGTAATTCATGCATTGGGTCGGCGCAGGTTGCTGTTCAGGAAAGACTGGCGGGCCCATAATGTGGACAAGTCAGAGTATAGCGCCGTCACTCAGAAGGATGACAGTCGGTATCAATGCAACTGCTATCAGTGGTAATGGATTTTTTTATTCCGCGTCGCTGTAGTTACATTGTTGACGTTTCTGCACACGAATGGGTCGGCAGTGCTGCAATAAGCTGCAGTTGAATGCTAATTGTAGCAACGTGGACTGGAAACTGTAATCTAACCTTACTAAAGGTTCAACCTGATTGGTGCACCGAGATAGTGTAGGGAAGAACATATTATTACGTCAAAAGCTCCCAAATATGATCCTTCTGGCCGAGGCAGTATTACATGATAATCGGGAACGAGTAAGAGGAACATTTTATGCCGGATAATAGATGGTATCGAGGAGCTCACACCAGGTTAGTACTAAGAGTAATCCTTAGCAAGCATGGCAGAAGTAATAATAATAAATAAGGAGCTTTAAGGTGTGAGTGTGAGAAAAGGTGGAAATTCGAGCTTTGAATCCGATTTTATGGAATAGAGCGATTTCAGAGAAAAAATATACAAATAAATTGTCGTGAGTATAGTTACGTATGGAGCCGAAACGTGGGAGGTGGCTAAAAGGACTCGAAAATTCTTGTGACAACCGAAATAGATTACATAAGACGAGGTTTCAGGTTGTCGAGAGTGTAGTCACACAGGGTATCGAGTTAGGAGTCAAGACAGTAAAAGAGTATGGAGATAGTAGACCGGTAGAAACCAGTTAACATGGCTTTTTGTGTATGTTAAAAACAAATGTGATGGCGGAAGAAATTTTTGGAATAAATATCCACCGGCAGAAGAAGACGAGGGAGGTCTAGAGGAAATTGGGAGACGATACTTATGAAGCTACTGGCAAGAGAAGTTTAGAAGGACGTATGTATTAAACAAGGATGCTGCCTAGGGACGGGGAGGCGGTTGAGGCCGTAGAAGACCCGACGCGCATCGGCGGAAATAAAATATGAAATATTATATCTGCGGAAAAGGAGGAAAACCTGTACTGTCTGCAGCAAACCAATTATAAACTGGCGTGATAGCCAGAGCCGTTTGACGTGTGCACGATTTGTTGCCTATCTGTGTACACGAAGTCGGTATTGTTGTTGTTTGTTTTTTTATAATCGACTCTTCAGTCGTTTGGTTAACAATACGGCTTCTGTTATTTCCTGCTATTAATTACGGTACCAGCTTCTTTGTTGTCATGCCCGTTGTTTGTGTAGCTAGGTTTCTCCACAATTCAAATCAATTATCTCGTGCTGAACTTTCTCCCTGCTCACCTGTTGTTTATGAGATCAGCGTTCTGTATATTAACGATCAGAGAGAGAGAGAGAGAGAGAGAGAGAGAGAGAGAGAGAGAGAGAGAGAGAGAGAGAGAGAGCGTGTTGCCGTATAATACTTGTTTCGTGTATCAACAGATGCGTACATAATCTGATGTGTGATTCGTTAGTGTAAAAAGGTTAAGAACAGACTTGCTAATTTGTACGCTAATTTTATGAGAGAATCCATATAAACCCCTATGCCAGTCAAATCGTTTATTAATCGTTCTCTTCTGCGCGGTATATATTTTTCTAGTTTACCGATCGCATTCGTTAAGGTTTGCAGCGTTCAAGCGAAGAAGCAATCGCATCGTATCACGACTACCAGTTTAACTAGGATTACCATACGTCCTCTTTTTCCCGGACACGTCCTCTTTTTTAGTGTTAAAAACCTGTCCGGGAGAATTTTTTAAAAAACAGGGAAATGTCTTCTTTTTTCGTAAAACTGAAAAATGTAGTCATACGCAAGAGCGCTCGCAGTTGCGCCGCTCAGGTTGTTGGTTGCCTACGTTGGCGTCATATGTTGGTTGCCTACAACTCTTACTATTCTAATAGGCGTCTACATTCGTGAGTGTTTAAGGTTATTGATACTTCGAAATTCAGTTGCTTATTTTCGTGGATATTCTGAGTATAGTTAGGGTTGTTATAAGTTGTAGCCAAGTACAATTTATTATTATTTATATGCCAAAATGAATGTGAACTGAACATTTATTAAAAGAGCATACTAGTTTAAGAAAGGCCGGAACGATAATGAAACAGAATGCTTAGTCCGTCCACCTGTAACGTATGTATTAGTTCCAAAAATTAAATTGAACAGTGTATACCACTCTGTAAAAATGCTTAACTTAATATGAATACCTTCTTATCCGTAATGTGTAATGTTTTACTGTCAATTTTTTTTTTTGATAAGTAACGATCATGCTGTTAAATTTTCAGGTTGTCCTCTTTTTTCACCTAGGTCATATGGTAACCCTACTTAACCTATTGTATTAGTCTCGCAGTCGAAAAGTGAATATCTGCAAAGTGACCGTTAGCTTACCAGACGCAAATAATTTTTAAGTCCACCGATAGACCTGTCGTTGTGGTATTGGCATGTTTTCAGTAGTCTATGTCACTTAACTGTAAGCCCTACACCGGTAGGAGAACGACGACTCCAGGTGAAAACCTGCACTTGATGAAGTGTGATTGTATTAAACAAAGGAACGCGTCCACATGGGCTCAGTGTGATTTCAATGTCTGAATGTTTCTACTAAGATAAGAGCAATTATCCCATTCCAAATAACACACGGGACGAGTCTCAACATGAAGACAAAACTATTGACAACTTTTTGTAGGCCTAATATTAAGTTATGTTATGCTGTTTGTAAATTATTCCAAAAATATGTAGTTAAAATAAAAGGATAGTTAAATATTTCTGTTTAATATTTAAAACGGGAAGCGGCCTACCAAGTTCCTTAATTTTGCATTTATCTTTGAGAGAGAGAGAGAGAGAGAGAGAGAGAGAGAGAGAGAGAGATTCGTTTTTTAAGTAAATTGAACACAAAAATAAGAAATACCTGAACACTGAACACACAAAAATACAAGCAAGCACTTTGAAGGTTATACACGTTTCGATCAGTTTAACGTTAATACTATTATTTAATGACCACATTAAACACACTTTACTTTCGGAATACAATTACTTCACTATTTTATTTTATTTTAAGACTTTACTACACACATTTTCATTGTATTCTAAATGAAATAGAGAAATCTGACACAAAACTGATAGTAAACGGACAAATCATGTGGTAAAAATCATAATAATGGCGAATGGCGGTATTATGAAAATGTTAAAATTCCCGGTCAGTGGGGTTCGGCCCTCGTCGGAACTATTCGTCTCCATCGCTAACACTCGTGTTTACTGACTGTTGAATGTAATTTTGCGTATACTGATTTCTCCTTCCAAAGCTGTCTACTCAGTCCAGGAGGTGCTGAGAGCTACTTTGCACCTCCAAGCAGTAGTAGCGAGCATTACGCGTATCCATTACTGTTCAGTCAACAAGATTAATCCCGCAAATCTTGTTATTTAAATATGAAACCATTATCTCAACAATTCCTTAAACATGTTTAAATTATTTCGGGGAGTTCACTGAACCATTGAACCTCTTATCGACGAGCCGCCACTGATTCTAATCGTTCTCCACATATCGACTGTATTTACACCAGACGACACTACGTCGTCTCTATCTTCCATGGCGCAACACACGGATATGTCTGTTCTAGGTCTGTTCAACCGGAGTCGTCCGTCCATATCGGTCCTGAGTAGGGGAGATGTTCATCCTTAGCTGCTTAGCTGAGATCGCTCAGAACACCGTCTCTCCTAGGCCCGTTCTGTAGTCGCACTCCATCAGGAGATTCCTTGTACAACTTTTTGACTGTCCTGGTGTCTTCCATTCTTAGGACATGACCTGGCGACTTCAGTCTTTGTACCTAAATAAAGGAGTTAATGCTGAGATCATCATAGGCTGGATAAAATTCTCTTATTTTTTCTCCGTCGTCATATCCGATGTCACATGCTGGGCCTAAAATCCTCCTAGTAGGCAGTTTAGTTTCGAATCTCTCCGCCTATGAAACGTCCAGATTCACTACCATATGCCACGACTAGTATATTTAAGGTCTTAATGCAGTCTGAACTTCATCGATTGACTTACATACTACGTCTTCTGAGACTGTTCAGTGCTACGTGCAGTAAAGGTTAAATAAAATTGGAATTACTCAGTTATTTCTTCAAGGAGTTAATCTAGGGTTACCATATGGCGTAGGTGAAATAGAGGACAATCTGAAAATTTAACAGCATGATCGTTACAGCAAAAAAAATTTGACAGTAAAAACATTATACATTATGGATAAGAAGGTATTCACGATTAAGTTAAGCATTTTTACAGAGTTTATAGATTGTACAATTTAATTTTTGTGGTATAACAAAAAAATGTTTACAAACAAAATTAAAACTATTAGTTAGAAGCGAAACTTACATAGAAAAAAATATTTGGTATATTTATCTTTAATCATAGCAATAATTAATTTAATACTAATCAGTCTGAATCGGATTCACAGTCTAAATTTTCAATTGTGTCTTTGTGGTGGCATTGTTATATATCAGATGAACCAATTCCCATCAAAAGCTTTTTATTTTCTAATAAATAATCATAGAACGGAACACATGAAAGACTTTTAAAGTTGTACTGTACACAAATTATACCTTTAACATTTTCTACCATTAACCAATTTCTCTCTTTGGTCCGCTGTGAACTGATCAGAGAAAACACCCGTTCTGTAACACAGTTGTTACTCGGAATGAAATAAAAATACCCAACAATTTTCAAAAGTTCACAATAACAAGCTGATGTTGGACTTTCCTTAAAATATTTACACCATAACTGACTGGAAAAGTGGTTATCATACAGATCAGAGTAATTCTTTAAAAACGTCTGAAAATTGCAGAATTTATTAAAACATTTGTTATTATCAACGTAGATGTGTGTTCTGGTTCGAAGGAAATTTAAAGTTTTCTCTACGAAAAAAGAGGAAATTTCCCTGCTTTTTAAAAACTCCTCTCGGACAGGTTTTTAACACTAAAAACGAGGAGGTGTCCGGGAAATAGAGGACGTTTGGCAAGGACGTATGGCAACCCTGGTTAACCTTCTATTACCAGTACCAGTATTAAAGATTAATTATATATATCGTTTGAGGAGAACCTAAACGATATGAACAAGACAAAGACTAGTATTGTGTCTGTTAAATGGATATGAATAGAAAATGTGTAGAAAAAATAATAATTTAATGCTTCTTAATTTGCAATGCTGTGCCTTTGAAAAGCCGTTATTAGATTACAAACAGAATTGTTTGCACGCAGTAAAGTAAAATCAACATCTTTATTCAAGGCGAGTGTTATTATATACAGTTTCCTTGAATTTATGTATACTGCTTTCCGTTAACTGCTGTTCTGTTTTTAAATTTCTTCGACCGTTTGTATTGACATGTTTATTTAGAAGTTGTTCGACACGGTTCATTAAACAAAGAGAGGCGAATAAAAAAAAAAAGGTTTGCGTTCTCGGGAAAGAATTCCTGTAATGCTAAACAGTATTAGTTGCTGTCGGCACTTTTCTATAGATATACTTGTCTTGTTATCAGATCTGCGACCGCAAGTTATAAATAATTGTTTCAGTATTTTTTTTATGACAGATTTTGACAGGCGTATGTAGTTTACGTACGCTTTCTCAGAGCGATTGTAGAGGATGTTAGTGGTCGATTTTCTGTTGAACTTATAACTAGCGGCCCTCCTCGGTTTTCCACGGGAGCAGTTTTGAAATAAAAGTGATGTCTTTTTTTCTTAGTCAACGTCTTGTAAAATTTCTTTGTTGGCGCTTTTTTCTTTGAACTTTGTTAGTAACATAGTTACTGCTCGGCTCCCTTTTATCGTAGATTAATATTTCCTACACAAACATTGCAAAGAAAATTATCTGCCGCAGTGATTCTCGAAATTAACCCAAACAGTCGGATGCCTACCGCAGATTTCAGCTGGTTAGGGATTAGTACGCTTACTAAAGTAGGCCAACGTATTCGTGCAAAAGACGTTTTCTATCTTAATAAAAGATGCCGTAGGACAATCAGAAGTTTGTTTTGGTACGGATTGAATCGTCATTGAAAAGTTGTTCATTAAGTGCAAATTCGTACAAACTATATATAAAAACTCTTAGTGAGGTATAATCTTTTAAAAATAAGTATGTAGTTTCGCGACTCCTCGACCATCTTGGCGGTTGCTACTCGGAAAGTTGAGATGTCGGCTCTTCAGAGTACTAACTTCGTACGTATGCTAGCAACATAGCTGGTGTGAAGTGTCAGGATTTCATCTCGACAGAAGTCTCACTCATCTGGCGGACAGATTCCGAACAAGCAGCCGTTCGTTTATATCTACTCTGACCCCTGCAATGTCCTGCCGCCTAGGCAAACTCATCGTTACCACGTATGTGGCACCGATGGTTACCTACGAGATCCCAGTTGGCAAAGACCGATAAGCGAAAGCTACAGTCTCTCGTGGACCGAGGTTTGCGCTGGGGCTGCAAAGTTCAATACACCTAACTTCCAACCAGACTATCCGCAACGCCCTACGTGTCCGTTCCTTGAACGCCACTATACGGACACATTCCAGGAAGTTTACCGCCGATGTGCCCGTTTCCAGAACAACCCCCTTATCAGCGTCCTCAGTGTCGGTCGCACCCATCTGTGTCAGCTAATTCATTCGTCCTCGACGAACGCTCATCCTTAATTTCTACTTGAAATGCCACGGCCGGTACCAAGACACACCTAGAAACCCCGAGATATCGTTATCCCTGAGCGGGAGCTCTTTTGAACTCGGAACGCTTCGTAATGGCGGGCGACAAGCTTCCCCGTCGCTTGTACAGCCCCTGAAGTCGTCGTCAAAAAGAGTAAGATTGTGGGGTGTGGGATAGACACAGTATCATCTATGAAGCTCACGCCACCATACCAATAGATCTTTAACACACCGTTTTTGTGGTATGTACGTGACCGTTCGTGTATGACGTCGCCGTGGTAATCTTTTTCTTATCTAGGGCCACTTATCTAGGAACGAGCAGCACTTTTTTTTTGGTGGTAAGAACGTGATCTGCGGTCTTCTTCAGCCTGATGTTTCGGTTCACCTTCGAAGTTCTTTTTTTCATGTCTATCGATATTTCACTAGCGACTCCTTAATGCGTATTGGGCGATTTTTGTTATTTATTGTTTGTGTAGCGTATATTAGATACTTAGGAGAACTGTTGTAAGCACTAGTGTCATTACCAGTTGCAGTGTGTTCTTAAAAACAGTGCTTATTGATTTCTCTGGGTTTTAATTATTTATTCCACTGTTTTAACATCACAACCACATCCTCGTAACATTACCTTAAACGTGTTTTTTAAAGACTAACTGAAAACGTATTACTGATTTCGCTGCACAAACAAACGTTGTGTAAATCGCAAATGCAAATTGCATTCTCACTTTATAAAGTTGCAGAAGCTTTTCGCTATGGAATGAATTGTCGGTCAACATGAATTATAGTATACCTAGACCTGAATATCCGAATTTATTATGGTGTCCAAATAGTAGTAAGCATTGTCACACAAAGATATGTTTTGTTTTTGTCGCTGTTTTTGTTCTCCTGCCTTTTCTTCGTCACATTTTCTTCGGCCCTTCATCGTTTTCTTCTTAAAATTCTTGCTTTTTTCATTTCGTTCTCGTTTAGCATCGATCCGTAGTTTCCATGATCTTATAAACTTGACGACCGTTTGTGAACTGCGAATTTAGACGTGTAGTGTACAAACACCTCGCTGCGAAGATTCTAAAATGCGCACATGCGCAGAGTAGTCTTACACAGTGTTTCATAGTGCATACATCGGCTGGCGAGTACACTAGAACAGGGATCTCAATTACGCCCGCGGGCCGGATCCGACCCGCGAAGGGTAATTGTCCGGCCCGCGGCAACCCGGCCGATGCTGCGTGCAGTTTTTAAATAGATAGTCAAAATATTCAAATAATGTAACATTTTACTAAATAACTAAACAAGAAATAAGTTCAGTAAAATGTTATAATATTTTGTACAAGTTTAAAACATTTAATATGTGCTCCTTCGTCTGGCTGCCTTGAATGAATCAGCTTTTCACTCGCATCAACCTAAAGTTAAGATTCCTATTCCCCCGTGCGCTCGGCAAGAGCAGTGCTTTCAATGTTTGGCTCTACCTATATCTGCGAACAAATGTTTTCAAAAATGAGCTTTGTAAAATCAAAGTACAAGGCTAACTTGTCAGACGAACACTTATAAAATCCGTTCTAGTGATAAGAGCATCAACATTTTATCCAAAATGGGCAGACATTATGTCAGAAGCAACTCCACACATCCCATACGTACATAAGAAAGCCAAAAAATAATAGGTACATAAGAAATATCTTTGAATGTTATTTTTCCTTACTTTTTGTTTACATTATTTTGATTTTTGAATAAATGAATTTGTTTTCTTTGGATAAGTCTGCTTAATTTTTATTTATTTAAATACCTATTTTATTGACTTGATTATTTGTGTGTGTGTGTGTGTGTGTGTGTGTGTGTGTGTGTGTGTGTGTGTGTGTGTGTGTGTGTGTGTGTGTGTGTGTGTGTGTGTGTGTGTGTGTGGCTTCCAAGATTTTTCAATTCGACCCTCAAGTGAAAAAGTTGGGAGACCCCTGCACCAGAATATTAAAGTAATTGTAAAGCGACAGGTAGTGTGCGAGTGAGAAATCAAACTGTCATCACCTTCTCTTTTCTCTAGTCACGTATGGTATGCTTTTTCATTGGTTCCTCGCATGTACAGAAACGTTCGTCAGGTTTATACAAGCCGCCAGAACTTTTATTAATGCACGCAAAAATCATACATTCCACACACGACAGCTAATTTTCTTTGATCACGTCTATAAATTAAGAAATCAGTCTCCCTTGTTATCATTTTTACTTCCATGTACGCTACCATAAGGAAATGGAAGTATGGTGATGGCGAAAAAAATTTTGATTGTAGGCCTACTACCCTCAAAACATGAAGAAAAGTCATTTTTCGATGTGTGTGTGTGTGTGTGTGTGTGTGTGTGTGTGTGTGTGTGTGTGTGTGTGTGTGTGTGTGTGTGTGTGTGTGTGTGTGTGTGTGTGTGTGTGGAATTTTTTCTATGGAAAACGATAACTGCCGCAAATTCAAACAGAATCAAATAATTTTTTGCATATGTTCCTGAGTTGTAGAGGGCTCTCAAGGCCTATTGATTTTGGTGAAGATCGGTTAAGGAGAAGGGGTAGTTTACCTACAACGTTTTATGTTTAAACAAGAGTAAAGTACTTTATTTTGATAAAGTATCCTAAAAAGAAGGTCCTGTAGAAAGGTAGATGAAATATCTATAAATGAAAAGGGTAGTTAAAGGGGGAGGGAGTAATTTTCTATAGGCCTAAATGAAAATGATAGTTGAAGGGGGAGATAATTTTTTATACATGTAGCCTACTACGTTACCGGCAACAAAGAAGTAGTTCATTCCCGGGCTGTTTGGCCGTGGTCCAACGTTTTCTGCAAAACCAGACGTTTCGGCAGTGCCATCGATTGCCATCATCCGTGAAAATCCGAGTGCGCTAACGTGAGGTGGTATACGTTAGTGACCACAGTACTGTGGTTAAGGCTGAACCAAGAAGTAGGTAGAAGTAGGTCCCATGGAAATATTCCATTTCGAAAATGATTTTAAATATAAATCTTAGAACATGGAAGTCGTGTGATTCTCCATACCGATATTTTTTTTAAAGACGATGTAAGAGGTTGGATCCGTTGGAGAACCCTATTTGTGAAATATGTTGTTTCGTGTTTGGGCTGTCGTAGATTTGAATTGGAACAGCCGTCACTGTTTTCGGATTTCACCTTGATTATAGATCCTGCAAGTCGTCAGGTTTGTAGTGACAGTTTATGGAGAAACGTTTACTCAGTTATCGTGGGGGCCGTAAGTGGTTACCTGTGACTGATGTGGACCATGTGACAATTGCGTATTCAAAGGAAATAGGTACCATATATTGTGAATCGTGTTATACACGAGGGTCATCTCAAAAGTAAGTTTCCCTGATTTAGAAAAAATAAAAAAACGGATGTAAAAATTTAAAAAAAAACTACTTTTATTCAAAAACTTGTTCTTATTTTTCAATATAATCTCCAGCCTTGTCAATACACTTACTGTAGCGTAAAAACAGAATTTCAATTCCTTCTTTGAACCACTGCGTGTCCAGATTTTGGAGCCAGGCGTCAACCGCCTGTTTCATTTCCGTATCCGTTTCGAAACGTTGTCCTCCCAGGTGTTCTTATAGATGGGGGACAATATGGAAATCACTCGGAGCCAAATCGGGTGAATATGTGTGACGATTTCATTAATAAAAATATGGTAATTAATAAATAGGTAATGTGAAGGCTGAGAAATTTAAAATTTTTAATAAAATCGCACATTTAAACTACATCTTATTGCTATCATTAAATAATAATAATATTTAATAAAGAGTTGTAATAATAAAATAAAAAGGAATACGAGTGTACAGAAAGGGTAAACCTTGTTAATTAATCCTGCATAGACATGCGCTAACCGGAATTAACTTGAATTCCGACCCCTAAACAAACTAATAATACTTGTAAATTTGACATTATTTAAATAATTAAACAAGACCACTGTAATGTACTTTAATAACATCTGTAATTAAGAATATCTCTGCTTAATTAAATAGTCAAACTTTAATCCTTTAAATAAAGAAGGAACATGGACTACTTTTATGCTGAATAGTAAATGACGCGAGATTACTACTCTCACCCCTTAACTATTAACCCACTTGCAATGGAGCGCTCACGCCGTAAGCTGCGCACAGCGTTGGTTCGCGACGCAGAGATAAATATGTGAAAGTTCGCTAAAGAATATCTTAATAACTAAATTGTGCGCCGATGACATCTCTATCAAATCTTAAATAAGAAATTATGTAATTAATACAGTACTAGAACCATGAGGTGAAATTCAACTAATAAATAATCATGTGAAGTGAATACCAGTGAAACAAACTTTCGCTTTATTTATTCTAACAACAAGAATTACTACAGTCATCTAAGAAGAGAGTACCACACCCAGAATGATTTAAAATACGTCAGGAACTTCACCGTCACCGGATACTAAGGTAACGACAGACCTTCAGGAAACACACCGAGGACCGAAGAGCCAAATCTGCATCAACTACAGGAAACCACAGGTGACATGGAGGCTTGTCTTCCATGGTTATGAGATACTAAAATTATAACCAACAAAAGACAATTTAACTAACACTTTAAGACTTTTAAAAACAGACATTATATGTAAGATGTAGTCTGTAATCTAATAAAACTGTTGGTAGTAAAAGAGTAAAAGTTTAAACTGAAAGCATTATTGTTTTAAAAAGGTTAATAAAGTCCATTCTTCAAATGGCACAATTTTCAAGATTGTATATGGGGAGGTGACCATTATTAACATACTATATTCAATCCCAGATCCGTGGAATAAATTAAATTGATGTACATCTTTATTTTGAGGGCCCTTGTGAAAGAATAAAATATATAATCATCTTGTAAACTGTAAGCTGTTGAACCATATATGTTGAGAACTTTGAGTGGAGCAATTAATCTCATTATGTAATAAAGAGATGTCATCTTTAGTACAGACTAAACTGAGTGCATAAATCAACAGTTTCCCCTTCCCAGTTTCCTTTTATATTACTTGTTTTGGTGTTGTGATTAATTTTCAGCTCGTCACAACGAAGGCAGCCTGTATAATTGGCAGAACCAATTAATGCGGGTTCCCTATGTTATAACACAAGTTAAGATGTTATATATGAGGAACGGTAACAAAAAATCTCCCTTTGAAAGGATGCCAACAAATTCTGCAGCGTGACTCGCGAGGAATGAGGACGTGCGTTGCCGTGGAGCACAAGAACTTTGTTGCTCAACAAACCTTTTCCTTTCAAGAACGATGTATGCCACCAGCGGACCATTTGAATGCTCATGCACTCAGGTCCGTACACAGAAACTAAGTGACGATGATTATTTTTTTAGCAAAAAACCGAACCACTACGCAGTTTGCAATCGGACACGCTGGTAAATGGAACGTCCATGAATTTAAATTTCGTGTTGTTGTTACGTTGCTGTGGAACGGACGATGTTTTGCCACTACACACAAATAAAAGTTCTCCAACCTTCGTCAGCCTGCTTGCGCCCTTTCCCTTTGAAAAAAAGAAATAGGGATACTTACTCTTGAGATGACCCTCGAATTTCGTTCCCGCCCATCAGGTGTACAGAAATTTAAGACGTTGAGATGGTATTTGAATATCCACAGGTGGTTAAATTGTATTGAGAAGTACGTACAAATCGTAGCATCGTATCGTAGTGACGATGACCTAACCGCAACGTATCGAGTTGCCTTCAACTGGTTTGGTCTCACTATGTGACACAGCGGCTCGGCTTCGTGTAGTTGGCAGGTGCGCGGCTCGTCTTCACCTGTTCATAACAATTTGGCGTTTAGAAAATTAAAACGCTTCAGACTCCTTTATTTATACGTTAACAATTAGCGTGACTTATAACGCATCTGTATTCTGGTAGTTTTGTGGTAGTCAGCCAGTGGTACTTCACAAGTCTCGCTGTCGTTTGTCGGTAACAATATAAAATAAAAGCACTGTTTGTAGCGCCAAGCCGACTCAACCTGTGACAGTGGTTGGCACTTAGGATAACAACAGGCATCTAAAACGTAGTACTGGCCACACCAACTTGATTATATTCCCGTACGGTTCACATTAGCCTGCCAAATCCACATCTCTTTGCGATAGTGTAAATTAGTAGGGTTACCATATGACCTAGGTGAAAAAAGAGGACACCCTCAAAATTTAACATCATGATCGTTACTTTACGGATCCAAAACAATTTGACAGTAAAAGCATTATAATCAGGTATTCTTGATTAAGTTGAGCATTTTTACAGAGTTTATACAATGTACAATTTAATTTTTTTGATATAACAAGAAAATGTTTACAAACAAAATTAAAACTATTAGTTAGAAGCGGAACTTACATAGAAAAAAATATTTGCTATATTTATCTTTAATCATAGCAATAATTAATTTAATACTAATCAGTCTGAATCGGATTCACAGTCTAAATTTTCAATTGTGTCTTTGTGGTGGCATTGTTATATATCAGATGAACCAATTCCCACCAAAAGCTTTTTATTTTCTAATAAATAATCACAGAACGGAACACATGAAAGACTTTTAAAGTTGTACTGTACACAAATTATACCTTTAACATTTTCTACCATTAACCAATTTCTCTCTTTGGTCCGCTGTGAACTGATCAGAGAAAACACCCGTTCTGTAATAAAGTTGTTACTCGGAATAGAATAAAACTACTCAACAATTTTCAAAAGTTCTCAATAACAAGTTGATGTTGGACTTTCCTTAAAATATTTACACCATAACTGACTGGAAAGGTGGTTATCATACAAATCAGAGTAATTCTTTTTCTGAGAATTTCAGAATTGATCAAAACATTTGTTATTATCAACGTAGATGTGTGTTCTGGTTCGAAGGAAATTTAAAGTTTCCTCTACATCATCCCAAGAAGGAGGTTTTGAAAGATTCATTCATTTGAAAGGCGGAAACTGCTCGTATTATGCCAACCACTTTTCCAAATAACCAATCATAGAAGAATAAACAGTAGTTTATTACTATTCTCTAAACTATACTATTGATTGCTTCACTAAACTACACTCAGAATGTCCACGAAAATAAGCAACTCAATTCAGAACTATCAATAACCTTAAAAAGTCACGAATGTAGACGCCTATTAGAATTGCAGAATACGCGGCAAGGAGCTGTAGGCAAGCAACAAATGAGCTAATGGTACATTTCTGAGCGGCGGCGCTGGGAGCGCTCTTGGGCGTGACTACATTTTTCCAGTTTTACGAAAAAAGAGGACATTACCCTGTTTTTTAAAAAATCCTCCAGGACAGGTTTTTAATACTAAAAAAGAGGACGTGTCCTGGAAAAAGAGGAGGTATGGTAACCCTATATAAATAGACGTCCACGAGGATCGTAGAACATTTCCATGCATTGTCTGGGGTACAGATTGAGGACTGTTTCAACAGTGTATTAACACACGGGGTACGGGGTATAAGTGCACTGCTCTTGTGTTTTTGGTACAAATTATTAAGTCGGTGGTATTAAAAGTCGGTCTCACCACGTTCGTAATTTTGTACCAGTTCTCTAAACCTTACTAATCTCCAGATATACTAGGGTCATCTCAAAAGTAAGTTTCCCTATTTTTCTTTCAAAGGAAAATGGCCCAAGCAGATTGACAAAGGTTGGAGAATTGTTATTTGTGTGTAGTGGCAGCAGTGCCATAACCTCATCAACACGTTGGGTTGCCACGTAACAACAACACGAAATTTAAAATCGTGGACGCTCCATTTACCAGGGTGTCGGATTGCAAAGTGCGTAGTGTGATTCGGTTTTTTGCTACAAAAAATGAATCCGCTTCTGAAATTCATTGTCACTTAGTTTCTGTGTACGGACCTTAGTGCATGACCATTCAAATGGTCCGCTGGTGGCATACATCGTTTCTGAAAGGGAAAGTTTTATTGAGCAACAAAGTTCTTCTGCTCCACTGCCTACATTCGTCACGAATCACACAAAATTTATTTGAGTCCTTTCGAAGGGAGATTTTCGAGCATCCCTCATATTGTGTCGATTTGGCTACGCGTGATTTCCATGTTTTCCTCTATTTCAAAGAACACCTGGGAGGACAACGTTTCGAAACGGATACGGAAGTGAAACAGGCGTTTGACGCCTGGATCCGACATCTGGGCGCGCAGTGGTTCAAAGAAGGAACTGAAAAACTGTTTTTACGGTACAGAAAATGTATTGATAAGGCTGGAAATTATATTGAAAAATAAGTACATGTTTTTTATAAAAGTATAGTTTTCTTTTTAATTTTTACATGTGTTTTTGTTTTTCTTAAATCGGGGAAACTTACTTTTGAGATGGCCCTCGTAACTGCAGGATCCAGCACTGACGTATTATTTATGAAATCCGAATGAACTGTCGTTATGCTTGTGTGACATTTGTTAGTTACTAGTGCGCAAACGGAAATAAACACAACTTGGAGAGCGGATATGACATTGTGACACTGATGACTGGAACGTGACGTGTATCATACAAGTTTTGTATCGCACGTTTGTTTAATGACTTACCGGCGATCTGACTTTTGAGCCGTAGATTATTGATGCAGTAGTACAAAACGACCGGTAGGGTTGTGCGCAGCGATGGACTATTGCGCCCCGCGTCCCAAACTTCTGGTAGAGCTCCCACCCAGTGGCGTGTCTAGAATGTGGCCTTCCGGGGGGGGGGGGGTTCCGTTCCCGTTCCCCCTCGGTAATTCCCACCTGCTCCTGCAGAGGTGACCGAAATACTCCTACAAAAAGTGAGATTTAAAATCTCGATAAATTAAAGCGACTGCAAAGCGTGTGTTTAAAGAGCGATTGATCTATTCAAAGGATATTTTTTTCTTTTACTAGTGTTCAGTCTGTTTGAAATATTTTCGGTTTTGAATTTAGGTATATAGAAGTGGAAATTTGGTGTAGACTGAACTAACCGTTCATGTTCATGTCCCCGCTTTCCAAACTAACTGATGCATATTGCCAGTTCTTATCGCCAAACAGATAGAAAATAAAGCCTCTTCACAACTGGCAAGCTGCCTGCAATGTAACACGTGGTTTTATGGCACAACTTGGCAATGGGCGTATTCCCGCTACTTTAGCTATCAATACGGAACTAAGGAAAAACAAATTACAGCACTTGGCGCATAGTCCTTCCGCGATAAGCGTATGCTTCTGTGTGTTTATACAATTCTGTTAGGCCCACTTCTTATCAAAGTATTACAAGTTTCGTCAGCTCCTGTGGATTATCCCCTACTTCTTCGGCCATGAGTAAGTTATTAAATTACACCTCCTATCGGTTAGCGTAAAGTGTGGCTAATACAGTCCTTTTGCCTTACATTATGTGCTCTTTAATAAGTATTAAATTTGTTATTTCCCGTACTTAAATATCACTGGTCTACACAATTTTCGTAACATTGGCGAAACCGACTTTTACCTGAAACGTTCCTTTCTTCCTTTCCTAGCAAATGCTGGTGTGTATACCCCTGATAATTCTACGATTCACAACCACATGGCAGTATCGATATCGCTTTTGTAGTAAATACTCGTAGCTTAAGGTGTGTTACTTACCATGCAGATTCGTGTAAAATAGTTACCATTTTTTTGCGTGTCTGTGCTGGACGTCTTCTTCCGTCCAGCTTTCGCACTCGTGACACTACTCAAGTAGGTGGACCATCTACGTGTTCCAAAGGTACTGCATTTGTATCCAGTTATTTTTCTTATTTATTATAAGATTGAAGGAGAGACGGTTAATTCGTAATCTGTACCTTGGAGGACAGAAAGTGAGTGTACTAATCGGAAAGGAGAGTTCAGAAGAAATTAAAATTGGAAGAGAAGTAAGGCAAGGCTGCTGTATGTCACCAAAATTATTTAACATATATCTTGATGACTTGATTAGGAAGTGGTTTGACAAAACAAGAGTTGTGAATGTCGGTGGAAGAAGAATTGAATGTATAAGGTTTGCTGATGACATGACTGTTTTAGCAGAAAGGAAGAGACATTGAATGAAATGATAAAGAGATTTGAATTTAGTATGCGAGGAATATGGAATGAGGAATTGAATCAGCTACTGTTTATCGTGACACTTTTTGTGATCGATTTGTTTAACGTTTATTTTCACTAAGACTATTGTAGGCCTACTGTTAGTACAGTCACTGAAGCCGAAAAAAATAGAAATTACAAATTAAGTGGCTTCTACGGGATTTTGTGCATAGGGCTAGATAAAAAGGTAAGAAAGAATTTTTAAAAAAGTTTACTTATTCAGTCGCGGGTTTTCGAAAAAAGGGAGGGGGAGGTACAAAAAATTCATTTTTCGTGATTATCTTAAAAAATATTAAATTTATGAGAAAAATACAAAATACCAAAATGAAAGAGCATAAAAGTCTGCACAGAAAAGGTTATTAACATTTTTTGTCAGAGCGATAATTTTAGTAGAAAAATTAATTCAAATTCGGCCAAATTTTTCACAAGGTGGATTTTCACATAAAATATATGTTTATTTAATAGACATGCAATTTTTTAGGAATATAAGTTTAAAAACTCATTATTATTCATTTATGTATATATTATTATGTCTAATTTTTTACTTATTTATTACACATTATAATAAAAATGTTATTAAAAAATGGACTTTATAAATATATTCAAAAATAGTTTTTCTTCTAATCATTGAAGATTTTGACAATAAAATAACTTTTAAAACACATTTATTATTTATAAAAATTATAAATTAATTACTTATAACTTATTATGATGTACAAAATTATTAAAATATCGTTTTTTCTTCAATTTTTCGGAATTTTTCACAATTATCAAGGTGGAAAATAACTTTTTAGTACATTTATTATTTATTTATAAAATTTATTATAACAATTTTTATAATGATAAATATATTTAAAAATCGATTTCTTCTCCAATTTCTTGAAAAGATTCAGAAGTCAAGTCTTCTATTTCTATTTCTCTCTCATCATACACAATATTTGAAAAATTTGTGCATAAATTAAATTCACAGTTTCCACAAGCCGATGAACAGTACAATCCACTTTTTCTGCAACTGCATAATTTTCCACAATCTTTTTTGCAATTACAGAAGATCATTTGCGCTAGAACCGCACCAAATTATAAAGTATCAAAATTACTAACACAAATCATAAACATAAAATTGAACTTCCAGCAAAATACAATATAAAAAATAGTATCGAACTCACGGAACATTCAATATTGAACTGCGTTAATTCAATATCTGTCTGGCGCATGTACCAGCTGTCCTCGCTCTCCCTAAAATTCTTCAACTTTCAGGGTCTGTTCTTTTTATGCCCATGCACGGATATAAATTCTCACTATGTAGAAGAGAAACCTCAAATATTGTAGTTTTACGTACAATAGTTACATTTTAATATTTTTTTTTTAGTTTTTAACTATTAATATTAATACGCCCAATGGACATGTTTTTACATTTATTAATAAAAGTTACATTTATTAAAATTTAACTAAATTTTAACATTTCTTTGCACCGCAGTCTTATAGAAGACACTTTGACCAATACGTGTTCATAATTTTGTTAAAAAATATTTATTTTGAAAATTTCTGTAGAAATTTTAAGTTAAGAAAATGATGCGAACTCAAAAAAATTATAAATTTTAAATCTCGGTTATTTTATGCCAAGTTGTATGTTGCAATGTCAGACAAAATTAGCCTTCCCGCTCATCGGGGCGGACTCCGAAAATCAATTATTTTCTAATATTTCAATTCTATTTTTCTCACAAAATATTGGCCTGACAAAAAACATGATAAATAGCTTTTTTGTAGCGAATTTAATGCTCTTTAATTTTTTTGTAATTTGTCTTTGTTTCGTAAATTTGTTATTTTTTAAGATAATCAGGAAAAATGAATTTTTTGTACCTTCCCCCCTCCTTTTTTTCGAAAACCCGCGACTGAATTTTTGTAAACTTTTTTTTTAAATTGTTTCTCACCCTTTTATCTAGCCTTATGCAAAAAATCTCGTAGAAGCCACTTAATTTGAATTTTTTTCCTTCAGTGACTGTGCTATGTGTGATCTTCCAGTTTTAAACAATTTTTTTAATACGTAATTTTTACAAACGTTAAAATTGTATATAAATGGTGTATATATATATATATATATATATAATTAATATAACATGTATGTAATAGTAACCACTCCTCATCCTCATCGATAACCAGTTTATCTGGTATGCATGATAAGCATAAATCAACAAGGCTGCATTTAGAAACACCAACAAAATGAATGTAGGAACACTGAATTTTGTAATTGAGTCAAGAAGACACACGCCCACACACAATTCTCCATGTGCTATAGTGTTATCCATTTATAATCATAGCTCTCGATAAAAGAGAGCAATTATACCATTCCAAATAACACACGGGGTGGGTCGCAACATGAAGACATAACTATTGACAATTTTTAATAGGCCTAATATTAAGTTGTGTTTATGATGTTTGTAAATTATTATAAAAATATATAGTTAAAATGAAAGGATAGTTAAATATTTCTGTTTAATATTTAAAACGGGAAGCGGCCTACCGAGTTCCTTAATTTTCCATTTATCTTTAATAGAGGGAGGGAGAGAGAGAGAAAGAGAAAGAAGAAAAAAATTGTTTTTAAAATAGATTGAACACTATTCATTTTACCAAATCAGTGAACTGAACACAAAAATAAGATATACTTAACACTTAACACACAAAAATACCTGCAAACACTTTTAAGGTTATACACGCTTCGATCAGTTTAACATTAATACAAGTTTTTAATGACTACATTAAACACACTTTATTTCGGAATACAATTACTTCACTATTTTATTTGATTTTAAGACTATATTGCACACATTTTCATTGAATTCTAAATGAAATAGAGAAATCTGACACAAAACTGACGGTGAACTGACAAATCATGTGGTAAAAATCATAATAATGGCGGTATTACGAAAATGTTAAAATTCCCGGTCAGTGCGGTTCGGCCCTCGTCGAAACTATTCGTCTCTATCGCTAACATTCGGGTTTAGCGACTGTTTAATGTAATTTTGCGTATACTAATTTCCTCCTCCAAAGCTGTCAACACAGTCCAGTAGGTGCTGAGAGCTGTTTTGCACCTCCAAGCAATAGTAGCGAGCAACTCGCCTACTACGCGAAGCCATTACTCTTCAGTCAACAAGATTAATCCCGCAAATCTTGTTATTTAAATATGAAACCGTTATCTCAACAAATCCTTAAACATATTTAAATTATTTAGGGGGGTTCATTGAACCTTATGGACGAGCCGCCGCTGCGTGGAACATAAGTCGTAATGAAGGAAAATGGAAACTCGTTTTCAATGGTCCCCGTGTTATTTCGTCTTTAATGTAGGCCTATTCCCATATTCTGTTCAATTTAGCTGTCTTCCGAAACTTTACATTTTACATTTCGTAGGTTGGAAATAGACTCAAACAGACGATGATGTGCAGATGTATAATTGAGATTGTTCTTGTTACAGGTGGCGACGCGACCGTGGTCTACGGCCAGTGCTCCTCCAGGTGACCTTACCAAACTGTGTAACCACAAGCGGAAACTGTTAGCCATGAATTCTATAGATCAGCACCATCTAGATATGAAAAAGTTTGGTGAGTTTTAATACTTTTCTAATAAAAGTATATACTGTTTCCGTTCTTACCTTAATCCTGATGTAAACAAACAAGCGTGGCACATCTGAAACACTATTTGCTATTTGAATTTGAAGCGTGTCACTCTAACAGGAGTACAGACATGGTACATATAATATTGATACTGTATAAACACACGTAAATAGTAATGATTTGTCCTGACCAAAGTAAAATTTGTGTGACAGTGTCAGATCGGCAGTGAAATATTTTATACACCAGTTAATGGTTTTTTTTTTATTAACCGTTTAAATATCGCAACAACAAAAAAGTAAAATTTATTTAAAACGAAAATAGAAGCTGTGATAATTACCAGTGTACGGAATACTATCAGTTGCTATCAGAAAGTAATTTAATGCCTTCCATATCTGTGTCTGAACTTGTATCATCATTTGAGTCAGCGTTATTGTTCGTTCTGCACAACGACGTCGGTAATGTGGGTCAGTTGCCACAGATTATCATCTTCCTTGATTATATGCTGCAAACAAAGACTACACGTGTCCGCCGTTGTTTCATTTACCCCCTTCTCAATAAATTGTTTTATATCAAGCAGCTAACGTTGTGTTGTGACGGGCAACGTACCGGTATCCTTTCAACTGGTTCCATATTAATTGAATACGATTCAGAATACAGTGAGAAGGGGGAAGTGCATGCTTCAACTGCATAGTCTGACGTTTGGGTTCTGGTTCGTAGTGATAACACCAAGACTCATCACCGGCAACAATTTGGTGTAGAAAGGCTTTACCTTGTTGTTGATAGCGCATCAAATGCTGTAATGATAACGCCGAACATAAATTTTCTGCTCATCAATAAGCAGTCGTGGAATACACTGACCAGCAACTTTGTGATAGGCAAGACTATGAGTGATGGAATGAACAGTTCCCACACTGATGCTCAACATTTGAGAAAGTTCTCTAACTGTGATGTGCCTATTTGCGTGTAAAACAGTTTCCAGCTGTCTCTCTCTCATTTTCATCTGTGCTGCAACACGTGCAGGTCCGGGACGGGCCAAATCTTTAGTGGATTCTCTTCCTTGTCGAAATTTATTGTACCACTCAACCACTGCCGTATGAGAATAACTATAGTCACCACATACAGCTTTCATTCTCGTATGAATTGGCTGACACCCCTCAGCGGCCAAAAACTGAATAACGGCACACAGATTATATTTGGACGGATTTTCTATCATAGCTGCCATTTTTCAACCCAGTCACAACGCTTAGAAAAGACCAAACTGGAAATATTTTTGACAGACGCGTCATTAGTACTTAAACAGACAATATATACAAATGCATTCCGTTGCCATGGCGGCGAAGTCACGGCTGCGCAGATCAACCTGTTTCTGTTGAACAATCCTCGTAGATTCGCATGATACAATATGTGTTTTGTCTTGTACAGTTTCGCTGATCTATTCATATTAACTTGGTTCAATCGCCATCTCTTTTTTCTTATACTTGTCTCAACTCTCGATAAATAAAAATAATTGAGTAAAACTTTGGTGGCGCTGACGTTACTGGTTAAACTGATAACGCCTCCGAGACCAGGTAACTTGCGACTTTTTCTTTAGCGATAATTTGTATGTCGTAATTAACGCGAAGTGACATTAATCTTAATAAAATTTTGTGTAATAACAGTTATTTCTACTGTGAATAATATAATTCTAATTGTGAAGTAATGAACAAATGTTATTGTGGAGCAAAACTGTTGAATTACGAAGGTGACGTTTAAGTAAGAATCGTTAGTCCTTGTAGACGTGGGCCTAAGCTTCAACACCCTACGGGGTCTACTGTTCGACACAGCCCTTCCGCCAGCTGTGTGTCGAGTTCCACTGCAGTGTCACTAGGTTTGTTTTAATGTACGTTAGACATTTCAACAGAAAATCCCGCCGACTGTTAAGTGTGCTGTGTAATACGATTTTCAAACACAAAAAACATTCGCCCACATGAAATTGGCCAACAACTGTGTAACTGTATGGAGAAGTTCCGATGAACGAGACAAATGTATGTAAATGGTGTCGGTTATTTTGCGAAGGGAGAACAAACGTGACTGATGAAGAAAGATCTGACTCCCGCTGAAAACTGGTGTTGATGCACACATCAACAAAGGTACTGTGAAATTGTTACGGCAAGCTATTCAGAAGTCAACGTGTGTCTGTTCCATGATAACGCGCGACCTCACGATGCTGAAAGCACAGCACACACTGCTACGAAACTTTTACCGGAAGGTGTTGCATCATCCTCCATATAGTATGGCCATCCGACTTTATCTACTCCTCGAATTAAAAGAATTTTTGGATGAACACCGCCTGCAGACCGACGACAGTGTTTACAACATCGACTGTTTCAAGATACAGGCGGTGGAGTTCTTGAACGAGGGGATCGTCAACGTCGGGGATTATGTTGAAAAATAGTTCCACGTATTCTTTCATTGTAAAAACAATGATTTTCAATGACAACAAATTGTTATCACTTTACGCTTACGCAAAAACGATTCGCACTGGGCGGGATTCACTTACGGGATCGGAAGGGCAATATCTTCGAACTTTTTTTTTTTTATTAAACCGAGGAGTGAAGAAAGGCTTCCGTGTAGTTTTTGTAGCAAACTGTAAAGGCAGGAATTGCTAACCTGTATGTAACGGACAGAAAGATAGGCTAGCGACAATTTTAAACTCCGAATGGGCGGAAAGGCGGGCTAGCGAGAATTTTAACCTCCGAACGGGCGGAAAGTGGGGTGAGCGGAAATTCTAACCTCGAACAGACAGAAAGATAGGCTACCGAGAATTCTAACCTCGAACAGACATGAAGGTGGGCTAGGGAAAATTCTAACCTCGAACAGACAGAAAAGTGGGCTAGCGAGAATGCTAACCTCCTAACAGACAGAAAGATATTCTCTCTAACCCGCCTTTCAGCTCGTCTATCTGTCCAGTCGGAGGTTATATTTTTTGCTAGCCCTTCACAAGACACACACATCCACAAACGTGTGTAAACACATGCACGCACACAAATATGAAAACATTAAATAATCTGGAGGGGACCTCGGTTTTTCTACTGCCTAAAGGCCCCCAAGATGGTTAATCCCGCATTGGATGTGATAATTCCCGGGGACGTTCTTTATTATACCAAGTGGTTAACTTAACATTACATATAGCGTAGCTTGAATAAGTTAAACTACGCAAGGAAACAAGATTTTAAAAGCCTTCCAATACCTTGTCAAATACTGCACAAAACACTCACTGATTTGTAATTTATTTTATAGATATTGGGGGGGGGCAAGTGTCCCCCTTGCCACCCCCGAATTCCGCCCATGCCTGTACGTGTATGTCTAGCACCGAAGCAGCTTAGGAGTCAGGCAGGGTAGGCTGCCTTACGCGAGCCGTACGGTATACAAGGAAGGCAGTGTGGCCAGCACTACGCTGTGACATGTGATTTGGATAAAAGACCTCGCGACTGCGCTGCTGTGTCTAGTGTCCAATTAATTCCATTTTACTGGATCGGTATTCACGTAAAGAGTTTTAATACGATACAGGTGCTAGGCGGGGATGCGTGGTATACTGTTACTTTTCAGTAATATGGTGAAGTAATATGGATTCCTAGGAAGGTGACATAAGACCGGGCACGAGGCACCTTGTTACAAAATGTGCCAAGCGAACAAGAAATGGCGTTATTTTTTCAACGAACTGAATGTTACCTATTGAGGCAAGTCTTAAACTCAATACAAGTAAATGCCACCTGACGATTGCTGACAGAGCATGCATTTTACCGGAGATTTTTACTGATACCGGGCAGCGAGAGACAAGAAAATTAATGTAGCACCTGCATTACGAATAAAGGAGAAAGTGAGAAGCCGACGAAGCGATGAATGATATAATCAGCGAAATTAAGAAAATTATTCAAAATGTGGATAGAGCATCATGTCGGAACGAAGAGACTGCTGAAAGCACTTGTGTCTCCAGTTGCAACGTACGCAATTCCAAAGTTTTTAAGCCGTATACTAAGACGGGACGGAATTGAAATAGTTGTACCCATGTGTTGCATCTTCTTGCAGGTAAGTTGTCCAATTTTGTGGGTATCAGGCTTTGTATATTATCAGTGATGTTGTGGTTGACAAGCAGGCTAAGCCGCGTTACAAGACCACAAACCACAATATCACGTGCACGACACACACCGTTGTTACGACTCACGTTCTGACGTGACGTGACAATACTACTCGCTACGTCTGTTTACCGTTTGCGGTTACGTAATCCAAACAACTATAATATAAAACACCCACGCACGTCTTTCTATATATATCGCCCACAACTGTATACAACTTGTTTCAACCCGATGGAGACAATTTGACGATACGATTACACTCATATTTTACGAATTATTCTGTAACGATTTTAAGCTTATCGAGCGAAACGAACTTAAGATGAAAATATGGGTTATGGTAACCTGACGGGGCCATCTAGTCAGACTGCTTGCTTTAGTAGTAAACGATCGCATTTACGACCTTAAAAGGGTCGCTTATTGTTCCAAAATACAATGCCTGCAGGTATAACAGGTAAAATTTAGGATGGCCCTGTTAAACTGTTTGAGGTAGATTTTAAAATAAAATGAGCGTACTCGGATTGAACGGTAACTATTCTGTTACTGTTTGTCCTAACAAAATAAGACTAATGTCTTTAAGTATTTACTATGTTTTTTTCTTAACCGCTTCTGTAGAATGTATCTCTAGCCGTTTAAGACAATATGGAAAGATACTGATTATTTTTGGATTCCACCGACACCCAACGAATCTTACTTAGTCGCCCGCGATTGTACGCGTATTTCCGTCTACCGAATGCACTTTCATCAACTTCGACAGTTTTCCTGACGCCGCCAATTGTACAAGAATTTTCAGTCAGCCACACAACAAGAATTTCTCTGAAAGTATGTATTAATTTTCTTGCCGTTGGTTGTGATGAATACAATGATAATGTAGACCAATAATATTGGTCTCTCTCACAATTACAGAAAAAGGATACTTCAAAATCCATGCACTTAAAACGGACAACAAGGTGGCGGGAAGAACGCGTGAAGTCCAAAGACAGTACTGTCCCGTACATCTTTTCTCACTCTACAGTTTTTGATCCCCATCTGTAAATCAAGTTTCCATTTTGCTCGTAATTAATTTGCATGTTTCCTCCACAGTTTACACTCAGTTGATTTTTTCACAAGCTTTCAGTCTTCAGCACAGTTTTTTTAAGGGCTCTCTCGTTAGTATATAATTTTTCAATGAACCTGTACTGTTGAAATCCATCTCGCTGTTCAGTTTCCCGCTTAAAAATTTGATGCACTGGCACTGTATTAGACACTGCAGTTTTAATGCTCTACGCTTCAAGAAAACAGTCTAAATGAAATGGCCTTTAAGAAACTAGACGGGACCACGTTGGTTGAGGATTTCCTTAAACACGAATGAATAGACGACTTGCTTAGGTGTAATAAACAATAGGGGACCCTTTCAAAAGTTGTTAACGTAGTAGGCAGGTAGTCTGATACGATGCCCCCGTCAGGTTTCCAAAACCCGAAAATATTAAACTAACACGGTAATACAGTCCTCCGTGGGCCGTGGGCTCTATTTATCTGTATCACTCGCCGCTGCCTACCGTCCTTTCACGCCCAGTATCTTCTTCCGCTCCGTCCTCGTATTTCCTTTGGGTCTGCTGTTGCCGGTTTTTATCATACATTCAGCCTACCGCAGTATATCCAGTTTGTAATATTTACGCAGGTTCAGTTCACTTCTCTGTTCATATATATATATATTGCAAAAGTACGAATGTATATGGTACTGTGCATTGCACAATTAGTTAAAATAATTTGTGTAAATTAAATAAATAATCAATATTGTCAGTAGTAATAATAATTCAGATTAGAAAGCTGTAAAGGGGACAACGAATTTGCATGCTTTAACAGGTAGGTCACGCCACACACAGCTGTGTCTGTGTACACGTGTACCTTACGTGTGTGAGTGCAGCCAGTTAATTCCTGCAAAGCATCACCCCTAAATAAACGTTAATAAATATATAAATTATTTAAACTGTGATAAGTGTGTGCGAAATATCACAAAACAAAATACGCCACAGTGTAAATAATATAAAGACGCACGCGTATACGAAAGATTGTGCAATAATAATAAAAAGTGCAAATAAATATAAATAAAAACCATAATTATTGAGATAGATAAAAACGGTTAACACACAGTTGTACACATAAAAATAATACAATATCTCTCTCTCTCTCTCTCTCTCTCTCTCTCTCTCTCTCTCTCTCTCTCTCTCTCTCTCTCTCTCTCTCTCTCTCTCTCTCTCTCTCTCTCTCTCTCTCTCTCTCGCCCTCTCTCTAGTTATGCACCTAAGCATTCAAAGAATTTCGACGAAACCGAAACATCGAAGCATGATAATGTTTTTAGGCTTTTTTTTGAAACGTATAATGTGGATTACGTTTGATGGATTACGTAAATCATTTCCAAACCACAGACGATCATAAACAGAGCATGTAAAACCAAATTTATTCTCACTAAAACGTTTGCTAACTCAATGTCAGCAGCGATTATTTCTGTCTTGATGCGTTTACATATCAAATTTCTAGACTGTGGGGAATCGAAAGTGTGGAAGCGTCTCGTGTTTGTAAAAAGACGCTACGACAGACTGATTCCTGGAGAGAATTGTCGAAACATGATTTTTGCGCCCTAGACTATAAATACGCGAGACACACCAGCCTTGTTCTGTTCAACTACAGCGGCAGCCGGAGGCTATGCCCGGCAACTTCAACTCTTTCTCGATCAACCACAGCGGCAGCCGGAGGCTATGTCCGACAACATCATCACTTTCGTGAGATCACCGCTGCAGCCAGAGGCTATTACGGGAGACGAGGGAGCAGCACACTACATGGAATAGATTCCAGACGTAGAGTACGAGTCATCGGACTACTGAGAGGATACGGAGGACGAGGAACGGACTCCAGGACTACACGACTACGCAGAATCAACCATGATCAAGGACTCAGGACCAGAAGAGGATACGCTGAGGAACCGCAACGATTAAGGTGAAAGAAAGCCATGTACTTCATCCAAACAAATACTTAATAAAAGACAATTAAACATTGTAAAAAGAAAGACAATATAATTTCCAAAAGTGTAATTAATAATTGTAAATGTAACTGTTCTTGTATAGTAATTATAGTAATATTTGAATTATGAAAGTATATTTTTGAAATGATAATTTATTGGAAATATTTAAATTAATTTTGAAAGAATAGTAATTTTTCTAAAGTAATTAATAAGTCATAAATAAAAAATGCATATGCAACAACAGTAAGAATTAAAAAAAAGAAAGATTAGAAAATTTAAGAATAATTTAATCATAATAAATTGAGCAAGTCGAGAGCAATATTATATAATAAGCAATGTTAGTTGTAGTTATAAGATTATTTTATGTTTCTATGTAATACGAGATTACTTGTATTTATTAACAAGGAAGGTACTACGAGTACACATACACATGCTAATAATAATGAGTTTTTAGCTCGCAATTTAAATGAAAGTTTTAATTAATAAATGTTTTGAAAGATTCTAAAGAATTCACGTTGTTATTATTATTACGATTACACCCATTGAATACTTATAACGTAAGTATCGTCAGCGACATAGATAGACAACATAGTCAAAAACGTTATTATATATATATATATATATTTCAATCACTTTCTGCTACAGTCCGTTTCTTGATGTATATAATACTATAATACTAATAACTATTTTACCTCAAGATGTATTTTTTCCTTTAGGGACATGTTTCGGGAGATCCTGTTCTCCCATCTTCAACCTTCGCCATCTTGCTTCTGGTGCAGTATTTGTGTGTTGGCTTCTGGATGTTATTATGGTGGTTTGTTGGTCTTTGGTCCTTCAATGTTGCATTATTGTGTGTGGTTGTGGTATCTGTTTTTGTATTTTGTGTATTTTCGATGTTGAGTGCTTTGAATATTGTGTCATGTTTTGTATTGGTTTGCATTTGTTCTGGTATTAATTTGTTTTGTGTTTTATGTTTGTAAATCTGTAAATTTTCCCAAATGTTCATTATGGTGCCTTTGTGTGGTATATGTTTTATTAGTGTTACATTGGTTATGTCTGGGAATTCATGTCCTGTGTTTATTGCATGTGTGGCTAAATTGGATTTATATATGTCTGGTTTTTTGTATGCATTTAGGTGTTCAAAATAACGTTTTTTCAGCTGTTTTTTTGTTTGTCCAGACATATATAAATCCAATTTAGCCACACATGCAATAAACACAGGACATGAATTCCCAGACATAACCAATGTAACACTAATAAAACATATACCACACAAAGGCACCATAATGAACATTTGGGAAAATTTACAGATTTACAAACATAAAACACAAAACAAATTAATACCAGAACAACTACAAACCAATACAAAACATGACACAATATTCAAAGCACTCAACATCGAAAATACACAAAATACAAAAACAGATACCACAACCACACACAATAATGCAACATTGAAGGACCAAAGACCAACAAACCACCATAATAACATCCAGAAGCCAACACACAAATACTGCACCAGAAGCAAGATGGCGAAGGTTGAAGATGGGAGAACAGGATCTCCCGAAACATGTCCCTAAAGGAAAAAATACATCTTGAGGTAAAATAGTTATAAGTATTATAGTAATATATATATATATATATATATATATATATATATATGTCTACGTCTCCTCGTTCCTTTTAATTCTCCAGTTTCTATTCCCACATCTTCGTCTTCTTCTTCAGCGACGCGACAACCCATTACTGAGTCAAGGCCTCCTTTAACAGCCTCCACCAGTTGTCCCGGTCAAGTGCAGCTGCTCTCCAGTTCCGGGTCCCAAGCATATGGCGCGCATCATGATTCACACCGTTTTCCCAACGTAGTTTGGGTGTACCAACTCTCCTGGTGCCATATATCTGTTCTGTGAGTGCCTTTCTGGGTATTTCATACTCCCCCATTCTGATCACATATCCAGCCCACCTGAGTCTACCAAGTTTTATAGCTTTCACAATATCTGGTTCATTCAGAATAGTGTTCAGTTCTTGGTTGGTCCTTTTCCTCCATTCACCTCCCACACATATTGAACCAAAATACTGCGGAGGATTTTGCGTTCAGAACTCAGACTCAGACTTTCTAGAAACGGTCCAGGTCTCAGAATCATAGGTGAGAATTCTATTCCTCCTGAAATACGTTTTAACTGTCAGCTGACGTCTGTTTCATGGCCCGTATTTCAATTTCTTAACTTCCGACTGTGCGAGTAATTGTCTTGTAGACTCTCATTCTGTAACGACAATGTATACCTCTTACCTTACGAATGGATATGACAACGATGATAGTTTGTCTCCCAAAATTTTCCTTCTCCGTATTTCTCCCTCTTCTTTCCCACCCTTCGTTCTTTACATACGTAGGGGGACCCAAAAGTGACGAGAATTTTTCTCTGGCAGTTGGTAGAACGCTAGTTCCGACTTCTCCCGATAGGTGCCTTCACTAGACACCATTTTGTATCAGTTGCCGTAGCGGCATTGTTGTGGAAACATTAGCGCGGTCAGTGTGACTATTTTTGCAAGCGCTGTTTCACGTTTTCGGCGATTTTTCAGTGGCAGACATTAAATACCAACGTGTTATTCTGTTTCCTGTTAGGGAAACCTAAGGAAATCACCAGCAGAAACTGTCGCAATGCTTCGAACGGCTTATGGGGAGGAAGCTTTGAGCCAGGCAAGGATTTACGAGTGGTTTTCTCGTTTTAAAAGTGGTCAAATGTCAATTGAAGACGAACCACGACCGGGACGTCCCTCGACTTCCAAAACGGACGAAACATTGAAAAAATCCGTGTTGCGATCATGTTTGATCGTCGTAGAACAATCGATGAATTGGAGGAAATGACTGGAATATCCTGGAGTTCATGCCAACGAATTTTGACTGAAGATGAAACGTGTTGCAGCAAAATTCGTTCCGCGTGTGCTTTCTTGTCGGCTCAAAATCCTTGCCTGGCTCAAAGCTTCCTCCCCATAAGCCGTCCGAAGCGTTGCGACAGTTTCTGCTGCTGATTTCCCTAACAGGAAACAGAACCTGATGTTAGCACGTCGGTATTTAATGTCTGCCATTGAAAAATCGCCGAAAACGTGAAACAGCGCTTACAAAAAATAGTCACACTGACCGCGCTAATGTTTCCACAACAATGCCGCTAGGGCAACTGATACAAAATGGTGTCTAGTGAAGGCATCTAGGTGGAGAAGTCGGAACTAGCGTTCTACCAACTGCCAGAGAAAAATTCTCGTTACTTTTGGGTCCCCCCTCGTACGTACATGTTTTTTCGCACCATTATATTATTGCTTTCGTATTTTACGTATTTATCATTTTTTCTGTTATGAAATACTACAGTACATCGTGTTTTATCGATAACGTGATAATTTATCATGCCTGCTTTGTTATTGCTAGAGGCAGCATCGTCTTTCTCCATATAGTAAGCCTAACTTGTTGTAAGAGAAATCTAAAAAAAACCCTGTCTTTATTAACAAAATACCTCAAATGGTATTATGTTATAAAATTTTTAAGATATTAAAGTCGGTTTCATTGTATGACCTCTATAATAAATACTATCAAACATTTTTAATGAAAACAGTTTTTTTTTATATCCTTTATGTATGTGCAGTATTCACAGAAATATAAAAAGGAAATCGTTAAGTTAGCAATAAGTATAAGTTAGTAATAACGATTTACTTATTTGTATTTTACACTGCAATTTAAATTTTTTGAGAATTGGGTATTGGGGCATCACACAGTGGCTGGAACAGAAACGACGCTTAACGTCAAGTACGAGATAGTGAATGTTTGTTTCTGGAAAAATCATTTTCTTCACCGTCTTCTTCTTCTTCTCACTCCTGGAATTAGGCACAGCGTCAAGACCATCAGTCTCTTGGTCGTCCACATCATCTCGAATTCCACGGTAGGTATCCGTTCTATCGATGTCTTACTTCTACGTTGACTTCACCTTACTTCCATTTATCCATCACCGCGACGTTATAAATGCCAAAGTGTGCTCTTGTTTGATCATTGGGTATTCCATCCCGTCTAGTGCACCCCCCCCCCCCAACACACTCCGCAAATTCAATTTCACTTGACTGTATTCGTTTTACTTCATAAAACCTCAATTTTGTGTCAGTCACTAATGTTCCATGTTATTGAGCCACAAATTGCCTGAAAAATTTGTTCATCCTCCTATCAGTATTGGCCGTCTTGACACAAAACGTGAAAGTAATGAAATGATATTTTATATACGTAGAGTATTTCTTATGCAAATATTAATTATTATTGTCGTATGCTGTCACAAATTTGTACAAAATTTTTTGTGTCAATACAACACACGTAGATTGCTTGGAAAAGGTTCTAATTTGTAATTTTCTACCCAAAAAGGCAATATTATCGTCACTCTTACTAAAATTTTAATAAACATTATAATTGTAAAAAGAAATTCTCGTTTGAGAAAATACACGTTTAGGAAAAAGCAAATAACATAATAAAATCTGAACGGTTTTTACGGTAAACGCTTTAAGTAATCGTTTCAAATATCACGAGAACGAATTAAAACTCTTTCTGCAATTTCGAGTAACTAACTACAATTTTAATATAGCAAGGCTAAATTAATTTGGGTACGCTGTTAACACGTTAATGTACGCTACTCAGCGTCGTACAGGTGTCCGCATCAAGAGATTTTCAAAGTTAACATCATGTTATCGAATCAACAATGTAAGCACGTTTGTATCAACAGACATAATATAATAATGGCACCCATGTGTACCACCGAAGTAGCTTAAGCCCCCTACACATTATCGGACCGAACCACCAGACACGACCAAACAGCCAGACCGTCTGTCGTCGGGCTACACACCTTCGGACCGGACCAACTTCAGACAGCAACCTATTTTCTCTGACTAGTCGAATGTTTGATCTTGTGAAGGAAAGGGTGTCGCGCTATGGCTCCGTATCTTTCAAAAATGCAAAAAATCGGTGTACCATTAAGTGCTTTAGTAGCAACTAGTGATGACAAGTGTCGAAAGAATAGAAAAATGTGGGCAAAGAACTTGTTTCAAAAACGTAAAACATTCACCCATGGAAACTTACTTAAAGAACTGGACTCAAACGATTTTCGTAATTTTTTACGGATGGATGAGGAATGTTTCATCAATTTACTGGATTTGGTGAAACCATTTATTCAAAGAAGAAATACGGTCTTCAGGGAATCCGTGAGTGCAGAAGAGAGGCTAATTGTGACACTTCGTTATTTAGCTGCTGGGAGATCATATAAAGACATGAAATTCAGTGCTGCTATATCACCACAACTTTTATCAGCTATTATTCCAGAAACGTGCGCAGCTAGCAACGCAACAAGAAACAGAAGCACAAACAGCGAAAGTTTGGCAACGACAAGGGAAGTTCGGCGACAACGCTACACATTCCACGACCAGACTGAAAAGTGGTGGGGACGGTCCGCGGTCCGATGGTTTTCCCATCGGACCTCCCGACCGTCCGTCACGACAGATTTTGTCCGCGGACACGCCTACACATCTTCGAACCCACGACCAAACTGCGTTTTGTCCCGACGGTCCGGTGGTCTGGTCCGATAGTGTGTAGAGGGTTTTAGGAGTCAGGCAGGATAGGCTGCCTTATGTGAGGCGTACGGCATACAAGGAAGGCAGTGTGGCCAGCACTAGCTTCAACCGCCCAATATTATCCCCAGGATGTTATGCCAGGTATTCATTTTCAACAGGCTGAGTCGACATGGGGACTGAAAAACGTAGCTTGATTTTATGGTATTAACAGACATTATTTACAAAATAATTCTTACTTATAGGTGCATAAGACGCGATAACCCCGTCAAGCAAGCCTCCTTAGCTGTGGCGCTTAGCGTGTCATTTCATCGGACCCAACAAATACAGAATAAAAGCATTAAACGTGTATATACGGAGACCAAAGTGGAAGTCGACGACGAGGGGACGACGAAAAGGGGCGGAAAACGTTTACACGGTAAAGAAATCATTTATGTATACATATACAAATACACAACGAGGAGCACTTGAGAAAGGGCAGGAGAGGGTGGATGTAGGAAGAACACAGGAAGGGAAAGCAAGGGTGGATCCAGGGAATCAAACACGCACACACAAACATCACGAGACGAGAAGAGTGTAACAAGGGTGTGTGTGTGTGTGTGTGTGTGTGTGTGTGTCATTCTCTCTCCTGGGTGGAATTATTGATCTGCATGTCAGTTGTCGACAATTGTCTGTCTGCCAGCTCGCAGCTTTCTTACCACCCCAACCCCACAAACCCCCGTACCCTCACCCTCACCCACTCGCTGTGTACTCTTCCGTCACTCACTGCTACAAGTCACTAAATACACATACAATCATCGCTCGCAGTCGACGTCATCATCATCGTCGTCGTCCCCCTCGGTGCGCGGAATGACTTTAAGTCTTTGTAATTGCTGCGTTTTGTTCAAACAGAAACAACATTATCGTCTTGTGAATTCCCGTGCTTTCATTTCGTTTCATCACTTTATTAAATTACTTTAAGAGTTCATGTTCGCGTAACGAGCTCCGCTGACTGTCTATAAACGAAATAACCGCCGCCTTTTCCTTTAATATGAATTTACTTACAAGATGTATTCTCGTTCTAGTGTTTCTTCGTACCCGCATTTTAACACTTATTGTCACAAGCGCAGGCTTCTCCATTTTCATTGGCAGTTTACAATTCTTATTGAAGCTCAATTTGGGACGATCTTTCTATATTTTTGTCATGAATCGAAACGTAATTTAATCGATTTTTTGAGTTAAAATACTACAGAAAGCAATTATTTTCTGCTCCCTCCGTCCGCGCGCGCACACACAAATACACACCTGACGTATCGATTAGGTCAGTTTAATTACATCGAATTTATCGATTAATTTATTTCTAATTACCTGTTATTTCCGAGTTAAAAATTATTTAAAAAATTGATCTTATCACATAAGAAACGGTCACACGAAGTACTGAAATCTCTTTGACATACATATGTAGACCTATAAATAATACTGAAATGAATTTTAGATTAAAAAAAAAAATCAAGAAAGTATACTCTGATTATTGAAAATTGACAAATGATGTTTTCAATACTGTAACTCATACTTTGTCGTTACCACACTGTGAGATTAATAATGAACGAACGTGTTTGGATGATTCATAACTCAATTCACTGGCCTAATCCAAATACGAGGCGACAAATATTGGTACTACTTGTGTATTTTATGGTGGCCGGCAACCTTGGAGAAAGTGATATGCGCAGAACCCTGTTTTTTGTCAGTGTAACGGCACATCTCACTGAGTGCATAAGTGTTTATGCGTTTTCAGAAACATTTACCGTATAGGCCTGTATTTCATTTAATTGTTATTTTCAACACAAAAACATATCCTACGCTACGAAAACTTCATCAACTTCTTAAGTCTAGTGTAAACTTTCAAGGGAGCTTATCATATTTATTAAAAGTTATTATAAACTTAGGGTTTAAATGGAAGAAGATTAGAAATAATAGAAGTGTATTAAATGAACCTCAAGAGATAAGGGCAAAAAGTAATTGAATATCTCAGGAAAATAAAACAATTCAGGACAGAAAAGCAGGCAATATTAGTAATTATTTATTATTTACGTTATGTAACGAATAACATTGTTCTGGGATTACAAATACATATTTGATACAATTTCGACTATACTGAGTAAAATTACAAATAGTAGTTGGTGAATGAAATCCGGAAATGTGAACAATGTGTAAAACCCGAGTTGTAATAATTAAATATTTAAGGGCACCCATTAAGCCGGCTGTAGCAACAGTAAGACGGACGTTTTTGAAATGTAGCGTTACAACTGAGCACACTGAGTCTCCCCACTACCCTCACTTTTCGCGCAGCTATGAAGCGGCCACCGTAAAGTAATGCGATTGTACGTGTATGTGTTTGAAACAGTGGAAGTTAAAATAATCGCACACCAGAGGAATCAGCACTTAGAATTTTAGCGACAGTTCAAGATTAAAATTAATTTAAATTTAAATTTATTTAATAAATAAAGTCAACAATAAACTGTACCTGATGTGTAGTATCAAAATTTCTTTCTACAATTGAGTCTAAATAAATGTTCGCCTCTTTCAAAGGTGCAGTATTAACAGTTTCGGCAGTTGCTTTCTGGGAACAGCTATTTTCTTATAAATAAGTGTGAACGTTTGATCCTCCTTGGCGAAGTTCTGCTTCCGTTTTTTCGGCGCTGCGTGCACGGGTGTCCGTACGTTTTTGGTACACTAACAAAGAGGAAAACATCAGGCGCAAGTTACTAGATTTCCCGATAAATTCAATGCCTTGACAATGAGTCCGACTAGGCCTATATTTTACACAAATGCATCAGATTTACTTATTTTCGAAAATCTGAAAACAAGAAAACTCGAGTTCTACCTTAATATATTCAGCTTGCAAATCGTTATTTGAAAACAGTTGGCCCATATTCTTATCACAAGAGAAGTTATGGAATTGTATATGCCCTGTTCCTACAAGAAAATACGTTTATCTTAATAAGGATAATCATTTCATAACTGTCGCGCACACGTTTTGACCGTCCTTCAAATGAAATCGTTAACTGAAACCTGAAAATATTCATGTATTATCATGCTTTCACAATAGAAAGATCACGATTGCCATTAATACCGAATATATACAGAAGTAATATTCTTCACTCATCATCTAATTGTCACCGATTTCGGATAAAAATTGCAACCATTAACTGTTCAGGTAATCGTGTCGTTGGCCAATTATTCCTGTGTACAAACTTGATATTATGAATCGACAAAGAAACAAGAGGTTGAAGGACCAAGCTTATTGGTGAAAACAAGACTGACAAAAACTGCAGCCAGAGGGCGCACGCATGCAACGTGCACACACGAGAAAATCCAGTGTGAATGCACTCGCCCCCTCTTCTACTTACTACCAATTCTTTATACTGCACCTTGTTACTTGAGGTTTCGACAAACTGGTTTGTTTATTTCTCTGCCTTCTATTATTAAACTCTGGACAAAGTATGCTGTCCGGGTTGAGTCATTATCGGCAGTAAAGAGAAAGTCTGCTCGACAAGCGAATAATTACTGTACAGACGTACACACAATATACATCTTCCTTACGTAGGCCTATGTCCGTGTTACACGTAAACTATTTCAACACTTATGTTCACGACGATGTGTACTTGTACTCCTACATTCTATGCGAAGTTATAATAGTCATCAAATAGAAAGACGTCACGGGAAGAACAAAATACAAACTTTAATACGTATAGGTAATTTTAGGTGGTGAAAGGAGAGAGGACACCACAGACGTTTTCTTGAAGACTTAGATCAGTTGCTTCTAGTACTAGTAGCAATATTTTTTAAATAGCAGTGATGTTGACATCTGTGTATACACTGAATAATCGCTACGCGAATATCGAGATATCAACGAATGTAAATATGAATTAATATCGATTAAGATACTGAAATCGTGTAGCTAAAACAAACTGAAGTTGTTCTTTCTGTCCTTTTGTAATTTTGGCCACATGACATCGCTTTTTATACACATTTGTCTTTGAAAATGACAGTTTTCTCTAAATCAGTTCAAACGTCAGAACCCAACTAATCTTATTCACCCTTTTCCTTTTTTTTATGTGTAATCCAGGGGCGGACTGACCAGGTCGGCTGGTCGGCGATCGCCGAGGGCCTCGGTCCCCGAGGAGGCTCAGGGGGACCCGTCCCATGAAAATTTTATTTCGAGAAAAACGAGAATTAGTGCATTTCTAATGAAAGGCACTGAAACCCGGACACCCCCAGACTTTCACCAGAACTCAATTTCCACTCTCTTTGCAGATTATGGAGTTTCTTTGATTCATCTTCGAACTTTAAAACAGAGCTATACTTTCGAAGATGACAGAGTAAAATCATTTTCGGTTTTGGTGTTATTTTCCCATTCCAAAGCACATAATTCAGCTGTCCCATCACAGTTTTCCTTGTTTTATCAACAGTATCAGCAAAAGTCGACCTATCAATTAAAAAAAAAACAACAAACAAACAAATCAGCGTAGAAATTGTTATTCGTGTAGGTAGTGAATTTTTCAGCCCTCAGGTCGGCTTAGGGAACTGAATACTGGGGTAAAAATGGACGGCTAGTGGCTAGTAGAACTGGTCACATTACATTCCTCAGGCTTTCACGGCCGGTGTCAGATGTATGGTTCATGTTATCCGGGATGTTGACCAGGCTGTTTGCGAGCCAATCATACACCATCTTTATTGTGATTGGCTGATGGTGTCATTTTTACCTGTACGTGGGACTTCGCTGAATTTATAAGTACAGGTAGCATGGCAGGACAGCTTCAGCCTATACCACAGTACTGTGGGCCTGCCCGACGTTCAGGATTTTTATACCATTGATGATGGCAACCGTTGGAGCTGCCGAAACGTTTGGTTTGGTAATAAACCATGGACCACGGCCAAACAGCCCGGATAACATGAACCATACAATGGTAACATTACGTTCATTGTATAAGTCTAGCCTAACGGCTCACATAAGGCGGCCTACACTGCTTCGACAGTACAAAAACGAACCATTAGATGTTATTAATATTAAGCTGCAGGTAGTTCAGGGTGGTGACGAAACTAATTAAAATTTAAGATAATGAACAAAAATAGTGAGTAACAAACTGATCGAATATTCATACTACAGTCCAAAATTCAAACCAACCATCAGTATTAGTGTTAACCCCTCCTTCCCCGTTAACAAAGAGCTAAAAATATTATTTTTCCTTTGCTTTAGTCTATGAATTTGTATAATAATATACATCCGTTACTGAAATCTGGTATGCACAGCCTAGTCGATAACGTTTCCCCGACGTTAATACAACCGACGTGAATAATGCGCGCGCTGATACTGAACAGAATACAACAAAAGCCTTTACATGCGCACAAAATGAATATTATATCGTTCGCTGGAATCCAACACAAAAATTATTATTTGTATTTCTCAGATACGAACACAACGCAGCCGTTCTCACACGATCGGCATAAAAATGTAATAACAAAAATAAACAAGGCGACAACAATGTACTGTACTTTTCCGTTATCAAATTTCTACGAATTCTGTTATCTATGACGTGCGCTTCACTTATCACACACGCACACACACACTCTCTCTCTCTCTCTCTCTCTCTCTCTCTCAACACTTCTTAAAATTACAACAACAAAATCCCCTGACAAAACAGATGTGTAGTGAAAACGTCGAGTTGTGCAAGAGAGAGAGAGAGAGAGAGAGAGAGAGAGAGAGAGAGAGAGAGAGAGAGAGAGAGAGAGTGACGCGGTGTGGAGGAGGGGATAAAGAGAGAGTGATACGAACGGCTTTATAAACGCAAATCGAAATGAAAAAAATACAGGGACGATAAAGAAATGGTAAGAGAACATCTGTTCGACACAGTGTTTTCAAGCTTCGGTGGTTACGTGTGATTACAGGACGTAGATCACAAAAAAAAAAACAAAGTTTTTGTGGAACACAACCTGTCCGTATAGATATTGTTGTTAACGGTGAAAGGGGCGCAAAAAGTTAGGCCCTTCACTTACCTTGGAAACGATATCGTCGACGACGATTGAGACCATGATATCAATAACAAGAGGCATAAATTCCAGACGGTACTTGGGGCCGTTAACAGAATATTCCGAAATAAGTTGCGAATGCGACATTCTATAAAAACGATGGCTGCTCCTTTGTTCATGTGTGGACAGCAACAAGGAAGAAAGGTAGAATACAACTATCAAAAATGAAATTTCGTTTACAAGATAAGAAGGATGCGAGGGGGTCGACCACGTAGTGAGGATATAAAGGGTCGGATTGGGTGTCTATCGTATGGAAGTCGAAGTATAGGCTACTTAACCTATTCTAGGTTTACTATACTGGGTCCGATAGAAGAAACTAGAATAAAGCTAGAAAGTGCTGACATCGCAAAGTCTCTGTTGTAAAAAGCGCTAAAGAGACTGTCCGTGGAATGATAGCTGAAGGAAAGAAGGTGATAAGGTGAGCTGTCTAAACTATGTATTGAAATAAATGATAATGACGATTATGTTGAGCGTCTGTGCAGTAACGATCAGTACTATTTTAGATTTAGCAAAATATATAGTCTCCGTTCACTGAATTCTGTATATCATATTGATTTCTTATGTGTTTACTGGTAACGAAGAAATAGAATTTTATGATATACCGCATACATAAAAACTTATATCATAAAGCTTTTTATGTAGCCAGTGGTCTGAATAATGATAAACGAAGAAAGAACCAAGGAGTGCCAAACTGTACTGAAGGAAAATTCAGAGGGTTTCAGGGAAGGATAAACTAAGCGAATCTGAGGTGTTTAGGTGAACACACACGCGACAATCTGTGGACAACGGTAATCACGATGCTTGGGGTACACCTATCTCCTCGAGGTTGTTAGAAGAAGATAAACGAAAAACATTTAATTAGGAAACATAAATAATTGACTAACGTTAAAACGTTAAAAATGTGTAATTTACATATGGTTTCCATAAATAAAGGTAAGCTCTTTAAAATCCTTTTTAAAGCAAGACGTTTGTAAATTATTTTTGAATAATAAGTTGTAACAATTTCAAGCAAACTACTAGCAAACATAGTACGCCTAGATAAAACTTCGTTATTACGCGCTTCGAAAAATGATCACTTAGGAAACAATTTTCACAGAGATCCGTTAACATAAAATATTCTGGCCTACCGTTTTTCTTCCAGGCACCACAGTTTTGTTTAATTAATTACAGAAAAGGAAGTTTATCGAACAAATTCGGATTTTGATACCGGACAAACGATACAATCTGAGAACATCGGTTTCCCTTTTTTAGTAGGGTTTACAATGTGGCCAATTCGTATTAGGCAGTGGTTGATTTGTAATATTATAGGTGCGGAACGCGTCAATTCGAAAGTTGTACAAACACAAATATACGTATATTTTATATTAGCATATAAGTTTACATCAGGTTATTACAAAGGAGGTCTACATTTTTAAAGCCTTATAAAATATGTAACATACGTATAAACTTGTATCTAAAAAGATAATAAAGATTACTGATATTTCTAAAGACCTTCATCGTCAGGTTAGCTAGCCGAACGACAATCGAAAACTTGTCGCTTATGACGGCGTCATCCCGGAGCCTCAATCAAAATCAAACTCTAAGTGATGGTTTCGGTGGTTCGGACATTTAAAAAAAGTTTCCATAGTTTCATCATTGTGTCATCATATTGTTTGTTTCTTGACCTTTCCTTACTCTTTGTGTCCAATGCTGTATTATGGCCAGAAATCAGCCCTCTCACATTCACTTGAAGGTCATTGCTATTGATTCAATAGCATATTTCAAGGTGGAAAGACTATCCGGAAAAATTCTGGAATTCATATATTCTCGGAAGCTCTCAATCACTTGCCTTTCATGTATTTTCAAATTTGAAGCAAGTTTTTTTTATTTCATTTTCTCCAGGCTATTGGGACATTTTTCGAACGATAGTAGTTAAGATAAAGATTAGTGCTGGTGTTTGATTTTGACAAATGTTTAGTTTTGTAGTGGGGCTGATGAGGCGCACAATTTAAAAAAATTGTAAATTTTTGTAGTAATTAGGTTTTTATTTTCATATATTTTTCGATTATTATTTATTTTTGGATCCAAGAGGTTTCGGAACGCTGTTTCGGATCGTTCCACCTGAAATGAAGCCCTGCATACATACACAAACGTTCAGATAGATACAGAAAAACGCTTCATATCTAGAATGTCACACATGTCATGCGAGGAATTATTTAATCTCAAGCCCAGAGAAAAATTAACACAGCAGCACAACGACGCTCTTGAGTCATTTAAACATATACTAAAATCTTAACATTAAGAAAATAAGAAACAGTATGCAAAAATTATTTACAGCTAATGTTATTTTATTTCATTAATCTGATTATGGTATTTGCTTTATCATGCTATGCACATTTATTCAACTTTTTATTGTGGATATAGTATTTATGGAGTGAAAATAAAATATTTAATAATAATGTAAATAAAAGGTAAAAAAAATACAAATTATAACGATACGGTAGTCACAAACGTTACTATTTATACAGTTTATTTTAAAACAGTACTTTTCCTAAGTCGGTTCATTTCTAGATAACACTTGAACAGCATACGAACGAAGGATGTGTTATAAAGGTCAGCATCAAATATCGTGGAGAAACTACAAAAACTACGCAAAAGTCGAATTAATTTTTCTTAGTGGGGCCGGGGATCAGTTTAATCGATTCCGATTCGGAATTAAAGATTTCGTGAGGGTCAATGGAGCCCCCTATTTAACTCTGTTAGTAGTACTATAATACGCAATTCACAGGTAGTTTTTAAACAACTAAATAGCACAATTCTAGTTACAAAGCAACGCGTTATGTAATAAAGAAAAATATATTAAAATTATACATAAACAATTATTCTCGACATAGCAATCCACCAGGCGGCATGTAACTTGCACGTTTCGATTATAGTACATCAGAAATAAATGCATAACGTACGCGCGCCGAGTCGCAGCCAACCCTGACGTGGCTAATAATAAAATTCTAAAATATATGACACGTTCCGTGCACCCTACAACATTAATGTTTACCGCAATGAATTCCGTTTATTTTAGTCGTCCGGTGATAAATACATCGTCTTCTTTGGAGCAGTGCACGTTCTACCATAAAATACGATCAACGAGAAGCAACGACTTCTTGAACGGGCAAATGTTCATCATCATCCTCCTCCTCAAGGTTTAAACCAAGAATGGTTTAATGAAGAAATTTGTGTTAGTGGTTGAAATCACAATCAGAATGATCACAGTTGCACACCACTATATAAAAATTATCCCAATTAGCGCTTTCAAGCTTCACAGCCCATCGTCAGATTGGAATAGACAGGAAATTTGTAAAACCAACCCCTTCACCCCTCTCCCCCACCCTGCTCACACACAACAAGCTATAATATAAATGACCCTTCCCCACCCCCTAAACCCTGTCCACCACCTGTAGAGTTACATATTTTTTCTAGCAAATTCCTTGTGTTTCAGTGTTGTGTGTGTGTGTGTGTGTGTGCGTGTGTGTGTGTGCATCCTTTTAAACTACCCTCTTCCTCTCCACACACGTGGGTCAGTCATACACCCTTATTTTAAAACATCCAATTAGTACTATGCAAAATAATTCTTAATCTTATCTATCTGTCCTCTATCATTTACTTCTTAATCATGTTATAAAATATTTCTTCATTATCAAATTTAATTTTAATATTAATTAAATTGTCTAACCCTTTTTCTCTTTCTTTCAATATTTCTAACTCCTCTCTAAGCTTCCTTTCAACTGTGTTATTCACTACTTTTACAATTTCGTATTCTTCCAGAGGATAAAGTTATGAAAAGGGTTAACATACAAAAAGTTAAAATAGAACCAGAACAAAAGAATTATGCAGGGTCATTGACATACATAGGTTCACATACTAGAAAAATTATAAAATGTTTTAATAAATATGGAGTAGATATAGCTATTAAAAAATGTGAAACGGTATTTGATAAGATAAAGAATAAGAATATAGAAGAAATTCCAGTATTACAGAAAAGCGGAATTTATAAATTAAAATGTAAAGACTGCAACAAGGTGTACCTAGGAGAGACAGGACGAAAATTCGTATCAGGTTGTCTGACCACAAACGTGGAGAAGGTAATAGAACAACCAATTCGTTATATGCAAGACATTTCATAGAAGACAACCATAAGTTTGTTAATCCTTTGGAAGAATACGAAATTGTAAAAGTAGTGAATAACACAGTTGAAAGGAAGCTTAGAGAGGAGTTAGAAATATTGAAAGAAAGAGAAAAAGGGTTAGACAATTTAATTAATATTAAAATTAAATTTGATAATGAAGAAATATTTGTACATGATTAAGAAGTAAATGATAGAGGACAGATAGATAAGATTAAGAATTATTTTGCATAGTACTAATTGGATGTTTTAAAATAAGGGTGTATGACTGACCCACGTGTGTGGAGAGGAAGAGGGTAGTTTAAAAGGATGCGCGCGCGCGCGCACGCACACACACACACACACACACACACACACACACACACACACACACCACTGAAACACAAGGAATTTGCTAGAAAAAATATGTAACTCTACAGATGGTGGGACAGGGTTTAGGGGGCGGGGAAGGGTCATTTATATTATAGCTTGTTGTGTGTGAGCAGGGTGGGGGAGAGGGATGAAGGGGTTGGTTTTACAAATTTCCTGTCTATTCCAATCTGACGATGGGCTGTGAAGCTTGAAAGCGCTAATTGGGATAATTTTTATATAGTGGTGTGCAACTGTGATCATTCTGATCAAGAATGGTTTGTTCCGGTCTAAAATAGGCAAGTATTACAGCTGGTTACTCCAGGGCTTCCTCGAACGTCCCACACCACCCCGTCCCCTCGGCTTATAGTTTCAAAGTTGTTTTGGGGATGCGGCAGTCATCCGTTCGGCAAAGATATTCCCACCAATTCAGCCGATACTGGGGGCGATCCTGTCGAGTATACTCATAATATTCAGTTCCTGCCGTATATCTGTGTTTCTTCTATGATCGTGGAGAGTATACCCTGCAACGTGCCTGAGAAATCTCATTTCAGCCGCTTGGATGTGACTGGCCTGGCCTTTCGTTAAAGTCAAATTCTCAAACTGTGCCGTGAGTATTAAAATAGAATCCTCACGGCGTTTGTTAATAGTTTTAATTGCGTCTGTATTACGTGCGGCCGATCTTGTGTCGTCTGCTACCTGGCCTGTTGAATTTCGCCGCGCTGGGTATGTGGGCGGTGAATAGTAAAATTGTCGCGCTCTGTCGACGAAATATAGTCAGCTCCGCTCAGCTGTTTCCGTCCCTCTACCTTGTGCTTGCTAGCGAGTTTTTCTGGGCATTCACTCTTCACCACGCTTAGCATGAACTTCTAGTCCGGCGGCGAAATCCTCTGTTTTCTCATCTTTATTTCCCACTATGGGCGAGTAAAATTTAAAGAGCCTCTGGGTTCGCGATCCAGTCGAGGGGTTTAGGGCTCTACGATGGTGATATCTCCAGCTTTCACCATCGGCTGAGCGATGCTGTCTGGCTCCCCGTTTTCGCCATCGGAAACTTACAATGGAACCCGAATTTATTCCCTGGAAAAGTCTCAACTCCAGGACGAGCAGCCAGTTGAACGTCGGTAGCAGTAACAATCGTCTACCCTCCTCATCATGTGGTAACAACTGAACATCAGGTGAAAATTTTCCTTTTTATTCAGGCTCAACCTTCGCGACATACTTTTGCTGTGAACACAACTAATATCATAAAAGTAAAATTACATTTCCATTTGTACTTAACTTGCAGTTAGTGCATTGAACGATCAGAACAGAACATGCCCGTTTATGATGTGCAAGGTTATAGCTGAGTGCTATTAAAATGTATTTATTAATAAGTTCAATAATTGTATTGCGGGGCTAGCAGGCATCTCCAGACCATTGTTCTTTTTATCTATACCTTTTCTAGTTAATTCTTTTATAACCAGCTGAACTAACGTGTCGTGTGCTTTCCATGCCAGGGTTTCCTGAGCAATAGTCTAAATAGTTTGTACTTTAACTTTTAAATTGCCTTACCCTTTTTGGTTGCGAATTTTACTGAACTTCCGTATTTTCCTTTTTTTTTTAATAATTAATTCTGGAATTTTCTGTTGGTTTCATTTCTCGGGTTCATGTTAGTACAAGAGGTGCATGTCGGAAGTATGCGGTATGCTGTCGGTCATATTTAAATCTGAGTGTAATTACTATAGTAAATTCCGGTATTATACCCTAGCCTTTAATTTTCTGATTTGTCTTTTTTATACTTTAATTATTCATATTTCTGAATTTCGGTTTACAATCGATCTGTTTATGCTTGGAGCCTTGTCAGTCCTGGGTTGTCACTGCTCTAGTATTATATGAATGTAACTTACATATGTCTCATTTATTAGTTATGAAACGGCACACAAAATTTACATATATTAATGGCTTCATGCTGCTTGTTGAGTTATTGAATTAAGTGTTAATTATCTGTAAAGCATAGACAGATTTAAATGGTAATGATTAATTATTGCTGAGAGGATACTGATGTGTTTTAAAATGAACCTTACTTAATAAATAGTATAACCCCATTCGTGGGAAGTATATGGAATATGTAACTATTGTTGATAGGTCACTTTTGAGACTTATGGTAAATTAATTTGTCAGTTGTTAAAGCCACTTGAAGAGTATATATAAAATAATTAATCATTGTTAAGAAATCACTTGTAGTATTTAATATGAATTTACTGTTAATTGTTGTTGCTATGTTGTTTAATTGACCATTGATGTTTTATTTCTGGAAGGCTTTATATATGTTAATGTTATTGTAGAGTGACCCTAGAAGACATTGTTACTGATTATATATATATATATATATATATATATATATATATATATATAATATGTAGAAAGGCTGTTCCTACGTAAGATCAAACACAAAAATAAAATGCTGTTATGTTAAATGGAGTTTCATTGCAAGTACTGTCACTCTGAGCTCAGTGGATTTTATGCTTCCGTCTAGGCCACGTGCCTAGTCTTAAAATTTACGGGACGCCCCTCAAAAAAAAACTTAGAATTTTTTTTACAAAAAATATTTTCAAAATCTTTGGGGGAATAAGGCGTACCAAGACCCATAAATAACTGTGGAAAGAGCCATCACCTTGTAGAAGCTTAGGCGTGCTCCTTTACTTGCTGACCTAAGGGTTCGCCTGATGGTCCCGCACATAAGTTGAACTTATGCAACTTATTCACCATGTCGTTGCTTCCATTATAAGGCACACTGTAGCCTGGGTATTCAAAACTGCTAACTTATTCTAGGGCAGTACCATGTATAACAATTTTTCCCCGTACGGGATCAGTTCCACAAAAAGCTATCACCTTGGTTTTAATTGTCGATATCTGCAATCCAGAGTCTTTGTAGGTTCCATTTAACAAATATATACCCCCATACAATATGTTTTCAGATTCCGACAGAATAGCCTGATCGTCCGCAAACAACAAAGTGTCAATTGTAGAGTGACCAATCATGGGCAAAAGTTGAGAAATCAATTCCAAAGGCTTGACAACGGTGAAGTGAACGTTACATGTCTGACAATTAACGCCCGGCCCCGAAAATAGCGTCATCCAATGGATACCGTAGTAATACGCGTGTATATGTTTATCGCACAATACGACGATACAGAAACAAATGGGTATTCATAAATGTGACAATAATTAAATGAATAATTGAACCTTGAAGATACAAACCACCAGCAGAAATAATGTAATTCTATGTAAATGTTAAGTAGACAAATAGTAAATAAACAGGACAATGAAATCAAATAATAATAAATAAATGTATACACAATAAATATGATAGAGCTAGTCTGATAATCACAACATTCGTATTAAATTGAACCAAGAGTGCATAAAGTAGGTAGGGAGTGAGTTACAAAAAGAAAACAATAAGTGAACAACATTAGATAAAGCAAAGCAACCTAAGTGCATGTGTAAAAATGTATGAATAAAGAATGTTAATTAAAGTGAAAGGTGCGAAGGACAAGTGCTTAGCACAATAAACAATATGCCAAAATACATTAAGTAGGTGTACACTGAGAGAAATTAGTTTTGAAAAAGACAAAACACTAGTAAGTAAGATAGAATAAAGAATAGGTAACTGTTATAAAGAATGTTAGTGTTAAAATATTAAGTTAGTAAAGTTAAAGGGATAAACGAAACCTAAACCAGTTATATGTTATCAAAAGAAAAGTAGACATCATAAGATGGATACTCAATTATTGAAGTTGTGTTAAAAAGATAATAGTAGAAGATAGTAGGAGTATTATAAAACTATGAAATTGTTATAATTGTTAAAAGACTCCTAAGAATAAGTTATATTATGTTGAGTTGGGAAAATAATACTAAAAAGCAGTAATAATGTGTTGAAAGGATGAAGAAATCCTAAAAATATGCAATGTTAATTTCTTAAATGTAGATGTAAAAGGCAATAATATGTCTGTAAAGAAATAATAATCATAAACCAATGTATGTAAATTAATAATAATTATAAACAAACTAAGACAAAGCAATAAGAACATAGGAACAAGAGCAAAATTAAATTATAATTAATGTCAACCATTATAGGCAAGTGTAGGCCTAAAGAAAGGTGAGAAAATTGTAAAATGTAAACAAGTAACAACACTCAGTTAGGGAAAAAGTTAGGTAAACATAATAGATTGAGCCAGGGAACATTAAAAACAAAATGCTTTCAAAAACACACTTATAAACCAAAATAAGTATAAAAAACAAAAGTATCAAAATACTATTTATTTATTATCAAAATACCCGTATACCATATTGGTGTCGGGTTACATCAATATATGATAAGTACATCAACTACACTCTATATACAAATTTTGTCCATCTTACTCTGTCCATTGACAGTGTCTTCGCTTCACTCCAGCCCAAACCTCTTTCTCTCAAAATGTTTCCCATCATTCCATCCCAAGTCAGTCGCGGTCTTCCTCTCTTCTTTCTCCCCCCTGATTTTGCCTCCCAAACCTGTTTTACCATTCTATCACTATCCATTCTCTGCATGTTTCCCCACCAGCATAGTTGTCTCTGTTCAATAAAATCCAGAATCGATATCACTTCCAGATCCTCTCTTATTTGTGTATTCCTAACTCTGTTTTTCCTTGTTACTCCTACTACTCTCCTAAGATATTTCATTTCTGCCGCCTGGATTTTACTTTTTTGGCTTTTGGATAGCACCCACGTCTCACAGCCGTATATTAAAACCGATCTATATACTGTTTTATACACATTCATTTTCGTTTTTCTTGATATCTCCTTCTTATTTATAAATCTATTGTTTAATGCATAGTATACTTTTATTGCCTTTTCAATTCTTTCATTTAATGCGGCTTCTTGTTTCCCATTATTGTCTATTATAACCCCTAGATATTTGAATCGTTTGACTTGTTCTATCTTCACTCCTCCAATCTCTATATTTATTATTTTCTCCCCCATTACCATTACCTTTGTTTTGGTCTTATTTATTTTCATCCCTTTTTCCTGGAGAACTTCATTCCATATATTCAAATTACCCTGTAACGCCCTTTCACTTGTAGCCATTAGCACTACATCATCCGCAAAAGCCCCTTCTGCTACTTCTATACTTCGCAAGTTCCTATATCCAACATGCATTTTCTGAACACTTCTTAATAATGTCGTCCATATACAAGTTGAATAATGTCGGACTCAGTCCACCTCCTTGTCTTAATCCATAGTTTGTTGTAAATCCTAACGACCTCATATTTTTACAAATTACATAATTAACATTATTTTTGTATAACCTCTGTACTACCTTAATTATTTTACTCCTTATTCCTCTATTTTTTAAACTTTCCCATATTTTTTCTCTAGGCACATTATCGAAAGCCTTCTCAAGATCAATAAAAGCCAAACATACCAATTTATCTTGTTGTATCGACTTCTCAGCTATCTGTTGCAGAGTAAAAATGTGATCCTGCACACTTCTCCCTGATCTAAAGCCACTCTGCGATTCCTCCAAACTATTTTCTAAAATTGGAACCAATTTATTATTAATTATCTGCTTATAAACCTTAACAATTGTATTTAACAGATTGATACCCCTATAATTATTACAATCTCTTGCGTTACGTTTCTTAAAAATAGGATCTATCAATGCTTCCTCCCATTCTCTTGGTATGTCTACACTTGTCCACGCTTTATTGATAATTTCTAAAAGTATTTCTTTCCCCTTTTTCCCCATATTCTTTATAATTTCTGCTGTAATTTTATCTGTTCCAGGTGATCTCCCACTTTTAAGTCCTTTAATCACTACTTCTAATTCATGCATCGTTATTTTTTTCTTCTGCAACTTCACCATCCTCTCTATCGTCCTCTTCATGAATATTGACTTTATGATCATCTTTGTTGATTTCCTTACCACCTAGTAATCCTTGAAAGTATTCTTTCCATCTATTCATTATATCGTTTCTTTCTATCAGTATTTTCCCATTATCATTATATATACATATATCATTCTCAGTTGTTTCTTTTCTAAAAGATTTCAATACTCTGAAGAAAAGCTTTTGATTTTCCCACCTATTTCTTTCCAATTTTTCTCCAAAATCTTTCCATGCACTCTCTTTCGCTTTTCCAACTAATTCTTTAACAATTTTTCTTTGTTGCTTATATGCTTCATAGTTATCCACAGTTCTATTAGCTGTATACTTTTTCCATTCCCTTTTCTTCCTTTTAATCTGGTCCTTTATTTCATTAGTCCACCATACAGTCTGTTTTCTTTTATTATTCATTTTAGTAACACCAAAAACCTCCACTGCTGTATATCTAAATACTAATTCAGCCAATACTGAGTAGAACATAGTCATGTTTGATTTCAAAATAATATTAAACAGAAATGCTATTCAGTGGTACTAATAACAGAAGTATTTATAGTAATACAAGCAAATTATCTTAATTAAAAAATATTTATCCATTTTGGGCGAAAACACAAGCTATGTCTAACAATGGGTACAAAATTATTTCAACCAATGAGATGGATAGATTTTGGAGTTAGAACCAAGAACCGTTAGAAATTTATTCACATTCTATTATTAGCCTCAGTAGAGTACAGATGAAAAAATACCCGCTCCATATAATTAGAAAAAAAGAATCAATCAAATGAGATAAACCATATAATAATTAATGAAGATGGAATACCAGAAGAGAAAAACCTATTAACAAAATTGAACTAAACAAAATTGTGAATTACAGAAGATAACGAAATATAAAACGAAAAAAGAAATAAAAGAAGGAAGACTTAGTAACAAGCATAAATGAAAATAAATTATCAGATGTTGAGGAAGGAGTAACGTATAAAATTTAATTAACTAACAAAACTAAAATCTGGATTCACTACACTTTAACACTGATGCACAATATAATTAACTTGGTTCAAACACTAAAACACTGAATGGCTCTTAAAAAACCAAATAATAATTACCAAAAAACTGTTCAATTTAATTAATAGCCCATTTGGAAATACCAAAATATTTTTTCAACGATATAAACTTAACCTATAGTTACGAGTTGAACTCACAATTACTTTAGATAATAAGAGTAGTGGTGTAAAGAAAAAACGTAATATTTAGTTAAGCCTATGTGAAGGATTGTACTTTCTCGAGTCATTTTGTTGACTTTTGCTGTAATCCAAAGAACTTTTGACTGGATAAACATTGTAAAATTAAATTCGACATTAGACAACGATGCTCAGTCAACGACCCAACAAACATAGCCAACCGCTGAGTTACAAATCATTCAAAGCCGGAGCATAACATTATATATTTTAATAATTTCTTGTAATAACCAATACAAAAGGTAGAATCGCTATCTAATAAAACAATACTAAGAATTTATACCTGTTTATTATTTTATGTGACAATATTTATGTGTTAATTTATTTCATATAGCACAGTGAAAATTTTTTACCAGAATTACAGGTTGGTAATACGAAAAATTTTAATTGTTTTAAAACAAACCATTTGGCGCCTAAAATCGGGAAAATAATAATTAATTTAAATCAGGTAAGAAGGAAGAGACGGGTATTGGCGAGGTCACGAGAGCAACAGATAGCGAGAAATTTACGAAGGTTTGGACTTCGTTAAAATAACATAGAAAGGAGATTATTATAAATTGATGTAACCAACGTGTGGCGGGTAAGCCGTACGACTAAGGATTGTTAAAATATCAACCAACACATATGATACTTGAGAGAGATTTCCATATCTACCCATGTATTTGTTGCCTAAAACAACTGCAGTGTTATGTGTAATGTTACCTACTTATAGCACGCGGCTTGGATACAAGTAAATTCGTTCTTCCCCAGGAAAGGCGATAAAAACTTGAACGTTCTTCGTTGCCGCAATAAGATTCCTACGAAGACTAGTCGCTACTGTTTTTCAATTATTCGCTTGTTCAAAATCGTTTTGAGATTTAAGCTACCCCACCCACTAGAGGAGATCAAGTACCTCATGCACGTTGAGACATTAAATACTGGACGAGAAAAACATCTACAAACATATTTCGTGTTGTGGCATCCTGTCTGCTTTTCACGTCATCCGTTATCTACTCGTACGATAAGCATATTCAATTGTATCACGTTTTCAACTATTATTTAGCGTGTTGTACATGAAACTACCGTGAAAAATGAAGTTTTTGTACCGGTACATCAACTGTACTATACAATCTTCTTGCTAATGTACATCACCCAATGGCGGCTCGTCCATAAGTTTCAATGGTTCAGTGAACCTCCCTAAGTAATTTAAATATGTTTAAGGATTTGTTGATATAATGGTTTCATATTTAAAAAACAAGATTTGCGGGGTTAATCTTGTTGAGTGAACAGTAATGGATTCGCATAATAGACGAATTGCTCGCTGCTATTGTTTGGAGGTGCAAAACAGCTCTCAGCACCTCCTGGACTGTGTAGACAGCGTTGGAGGGGGAAATCGGTATACGCAAAATTACATTCAACAGTCGCTAATCCCGAGTGTTATCGACAGAGGCGAATAGTTCCGACGAGGGCCTAACTACTCTGACCGGGAATTTTAACATTTTCATAATGCCGCCATTCGCCATTATTATGATTTTTACCACATGATTTGTCCGTTTACCATCAGTTTTATGTCAGATTTCTCTATTTCATTTCGAATGCAATGAAAATGGGTACAGTAATTTTTGTGTTCAGTTCATTGATTTGGTAAAATGAATACTGTTCAATCGATTTAAAAAAAATTTCTCTCTCTCTCTCTCTCTCTCTCTCTCTCTCTCTCTCTCTCTCTTTTAAAGATAAATGCAAAATTAAGCAACTCGGTAGGCCGCGTTCCGTTTTAAATATTAAACAAATATTTAACTATCGTTTCATTTTCACTATATACTTGTAGAATAATTTACAAACAGCACAAACACAAATTAATATTAGGCCTACTAAACGTTTTCAACAGTTATATCTTCATGTTGCGACCCACCCCGTGTGTTATTTGGAATGGGATAATTGCTCTTATCTTAGTAGAAACATTCAGACATTGAACCACCAACTGTCAGAACCACGACCCGCCACTGACATCAACGTAAATGAGCAATACTGAGGCATTAATGCTAAAGACTTTGATCTGAATGTTTATATAAGTGAACAGGACGTCACTAAAGTCCCGATTCCTCTGCCCAACGTACGATCCATAAGCATCGGAAAATTCTTAAAGAAGACAAGAAAACTGTATCCGTTACGTACGCGCGAAAGTGTAAGAGTACAAGTAACAGGGCTATGAAGCGCCCTGTCGGGTGAATTCATCAAATTCAAACGAATCCAAATGCAGGTTTTTTTTTATTGTACATAACCGGTATTCCTGTTACTGAGCGCCGCATTGGGAAGTGTAATCTCCGTTACGCATGAGAGTGATTACTTTCGTAAGACTGTAACACGCCTCCTTGACGGATGAGATATAAAACTCTGTTATTACATCTGGGACAATAAAACAGTAAAGGTTTAAATCGTATAACAGCTATATACAGTTGTAATAGACATGTTAACGTTAACTTAAGCTTCGCGAACGTGCCTGCTTGATACCCTTCTGAACGAAACAACTTTATTATCTGATATAAAGAAACGAAACGTTCTCCTATCCGAGATAAAGATCTTTTACTCTGGTAGTTACAGTTTCGTCTAAGTGTTAATTGCTCTACCTAACGATTATCCAGTTTCCGTCGCCTGAAGTTGACGTTGATGTGACATAGGAAATGTTTATAAAGTCGGTAAAGGAGATGCATTACGAAGTACAGAGCGATGGAAGGAGAGGTACAACTGACTCCCCCGCTTCATATCACTCTTCGCACCAATCTAATTCCGTATATTAAACAACATCAACTTAAAACTCCGCTGTAGGCATAGCTGACAGTGGCTTGCACAGCTACGTAAGCCAGTGAAGTGGTCGTAGGTAGGGCAAACAAAATTCCACGTCGAAAACTAGCATATCTTGGGCATATGCTGATAGACGATCGAAAACGTATGACTTACTTGACTTAAGTCCTTAAATTCCTAGGTGGAACATAGGGCCTCGACGAAATTTCTCCAGCATGTTCTGTCCATTGCCAGGGCCTTCACGTCCCTCCATGTCTTGTTGACACCAGCCAGCTCCCTTTCCACAGTCCTCTTCCAGGTGTTCCTCGGTCTTCACGTCTGCGGCTACCTTGCGGATTCCAATTCAGTGCCTGTCTAGCGATATTTTCTGGTGGTATGCTCAGGGTGTGACCAATCCACCTCCATTTTCTTCTCCTTATCTGTAGTTGGATGGGACTCTGATTTGTGGCCTCCCATAGATCTCTGTTCGAGATGGTCTTGGGCCACCAAATTCTCATTATGTCCTTTGTCACTTTTCAGGTCTTACATCCATACAACAAACACCGATTTGACATTTGAGTAAAATATTATGAGTTTTGTGTTCCTGCGTATATGGGATGATTTCCATACTGGTATTAACTGTGAAAATGCTCCTTTTGCTTTATTTATACGACTTATCACATCCCTAAGAGCACCTCCATCCTGTCTAACCATGCTACCCAGATAGCAAAATTCCTCTACCCTTTCTATAACTCTTCCGTCTAGTATCAAATCAGAATTATTTCTGTGGTTAATACGCATTTCTTTGGTCTTTTTGTTATTTATCTTTAAGCCTACTTGTTTGGCTTCTATTTTCAGATCGTTCAATTTAATTTCCAAATCTCTTAGTTCTGCAAGAAAGCACAGGTCATCCGCATAATCCAGTTCCTCCAAACGGCTATGCTCCAGCTAATAATGAAGGGTCGTAGTAGGCAGGAAGGAAGCAAATATTCAGAATAACTGAAAACAAAAATCAACTCGCCAACGTAAATGGCCAACGTCAAAGGGACCTGGCATGGTATGAGAACAGATTCAATTTTCGATAATTTATGTACACCTCTGCCCTAAAGATTTCACGGCACAGGTATAACGGAATGTTGCGGTCGCGTTACGAATTTCCTGGCACCGCCCTTCAGTGGTCTCCTTTAAATAAACTTACGGGTCAGGAAAACGGTCTAAAAGAAACATTTTTCCGTTACGATGTGTCTTCGTGTCTAATCATATGTTATCGTATAAAAAGACTAAATAAGCGGAGGCTGTTTCCAAACAATACATTCCGCGAAACGTTAACAGTTACTAATAAGCGAACAGCCGCTACTGACGTTCCCAAACTTTGGCATGTGACGTAACCTGACAGGGAGAAACGGACATTCTAGAAAACATATATGTTCAACTGTAGCATATTAATATAAAGGAAAATATTTTAGTTGAAAAACAAGTGGTTGTGATGAAAATATGCACTTCTGAAAGCGAATCCATAATGGAGGTTAAATTTTTAATTAAACTTTATCTCACACACTGACGCGTATCGATCCACGTCGATCTCCTCCAGCTCTTTCCTCTGGTTTTTACCGGTTTCTTCTTAGACATCGTTTCCTTGGACGGCCTTTCTTTCAGTATCAACGTCTTCTTATTTTTAGAACATTTTTTAGCAATATTTCTGATCATGTCATTTTCATAACAGATTACGTGCTATTTTGATTTCTTCTGTACTTGTCCAGTCAAAGTTAAAATAACATAAAGAAATAAGGTCAGTAAGTAACATTTCTCGAAACTTATAAATCGAATTCTCTTTCACAGGCACATTTCATTAATAAACTTCCCTGTCCAAAACTACTTCAATTGTGTTCAAAAATAAAACTATCTCAATAACTACTTGGGTATTGAAAATAAAATAACAAATTTCGGTATGGAGAACCATACAAGACTTCCACGTTCTAAGATTTATATTTAAAATCATTTTCGAAATGAAATATTTCCATAGAAACTACTTCTTTCTTCTGGTCACTAACGTATACCACCTCACGTTAGCGCACTTGATTTTTA